>CM076580.1:1632253829-1632853829 GCA_034641835.2 Pinus albicaulis | reverse complement strand
CCCACTTCGCCAGCAAAGCAAGTTACAGCGGGATGACGCATGATGTTTGGATTGCACTAGTGGATGGAGTTCTCCCTAGTTGAGAGGGAGTGTTAAAATTGGACAACTAGGTCCAAACTCTGGGTTGTGTTGCTCAGATGATGATCCAATATTTTTATTGGATTCCTCTTTCAAAGAGGTGTAAGATTGATCTAAAGATCATCTCGATCGGATGAGCAGAACATGTACTTTGAATTTATTCCACTTATGTGCTAGGTCGGCCTGGAATATAATATAGACTTAAATGTCTTAAAGGACGTGTCACACACCCCCAAAGATGCCTATATATTGGAGAGACTTGGAGTTCATTATACACAATGTGTGGAGTATTTTCTTCTCTCTTGATGGCGATGGAGTAACGCCACTTGGTGCTGCGTATCTGTGGAGTGTTCTTTGTTTGGGTTGTATTGGGGTTGTGTGTGACACACTTGGTTGAATGACCTATTGGAGACTTTGCTGGTAGAAGCAACCTACTGATCACCGTAACGCCACCATTCATTATCTCTGTTTTCCTTGTCTTCCATCGATCTATTGGTATGTTCTATCTGCTTCAGGATTCCCTAATCTGAAATGGCATAGAACATGTTCTCAAATTAACAGGGCAGCAGTGGGTCACTGGAGGCAGCTTGAGGCTGCAACGCAGAGAACCCACGCAGTCTCCATGCAGACTCACGCAGTCCAGCGCTGGGACTGTGCAGTGAATCACACAGACAGACACAGGAGCATGCAGGGGCTGATCAAGGTGTCAGAGAATTGTCCAAGTCGGAAATTCAGTCTTAGGTGTTTCAGAATTTATCTGTCGTTATATTTCCCTGTAAAGATATCATTTGGTGAAGAATTAATAAAACCCTCATCTATTGCACCGGTTTTCCCGCATTGGGTTTTTCCGGGGAAAATTGTCCAAAAATAACTATGTACATGTGATTGATTCTTGTGCTTATGTTCTCTACTGTTTATTTCTCTGCATATATAGTTGTGAATGTTTCAGTAGTATTTATTTCGATATTTGCTAGAAGATTTCTGAATAATAACTTATCGAAATAATAAGTAGGAGAAATAAATCTATCACTGCAACTGTTTAGTTCTCAGTTTGAAAATTTCACAGAGCACATCCGATGCTACCCCAAAATCTCAACATCCACACATGTGAGCTTGAGAGAGAGAAAGAGAGAACTAATTTGTCCTTTTTTCCCTCCTCGTCCTTCTTGATCTTCGTTTGGATGCCCAGAAACTGTCTTCTTGTGAGACTGTGAATTGGTGCCATGAGAAGGAGGTCAAACTTTCTTTATATTATGCTCTGCCTAGGTTGAAGGGGCGTGTCCCTGCCTGGGCCAACTTGACTTGGAGGGAGGTTGACTTGACAAACTTGGAGCCAAAAATTTCAATCTCAAATTTTCAAATTTTCCTCTTTTAAAAGTCCAAATGGGACTTGACTCAAAATATAATTATGTTTTGACTCTAGCATTTAAAATATGCTTTACAATCATCAATATAAATACATCAAGGACCAAATATACATTATGAAGACCAACCATAGTTACAAAATTCAACACTCCCTCTTAACTAGGGAGGTATTCATAATGACTGTCATAGATGTTCTCAAGTTGTCAAATTTGTCTAAGAAAAGGTTATATCAAATCATCATCAGCATCATCATTATTAGCATCATCATCTACCATCAACATCTGCCAGTAGCCACATTTCAGTTGGTACCTAACCCATGGCTTATCATCAGTGTATCATAACTCACTTTCTTTGAGTGATCGATTCTCAAATCTCAAGGCCTCTCACTAGGCCAAAATTTTGAAATACTAACTCAACTAGCAGGTACTCACTCAACCCTCCTGGTGACCACTTTGGGCCTAGACATCACTCAACCCTCCCTGGTGAGTGACTGGGTCTCGATGTTGAAAATACCTCACTCCTGTTAGTTTTTTATGGATATGGTAGCATCAGACAGGTGTTCTAGTCTTAGATGATGCGAAGGGGCTAAGGAACACTATATCTCCAAAGCCTAGAAAAGGTTTCGTCAGATAAGCTTGGGAAACACCTTAATTAAATTAATTTATCCTAATTAAAATATTTTCGAAGACTAACTTAGGAAAAGTGGTAAACTAAAGTTAATTAATTAAGGATGTTCGAGATTGCTCTAGAGGCTTCTATTGACGAAGTCTAATTGATCTTAGTCCTTGATAGAGATTAAATTGTGGTCGTTGAGACTCCAATGGGAGATTATAAGAGCAAGTCGAAGGGCTTGGGGATTGCATCTATGTGATCATTGTGAACAAGGCAGATTGAGTTACCCAATTCGCAGTTTTCAGTGACGACGCAATTTCAGCCATGGAAAGAGCATCAAAGAGAGGAGGCGGTAGAGATTTGGGAAGGGTAGCATTCCAGAGAGTTTCCCAGTGTTTTACCAATGTCGGAGAGACAAGAGAAGGGAGGTCGAATTATTTACAGAGAGGGTCGCTATTGTTAGTTTTTGTAGCATCGAATGTGTTCTAGCCCTGAAATTTTGTGGAGGGCTAGAATACATGAGATCTCCAAAACCCACAAATTGTTTCTCGAAATTCCGCCTAGAAATGACTTAATTAGATTATTAGTCAGTTTTTAAATATTTCCTAAGTCTAAACTTAGGGAATATGATTAATTAATTAGAATTAATTAAGTCAAGGTGTGAATGTTCTAGAGACTCACAGGGATCGATTTCAAGTTAATCCTAGCCATCGATTAAGATCTAATCTTGGTCGTTGAAGTCTCAACAGAGGATTATAAGAAGAAGTCAATAGGGCTTGGAGAAATCCCTTGAGGAGTTCGATTTTACTGGGAGATCGATTTCAGAGTAGTAGTTGTGTGTCGTCGGAGAGAGTCAATGAGATCGAAGCAGTGAGAGAGAGGCAGAGACAGTGAAGCCAGAGGAGGCATTCCAAATCCGGTGAGTGCATTTGCAGATAAGCAGAAGTGCCACAGAGAGGCTGTCGCAGAGGCAACGCAATAGCCTCTAGAGGCAATTCCGTATTTGCTGGGGAGAAGCAGAGATTCAGTGTTGGACGTTGGGCAAAGGTTCCAGAGGCCAGGAAAGTCATTTTCCTAGACAACAACTGACCAGACAACTTGAGGAGAAGTTGTTCCGAGCTGAGTGCAAAAGTGACTACGTTGTTGATTTTTGGTAGCATTGGATGTGCTCTAAGACTCTAAATTTGCAGGGAGGCTAGGACACATGTATTCCATAATACCCAGAAATCGTTTTGGGAAAATCCACCCGAAGGAGGTTTAATTAAATTTATTAATTATTTTTAATGGATGCCTAAGTCTAAACTTAGGAAATTAAAATAATTAAAGTGTCTTAATTAAAATAGGTGTGAAACTTCTAAAAAAAGACGGAGATCGAGTCAATATGATCTAAACGCAATACCTTTATCTTTTTCCCTGTCATGTTCTGTGAAAATTTTGTAAATCTAGAATCCTATTGCAGCAACTGGAAGATATTCACCTAATTATTAATTTTAACTTAACAATTTATTTGCAGATTCCTACAGCAAACACTGAATACATCACACTGCAACCTTCAAAAATAAACTGCGGAAGAAATAATAGTGCAGAAACAAAACTGAACAAGCATAGATCACACACACATCTGACACAATTATTTTTGGACCAATGTCCCTGAAAAACCCAATGCTGGAAAACCGGTGCAGCAGCGAAGGTTTATATTATTATGCAGTAATTATTTCTGAGTACAAGTCTATGATTGACATATTTGTCAAATCATGCAGATAAACTGACAAGAAAGATCTTGTGAGACAAACCTCACTCCTCCACAGGAACCCGACACTAATCAACACCCAAAATGGATTGCCCTGCGCTGCCTCTGCACAGTGACTGCATCACTCTACATAGTCTCTACGTCACGGCTACGACTGCTCTTTGCCTCTGCACTGGTCTCTCTTCTGGCTGGAAACTGAGTCCTTCTGACCTCCGGAAAATCTCGTCGAGATCTGGCACTGACCCAACATTGTCTCCTCTGCAAAAATATGACTTCCCTTCAGGCTCTGCGTAGTTACTATGTAAGCTTTGCGTCACTGGCTCTGCGCTACTACTGTGGCTCTCACTGCAAAAGATCTCTTGATCGAAGTTTCCTTTTAGCACTGCTCACTTCAGAAATTCAATCTCTTGATCCTTACTCCCCCAAATTTATCTTCCAAATGACCCTTCAAGCCATTCTTATAGTGTTCTCGTTGATGTGATAATTCTACTGCAGTATCATGGTTTATTTCTCCTACTTGATTTAATTACAAGGTATTTCCAAAAATTAGATTCAGAAAATACCGAAATAAACACAACTACAATCCACACATATAAATCATTTACTGAATAATACACTCATCCAACAAAGTGACACATGGATTTTTGGACATAAGTCCCCGGAAAAACCCAAAGCGGGAAAACTGGTGCAGCAGATATGAGGGTTTATTTTATTAAGTAGATTCTGAGTACAATAAATCTGGGTTCCAGATCCGGAAAACCCTGTAGAGAATAAAAGAAATCAAATCTGCAGCTAACCTGTTGTTCTAGAACCAAATATCTGACTGATCCACACCCTCAAACGGGATTTACAAGACTCGGCTCGGATCTGGCTCTAGAAACCCCAGCACTGCCCCTGAAGCCCCAGCATCAGCCCTACTAGCCTCAGAATGCCACTGCGCTGCCTAGAGAGGGACTCCGTAACCCCTGAGAGGGTGATGCAAGCCTTACGCTGGCCCTGGAGACCCTCACGTAATTTCTGAAGCCCTCTGGAACCTCTGCATTGTCCTGCATAGCACCTGTGTAGTAGCGCACAGCACCTGCGTAGCACCTGTGTAGCGGCACACAGCACCTGCGTAGCTGCTGCTCTGCTTCTCTGCGATGTCCTTGTTGCTGCTCCTCTGCCTCTTACTGACTCTTGGCTCTAGGATCAGATCATCCCCTCAACCAATACTACCCCTCGCTGCAGAAAATTCCTCTGGAAATTCTTAGCAAACCCTACCCTAGAATTCTATATCTATTTCTCAGCTCTGTAACTATGTGTGTGTCTCCAACTGACCCTCAAGCCTTTCTCTTATATTTTTCGATGATCTCATCAAAAGCCGAGATTAAAACATTCATCAACGACTGAGATTAAAAGACTGCTTGATCCATGCCTTTTAGAACATTTCCGCACATATGTTAATTAATTCACTTTAATTATTTAATTTTCCTAAGTTTAGACTTAGGAAATCCATTAAAATATTTAATTATTTGAATAACTTGAACACCAACTAAAATTTCTCAAAACACTTTCTGGGTTTTGGAGTTCAAGTGTGTCTTAGCCCCTCCACAAAATTTCAGGGCTAGAGCACACTCGATGCTACACCATCTTATCTCAACACTCCCTCTTAGCACGGAGTTTGCTCTAGCAATGCATCTACACCATGCACTACAAGATTCTGAAGCTGGATTTTGTGCTGCTGATGCTTTGCCTGCTGCCTTCCATCCACTTCACTGCTACTGTCTGTACTGCTGCCCATGCCATTGCCACATCTGTACTGCAGCTCCCTCTCAACTTGCTGCATCATGCTGCCCATAGCACTGCCACTGCTAACTGTTGTACTGCAACTCAGTTGCCGAGAAGTAAGCAACTGAAAGACATCTGCCCAATTGTTTGACAGACAAGTCAGGTTGCCTTCCATCACTGAAGCTCTCTGGATGCTGATTTACATTGTCCTCCTAGAGGCACTGTTATGCTGCAACACTGCATTGCGTGTGCACAGCCTCTCTGCACTACTGAAGTCCCATCAGCGCCTCCACGTTGTTGCCTCTACATTATGTTGCTCCCTCTTCAGCTCTTCAGCTCCCTCTTTCGCTTTAATGTGACCTTCTGCAACCATCTCCCGACTCATCTCGCTACTGTCTTAAGGCTCCCGTAGCTTGTATGCGATCCAAGAGTAGGGCTGACTCAAGGATCCTGCCACAGTCTGTAGATGCTCTACAGATCCATATCACCCCACCTCTTCTCTCGAGGCACATGAACACTCATGGCTGCATCATCATCAGAGCCATCTTCCTTTGCTGCTGCGGCTTTGGAATCAGAAGATACTTTGTCCTTCTTCTTAGGACAAGTGTTGGCGAAGTGTCCAAGATCACCACAGTCAAAGCATCGGACCTTGGAAAGGTCCCTCTTCTTCTTCCCTTGCTACTTCTTTTCCTTTGATGCAAGGGCTGCATCATCCTCCTCCTCTTTGACTTTGTCCTTTCCGCTTCCACCACTAATATTTGGCCTCTTAGTGACCCTCCTGATCTCCTCTTGGCAGAGGATAGCCCACATGTCTGCCCATGATGGTAACGTTGTCCTTCCCAGAATGCTCTGCACAAATGGTTCCCATTCTTCAGAGACTGCATTCAAGGCAATCCTTACTAAGTGCCCCTCATCTGGAGTAGCACCTATGTCGATCAGTTGATCTCGAATAGCTTGAAGCCTGAAGAGGAATGGATCTATCGCTTCACCCTTCATCATTTGGAACAACCACATCTGGTTCTCCAGAAGCATTCTTCGTTGGACAGAGCCTCCTTGGTACATCATGTCCAAGGCTACCCACATGTCATTTGATGTAGTCTTTCTAGCAATATGAGGTATAACGTGGTCCTTGACTCTGTCTATGATCAAATGCTTAGTCCACGATTGATTTTCTTCATACTTCTTTAGAGGATCTGCATCGGTTGGTATAGCAAGAACCTTCTCTACATGATCTTTGAGACCATACTCATCCAGAACTGACAGTATTCTGGCCCTCCAGATAACATAGTTGGACATGTCGTCCAACCTATCCTAATCTCTCAGTCCATATCGTGCCATCTTGCTCAGATCTGACAGAAACAGTACTTCTTCTCCCTCTAGATCTGGGTTTCTTGGTGACTAGAAACCCTCTAGTAACTGCTTTTGTTGAAGACTGATTTCCCTTCTGGAAATCTTTCACCCAAACACAATCGGACAACACTCTCCGATCCTCTTGATCGAATCTCCGATCTGTTTGGCTCAGATCTACTGAGTAACTGTCTTCCTCTCGCCTTTGTTGACTTAGCTAGGCACAATTCTACACTTGCAGAATCTCCACCACACCAGCACTGCTGAAGATCTGAAGCACTGCTTCTAGGTCTTGGCAAAACTTTTCTGCAGCTGAAGAAGTGACTGAACTGTTTCTCACTGACTGGCCCAGCGTAGCCTCAACGCTGCTCAGAAGTGGACTGCGTAACCCAAGACTAGGTGACACAGTCCTTACGCTGGCCTGGGAAGGCTCTGGGTAACCATGATGGCCTTCTGCAACTGTAGCGTTGTCCTTTCCTGGATTTGCGTTCTTCCGCTGTCAAGTTGCCCTTTCTGGATCTGCTACTTTTGCTGCCACCCTACAAACAAAATTTTCTTCAATTGATTGCTGGAGATTCAACTTGATCTGCTATCGCTCTGATACCATGTGATAATTCTACTACAGTATCATGGTTTATTTCTCCTACTTGATTTAATTACAAGTTATTTCGAGAAACTAGATTCAGAAAATACTGAAATAAACACAACTATAGTCTACACCAATGTTACCAAACTCGGAATCGGCAATAAATCGGTGAGGCAAAAGAGCGAAGAGTTTTAATCAGATCAGGAAAAAATAGTGAAAAAAACAGTGAATACAATAAATAAAGATATAGACATATATTGAATTAAAAAAAAAAAAACACTTTTCATTGATATTCAATAAAGCCATGTCCAAAAAATGCATAATATCAATAATTGTCCAAAAAATCATGAGGACGATGTGTATACTTCCAAGTATAAAATATATTTAGTATTGGAAAACATTCAAAATAGGTACAAAGATTCAAATGAGACGAGAAATTTCCAAGTTTTTGTCAACAAGCACCGTGAACCTGCTAAAATTTTACTTGGGGTTACAGTAGCATGGCTTCTAAATTGGTTAAATTTGGATTGGTAATGTGTTATACCCATTGGTAGATCACTTATACACTTGATGATAACAAATGAATCTAAGTAAATTTTTCATTATTATAGGTCCTTGTAAAGTTCCAACATTCAACAACGATATAGAACTTTAACATACTACAATCAGTTTCTTTTATTCAAAATGATACTTTTAAAGGAAAAGAACGTTGCTCGACCATTAGGGAGTAGCCACAAATATGTACATATACAATGGCATCGTTTGATCCACAAAGTCTCTAGATAGGCGAGCGGCAAGAAGACATGAAAGCAAACTCCAAGCACGACGGACAGCAAGAAGTGAAAGCGAAACCACAAAATAAAACCCCATAGACATTTAAACTAAGAATTTGAGTGGCTCATCGAGTCCTCTACAAATATCCGAAATCGTGAGTCAAACTTGCGTTGACCACGAGTCAAACTTATGTCAACACGAGTTTGACTCGCCAAGATTCAAATCGGCTCGTTTCATTGAAGATCAGAGTCGGAATCGTGAGTACTCGCGAGTGATTGGAGACTCTTGTAACAGTGGTCTACACATGCAGATCATTTACTGAATAATACGCTCATCCAACAAAGTGACACGTGGATTTTTGGACATAAGTCCCCGGAAAAACCCAAAGTGGGAAAACTGGTGTAGCAGATATGAGGGTTTATTTTATTAAGTAGATTATGAGTACAGTAAATCGGGTTTCCAGATTTGGGAAACCCGACAGAGAATAAAAGAAATCAAACCTGCAGCTAACCAATTGTTCTAGAACCAAATATCTAATTGATCCACACCCTCAAACGAGATTTTCAAGACTCAGCTCGGATCTGGGCCTAGAAACCCCAGCACTGCTCCTGAAGCTCCAGCATCAGCCCTGATAGCCTCAGAATGCCACTGCGCTGCCCAGAGAGGAACTGCGTAACCCCTGAGAGGGTGACACAAGCCTTACGCTAGCCCTGAAGACCGTCTACATAATTTCTGAAGCCCTCTGGAGCCTTTGCGCTGTCCTACATAGCGCCTGCGTAGCTGCTGCTCTGCTTCTCTGCGATGTCCTTGTTGTTGCTCCTCTGCCTCTTACTGACTCTTGGCTCTGGGATCAGATCATCCCCTCAGCCAACACTAACCCTCGCTGCAGAAAATTCCTCCGGAAATTCTTAGCAAACCCTGCCCTAGAATTCCAGATCTATTTCTCAGCTCTGCAACTGTGTGTGTCTCCAGCCGACCCTCAAGCCTTTCTCTTATACTTGTTCGACGATCTCATCAACAGTCGAGATTAAAACATTCATCAACAGCTGAGATTAAAAGATTGCTTGATCCGTGCCTTTTAGAACATTTCAGCACATGTGTTAATTAATTTACTTTAATTATTTAATTTTCCTAAGTTTAGACTTAGGAAATCCATTAAAATAATTAATTATTTGAATAACTTGAACACCAACTAAAATTTCTCAAAACACTTTCTGGGTTTTGGAGTTCAAGTGTGTCCTAGCCCCTCCAAAAAATTTCAAGGCTAGAGCACACGCGATGCTACACCAACTTATACAAAATCTCAACAGTTGAAACTTCAACGACCCAGATTAGATCTCTAATCAATGGCTAAGATTATCTTTTGACTTTATCCACCTTTTCTAGAACATTCACTCCCATTTTCTATTAGTTCACTTCAATTGTTTTATTTTCCTAAGTTTAGACTTAGGGTCTCTTTAAAAATAATTAATTATTTTAATAAAATACAATTCGGATGGAATTTTCTCAAATGATTTATGGGTTATCTGGAATACATGTGTCTAAGTTTCTCTGCAAATTTTGAGACTTAGAGTACATCTGATGCTACCCCAAATTAACACTCCCTCTTAGCGAGGAATGTGCTCTAGCAATACACCCTCTGAGTACTTCTCTCACTCTGTAACATCTCCCTCTGTGCTGCTGATGTCTGAAACCGTTGCCCATCAACTTTGCACAAACGTTGCAACTTTTATGTTGCTGACACTACCACTGTCAGCACTACTTCTGTACTGCAACTCCCTCTCAATTCTGCATCTGTGTTGTTGCTGACTCTGCCACTGCCAACTATTACTACAGTGCATCACATGTGCTTACTGCAACTGAAAAAACATCCAAAAATGGATAAGTATGATGCATCTCGGTGATGAAGATCTGACTGTTGCTAGCCTCTGCATTGTCCCTCTGAAGCTGCTACTTTGCTACTGGCTCCTGCACTGTGCCCTCCTACACTGCTACCAACTCTGCTCAGACTCTGGCGCTATTAACTAATGCACTGTCACTTCTGCACCAACTGGCACCCGTTCATCCTACTACTTCTGATTTGGGCTCCCATAGCAAGGTGATGATCCGAGAGGTGGACTCCTCAAGGACCCTGCCCAACTTGTAGATCTCTAGGTCTACAACTCCAAATAACCCCACCTCCCTCCTAGAGGTATATGGGCATTCATCGTGAATTCCTCCTCCTCTATCTTGGCTACTTCGGCCTGAGGATCATGCTTCTCATCCTTGTCCTTCTTCCTAAGAGGACACTGTGTGGCGTAATGTCCCATCTCGCCACACCGGAAGCATTTGATCTTGGAAAGATCCTTCTTTCTCTTGTGCTGCTCTTGTTGCCCCTTTGATGCAAGGATTACATTCTCCTCCTCCTCCTTCTTGACCTTCGAACCACTGTTGTTGTTGCTCTCAAGTTGACACTTGAGTAAATCTCTCCTCATCTCTTCTTGTTGAAGAGCTGCCCACATCACTTCCCAAGTTGGTAACTTCTCTCTACCCAAGATGCTCTGGACAAAGACCTGATAGTCTTCAGACACAGAATTTAAGGCAAGTCTGACAATCTTTGTGGCCTGAGGAGCTGATCCTACAGTTGCCAGCTGATCGTAGTTCTCCTGAAGTTTATACAGGAATTGATCAATCTGCTCTCCCTTTTGCAAACTGGTGCTTTGCATTTTTGTTAATTTTGGACAACTAGGTCCAAACTCCATGTTGTCATGCTCTGATACCATGTAATTTTTTGTAGATGCTCTATACTTGGTGTAAATTTACATTTTATCCCAATATCAGTTAGAAATCACATAAACAAGAAAGTAAAATGCTAATAGAACATACCAGTAGATCGACAGAAGACAAGCCAAAAATATGTGTTGGTGCGTTACGGCAGTCAACAGGATGCTTCAACCAGCAAAGTCTCAATACAGTCAGCCAACCAGAAGTGTCACACAACCCTCTAGGACAGCTAGATCAGTCAACCCCAAAAGTCAACGCTATCAGTCAACGGTCAATGCAAACAGCAGCAGCATCAAGGTCAACGCAGCCAAGTCAAATTCAACGTCCGACCTTGGGAATTGTGCCAAAAAATGTGGATTGAGGAAATTGAAAGATTGGGAGAGTTTCAGGTCAATTTGACCATGCGTTGACCAAAGTCAACACTAGTCAATGCTGCGGTAGAAACCCTAAGCCGAAAAGTCTCAGGCAAGACATTTTCCCATCAGATCCATGCTTGATCTTATATCGAGGTGACAACAACTTTGTTCTGTGGTCTAGGAACCATATCCCAGACATCACCCTCGCATCCTTGCAGAATTTGATGCTTTACAGTTTCTTCAAATGATCCAGGCTCATATTGTACTCATGGCAGGTAGATACCTCTGATATCTATATGGCTTCTTGGTTTTCTTCCGGAATTTCCCCCTTTGAAGCCATATATCTCCAATAGGTCAGCAGGATGCTTCTACCAGCAATGTCTCCAATAGGTCATTCAGCCAAGTGTGTCACACACAACCCCAAGACAACCCAGACAGAATACTCCACAAATACGCAGCACCATCGCCATCAAGAGAGAAGAAAATCCTCCACACATTGTGTGTATAATGAACTCCAAGTCTCTCCAATACATAGGCATCTTTGGGGGTGTGTGACACGTCCTTTAAGACATTTAAGTCTATATTATATTCCAGGCCAACCTAGCACATAAGTGGAATAAATTCAAAGTACATGTTCTGTTCATCCGATCGATATGATCTTTAGATCAATCTTACACCTCTCCGAAAGAGGAATCCAATAAAAATATTGGGATCGTCATCTGAGCAACACAACCCGGATTTTGGACCTAGTTGTCCAAATTTAGCACTCCCTCTCAACTAGGGAGAACTCCGTCCACTAGTGCAATCCAAACATCGTGCGTCATCCCACCGTAACTTGCTTTGTTGGCCTCTTTGTTTCAGAACAGAAGTGGGTCAGTCACAAAGACATCATTCCCGGCTGACAGATTCAGCCCAGAGGTCCAAAACCTCTATAGGACTCACAAAGAGTCTCGTATATACTAACTCAAAGTTAGTTTCACTAACCCGAAGTTAGTTTGGAGGTCTAAAACCTCACATGGACTCAAAGAGTCACATACCAACCCGAAGTTGGTTTATCTGACCCGAAGTCAGTAGGAGATCCGAAATCTCACTAGACTTGATCCCAGATCAAGTGGTTGGACACGTGCCATCCTAGACATAGAGAGTACGGCAATCTTCAATGCATCCATCGGTCTTGCTATGGTCTCTAATCACATTTCCCACCTCATTGGCCAAATGAGAGGTACTTCCCATGAGTCCGGAACTCAAATGAGTAGGATGCATACGGGGCACAGATCATGAGAGGCGAACCAACTCAATCATCATAACGGTGGGGCAGAAGCACACCAACAAGGTTCGGCAAGCCTAGCCCTATGGTTGCTTATAGCTCCGAGGAACTATCCCCAAGGCCCCCCAGAGCTCCCAGAGCTCATCATCTAACAAGACCCTCCAATTAGGGTCGTTCCACAATTCCAAGATTCTCACGGAAGGTTAGGAACATGACCTTCCCCAAGGGCATTGTGAGAATATCCGCGACCTGCTCATCAGTCCCTATATGATCGAGCCTTACGGCGCCTCGTTGTACCATATCCCAGATAAAGTGGTACCAGCCATCATCATGCTTGGATCAATCGTGGAACACGGGATTCTCTAACAAACGAATCCCCCTCTGGTTATCACAAAGGATAACGGTGGCATCTAGCACATGCTTGAAAAATCTTTCGCAACCAAGTGGCTTCACAACGAGCCATTCATGCTGCAATGTATTTGGCCTCAGCGGTGCTCAAGGCTACCAACTTCCATTTCCTGCATGAAGCAGATCTACGTGTGACGTAGCATCCAGATGTGCTCTTGTGATCCACCACACTGCCCGCCCAATCATCATCAGTATATCCAAGGAGTGTCATGCTCCCGGCAGTGTATCTCAGCCCATGGTTTATCGTGCCACAGAGATATCTCAAGAGTTTCTTGGCACCAACCTAGTGAATGTTATGATCAACCATGTGTTGACTCAAAGTGTTCATTGCACAACATACGTCCGGACGGGTGTTCACTAAGAACATCAGGGCCCCTACGAGTTGACGATACTCAGTAGGATTTGCTAACACGGGCCCAGCAGCACTGCCACTCAACTTCTTAAATTTGAGCTTCATCGGTGTCGACACGGACTTACAGTCCACCATATCAAGTCTTTCCAGAAGCTTCACAATGTATTTTCCTTGAGAAAGGAAAATCTCACCAGGTCTCTGCCATACCTCCAGGCTTAGGAAGTAGTGCATCAGTCCTAGGTCCTTCATTTTGAATTCAGTAGCGAGCTCCCTCTTGCACTGATGAATGAGAGGGTCAGCACTTGTCAGGAAGAGGTCTTCCACATACAGCACCAGACTCAGAGGCTTCTCTTTATCAACCTTGAAGTAAAAGTTCGGATCAGCATTACTATGAGTGAAGCCCAGCATCATCAGGTAGCTATCTATCCTCTCGTACCAAGCCCTGGGGCTAGCCAACCTGCAAACATGGGTGTCTCGATCCTGGACTTTGAATCCCAAAGGTTGCTCTCCGTACACCTCTTCCTTTATCACACCATGCAGGAAGGCGTTCTTCACATCCATCTGATGGAGATTTCGTCCTTGCGTAGCAGCAAGGGTAATAGTAAATTACAGGTGCAAACATAATCAGTGCCTTCCTAGAAAAGTCTCAAGCAACACATTTTCCCATCAGATCCATGCTTGATCTTATATCGAGGTGACAACAGCTTTGTTTTGTGGTCTAGGAACCATATCCCAGACATCACCCTCGCATCCTTGCAGACTTTGATGCTTTACAATTTCTTCAAATGATCCAGGCTCATATTGTACTCATGGCAGTTAGATACCTCTGGTATTTATATGGCTTCTTGGTTTTCTTCCGGAATTTCCCCCTTTACTTCAAGGTTGATAGAGAAAAGCCTCTCATTCTGGTGTTGCTTGTGGACAACCTCTTCCTGACAGGTGCTGACCCTCTCATTCATCAGTGTAAGAGGGAGCTCGATGCTGAGTTCGAAATGAAGGACCTAGGACTGATGCCCTACTTCCTAGACCTGGAGGTCTGGCAGAGACCTGGCGAGATTTTCCTTTCTCAAGGAAAATATATTGTGAAGCTTCTAGAAAGATTTGGAATGGTGGACTGTAAGTCTGTGTCGACATCGATGGAGCTCAACTTTAAGAAGTTGAGTGGCAGCGTTGTTGGGCCTGTGCTAGAAAATCCTACTAAGTATCGTCAACTCGTAGGGGCCTTGATGTTCTTAGTGAACTCTCGTCCGGAGGTATGTTGTGCAGTGAACACTTTGAGTCAACACATGGTTGATCCTCATAACTTTCACAAGGTTGGTGCCAAGAAACTCTTGAGATATCTCTGGGGCACGATAGACCATGGGCTGAGATACACTGCCAGGAGCATGACACTCCATGGATATACTGATGTCGATTGGGCTGGCAGTGTGGTGGATTGCAAGAGCACAGTACTCTCTCTCTAAGATGGCATGTGTCCAACCACTTGATCTGGGATCAAGTCTAGTGAGGTTTCGAACTTCCAACTGACTTCGGGTTAGTATATGACTCTCTTCAGTCCAAGAGAGGTTTCGGACCTCCAACTAACTTCAGGTCAAATAAACCAACTTCGGGTTGGTATGAGACTCTTTTTGAGTCCTATAGAGGTTTCGGACCTCTGGGCTGAATCTTTCAGTCGGGGATGATGTCTTTGTGGCTGACCCATTTCTGTTCTGAAATAAAGAAGTCAGCAAAGCAAGTTACGGCGGGATAACGCACGATGTTTGGATTGCACAGGTGGATGGAGTTCTCCATAGTTGAGAGGGAGTGTTAATTTTGGACAACTAGGTCCAAACTCCATGTTGTCATGCTTAGATGAAGATGCCAATTGACCTGACCTGAAACTCTCCCAATCTTTCGATTTCCTCAATCTACATTTTTTGGCACAATTCCCGAGGCTAGACGTTGACTTTGACTTCGCTGCGTTGACCTTGATGTTGATGTTGTTTGCATTGACCGTTAACTGATAGCGTTGACTTTTGTTGACTTTTGGGGTTGACTAATCTGGTTGTCCTAGAGGGTTGTGTGACACTTCTAGTTGGCTGACCGTATTGAGACTTTGTTGGTTGAAGCATCCTGCTGACTGCCGTAACGCACCAACACATATTTTTGGCTTGTCTTCTGTCTATCTACTAGTATGTTCTATCAGCATTTTACTTTCTTGTTTATGTGATTTCTAACTAATATTGGGATAAAAAGTAAATTTACACCAAGTATAGAACATCTACAAAAATTTACAATTTTCTTCTCCAAAAACATCTTCCTCTGCTCGAAAGACCCCTGATGCATCGTAGCCAACGCTTCCCACATCTCCCTAGTTGTCCCTTTGCCAAAAATGTGTGACACAATATGATACTTCACTCCGTCGAGGATCGACCACTTGGCTTTAGCCATATTCTTCTTGAAGGCCCTTAATGGTGCTACATCCACCGATTCCGCCTGAGCACTATTGATAAAGTGCTTGAGGGAATGTTCATCTAGAAGGAAGGAAATCCTTGCCTTCCAGATTACGTAGTTGGAGGCACCCTCTAACCGCTCTTGGTCACGCAATCCACTGGTGGCCATCTCACCCAACTACTGTCGATCTGCTGCCTCTAACCCTCTGCGCAACTGGCTTTACGCACTCCCTGCTAGAGCAAGCCACAAACTCTGTTGCTTCTGTACGGGAAATCTGAGTTTCTTGGGCAAGAAACTCTTTGAGGTCAGAAATCCCCAAAAAGTATCTCAACTACTCTTCCTGACACTTTTGTATCAGCAATCATTGCTACACAGCACATTGCGTCCCTCCAGCTGCTGATCTACGTAGATCTATTACATTGCTCCCTCTATCTCGGACAAATAACAATCTGGAAAAATCCTACCATTCTGTCGGCTCACTCAGAGAGATATTTTCCTTGCTGATCTAGCCCTCCTGGCTTGGACTGCGCACTTCACTGGGAAATCAATCCACTGCTTACGCAGCTCTTCGATCCCCAATTTTTGCTTCAATGTTGGATCTTTTGGATCTGTTCTTTGCTCCTCCTGCACTCAGCTTAAACAAGCTCTGATACCATGTGAAAATTTTGTAAATATGGAATCCTATTGCAGCAACTGGAAGATATCCACCCAATTGTTAATTTAACTTAACAATTTATTTGCAGTTTCCTATGGCAAACACTAAATCTAAGTTGCAGGAAACATGGGTCTAGTGCTCGTTTCTGCAAAAAAACGAAATGGAAACACTGAAATGCATACCGTACGGTCGGAAACGCGTTTCTCGGCCGTACGACTGTGTTTCCTTCCCAAACTGCGATTTAACTTGAAATTTTTATTTTTTTTTCGGTTTTCGTGCCATGTAATATTATTTTAATTATTCTACTTGTCTCTTGATGCTTCTAGATGGCTTTCTAAAATTATAAAAAGGCGATTCGCCTCATTCTCTCATCACACGAATTGAGCAAGTCGTTTCACTTGGAGAAGAGCGATTTTGGCAAGGAGAAGGGAGGAAGAGAGTAGTGCTTCAGCTAGGGTGCTTTCACCTGTGAGAAAAGGAGATTTCAGCAGCAAGAGAAAGAGATTTGAAAAACATATTTGGAGTGCACAGTTTCCAACTATGGCAACCTTTGTTTTTGGCTTAGCTACAGCCATATTTCTCTTGTTTTTTCTGGCATTTTGGGGTAACTTCAACTACAGAAAAATAATTTAGGTAAGAAGCATTCAATTTCTTGGTTTTTTCCCATTGTTTCGTCTATTTTTCGAGGGTTTATGCTACGAAAATTATAAAAAACGTTTGTTTATTTATAGATTTGTTTTTTTAATTTTTTTGCAGCAATGGCTTCTTCCATCCAAGGTTCAAGTGGAAACCCCAAGGCCAACCCAAGGGTTGAATATTGTCCTCTTTGGAGGCATGTTGAGAAGCTGCAAAGATGTGGAGGTGGTGGCTCATGGGAATGGCGGTTTACTCTTTGCAATAATTCTTACAAGAGCTCTTACCCAAGAGTGAAGGCGCATCTTTTGCATGGAGGAGGACAGGGGATTGCAGGTTGCATGAAAACATCAGAGCCTGTGGCAAGGAGGGAATATCAAAGAGAGCAAGATCAGGCTGATGCAATTAAAAGAAAGAATGATGATCTTAGTCAAGCTAAAAATCAGTAAACATTGAGCCAAGGATTGTAGTTGAAGCAAGGAAGAGGAGAGGCACTCAACAACCAGAACAACCACCATTAAGAGGGGCATCTGGTATAGTTCAAGATAGCAAAATTGCTAAACTGGTGAATGTGCAAAGAAGAGAAGAAGTTGATTCCAGAGTGGCTCGGTGCATCTATGCATGTGGTCTCCCATTCAATTTTGTTCACTCTCCTTACTGACAAGATATGATAAGGACAGTTAACAAAGCTCCTAAAGCGTACAAGGGGCCCAACTATGAGAAAGTTAGAACTAAGCTTCTAAAAAATGAGAAGGATCTTGTGGAGGATGTGTTATCACCAATTCGTTCTTCTTGGAGTAGCTTTGGGGTTACCATAGTCTCGAATGGATAGACAGATACAAGGTGTAGACCATTGATATATATCATTGCCACTTCACCAAATGGAGCAATGTTTCTAAAGGCGGAAGACTGCTCGGTAGAGGTAAAAGATGGACAATTCATTGCTGATGTTATTATGAAATCTATTGAACAAGTTGGTCCTAACAGGGTGGTGCAAGTTATCACAGATAATGCACCAGTATGCAAAGTTGCAGGTTTGATTATTGAGGACAAGTATGACCACATCTTTTGGACACTCTGCATCGTCCATAATCTGAATCTGATCTTAGAGGAGATCGACAATAAAGTTCCATGGATAAAGGAACTCACAGGGGAAGCAAGGGAAATTGTTAAATTCATCACCAACCACCACCAGTCTTAAGCAATATTTCGAGAGTACTCCAAATTGGAGTTGTTAAAAGTTGTTGAGACAAGATGTGCCTCAAACTAAATAATGTTGAGCCGCCTTGTTGAGGTTAAGCAAGCATTAGTGTCTATGGTGGTGAGTCAGCTTTGGGCTGAGTGGAGACAGGCAGATTCAGAGTGGGGATCTACGGTGCATAGATGGTGCCTTGATGAGGATTGGTGGAGCAAGATAGATTTCTTGCTAATGTTCACAACCCCTACATTTGAGCTTCTTCGGAATGCTGACACTGACCAACCTTTCTTAGGAGAGGTATATGATGGCATGGATTCCATGGTTGAGAAAACTATGGAAATCATTTCACAAGAGTCTCCACAGATTTTGTTTGTAGAGGTCATTTTGTCGAATTAATCAATAAAATCATTATTGATAGGTGGAACAATTTCAACACTCCCTTGCATACTTCAGCACATGCCGTGAACCTAAAATTTTATGATGAAAAACTTATTGCTCAAAGCAATGGGAAGAGGAAGGCATCCCATAAGGATAGAGAGGTGGCTAATGGGGTGAAAAAGGCCCTTATGAGAATTTTTCTAGCTCATCTACAGAGGGAGGTGAAGGAAGAATTTGCCAATTTTGCTGCAGGAATAGATGATTATTCAGATATATCATCTTTGGAGGAGAGAAGCACCATGAATCTAGTTAGGTGGTGGATTTTTCATGGAGCAAATGGTGTACATTTGCAAAACCTTGCCATTCGCCTCCTTTCACAAGTGGCAAGCTCTTCATTAGCAAAAAGGAATTGGAGCACCTATGGTTTTATTAATTCTGTGAAGCGCAACGGGTTGGGCTCACAGAAGGCAGAGGATCTTGTTTATGTGCACTCCAACCTTTGCCTTGCATCTCGTAGGGGTCCAGAATATGGCAATGGTCCTTCTAAAGAATGGGATGTGGATCCAGAAAATCTTGATTTGGATCTCTCTCTTGCTGCCTTGAATATTGAGGACTAGGATCATAGAAGTGGAATTGGCCAAACATCTTCTTCAGCTACACCATCCACTGCCGAGCATGCTTATGCTACTATATTCGATGAGGATTCTGATAATAAGTATTAGTCTTTTGACATTATTGTACTTGCAACCTCATATATATAATAAAGGCTGATTTTGAGATTTTGATATATAATAAAGGTTGGTTTTGGATATTCCGATATTGTTATTTTCATTATGTGTCTGTTATCAATGATCATTCATGAGTAAATGTGTTGTAACTTGTAAATTTGTAATAGTTTATGCTTTGAATTTATGATTTATCATGTATGTTTTTAACTTTTATGATTTCACATAACATTTCTTAAATGTCCTAAATTCTAATATATATATATATATATATATATATATACCGCGTTTCCTTTTTTCCAAAATTTGGGGAGGTTGCGTTTCATATCAATTCTCGTTTCAGAAACTCGTTTCCGTTTCCCCGTTTCGTGCAACTTAGCACTAAATACATCACACTACAACCTTCACAAATAAACTGCGGAAGAATTACAAGTACAGAAACAAAACTGAACAAGAATAGATCACACACACATCTGACACAGTTATTTTTGGACCAATGTCCCCGGAAAAACCCAATGCGAGAAAATCGGTACAACAACTGAGGGTTTATATTATTATGCAGTAATCATTTCTGAGTACAAGTCTATGATTGACAGATCTGTCAAATCATTCAGAGAAACTGACAAGAAAGATCTTATGAGACAAACCTCACTCCACAGAAATTCGACACTGATCAGCACCCAAAACGGACTGCCTTGCACTGCCTCTGTGCAATCTCTACATCACAGCTACAACTTCCCTCTCTCTCTGTGTTGGTCTCTCTGTTGGCTGGAAACTGAGTCCTTTTGACCTCCAGAAAATCTCTCCGGGATCTGGCACTGGCCTAATGTTGTCTCAGCAAAAATACGACTTTCCTTAAAGCTCTGCGCTGCTGCTGTGGCTCTCACTGCCTCCTCTACTATGCACTCTCTGGATCAGGAATGCCTCCAACCAAAATTACTACCCCTCTCTGCAAAAGATCTCTTGATCGAAGTTTCCTCTGAGCACTGCTCACTTCAGAAATTCAATCTCTTGATCCTTACTCCAGCAAATGTATCTTCCAAATGACCCTTCAAGCCATTCTTATAGTCTTCTCGTTGAAACTTCAACGGCCCAGATTAGATCTCTAATCAATGGCTAAGATTAACTTTTGACTTGATCTGCCTTTTCTAGAACATTCACACCCATATTCTATTAATTGACTTTAATTATTTTATTTTCCTAAGTTTTGACTTAGGGTCCCTTTAAGAACAATTAATTATTTTAATAAAATACAATCTAGGTGGAATTTCCCCAAATGATTTTTAGGTTATCTGGAATACATGTCTAAGCCTCTCTGCAAATTTTGAGACTTAGAGCACATTCGATGCTACCCCAAATCAACATGTTCTCCATGCGAGCCTTAAACTCTCTGAACCGACCGAAGACCTCATCCTTGTTATTTAAGAAGTAGATCCAGGTTTTTCTGGAGTGATCATCCATAAAGGTGACAAAGTATTGGCCACTGCTAAGAGCTCTAGTAGACATTGGGCCACAAATATCCGAGTGTATCAATCCCAATAGGCCTTTTGCTCTATTGTCACTTATGGGAAAAGATGCCTTAGCGTACTTCCCTAGTACTCATCCTCTGCATACATCATCATGCTCAGTACTAAGGACTGGAACTCCTGTAACAGTCTCTCTGAACATTCTTAGTGCTTCATGGTGTAAGTGTCCCATTCACCTATGCCATAGTTTGTAATATCCCCAACGGGAAATAGACAGTAATACACAGCAATACAAACATGCAACTATATAGAAAAATGTCGGAAACAGAATATAGAGCAAGTACACATAAAAATACCAGAACGCTAAGCCATTTTATTAATCTGAGAATATATATATGGGTACAATAGATAATCAGAATGAGTGCACCTATCCTTGCACAAGGCAAGTGAAGACCCTCTCAGAATAGGAAATGGCTGCTATAGAGACTGCGTCCCAGCTGCTAGAGAAATCTGCCGTAAAATGCTGCTGCTGCAATGAACTGGAACTAGGGGCTGATCCCCTCACCAGAATGAACTGAAAATCGGTAGACTGCCTGTACTCACTACTCCGGACCAAACCCAGAAACCATGACGCAAACGGACCACCTCCGAAAAACACCCCAGAAGCCCTCCTCAAGGAAAACGTTGTCTCTCCCAAGCACAGCGCAGATGCCAAAGGAAGAATGCTGGAAAAGGCCACAAATCCCTCTGCAAACTCTCCAACTGAAAAGACTAACCCTCCAAGCTGAAACACGCTGAAAACTCCACGAAAATCCCCCACAACTGAGCTGCTCTAACTCCAACTGCGTCCTCCCTTCAGGACTGCGCAGTCACTCAATGAGGCCCAGCTCCTCTGCAAAACGTCCACCCAAATCACCTGCAAATCAACTGCTAAAACTGAAGGAATACCTTGCCCGAGCAGGGACTCGAAGTCCCCCGGGGCCAAGGGCGAGATCTCCGACCGGAGACACTCAGTCGCACTAAACAGTGCTGCAGACCGACTAAACAACCGGCGTGCTCAAGTAGACAGAAGTCTAGCCACAATATCATCAACATATCAATAATGCCAAATGGAGTGAAACTCCCACCTTTTATAGTGTTAGCTCCCCTCAAAACCCTAACTGCGTCCCCTCTCTCCATGAGCTCCTCCTATGCCTGCGCAGTTGCTTCTAGAGCCTACGTGAGGCCTCTCTCATGCAAAGTGTGGACCCCCAAGGCTCTCCTTTAAGTCACAACGTTGCTCCTACTAGGAAGCACTTTATTTTATTAAAGTGAGTTGACCCCTCTTTCTCACTTTTATTTATTAATTAACTATAGGCGGCAAAACTATACAAAAATGAAATATTCCAATTAGCTGTGCTAATTAGGAATATTACAGTCTCCCCCGGCAAAATGTTGCTTGTCCTCAAGCAACTGAAGTGATGGATGCTGTAAAATCTGCTCGCTCTCCCAAGTGGCATCCTCATCCGGCAAAAATTGCTTGTCCTCAAGCACTGCTTGAACAAGCCTACTCTCTAGCTGATGCTCCCCACCGATACTGCAAAATGTGCTTGGGTCCCACTGAAACCTCTCTGTCTCCTGCATCACCCTGATACGAAGGGATATCTCAATGCCAGGATCCCAAACTGGCCTCTCACCGTACCAGTCAACCAATAATCCCCCCGGATCCCATCCCCAGCATGGCCAATAATCGCCCAAGTCCCACGGCTCGGACTGTGCACTACCTCTGGCTATGACTAATGCTCTAAGAGGTGAAGACCACCAATAAGCCTCAATGCTCCTGGGCTCCTGCTGCGTTGTACCTGTAGCTGCATATGCTACCCCTCCAACTGCATACCAACTCATCACCTCTCTCCAATCCAAGTCATGACTCGATCCCATGCTGATCCTGCTCTCCTGAAATTGGGAAGGAGTCCTGAAGTAACGACAACTGGTGCCCTCCTGCCGACTGGGATCTGTAACATCTACTATGTCCAAGGGCCCTTGCTCCACTGTGCTCCCTACGAAGAATACCGTACCATCAAGAGGGTACCAACTCATGATCTCCCGCCAGTCCATCTTGGAGGAAGCATCTGATGTAGCAACAACAACTGCATGTGGAACTTGCTTGGAAGGTTGCCGCCAACCCGTAATCATCTCCCACTGCCAAACTATCACATCTACCTCCAACATCTCCAGAGGATATGGATCTGTAGCTGCGGTCACGGTACTCGGTGTCTGTGCATCTGACTGCTCCACCTCAAAGGATGACCCCAATGCTAGCCACATATCCATCATAGGCTCAATGTGGGCACCCATCTGGACCTCACCCAAGGGAATGTCATGCCTGATGTCCATAGTATCCTCCTCTTCTGACTCAGGCTCCCTCATGTGCTGCTCTAGCTGAAGCATCACAAGTGACTCATCACCCAGAGTATCTCCTATACAATCCCCTGATTGCTCACCCTGCACACTGTAATACGGCTGCAATCTACTGTCATCATACCTGCATGACTGCTCTTGCTCCACAGAAGCAACCTCAACTGATCCTATGGACTCATATGAAAGAGAGTCCTCACCCTGGCATACAGAAGGAATGCCCTCCTGTTCTACCTCCGCCATCTCATCTGCATCGAACATGCCATCCACCCTCTCAACAAAGTGTCGATACAGTGTCTGGAGCCCAGACACATACTGGGATACTACCTCTGTTGTACCCCGTATCCTCTGCTCATGCATGATCTCGACATGCCCTGAGGGAAAAATGATGCATGTCTCCCTCATGACCTGCTCCCCAAGCGTAGGCTCAGTGATGACTGATGCACCACCTCTGCCAAGGATCATCTCATCCCCCAACCTGTGGCTGTCAACTAGCACACCAGCCCAGTGCCACTGCTAAGAAGTCTCTTGCCTAGTGTGCTGAGGGCCATCCAAATATCTTGGGTGTGCCTCACGGACCCTGCTGCTCATGCCCAAAGTGCCAAAGGACAACAACAAAATCAGTTGTGCCCATGAGTGATGTAGAAGAGTGTCGGATGTGTGAGTCCCCACAAATACCATCAAGTATCGCTCCTTTGTCTCCTCATCGATCCTGGGTGAAATACCCCCAAAGGTAAGCCCAGTGTCCCTGTCTGTGAGTCTCCCTGGATGCAATACTCTAAGACCCTGCTGTGCCGCGTCGTATGCCCTCGCAAGCCACCGGTCATCCATGTACTCCTCAACATGCTACTGCACACTAAGGCATACCCCTGAATACTGCTGGATACCCCATGCTACTGCTGTACCACCCTGTACCGTCTCGTGCCCTGACTGTGTCCAGAGAATTTGTCACTCCCCGCGTGCTCTCAATGTGATGTAGGGCACTCCTACTCCACAATGCAGTCCCACACACTACGGTACACCACCATGTAGCTCCATGTCCACCAGTAGTCCACTGATCACTGCTAGAGGCTCCCACACATCCATGGATTTGATGTCCTAGAGCTGCGCCTCTACATATCGGACTACCACCAATCGGTATCGTCATGTCCACCATCGCATCACTATACCCGCCGACAAATGGATCATCACTGCAAATCCTCCTCGAGGGGTCCGAGAAGTGAATCTCCCTATGGGTCAGTAGTGTTACCACCACTGATCGGCTCCGCTGCGTCCTCTGTGCCCCACACAAAGGTGAAGAATCCTTGGCTCCATACAAAGTGCCATCTGGTGGCCTGCCAATGCCACCTCCTCCAACAAGCTCCTGCCAAGGTGTGCTGACCACCCCGTGACCCCGTGTATGAATGTCATGCCAAGACAACCTAGGGAGTCTGCCCATAAACTGGTTGGCCACTGGAGCTGACCGAAACTGCACATGCTCTACTGCTAGGCCAACTGTACTTTCCAAGACATAGTCAGCCGACCTAACTGGGAAACGATAGGTGATCCCACCTGGATCCCAATGCCAATCTGGGGTTCCTGTAATCCCCATGCATAGAAACTCCTGCTGAGCTACACTCGGATCCATCACCATCTCCATAGCCCGCTCCACCGAGTACCAACTCAAAATCTCTCGCCATCCAACCTCAACATGTGGATGCTGTACCCTGTGCAACTCTGATCGTCTCATACCGCTATCCAAGTCAACATATGAGATTTGACTAGGTGGCTCTGCCTCTCTCTCTCCAACGGGAAGAGATGACCCAACAACACTGCTAGTCCCATCCATGCATGCCTGAAGGGGAATGATCTGACGCTCCAACGTGCTCTCTGATTGTACCATCAGGGAATCCAGTCGTTCCCCAATGCGGACCAACTTGGCCGCCGACTTGGCACAAGTCACTCTCATACCCTCCAGCTCCTGGTCCTGCAACAAAATGGCCTTCCGTACTGACGTGGCCTTCCCTCTCAAAACTCGAAGGTCCGTCCGAAGCCGATGATACCGCTGTCTGCGATCATCATCCAATACCTCTGTACCTGCTAGTGCCTCATCGAAGGTGGATATATCTCCTAACGCCTCACCCATCTATCGTGTGCTGCTACCCCCTGAAGACTCGGACATGACTCCGGTCATCACCTCAATGGATGGCTCTACTGAGGTAGGCTCTACCTTCTCCACTACCACATCAACCGACATGGCCAAGGAGGTCTCTAATGAGGGTGAATCCTGTGTCACACTAGGTGTAACCTCAGACTCCCTGCAATCCTGTGTGCCCTCATCCTCCAAGTGCGAGGTAACCATTTTAATGGTTTCTCTCTCCGATACTCGGTCAAGCTGGAAAGAGGTATCCAACTTGTCCACCCAAGCTTTTTCTGAGCGCCTGGATGACTCGTCAAATGTCGGTAGATGGAATCTGTCCACTGTGCGCTGTAAGCCCCCATCATGTGAGCGCCTGTTCCCTCTGTGAAAGTTGTGAGGTCTACTATCACGCCGGAGCTGAACATAATCTCTGAATGAGATAAGATCTCTGATCGCCGGCCCACGTGCCAGGTATTCTGCAATGTAGGCGTCCATCCGGTCAAGGTCAGTCTCCGGCTCCCGCTGTGCTCCTGCCCCTATGTCTTCATCCAGAAAAGTGGGCATGGTAGGACGTGTGGGTGTATGTGATGCCATATGCTGAGTGGCATCATGCTCCGGCAAATGGTGGGATGTGCTTGATCCCTCACCAATCTGAAAACCCCTTGGGGTTTCCCGCTGCCTATATTACAAAGGAGTCTCTCGTGGACACATCCCGTATGTGCTTTTGAGCGCCTCTCAAATCTCCTAACATCATCATCACTCCGCCATCGCGCCGCTATGTGTCTACAGCTCTCGTAAATCGTACTACCGCCGTGAAACCACATCGTTGCTTAACTTCGATCTGATGACGATCAAACTATTTCGAAAATTCATAGAATTTGGGTTGTGATCTGCCCAAAACCCGTAAAACGTTTAATTCCAACTTTCAAAATTTGACCCTTTATATTTTGGCCCTTTTTCCAATTTCGTTTTTGGTACTGCAACTGCTATTGCTCTCCAAAATTCCAGCAAACCTCTGTATGATCTCTTTCCCAATGTCATAGACCACAGGCTGAGCCAGAACTATGCTCTGATACCACTGTAATATCCCCAACGGGAAATAGACAGTAATACACAGAAATACAAACATGCAACTATATAGGAAAAATGCCGGAACTAGAATATAGAGCAAGTACACATAAAAATACCAGAACGCTAAGCCATTTTATTAATACGAGAATATATATATGGGTACAATAGATAATCAGAATGAGTGCACCTATCCTTGCACAAGGCAAGTGAAGAACCCTCTCAGAATAGGAAATGGCTGCTATAGAGACTGCGTCCCAGCTGCTGGAGAAATCTGCCGTAGAATACTGCTGCTACAACGAACTGGAACTAGGGGTTGATCCCCTCACCGGAATGAGCTGAAAATCGGTAGACTGCCTGTACTCACTGCTCCGGACCAAACCCAGAAACCATGAAGCAAATGGACCACCTCCGAAAAACACCCCAGAAGCCCTCCTCAAGGAAAACACTGTCTCTCCCAAGCACAGCGCAGATGCCAAGGGAAGAATGCTGGAAAAGGGCCACAAATCCCTCTGCAAACTCTCCAACTGAAAAGACTAACCCTCCAAGCTGAAACACGCTGAAAACTCCACGAAAATCCCCACAACCGAGCTGCTCCAACTCCAACTGCGTCCTCCCTCTAGGACTGCGCAGTCACTCAATGAGGCCCAGCTCCTCTGCAAAACGTCCACCCAAATCACCTGCAAATCAACTGCTGAAACTGAAGGAATACCTTGCCCGAGCAGGCACTCGAAGTCCCCCGGGGCCAAGGGCGAGATCTCCGACCGGAGACACTCAGTCGCACTAAACAGTGCTGCAGACCGACTAAACAACCGGCGTGCTCAAGTAGATAGAAGTCTAGCTCACAATATCATCAACATATCAATAATGCCAAATGGAGTGAAACTCCCACCTTTTATAGTGCTAGCTCCCCTCAAAACCCTAACTGCGTCCCATCTCTCCATGAGCTCCTCCTATGCCTGCGCAGTTGCTTCTAGAGCCTACGTGAGGCCTCTCTCATGCAAAGTGTGGACCCCCAAGACTCTCCTTTAAGTCACAACGTTGCTCCTACTAGGAAGCACTTTATTTTATTAAAGTGAGTTGACCCCTCTTTCTCACTTTTATTTATTAATTAACTATAGGCGGCAAAACTATACAAAAATGAAATATTCCAATTAGCGGTGCTAATTAGGAATATTACATAGTTCATTCAGATCTTTTTTGCCATTAAGATTGTTGCCTATCAATGCCATTGGAGACTCAAGCTGCAATCTATATAGTCTGTTGCTTCGAGCTCCAATTTGTCTCATCTTCTTCCAACTTGGATGTTTGACATATACCTTCCTTCCGATGAAGTATACATCATATCCCTTGTCCTATAACTGGGACACTGAAATTAGATTCATTCCTAACTCGGGCACATGCAGCACATTAGTGGCTCTGATGCTGGTTCCTGCCTCCGTTTGAAACACTATGGTGCCTCTCCCTACTGGAGTACACTTCGTTTTGTTTCCCGTAGTGATCTGCAAGTCCATCTGCTCTTCTTGATATCTCGAGAAGTATTCTCGTACTCCAGTCATGTGAGCTGAAGCCCCGCTATCAATATACCAAACACCTACAGATGCTGAACTTGACAAGCATGCGAAGTCTTCTTCCAATCTGGAAGATAGTTCAGAGGCATCTTGATTTTACATACTTATTTGTGCTATTTTTCCTTCAATATCTGATGCTTTTTCTGCCCAGCAAAAACTGTGCCCCTCCTAAATACTACACTGCGTTGAAGCTGTTGCACTGTTCCCTCTGTCACTAACAAATTTTTGATCTGGAAGACTAGATTGTGCAATCCCTTTGGGGATTCGATCCACTGCCTACGCAGTCTTTCGATCTCCCTCTTCTTTTCAATGTTGGCTCTTCTGGGTCTGTTCTCTTGCTTCACCTTAGCTTTGATACCATGTGAAAAATCTCAAATAGAACCCCAACTGCAGTAACTAATATTATTTTTTCAACTTATTAATTCAAAAATAAGTTATTTATGGTATTATACAGTAAATATCGAAATAAATTCTACTGCAGCCTTCACAATTAAAATACTGCAGAAATTAAATGCAAGGAAAAATGCTAGCACAAGTATAATCACAATGACAATTATTTTTGGACAATTGTTCTCGAAAAAACCCAATGTGAGAAAACTGGTGCAGCAGATGAGGGTTTCTTTATTATTCTTCTGCAAAATCTCATGTACAAAATACAACTATCAGAATAGATGAGGAAATTTTGTGAGAAATTTTACAAACAAATTTTCCCATGCTTAACAGTGAAATTTTGACCCTGAAGAGGCCCTACAGCCTCACTGTGTCTCACTATGTCACCCTTTGCGCAGTGACTGCGCAATCCCAATGTCACAGCCTCTGCACTGCCCCTCCTATGTGCTACTTTCTCCGCACTCCCGACTCTTGCTGATACCCTCTCTCTCCAACCTGCCACTCTCCCTCTGATTCAATTTTCTCTTGTCGAACTTCAGTCAATGAGAAAATCGATCTGCTCGGGAAATTGAGTATCTGCTTGGTGTATCCAAATGCCCATCAAAGTCCTTATAATCTTCTCGTTGAGAAATCAACGACCCAGATTAAAACATAATCAATGGCTAAGATCAACTTGACTTGATCTTCGTCTTTTTCTAGAAGATTCACACCCAGTTCTATTAATTCAATTTAATTATTTTAATTCCCTAAGTTTAGATTTAGGCTGCCATTAAAAATAATTAATTATTTTAATAAAATTTCATTCGGGTGGAATTTCCCAAAACACTTTCTGGGTTATTTTGGAATACATGTGTCTAAACCTCCCTGCAAAATTTAAAACTTAGAGCACATCCAATGCTACCAGAAATCAACAAAGAGATGCAAAGGAGTTTATTGGAACTCCTAGGACGAACAAAAAGCAATGTAGACAGCGTGACAAGTATCAAGCTTTGGTAGCTCAAGTTGCAGAATCTTCTAGCTTTCACGAAGCCGCACAGTTTTAGGTAGGGATAGATGCCATGGTAGAAGAGTATATAGCTCTATCATGATAAACGATGTTTGGGAGGTAGTGTCAAGGCTAGAAGACAGATCAATTGTAGGTTCTAGATGGATCTACAAGATCAAGTACGCTACAAATGGAAATGTGGAGAAGTACAAGGCTAGGTTCATGGCAAAGGGGTATGCATAGAAAGAAGGAATAGATTACGAGAAGACTTTTGCCCCTGTTTCAAGGTACACTTCTATCAGGTCAGTTATATCCCTAGCAACTCAGATGGGATGGTAGATTCACCATATGGATGTCAAGACAGCATTCTTGAACAGGGTGATAGAGAAACAAGTGTACATAGAATAGCCAGAGGGCTTCGAGACTCATGAGAGACGCACTTATGTGCGCAAACTGAAGAAATCTCTATGGGCTCAAGCAGGCTCCCAGGGCATGGTATGGTTGGATTGACAGTTACTTGCAGCAGATGGGATTCGTCAAGAGTGATGTAGATCCCAACCTCTACTATTTGATGATAGAGGGTGAGTCACTCATTCTAGTTTTGTATGTGGATGATCTCTTTTTGACAGGATCATCAAGACTCATAGAAGATTGCAAGAAGAACCTGGCAGCAGAGTTTGACATGAAGGATCTGGGGTTGATGCATTTTCTGGAATTGGAAGTGTGGCAGAAGAATGGGAAAATCTTTCTTAGACTAAGAAGATACACTACAGATATTCTGAAGAGGTTAAGAATGTAGGATTGCAGACCCATGACTACACCCATGATCACAAATTGGAAAAAGATAGATGCATCAAATGACAAGGATGTTGATCCCACCTTGTATAGATAGCTCATTGGGTCCCTCATGTATCTGGTCAACACTAGGCCATACATTTGCTTTGCAGTCAATACCCTAAGTCAGTTCATGGTAGAGCCGAAGAGGGTACATTGGGCAGCAGCGAGGCACATTTTGAGGTATGTGCGCAGCACAGTCGAGTATGGGTTGAGATATACTCGAGGGGATGATGCCAGACTATATGGATTCACTGATGTAGATTGGGTAGGCATTTCAGTGTACAGAAAAAGTACCTCTAGGTATTGCTTCAGTAGCACTAAGCTCTGCAGAAGCAGAGTATATGGCAGCTAGCACAGCTACGTGCGAAGCTATATGGCTTAGGAAGCTACTAGTAGGCTTGTTCAGGTAGAGGATGGAAGCGACCAATGTCTATTGTGATAATCAAAGTTGCATAAAGTTCTTTGAGAATCAAGTGTTTCATGACAAGTCGAAACACATACATATTCGATGCCATTTCATCAAAGATTGTGTACAGCGTGGAGCAGTCCAGCTACAGTATGTTCCCACAGGAGAGCAAGTTGCTGACATACTCATGAAAGATATAGGGAGAGCCAAGTTCATCTATTTCAGGGAACATATGGGTATGGTGGAGAATCTGTTTCAATAGCAGGGACATGTTACTTTGGTTGATTCTCAGTTGCAGCTGCAGCTGCAACAGCAACGAATGAGAGGGAGTTGCAGTGCAGATGCAGTGTTGGCAGCAGTTTGGCAGGGTCAGCAATAGCACAGATGCAGTTCATATCAGAGTTGCGCAGTGGTTGGTGGGCAATATGGCCAAACATCAGCAGTGTGACAGGAGATGGTGCAGAGATAGGGTGTTGTAGCAGTAGGTGTAGCACTAAAACACATTCTTCGCTAAGAGGGAGTGTTAGTTTTTATAGCATTGGATGTATTCTAGCCATGAAATTTTGTGGAGAGGCTAGAATACAAGTGATCTCTAAAACCGAAAAATCGTTTATGGAAATTCCACCTAGAAGTGTCTCAATTAGATTATTAACCGATTTTTAAATATTTTCTAAGTCTGAACTTAAAGAATATGGTTAATTAATTAGTATTAATTCAGATAATGTGAGAATCATCTTGAAACTCACACAGATCGACAGGGAATTAATCTTGACCATTGATTATGTTTTAATCTTGGTCATTGGTGCTTCAACAGAAGATTATAAGAATTCGATGGGTAGATGGAGATCACATCAGTGCAGTTACATCTCCATCAGTGCAGTTACTCAATTGCCCATGCAATTCAATTTTCTCAATGGTTGTGATTCAACAGAGAGGATAGAGCCAGAGGTTGAGTAGCAGGTGAGAGAGGAGGGTAGTAGTATTCCAGGAGGAAGGTTTCCAACTCCTGGAAGAGGTAATGAGAGGAAGGTTGAATTCGATAGAAGCTCTGCGCAATGGCTGCGCAAAGAGTGACGCAGAAACTCCAGCATGAGGATAGGGAATCCATCTCAGGGGTAGAAATTTGCAGTGGAGTGCGAGAAAACTCTCACAAAAATTCTACCAGTACTTTCCTCTGATCAAATTGCCAGTAAGGCATCGAAATTATTATACTCAGAATTGTTGCTAAAGAATAATAATAAAACTCTCATCTGTTGCACCAGTTTTCCCGCATTGGGTTTTTCTAGGAACATTTGTCCAAAAATAATTGTGTTAAAATTTGTGTGTGTGCTATAATTTCTCAGTTTCCAGTATTTTATTTTGCGCAAAATTTTTCTTGTGAAAATTATAGTTTTGATTTTATTCATTGTTTGTCGTAGCAAATAAATTGCATAATTAATTTACAATTAGAAGAATAATTTCCAGTTGCTGCAATAAATGAAATTTCCACAAGAGAATTTAATTTCTCTAAGACATTTAATTTGACTCTAACTAATTAATTTTTTGGCTTAGGATTAATTTATTTTTGGTAGAAAAATTAATTAATTGACATTTGAGGGGATTTAATATTTTTTTCACTCTCTAATATTTTAACCATGGTGTCTAAGTATGAGAGACCATGCATTAAAATATTTTTTACATAAGATTTTACAATTCAACCTTCAAAGGGAGAATACCCATTCGGCTTAGACCCTCAAATTACACACCCAATTTCGCGACACTATGATCTAGTAAACCAAGTGATTTGTAATAAAATAATTTAGCCAACTTGCTTAGATTATTCCGAAATCATTTTTATGTAAGACTCGACTAAAACACTCGGACTCACCTAAAACTTTGATGAAAAATTCCACCCTAGCTTTGGAGTGAGGTTGGAGTAAAAATTATGTTGACCATCCGTGTTTAGAAACACAGATGAATAAATAAGACGAAAAACCTCCTAGGATGAAACTTAACCAACTAATTATTCCAACTAGCTTAAATTATTCCAAAATCACTTTTATGTATGACTCGACTAAACACTAGGACTCACCTAAAACTTTGATGAAGAATTCCACCTTAGCTTTGGAGTGAGGTTGGAGTAAAAAACTATGTCGATCGTCCATGTTAGAAAGACAAATGAATCAGTAAGACAAAAAACCTCCTAGGATGAAACTTTCGCCAAAATAATAGGCTTACCTAGGTTGTTACATACATTCATGGTTTTACTAGCATCATTCACATTACAAAATTGCAGAATGGGTTTACAATGACACCAAACGCTGACAGTTGATGATCTGATCCTTTGAAGAAAAAATAGGTACATTTGCTTCCTTGGAACTTTGACAAAAAGTGTGCAACAAAGCCTGGTTATCTTCTTGATTCAGAGGTCTCACCCGCGTTGGACCCCAGTTCCTAAAAGGGGCGGAAACACCGCCCGTATAATAGTTGTTAGGGGGGTCCAGGGGGGAGGAAAACAACTCTTTTAAAGAGCCCCTGCCCCCTCGGCGTGGGTTCGGGGCAGCGCCCTCAAAGCTAAAAATAGATGATAAATTGCCTTGTAAAATATTGTAATTTCATAGTCAATCTAAGTCGTTCATTAGGCGGATGATCTTATAGTAGAATTTATGTTAATTTAGGGTTTTTTGACCTAGAAGGCAACCCTCAGTTTATATGAGGGAATTGTATTGTGGTTGTGTAATATTATTCCGAGACAGGGAGAGAGAGAGAGGAGGTTGTGTGAGAGCGAAAAGGAAATTACAATGGATTTGTTGTAGGTTGTATCTCTTCATTTTGCTAGATAGTATTAAAGGAAGGATTGGTTGTTTCTCCGTGGATGTAGTCCAAATTGGATGAACCATATATATGTCTCTCTTGTTTTATGTGTTTTACGTGTTTGTGTTTTTACAATATTTTATGTCTTCCATTGCTCTGTAATATATAATTTTCTAACATAGGGCACCCACTAGCTCGATGTGTCTATCTCCAACCCATCGTCCTGCTTTTATAATCTCTCGTTGGTGAACCAATGACCATGATTAGATTTCCATCAAGGGCTAAAATCATCTCAAACTCAATCCATGTGAGTTTATAAAGCATTCTCATATTTTTCAATTAATTCCCCTTTAATTAATCGATTTCCCAAAGTTAGATTTAGGAATTTTTTAATTATCGATCAATTAATTTAATTGAGTTGTTTTTGGGTGTTTTCTCCTAAAACTTTTCTGGGTTCTGGAGATCTTGTATTTCTTAGCCTTTGTGACAAAAGTCAAGACTAGAACACCTGTCCGATGCTACAACAACTAATAGTTGAAATCAAACTTAATTTTTGTATTCAATTGTAATGGAAAATGTTAGCATCCTTTTCATAGTGCTTGCTAATTTTATCCTTCATCTTTTTGGAGACTTTCTTCAAACTTTACTTGCATGACCTACTGTGATGCTTCGATTCAGTTCTTATTTTGACTGAAATGCCTGGTTTTTCTTGCTATGTCTTACTACTTTTGGTAGCACACTACTTTGATTCCTGTTATTCCTGTGTCTTCTCCTTAACTTTTTTCTTTCCCTTAGATAGGCTATTCTGGATTCACACAGTAATTCAATTCTGTGAAATCGCTCAAGCATCTTGTATGCTGTCTCGAGTTATACTGTAATAACCTTTGCATTGTTATCTTAAAACAGTCATGCTGATGTGATCAGAGAATCTACTAACAGTTGATAGTTTCCGATTTACTATGATGCTGAATCTCTAGGGGAAAGCTAGATTAAAAGAAACTGCACTAATGATGCAGGTATCTCTGATGTCGAGAATACACCATCGGAACCTCGTTTCTTTATTTGGATACTGCCAAGATCAAGGGACAAATATTCTTGTCTATGAATACATGCATAATGGAACTTTGCGAGAGCATCTCCATGGTAATGCTGCCTTTTCCCTGTCTCGTTCATTTCCTGGATTTGTTAATGTTTTGATGTGGGATGTCCCTTGCTACTTTTTAATGGCTGATTTTTAACAAGAAATTTTCACAGGTCCTGCCAATCAAGAAAAACATTTGGATTGGATCACTCGTCTCAAAATTGCTGAAGATGCGGCTAAAGGTTCTTTTTAGTTAGGCTATCTACTTTTCCGTATGTTTTGTTGTACATACTACAACACTGCTTTTCTAGGGCATGTCATGCTCACCATATTTCTTGCAATGAATTGTACTCCAAGAATTTGACATCTTGATTGTTTGGAAAGTTGTTGCTCGGTTGAGCAAATATAGTAAAATATATTTTATTATTTATCTATGAAATGGGAAGATCTATTTTGTTGCTGATTGTCTTCAGTTAATACAGGCATTGAATATCTTCATACGGGATGCAATCCAAACATCATACACAGGGATTTGAAGAGCAGCAATATCCTCCTTGATAAGGAAATGAGGGCAAAAGTTTCTGACTTTGGACTTTCAAGAATGGCAGCAGAAGGAACAACTCATGTATCAAGCTTAGTTCGTGGAACTGTTGGCTACTTGGATCCTGAGTAATAAACAGCAATCCTCGCGTTCATTTGGCATATTTGAATATAAAAATGGAATTTCTATTGTCCATTAATTCCAATCCAAAACCCCTATTTGCAGGTACTATGTCTCTCAGCAGTTTACTGAAAAGAGTGACGTTTATAGTTTTGGAGTTGTACTCCTGGAAATGATATCTGGTCGAGAAGCCATCTCTGATGAAAGCTTTGGGGTTAATTTCCGGAACATAGTGCAATGGGTCAGTATTCCTTGAGCTGTTAAGAGAATTATATTCTGAATCGGTGAAGGGAATTAGGAAATTGGTTTCACTGCATTATAGCCTAGCATTCACAGAACTTAGCCAGTCTACTTTCACAGGAAAGCATCAAGATACCAAATTATTTTATTTTGTATTCATGAATTTATATGCAGGCAAGATTCCATATTGATAAAGGAGATATTCACAGCATCATAGATCCAGCTTTGGGAACTAATTTCAATATCCAGTCCGTATGGAAATTTGCGGAGAAAGCTATGCTTTGTGTCCAATCATATGGAAAACTGCGACCAACAATGTCTGATGTGGTAAAGGAGATTCAAGAGGCAATCAACATTGAGAATGAATATGAATCTGCAGAGGAAGAACTTTTTGATACGATGTCGAGTCAGTCAAGACACTCGTCAATTCTCCCAAATCCTCTTGATTCTGCTGCCTCTGATCTATCTGTCTCTTTGGATGATTCATTTTTTCTTCCTAGTGTTAGATAGTTGTTATTAGGCTTAGAAGAGGACATCTTGCATTACTAGATCAAAAAGAAACTGGATGCCTGTCGTGTTCTTCAATTGGGTTTGTCTGGTTATTTCAACTTTGTACATTTTGCAGTCAAAATATCCTTCATTCAGCTTTCTTTGATGTAAACTTCTTCAAACTAAGACACTTGGGATCACAGTTTCAATGCTTATAAATTTCTTCAAACTAAGACACTTTGGATCACAGTTTCAATGCTTATGTGCATGGATTATTGAGTTCAAAATTTGACAATTCTGATTTATTTCAAACGCAACACGAGAACTCGTGATGAAAAAGTCACGAATTTACTGAAAAGAGGACTCCGATATTTTTCAATAAACCCCCAAAACGCCAAATATTTTAGGGTAACTAATAGTCCTGCAACATTTCAAACTACCATGAATGAAAATTTTCAACCCTAGGAAACTCGTATTATATTTTTGACGATGGCCTCAATAACATCAAGATTTTGAAGAAATTTAATGCTAAAAGCTCATAGTGTACATTCATTGAAAATGAAGTAACACACTTAGGTCACCTTATCTTAAGATTAATCAAAGTCAAACCTAATAAAATCAAAGCAATTACAAAATGGGCAAAAACAAATTGAGAGCATATCTAGGACTAACACGATACCATGGAATCTTTATAAAGCATTATTCATATCTACTAGCCCCACTCTTAAACAAGTTTAAAAACAAAATAATTTCAATAAAATAAAGCAACTAAAGAATGTTTTGAATCATTGACAATGATTATGACAACCACTTTAGTAATGGCCAAAACAATTCATAGTGCAATGTTGATGCTTTAGGATTTGGACATGGGGTCATGATAATAGAAGAAAGTCAACCAATAGCATTTGAAAATTGAAAATTCAAGAATGAAAATAATTGTAGTATGCCTACAATTGTTAACCTTGAATGGATGAATGAGTCATTGTGTTAAGGTCAATAGTGATGGTTTTTGGGTCCATGGTTTTAGTAGTCGTGGTTTTGTGTCCATTGGTTTTGATGTAATGAATCCTTTAAATAAGTTTGGGATACTTCATTGTAATGAGCTTGTAAGATATACATAGAATTTTGATCAAGCTTTGATAACAAATGTTGGTTTTACCAAGCTCTGATACCCATTTCTTAGGTGCCCAGATACCAGATATAAGACTCTTAGACTAGAACTTGAGTCGACTCAGCTTGAAATCAAAATCTATACTTTATTACCATAAATATTTACAGAAGGGAATTAAAGCATAAAATCGACAATGGAAAACATACAAGGATATGCATAATGCCTAGATATTTTACTTGGAAACACTTAATAGAGAAAACCAACAAGCCTTTGAGCTTCATTTTCTCTTTATATTCTTCATTATATATGCAACTAGGTTACAATAAATGTCTTCCTTTGTCCACACCTAAGATCAATGCATTGATTTCATCACTTTATCTCAATTGATCAATTCATTTCATCATCCTTACATAGCCTTACATCACGCTTTGTTTATAGGCATATTCTTACCTCAGAAACCCTAATTTCTAACACTTGAATCAGTTACAAAAGATTGAATCTCATTAGCTAAGATCCTAGGAATCTTGGGATTCCTAAACATTTTTGACATAGTTCGATTGTAGTTGATCACCACTCAATCACTAATCTTTGTCGACCATTCTTGTCCTTGATTGTGATTGTTGTTTTTGAATTCACCATCGGCATCAATTCGACTTCACCATCTCATCAATACATCACCTAGTCAATCTACCTTGATTGGTCAGTCGACCAACTGCACTCTCGTCGACTGAGTTCCTCTGCAAATAATATAATATCTCAAAATTCTTCCACTTATTGTCTTCTTTGTAGGTGCTTTAGTGAGTCGGGGTAGAAATGCCCACTACCTCTCTACACTAGGAAAACTTCACATCACTCACTGACTTTATCAAAAAGTGTGCAATATTTCCAAAATGTCTACCTTATCCAACAACACCACCTTGTTTTCCACCATATCGATAATGAAATGGCATTGTACATCAATGTGCTTTATCTGTGAATGGTAAGTTGATTTCTTTGCTAGGAAAATTGCAATTTGGCTATCACAACCTATCCTTACAACTTTGACCAAAATTGATCCTTGAACACAACCTATACAACCAAACCATTTCTTTCCTTGCCTGGGTAGTTTCCATGTGTTCAATTTTTGTTATCAATAGTGTCATGATTGACTATCACTTACTCATGTAGTTAATAGTTGTGTTGGACAATTTGAACACGTCCTCTAGTTGACTTTATTGTATCCATATCGCTAGCCCAATTGGCAATGTCAAAACCATGTATAAATTCTTTCCTCTTAGTTCCAGGCATACTTTTGTAACAAATCACATGATCAGTTGTGCCACACAAGCACCTAAATACTCTTTTGGCAATTGTCCAATGCTCTTTTCCAAGTGTGATCATGTATTTACTCAATATTTCCACTACATGAGTAATGTCTAGTTGAGTTCATAACATTGCATAAGTTAAACTCCCAACAAAACTGGCATATGAAACACATGCCATGTCCTTTATTTCTTCATGTGTCCATGGACACCATTCAACAATTAATCTTTCCCCTATAAGAATAGGTGCCTTCACTGACTTACACCCCTACATGTTTAAACATTTCAACATTACTTCAATATACTTTTTCTTATTTTCTTAAAGTTTTCTAATTGCCAAATATTTCTTGATCTCCATTCTTGTAATGAATTTTGCAACATTGAGATCCTTCATGTTGAATTTGGAGGATACTACATCCTCACCTCATTGATAACATCCATGTCATTTTCAACCAACAACATGTCGTTGACATACATTATTACATATATGAAACACATGCCTTCCAAATTGGAATATACATAGTGAATAGCTCTGATTCTCACAAATCCCAATCCCTAGATGTATGTGTTGAACTTTTGGTACCACATTCTAGGTGAGTGTTTCATACTAGCTTCTCTTTTCCTTTGATTACAAATCCTTCAAGTTGTGTCATAGATTTATTTTTCTAAGTTCCCATGGAGAAATGTTGTCTTTGTATCCATTTGCTCTATCTCTTGACCAAATGATACATCTAGAGATATTAGTACTCTACTAGAAGTTAATTTTACAACATGAGAGAAAATCTCAACCAAGTCGTCCCTTTGACCTGGGAATATCTTTTTTTTTCAAATTGAGTACTCAACCTGTTGCGTTCATGTTAGGTCCCTATATTACTAGTGTAGTCCCTTATTGTTATTAGTGTAGCTCCCTTATTGTTATTGTTGTACCCCTGTAGTCCTCGTATTGTTATTATTGTACCCCATAAAACTCCACTATTGTTATTGTTGTGCCCTTACATTATTATTGTTAGGTCAGCTAGGATTATATTGTGACCCCATGGACTCCTATATATAGAAAGGAGGTTTTGTCATTTGAATCATCCAAGAATTGTTCATTTATGTAATGTAAATAAGGTTGCACCCTCGAAGTGGTTGATTTCTAAGGTGCTGATCTCTCTTTTCTTCTATTTTTGGAACTATTTTCATAACATTTGGTATCAGAGCTTTGGATTCTAGGGATTCGTTGCTTCAAACAGGTCATCGTGGCATTTTCGCTAAAACTTTTTTTCTACGAAGGTTCAGTACCAAAAAAAAATCCATTTACGAAAAAATCCTGAAGAATTTCGTGTAAAAATTTCAGATATTGGTTCGCAATATTTTCGGAGATATGATCTGTGGAAGTTAGGGTTTTTGCAAGTTCCCAAGTTTCATCTCAAATAGGTGACCTTGGGAAAATCATCATAACTTTCTCTCTCTATGAGCATCAGATTGGAATATGTAAAAAGTGGTCGAAATTACACGAACTGTAGTTTCATGTGTATCAATTTCAGAGCCGAAGGAGGAAACAGTGACATGTGGCACGTTGTACAAGTGTGCTCTACTGAATCATTCCATAATTAGGTCATTGCGGGAGATTGGACATAACTTTGTCTTGAAGAATTAAAATCAGGTCTCACCTATTGGAAAGAGGACTAAGAAGGCTAATACAGGATATAAATTCAGATCTTGAAGATCGGAAATAACATAGATAAATCAGGTTCAATATAGACCTCCTAAAAGGCAATAAAAAGGTGTGTTTTTTAAACAAGTTTGCATAACATTTGTTTGAAAATTAGTTTGAAGTGATTCCAAGGGCATATTGAAGCATAGATCAGTATTGAGTTATATAATGCCTCCCAAAAATAAGTCCACACCCATTAAGCCCTTAGAAAGCTCTACAATGACACATGAAGAGGAAGAATTGCAGTATGATAAATCAAAATTACGGCACCAAGCGCAACAAATTTTGATCTTAGAAAGAGCAATCAAAGATGACATAGATGGTTTAAAAGCATAAATGAAGGCTAAGTTGGACGGTTTGAAAGATCAAATGAAAGCTAATATGGATGATAAATTAGTGGAATGTCACATCGAGCATCAACAAGAAGTTTTCCAACTCTCAAAGGATAGCCTAAATTTGGTGCAGAATCGAATGAAACAGCAGGAAGATCAACATTGCAGCAAAAGAAGTTTTGATGCAGTCACAGAAACAAGAACTCGACAACTATGAAATCGATCAATTTCAAAGTATCTCAACAAGTGGAAGAACTTAGTCATTGAAGATTCCACATGGGAGGATGAGAATTTTATACAGAAGCGTCAAGAAATAATCAAGCGTTGAGGACAACACTTGTTTGAAGGAGAGGGGCATGTTAGGTCTTTATATTACTAATGTAGTCCCTTATTGTTGTTATTGTAGCCCCACTATTGTTATTGTTGTACCCTTCTAGTCCCCATATTGTTATTATTGTGCCCCATAAAACCCCACTATTGTTACTATTGTGCCCTTACATTATTGTGGTTAGGTTAGCTAGGATTATATAGTGACCCCATGGACTCCTATATATAGAAAGGAGGTTTTGTCATTTGAATCATCCAAGAATTTTTCATTTATGTAATGTAAATGAGGTTACCCCCTCGAAGTGGCTAATTTCTAAGTCGTTGATCTCTCTTTTCTTCTATTTTTGGAGTTAATAGTTCATAACAATTCAACTTCCTCTCAAACACTCACATGAAACCAATGAGTTTTACCGAATCCCATGTTGCATTCTTGTGCAAAGATTCCATTTCTTTTACCATGGCCTTCTTCTAGAGTTTATCCTCTATCAAGTCAAATATGTCCCTGACCGACTTGGGATCATCATCAATGGTAGATAACAAAAAATCATAATATAAATTAAGGTGGATTATATCTTTCAACTTGTTTCGCTACTCGACCAAACCTACTTAAGGTCAGAGTATGTTGCTCCATTTAATTGACTCATCTAAATCTCTTTCCTCATTCTTTAAGTAGAGCATAAGCTTTTATGGTTCCTCTTTTGGAGCATCTTCAAACCTAGAAGTGCACCTAACTTCCTTGAAGATCACATTTGGACTATAAATTTCCCTCATCATCACCAGATCCAATAGCTTATATCCTTTCATTCCATCCTTATACCTGATGTATATATACTTGATTACCTTGCTATCTAGTTTGTTCCTCTTCTCCTCAGGAACAAGGAGAATATTCTCACGACCAAAGACCTTAACATGTGGGAGTAATGTATTTTTAGCAATCCATACTTCATGTGGAGTCTTTCAATGAATGCTAATGAAGGAGATATATTTTTCAAATAACACATGGTGTTGACTACTTCTACCTATAACTTGTGTGCTAGACCTACATCGTTGAGCATGCTCCTTCCCTTTTCCATTGACATTATATATATCCTTTCAATAACTCGATTTAGTCGTGGTGTGTAGGGAGTAATTATTTGTTGTGTTATATCATATTATTGACATAGTTATTCAAACTCTTTACCACAAAATTCAGCTCGATTATCAGTTCTCATCACCTATATCTTCCTATCTGTTTAATTTTTCGCAAGAGATTTAAACTCTTTGAATTTACCCAAAACCTCTTATTTCTTCTTCAATAAGTACAACCATGCCATCCTAGAGAAATTAAGTATGAACGATACATAATACAAAGATCCTCTTAGTGATGGAACCAGCATAGGCCCAAACACATTATTATATATCAATTCCAAAATCCATTTTTTCCTTGTAACACCATATGGGAACTTCACAGGATTATGTTTCCTATAAACAAAATTTTCATAGAAATTTACCTTATAAAGAAAGCCTTCGATCATATTTTTACTTTTCATAGCATAGACATTTCTCCTCGATGTGTCCCATCCTCTAGTGCCACAAAATGGTATCACCAACTAGGTAAGAGGATGTCTAGTTGATTTCTGGAATGGGTCAACAGGCTCCAACAACTTGTACATGGTTCTAATACGAACTCCTCTCATCAATACTATCAATACATGACTTCCATGTTTCCTTCTCAAATATGGTCTGCACACCTACATCGCCCATTTTATTGACATGGATATAAGGTTTCTTGTGAAACTTGGAATATGTAGCACTCATGTCAATGTTTTACTTCTCCCATCTTCTCCCATATTTTAGCATTAGTCAAACTTGATCTCATTCAACAATCTTAGTTTCTAAGTTGTCCCCTAGGTAGAAATCACTTCCTTACTATTCTTCATATTCACAAAATTGTTCGTTGTGAAGTGTCATATGATAGGATGCTCTTGAGTTGATAAACTATCCCACGTCATCTTACCATGCACTCCTTGAAGCTAAGTAGATGTCCCCTCCATCATGCAAAGAAGTCCTTTTAGTCAATTGTGTATCATTTTAACCCTTTCTTTGCTAAGTAACCTTCGAATTACAGTGTCTTTTGTAATTACTAGATTTACCACATTTCCATCATCTTCTCATTGGTTGAACTAAATATTTAAATCTTCCCTTTGACCTAGATCTTCCTTTGGATAATTTTCCTTTACCTTTATTGATTGCTTAACCTCTCATTGACAAGGCATCCTTTGTTGATCCTTCCATGTTCTTATACCTCATTTCCTCTAACAACAAATATGTAACTATGTCATCACTTGTTTGTGTGGTTGTATCAGTCCCAACAACCACAACTAAGTTCTCATGGATCTAGAAAATAACACAATAAATCAGTGCATTTCTCCTCTGCATTAATTGTGATATCCATAGACGATAATTGACTTGTCACAATATTGAATGCATTTGGGTACTTTGTTAATGAGTCACCCTCTCTCATCCTTGTAAGATACAACTTCTTTCAAAGAAATATCCTGTTTACCAGAAATTTCAACTAGTACAAGTTCCCCAACTTTTCCCACGGTTTATTTGTATTGTCTTCCCTCAAGACATCCAACAATATCAAATCTGCAAGACAAAGTTGAATCTTGCCCCACTTTTCTTTTCAATTTTCCCAACCTTCGTTAGCATGCTAGTGGGAACTGTTTTGAGATGCACAACTGTGAAAATTTCATCTATCACAGCAATTGGAAAATAATTTTCTAATTGTTAATTTATTTAACAAATTATTTATTGTTTGCTACGACAAATACCAAATAACTCACTGTGTGATTTTCACAAATAAACTGTGGAAGAAAAATAGCGTTGGAAACTGAGAAATATAGCACACACACGCATAAAAATGACATCGTTATTTTTCGACAAATGTCCTTGGAAATCCCCAACTAGGGAAAATTGGTGCAACGATTGAGGGTTTTATTATTATGCAGCGGTGAGAAATTCTGAGTACAATAAATTGACATCAAACTGGCATTTCTATTTGAGAAAACTATTGGAAAAAATTTCTAAGTGAATTTACCCTCCTCCTCAAGCAATTCTACAACAAACTGAGCCTCAGAACTGGCTCTGGAACCCTTAGCATCAACGTTATGCGCTGATTCATCGTAGGCCCTACTCATACTGCCCAGAAACTACCTTTGATGTGACGTCTAGCCTATTGCTACCATTGGAAGTGATTCTTCCGGCCTCCTGGAAATTTTCCCGGCCTTTAGAAGTTGAATCGACCATCCTGGTTGAATCGAGCTACCTGTCTTGAGGCACTACGCAATCTCAATGTTGCCTCTTGAGGAATATTTTCGGCCTTCTCCTCTTACTCTTCTAGAACTTGGGACTCCTTCGGAAATTTGTAACTCTGCCCCTCTACCACCTAAAACTCGATCTCTGACTCAATTTCCCCTGTTGAATCACTTGCATTGGAAAATTGAACCATCTAGATCACTGAGTATCTGCACTAGTATGTTTTCCATCTACCCATTGACTTCTTTTTATAATCCTTTGTTGGAGCACCAACAATCAAGATTATAACTCAATCAAGGGCCCATATTAATTTCCCGTCGATCTGTGCGAGTTTATAAAGAATTCTCACCTTGACTTAATTAATTTTGATTAATTAACCATATTCCCTATGTTTAGACTTAGGAAACCTTAAAAAATAGGTCAATAATCTAATTAAGTCATCTCTAGGTGGAATTTTCAGAAGCAATTTATGGGTTATGGAGATATTATGTATTCTAGCCTCTCCACCAAGTTTCATGACTAGAACACATCCAATGCTACAAAAACTAACACTCCCTCTTAGCAAGGATTGTGTTCTAGTGTTGCACACCCTTCTACAAAATTGGCTTTGTATCATCCTTTGTCATGTTGATGTCTAGCCATACTTCCCACCAACCATTGTGAAACTCTGATGTTGCATCTGTGTTGTTGTTGACACTACCATATTGCTGCCAACTTTGCATCTGCACTGCAACTCCCTCTCATCCGTTGTTGTTGCAACTCAGAAGCATCCGAAATAATTTGTCCCTGCTACTGAGACGGGTTCTCTACCATACCCATTTGTTCTATAAAATAGATGAACTTAGCTCTCCCTAGAATTTTCGTGAGTATATCTGCAACTTTCTCTTATGTGGGAACATACTGTAGTTGGACCGCTCCACGTTGTACATTATATTTGGTGAAATGACATTGAATATTTATGTGTTTCGATCTATCATGAAACACTGGATTCTCAGAGAGCTTAATACAACTTTGATTATCACAGTAGAAATTGGTCGCCTCCATCCTCTGCCTGAACAAGATTACTAGCAGCTTTTGAATCCATATAGATTCGCACGTAGTTGTGCTTGCTGCTATATACTCTACTTCTGCAGAGCTCAATGCTACTAACTTTTGCTTCCTGCTACACCAAGAAACCATCCTTGATCCAACGCTAAAGCAGTACCTAGAGGTATTTTTCCTGTCCACTGAACTGTCTGCCAAATCTGCATCTATGAAGCCACAGTCTGATGTCATCTCTTTATGTATGTTTCAACCCATACTCAACTATGTCACGCACATACCTCAAGATATGCCTTGTGGTTGCCCAATGTACCTTGTTTGGTTCTACCATAAACTGACTAAGGGTATTGACTGCGAAGAAAATATTTGGTCTAGTGTTGACCAGATACATGAGAGAACTGATAAGTTGTTTATACAAGGTGGGGTCGACATCCTTGTCATCTGATGCATCTATCTTCTTCTAGTTGGTGATCATGAACGTAGACATGGGCATTACAATCCTTTATTTTGAACCTCTTCAAAATATTTGTAGCATGTATTCCCTGCCCAAGGAAGATCTCCATGTCCTTCTGCCACACTTCCAATCCTAGGAAATAGTGCATCAATCCCAAATCCTTCATATCAAACTCTGCTTCCAGGTTCATCTTGCAGTCCTTTGTGAGCCCTGATGATCTAGTCAAGAAGAGATCATCCACATACAATACTAGGATGAGTGGCTCACCCTCTACCATTAAATAGTAAAGGTTGGGATTTGTGTCACTCTTGACGAATCCCATATGTTTCAAGTAGTTTTCATTCTGACCATACCATGCCCTGGGAGTTTTCTTGACCCTTATAGATCTTTCTTCAATCTGCACACATGAATGTGTCTATCATGAGTCTCGAAGCCCTTTGGTTGTTCAATGTACACCTCTTCCTTTATCACCATGTTCAAGAATGTTGTCTTGACGTCCATCTGGTGAATTTGTCATCCCATATGAGCTGCTAGGGATATAACTGACCGAATATACGTTTATATGGAAACTGGGGCGAAGGTCTCCTCATAATCTATCCCTTCTTTCTATGCATACCCATTTTCCACGAACCTAGTCGTGTACTTGTCCACGCTGCCATCTGCAACATACTTGATCTTTTTTATCCATCGAGAACCTACAACTAACATGTCCTCAGACCTCAGCACCACCTCCCAAACATCATTCGTCGTGATAGAGTTGTATTCTTCTGCCATGGCATCTACCCACACCTGATGTTGTGCGGCTTCCTGAAAGTTGGAAAGTTTTGCAACTTGAGATACCAATGCTTGATATTTTTCAAGCTGCCTATGTTCTCTCTTGTTTGTCCTAGAAGCTCCAACAAACTCATCTGCATCTCTCAATATTTGAGGAGCCTCTCTGTTGGCTCGACCACTAGTAGTGGGAGGTTCTACCAGCTCCTCCTCATCCTGCCCCTGCTACTATGTTTCCTGAGATCTCAGTAGATTCCCTGCGCCTGAGGAAATGTTAGTACCGGTTACTGTACTTGATCCTTATGACTATCCTTGTTGTTGGACCAATGGAGCTTCATCTGGATGATTTTGATCACCTACAAGCATCTCATGAGATCTCTTGAAAGTTTGATCTTCCATGAAATTTACATATTGTCTCACGACAATATTCCTATTACTAGGAATTTAGATCTTGTATGCCTTGGAGGTCTCGCTATAGCCAACGAGAAACCCCTTATCTGCAGTTTGATCCAATTTGGTCTGCTTCTCATCTGGCACGTGGAAATAAACAATGCTGCTAAAGATCCTGGAGTGAGTAACTTTTGGCTTCTTCCATGTGAAGAACCTTCTGGTGTTTTCTTCCCTGATGTTCTATGAGGAGTTGTGTTTTGAATATACATTGTCGTGTTATATGCCTTTGCCCATAGAAATCTAAGCAAATCCTAGTCATATAACATTGCTTTTGCAGCCTCAACTATGCTTATGGTTTTTTTCTCTACTGCCCCATTCTGTTGTGGATGATACAGAGTTTTCCATTATCTTTTGATGCCTTCCTTCACACAAAAATGTATGAAGTTTCTTTTAATATATTCTCCACCATTATCTGAGTGAAGCACCTTGATCTTCTTCCCTGAAGCATTCTCCATGAGGGCCTTAAACTCTTTAAAACAATCGAAGACCTCATCTTTGGTCTTCAAGAAGTAGATCCAACTTTTCTTTGATCGGTCATCAATAAAGGTGATGAAATATTAAACACCAATGAGAGATCTAATGGACATCAGACCACAAATATCTAAATGTATAAGTCCTAACATGCCATTTGCTTTGATGTCACTTCTTGAGAATGTTGTCTTAGCATACTTCCCAAGTACACATCATCGTGTTTTATGTCAAGTTCTGGAACCCCTTTTATTGTTTCCTTGAGCATCTTGAGTGCTCCATGGTGTAGATTCCCAATTCTCATATGCCATAACTCATTCAGTTCCTTCCCACTGCTACTGTCACTACCTATTAGTTCCATTCGATATTCAAGTTGCAACATGTACAATCTATTGCTTTGAACTCCAATTTGTCTTACCTTCATCTAGCTTGAGTGTTTGACAAACACTTTCTTCCCTATGAAGTGGATATCACATCCCTTATCATGTAACTGGGATACTAAAATCAAGTTCATATCCAATCCTAGCACATGCAATACATCTGTAGCGTTGGTGCTCGCTCATGACTCCCTCGGAAAATCGATGGTATCTCTCCCTATTGGAGTACACTTTGTTATGTTTCCCATTGTAATCTGGAAGTCCATATGCTCCTCCTTATAGCTAGATAAATATTCTCTAACCCATGTCATAAGAGTTGACGCTCCACTATCAATATACCAGACACCATGTGAAGCTAATCCTGACAAGCAAGCAAATTTGTCCTCTAACCTGGAAGACAAATATGAAGCCTCTTGGATGTCAATTATGTCCATGGTCATAGAAAATAAAATTTGTTTGTTATTCCTCTTTTACTCGGCATTGATTCTATTGTTGCAAAACCTTCTACATCCAACCAGAAGTCTGCTTAGCGGAAAAATTCAGTTGTTGTTGCTCCTTCTGACTGTTGGAGTCACTGAATCTAGCAAGTTGAATTTTTTCTGCCAACCTGCAATAAAAAATCGAACTCCTGCCCAGTATTTCGATCTGCCTGTCTAAGCACTACACAACCTCTGAGAATTTCGGCCTGCTGCTCCCTCTGAACGACGAAATTCTCTTCTCCGCTTTTGAGCTTCCCGATTGATCACTTATGCTCTGATACCATGTGAAAATTTCATCTATCACATAAACTAGAAATTATTTTTCTAGTTGTTAATTTATTTAACAATTTATTTGTTATTTGCTATGACAAATACCAAATAACTCACACTGTGATTTTCACAAATAAACTGCGAAAGAAAAATAATGCTCGAAACTGAGAAAATCTAGCACACACACACATAAAAATGACATCGTTATTTTTTGACAAATGTCCAAAAAAAAACACAACTTGGGAAAATCGGTGTAGCAATTGAGGGTTTTATTATTATGCAGTAGTGAGAAATTCTGAGTATAATAAATTGACGCCAAACCAGCATCTTTATCTAAGAAAAATACTGGAAAAAATGTATGAGGGAATTTACCCTCCTCCTCTAGCAATCCCGCAACAACTTGAGCCTCACAATTGGCTTTGGAACCCTCTGTGTTAGCATTCTCACTGCTTCTGCGCAGGCCCTACTTGTATTGCCCGAAAACTACCTTTGATGTGATGTCTAGCCTGTTGTTGCCATTGGAAGTGATTCTTTCAACCTCCTGGAAATTTTCTCGGCCTCTGGAAGCCTAATCGACCCTCCTTCTAGCTGAATCGAACTACCTATCTTGAGGCACTGCGCAATCCTAGCGCTGCCTCCTAATGAATATTTTCGACCTTCTCCTATTACTCTTCTGGAACTGGAGTCTCCTTTGAAAATCTACTACTCGACCCCTTTTCCACCTACAACTTGATTTTTTATTTGATTTCTCGTGTTGAATCACCTGCACTGGAAAATCGAACTGTCTAGATCACTGAGTATATGCACTGGTATATTCTCCATCTACCCATCGAATTCTTCTTATAATCCTCTATTGGAGCACCAATGACCAAGATTAGATTTAAATCAATGGCCCAAATTAATTCCCTATTGATCTGTATGAGTTTCTAGAGAATTCTCACATTGATTTAATTAATTCTGATTAATTAACCATAATCCCTAAGTTTAGACTTAGGAAACATTAAAAATAGGTTAATATTCTAATTAAGTCATCTCTAGATGGAATTTCTATAAACGATTTTTAGGTTATGGAGATCTCATGTATTCTAGCCTCTCCACCAAGTTTCGTGACTAGAACACATCCAATGCTACAAATACTAACAACAACGATCCATTATTCTCAATCCAAAGGAGATCTTCCATTTTAATATTCCACATCTCAAAATTTTGGTAGTTAAGCTTCTCAATCTTTATTCTTATATTTATTTAAAAGATTTAAACACTTCTTTAAAGCTCCCACTAGAGATAGGTTTATTCTATATTTATTAATGAGTCTTGTTTTAAACCAAGGATCTTCACACATCTAACAATAGAGGTGTCCCCCTATAACCAAAATCATTCTGATACCATTTTTAAGGTATACACAAAACTTTTGATCAAGCTCAAATACACATGTTGGTCCTATTGTGCTTTGACATCCACTTTTTGGTTTCCCAAATACTAAACACACGCTCTTTGACCACAAGTTGAGTCGGATGAGCTTGAAACTAGACTCTAAACTCAATTACTGTAAAACTTTACATAAGAGAATTGGAGTAGAAAATAGACCAAGGAAAACATGTAAATATTGTAGAAATTCCTTGTAGATTCAAACTGTTAATTGTAATTTACTAAAACAATAGACTTGAATCTACTCTACTCATCAACGGAAACAATTAAACGATCGTGAAATCACGAAGCATACAAGAGAAATAATTCAATCAACACATTACACGATGATTTCTAGGGGAAAGCCACAGCTAAAAACTTTGTTATCTGTATATTGCATTAGTCTGAAAATATGAGAAGATTACAATGCTTTTCTCAAGCTCGAGCAACCTCTGCACTATCTCTATCTGTCTCACTGCTTCCTAGACAAGCCTTGGCGAATACTTAACCAATTTTTTTATTGCCCAAGTCCTTATTTCCTTGTGTTTTTTCTTTGGGAATTAATCCCTATTAATTAGTGAAATTCCTCATCCACAAATACGCAATCCATCATAGGCCTTCCTCTAACTGCATGCACCACCTGTACAATTTGGATGATTATACAACTGATAGTACACTACCCTTCAACTCCAATCTCAACTAGGTAACTTGTAGATCTTGAATGCATGAGTTAATTATGACTTATTTATCAGTTAATTGGTTGATCACGGAGTACACACCCCACTACTTGACCTCCCACTAGTTCCTCCAACAGTTGGAACTAGTTTAACTTACTTTAACTCAGATTTACCGAATTAATTAATTACAACTCAAAATAAACTCAACCTGGGCTCCTACAAAGTAAGAGACACTCTACATGACTCAATTTAGACCCTCAACTGGAATTAATTGAACCAACTAAGTCAAACTAACTTAATTAACTCGTACATGTTGTCATGTGATGTGGAAATACAATTTTCTTCTAATTTAATTCAACGGAAATTTTAATTAGAAACTTTCTTTGTGCCATTTTCAACACTCCCTCTCAGCAAGAAGGGGATTATAATATACGCCAATCTTTCCTCTATAGAACTCGAATTTTCCTTTTGGCAGTGCCTTAATCGATATTTTAGCATATTGTTCCTTTGCAGGAATGTACTCTAGCAACATTATCTGCCTCTGCACATAATCTCTGTGATGGTGATACCGGATGTCGATATGCTTGGATCTATCATGAAAATCTAGATTCACAGAGAGTCTAATACAACTCTGGTTGTCACAGTAAATCATTGTAGGATCCATTTGTTGACCAAATAACCCAACAAGGATCTTCCTCATCCGGATAGCCTCTTAAGTTTCTTAACTAGCAGCCATATACTCTTCTTCTGTTGAACTGAGTGCAACTGATCTCTGCTTCTTGTTGTACCAGGAAACTATTGCTGACCTAATACTGAAGATTTCTCTTGATGTGTTTTTCCTGTCTAATGGACTCCCTACCCAATCTACATATGTGCAGCCTTGCAGCTTCACTCCCTCTGTCTGTTTGTACCAAAGACCAAATTGAGTGGTGCCTCTGAGTTATCTCAATACATGTTTGGTTGTCTTCCAATAGAGTTTAGTTGGCTTAAGCATTGCTTGACTAAGTTTATTAACTTCATAACACATGTTCGGTCGTGTGTTCTCCAAGTACATAAGTGAACCCACAAGCTGCTTGTAAATGGTAGCTTCTACCACTTTGCCCGAAATAGCATCTTCCTTCCTCCAATTCCCTGTTAAAGGAGTCTCCATGGGTTTGTTGCTCTCCATGTAAAACTTCTTCAGTATCTCGTTGGCATACTTTTCCTAAGAGACAAACAGTTACTCATCTCCTTTCCAAATTTCCAAACCAAGAAAATAATGCATGAGCCCCATGTATTTCATCTTGAATTCTCTTTTCAAATCCTCTTTGCAAGATTTTATTAGCTTTTCATCACCTGTTAGAATTAAATCATGGAAATATAATACTATAATCAATAATTTATCTTCAACGACAATATGGTAAAGGCTTGCATCTGCTTCACTTTCGGTGAAGCCCAACTTGGTGAAATAGTTGTCGATCCTAGTGTACCAAGCACGAGGTGTTTCTTTCAATCCATACAACGCTCAGTTGAGTCTGCACATATGTGACACAGTGTCGAAGGTCTCAAGTCCTTTTGGCTGCTCTATGCACACATCTTCCTCAATCACTCCATTGAGAAAAGTTGTCTTCACATCCATTTGATGTAAAATTCCATCCCATCTACGCTGAAAGTGCTAGAATTGATCTGATTAAAGAGCACCTTACAACTAGAGCAAAGGTATCCTCGTAATCAATTCCCTCCACCTGAGAGAACCCCTTGGCCACAAATATGGCCTTGTGTTTCTCGACACTCCCATCTGTTGCTTTCTTCACCTTGTAGATCCATCTGGAACCTGCAATTGACTTGTCCTCTGGCCTTGGGACAACTTCCCAAGCACTATTCCTGGTGATGGAATAATTGTTGGGTCAATTTACTAAGTAAACTAACACATGTATTTTACTTGTCAATCCAGGTTTGTAGACATGGAAGCATGTCCAAAATATATGGATTTCAGATGAGGCCAATTTTAAAAGACAAAGTGTAGAAGTTGAAATAAATGCATATTACAAACATAAAATCTAACTAAGAAGTTTATGATTCAATATGTAGTAAGTGAAGGAAGAGGCTCCTAACTTAGGAGATCTCGGTTATCCTCCCCATAGTACTACCTTCATGAAGAGAAACTGAATAAAAATATTTTATGATGTATAGAAAGTAAGAGAAAAGGCTCCTAACCTAGGAGGTCCAAGTTGTCCTTCTTTATAGTTCTATTTCAACATTGCTACTACAGCATTAAAACTCGAAATTCAAAAAATAACTCAAGAAAGGAAACTAAAGAGGATGAATTCTAGTTATTGTTCATGATTTGATAGAAAGAGAATTTAACTTAAATTCGTGTTTGTCCTTTCATATTCAAATTAGAATTAAACCAATAATCATCCAGCAATCATAATAAATCTTCACACATCTAAATGACTTAATAATAAATCTGAAGCAAAAACTATTGCATGAAAATTATGCTAACCAAAGTGTACTTAGCTTGCTGTGGGGGCCCTCCACCCTTGCCTTGCACACTTGAATAACTTCTCAGCTACAAAAAACTTAATCAATCATCCACAGCATGAACAACAAATAGAAAGAGGAACTGGTTCTTCAAATTATCTCAAAGTCTTCAAAAGTCTTAATACAAAATTATACAAATTCTACATGCTTGAATGGTCCATAAAATTGGTTTAAATAGACAAATAATAAACAAAATGAGATATAATGTCTCTAACGTTCCTATCCATCCTAGTGCCATCTAGGTTGAACTCGTCCATTTTGTTTCACAAAATCAAGAAAATCCCAAAAAATACTAATTATGCCCTTTTTCATAGGGATTTCTGAAAAACAGGTCAAGTTTGACCAGCGTCGACCGGGCCTATTTTAGATCAGTTTGACTGAACCAATAGGTATTTTTCCATCTGTGGTTCCCAAGCTTTCCAAATATATGCTCAGATTTCGCCCAGGTGTCCTGCACATATGACTCCTAGGAAGCTATTACGAGAATTTTTAATGGAGTCCAAAAATACTCTTAAAACCCAATTTTTACAAAAATGTCTAAAAATTGAAAAAAATAATTTAATTACTTGAATATGCATAATAAGGCTAAAATGAGGCATATATGTATAATATAAGGTGGAATATGATGGTAAATAGGTGGATTTATGATAGGAAAAATTGACCAAAATTGAGGGCCAACAATCATATTCCTCTACCATGGCATCAACCCATATTCGTTGCTACACTGCTTCCTCATCCAATGAGGATGGCTCGGTCTCTACACACTCACTCATTAGAGCCATGTCGTCAGTGTACTTATCTAGTGACCTCCTTTGCTTTCACTATGATTTGGGTGCTCCCATATTCTCTCTAGCATCATGCATCAATATGTCATCCTCTCTAGTGCGCTTTCTCCCATCTCTGGATGTCTCATCATGAGTGGGTGCTTCCACTCTCTGCTCCTCTACTTCTGGTTGCTCCACAACATCCTGAGGTTCTTCCTTTGGAGCTAAAATCTCCTCATATGCATGCAACTGAAGCTCCCTCTCAAGGGAACATCTCATGGCTTTCTCTCCATCGAACTTCATATCTCTACGAACAACTGTTATCCTGTGAGATGGAAGTTACACCCAATAGTTGTGAGGTTGTTATGCAGGAAAATCCTCTCTGCGGACAGAGACGATCCTTTTAGCTCTAAGATGGTTCTAGAAACAACAAGGAACAATTAGAAGCCTACTTTCCTAGATTGTAAATACATGCAGATCATGAATAGATCACCTACCTCGATCTAATGTTATTCCTCTCTTAAATCCTTTGATCCTTCGTGCTTCATAGTCAGATCCTTTCCATCTTCAGCGCTTGGTTACCTGCACAAGGTATCAAACAAAAACAAACGTGAAATCGTAACATATATCTTGCATATACAATCTACCTATTTGATCAAGGAGAACTAAGAATCCAATCACACATTAAAGACGAGAATGGAAAGCACGAATCAATTGTATTATATTAAAATAGAGAGGGGGAGTTACAACCTGCGCCTTGATGTCACGGCTTTCCTTCAACGGGTCCAAATCCAGGCACGTCTCCAAAGCACTCGTTTCAACTTGATGTGAAGGACAAAAGGTCTCAACTCTTGCTCGATACCTATAGCAAAAAATATCTCTCTGGTGTTCTTCTATCTCTGTTCTAACTAGCAGAGCTATAGGAGAATGTCCATTTTATAGCAAGGGAGGAGGGAGCATGGATCCACTTAAGGTGGGGAAATGGTTTATCCCTTTGGGTGGTTCCACTTTTGTAGGAACAAAGAGTCCAAAGGGAGAAGCTCGATTCTATCCTTGGGAAAAAACAACCATCTCTCCACCACGAAGCTTCTAGATCTTGAAGCTTCACTTCCATTTTTAAAAAACATTCCAGAAGAGGATCGGCACGGGTATGATCCTCATTCCAGCGGCGATCGGCGCTGCCCTAGACCAAAAAATATTTATTGGCGCGAGCGAGACACGCAGAGGGCGCGTCGCTCCAAATGATCATGTTTTCAAGGAGCTGCTTCAGGAATGGTCAATAGAGAGTTTACTCATTATGTTGGAAGGGATATGATGGCACATTTTCTTGATGGAAAATAGACACAAGGGTCACTGTTAGGGGTCTCCAGGATCAGGAACGGGGAGTAGGGACAGTGAAAAATTGTTGTGTAACAGATGCCCCCTAAAGCATGAAGGTCAAACGAGAGTGAGGGGGGAAGTGCTTTATGAGTACGTGCCAGGACCAAGACGTCGTCGTCAGAAAACCTACGCAAACAAGCACCTATATACATAACTGAAATTTTTGAAATAATCACATGACACGAGGTATGGACGCAGCCATCCATTAAAGAGATCATGAAATGGGATTTGAGGTACGGTCGCAGTGATCCAAATAAAGAGGATCACAAATATAGACTCAGGGTATGGTCACAGCCATCCAAATGAAAGAGTCATGTGTACAATCATGAATAATACATATCGCCTCATGTCCTAGGCTTTATTAGACAAAACCCAGGGTCTTGCGCTCTGTCACGACCCGATCAAGTACAAATTCAAGCATGTGAATTGTTGGGTATGTGTTATATTCTTTCCACGACTAAGCACGCGTTGGGCGCAACGGGGGGGCCACAGGGGGGGCGGTAGCCCCCCCTGTCGGGGTCCGGGGCAGCGCCCCGGCGGAAATTTTTGGTCCTTAATTTCCGGTGGGTAGTCCACGTCCATGGTTTTGTGCATGGTTTTGCACATGGTTTTGGAGTACGATGGTTTTCGGCCCCTGGTATTTTTGTAGATCCGGTCAAGGGAACTACGGTTATGTTCTAATCCAGGGTTTATGGATTGGGGTTTATGTATGCTTCGGCATGTATATATATGTGTTGTAACACTAAAAGGAATATAATGAAAAATCAAGTTGGTTGTCCTGATTTGGGATCCAGGGGAAAATCTTTGTGTTTATCTGTTTTATGTTTTATGATCTCGCTATTGTTTATTTTCTGTTATAATATTCATGTGTAGATAATTTCTGTTCAGGGTTAAAACATACATTTGGTATCAAATTTGTTTCGGCTTCAAGGGGACGCCTTTGCTGCTGAGGGTTTTTAGTTCGGGCCTGAGGTAGACCCTATTCAGTGGGAGATCTGCGGGATCGATTCTTGCGGTGAGAGAAGATGGCGAGCGGCGGAAAGATAGAGATCGAGAAATTTAATGGTCAGAGTTTTGAGTTGTGGAAGCTCAAGATGGAGGATCTGCTGGTGGATAAAGATCAGTGGATCGCGGTAGATCCAGGTACTAAGCCAACAGGAATGTCAGATGAAGATTGGAAGAAACTAGATCGGAAGGCTAAAAGCACAATACGGTTGTGTGTCTCGGATTTAGTAATGTTGAATGTATTTGGGGAAGCTACGGCGAAGACCTTGTGGGAAAAGCTAGGGAATTTGTACCAATATAAGTCTCTGGTGAATAAGTTGTTCCTGCGAAAAAAGCTGTATAACCTGAGGATGAAGGATGGAGATTTGGTGACAGAGCATCTGAACGCCTTCAATACTGTGGTAAGTCAGCTGTCATCTGTTGATATTAAAATCTCAGATGAAGATAAGTGCATCAGTTTGTTGTGTTCTCTACCAGACTCGTGAGACAGTCTGGTTATTGCAATAGGTAGCAATACAACTACCTTGAATTTTGATGACATTGTCTCAGCCTTGCTGTCGGAGGAAATGAGATGGAGAAATATGGAGGGTCATAATGGAGATGCCTTATCTGTAAGAGGAAGGTCCCAGAACAGAAACAAGAATAAGGGTTCGAGTGGGAGATCCAAATCTAGAGGGAGATCTAAATCTCCTGGAAAGTTTGTAAAGGTGTGCTGGAAATGCGGAAAGGAAGGGCACTACAAAAAGGACTGCAGATCTAAAGCTCCTGAGAAAGGAAAGGGATCTGATGATGCTCCTTCTGCAGAGGCAAAAGCCACCTCGGATGAAGGTGGGGATGTGTATTTGGCTTCTTCTTCAAATACACATGTAGATCATGAGTCATGGTTGATTGACTCAAGTGCATCCTTTCACTTCACTCCCCATAGGGAGTGGTTCTGCGAGTATGAGAAATATGATGGTGGTGATGTCTTCCTAGGGGATGATAGGAAGGCTAGAATCGTCGGACGTGGAAAGGTCAAGCTGAAGCTGCAAGGTGGGAGGATTAGAACACTTCCTGGTGTTCTGAATATTCCTGCATTGGCCATAAATCTGATTTCTGTAAGCAAGATGGATGATGCAGGTGTAAAAAGTGCTCGATAAAGATGCTTGCAAGATGGTTCGGGGAGCACTAGTATTAATGTGGGGAGTTCGGACTGGAACTCTGTACAAGCTACAAGGTAGCACTGTTATTGATGGGTGTAACAGTTCTGTGGTTCCTGAAAGTGGGACGGAAAGTCTAGCTGTCTCTGGAGAAAAGACCATGCTATGGCATCAAAGGCTTGGACATATTGGAGAGAAGGGCCTTCGGATATTGCATAGAGATGGTATGGTAGAAGGTATGTCTAATTGTTCTCTGGATTTCGATTTCTGTGAACATTGTGTATATGGGAAGCAGAATCGGGTGAGTTTTCCTTCTGGTGCTAAGAGGGCAAACAAGACATTAGAACTTGTGCACAGTGATGTGTTTGGGCCTGTGTCAGTTCCATCACTGGGAAAGTCTGTGTACTATGTTTCATTCATAGATGACTTCTCAAGGAATACATGGATATATTTCTCGAGGAAGAAATCTGAAGTCTTTGACAAATTTAAATAATTTAAGGCTCTGGTGGAAAACCAGACAGAGAAGAAGATAAAGGTGCTGAGGACATATAATGGTGGGGAGTTCTGCAAGAAGGAATTTGAAGAGTTCTGTAAGAAGTGTGGTATAGCACGACAGAAGACTACTCCATACACACCGCAGCAAAATGGAGTTGCAGAAAGAATGAACAGAACACTGATGGAAAAGGCAAGAAGCATGCTCAGTGGTACCGGGTTAGGACAATAATTCTGGGCAGAGGCAGTGGAGACTGCATGCTATCTGGTTAACAGATAACCTTCATCAGTGTTGGAGGATAAGACTCCACATGAGGTATGGACTGGTAAGAAACCCTCTCTTTCACATCTAAGGGTATTTGGATGTGATGCATATGTACATGTTCCAAAGGAGAAAAGGACCAAGTTCGATAATAAATCTGAAAGGTGCATCTTTATTGGGTATAAGGATGGTTTAAAGGGTTACAAGCTTTGGAACCCAGAAACAAGGAAGGTTGTGTACAGCCGAGATGTGGTGTTTAGAGAAGTGAAAGATGTTGGTAAAAATGAAGTCCTACCAAAAGAACCTGAGAAGATAGAGTTTGAGCTAAAGGAGGATGAATCAGACTCTACAATAGAAGAAGACTCAGAAGATGAAGAGCCACAAACTCCAGCTTTGAGAAGATCAGTTCGGGAAAGAAGGCAACCAGAAAGGTATAGTCCATCTGCTTTCTATTCAGGTTTTGCCTTAACTATAACTAATGATGAACCCATAACTGTGAGGGAGGCAGTAGATTCAGAGGATGGAAAACTCTGGAAGGAGGCCATGGTTGATGAAATGGCATCCTTGCACAAAAACGATGCATGGGATCTGGTGGAGTTGCCGGCTGGAAGGAAGCCCATTAGGAGCAAATGGGTGTTTAAGAAGAAGATGAATGTAGAAGGCAAGGTGGAGAAATACAAATCTCGGTTGGTAGTGAAAGGTTATTCCCAGGTGCCGGGAATTGATTTTGGTGATATTTTTTCTCCTGTTGCCAAAGTTACTTCTATTAGATTACTTTTATCTGTTGCTGCTGCATTTGATTTTGAGATAGAACAGATGGATGTGAAGACAACATTTCTTCACGGGGATCTAGAAGAGGAGATCTACATGAAGCAACTTGAAGGCTTTATGGTGAAGGGTAAGAAATAACTGGTATGTAGGTTGAAGAAGTCTCTGTATGGGTTAAAACAGTCACCAAGGATGTGGTATCAGAAATTTGATACCTATATACGGGGACTTGGCTTCACCAGAAGCAAGGAAGATCATTGTGGTTATTTTAAATTAATTGGTGATCGTGTTATATATCTGGTCTTGTATGTGGATGATATGTTGTTGATTGGAAATGACAAAGAAATTATCCAAGATTTGAAGACCCAACTGTTCTCCAAATTCGACATGAAGGATCTGGGTGCCGCAAACTATATTTTGGGCATGGAAATTAAGAGAGATCGGGAAAAGAGGAAGCTCTGGTTAAACCAGAGGAAGTATGTCGAGACTATATTGCAGAGGTTCAATATGCAGGATAGTAAACTGGTGAATGTTCCTATTCCTGTAGGTGTAAAGCTATCTGCTGAACAGTGTCCCAAGACACAAGAATAAGAGGAGTATATGTCCCGTGTTCCATATGCAAGTGCAGTGGGTAGCCTAATGTATGCAATGGTCTGTACTAGACCAGACATTGCACATGCAGTGGGAGTATTGAGCAGGTTTATGTCAAACCCAGGGAAGGAGCATTGGACAGTAGTGAAGCGGGTTTTCAGGTATTTACGTGGCACTAGTGATTATGGCTTGTGCTACCAGGGAAGACCAGGATTGGAAAGAATGTTGGACATTCGTGGTTTTGTTGATGCAGACTGGGCTGGAGATCCGGACCAAAGAAGATCTACAAGTGGGTATGTGTTTAGCCTATTTGGAGGTGCAGTCAGTTGGATGAGTAAAAGACAGTCTGTAGTGGCGCTTTCAACTACAGAGGCAGAATACATAGCAGCCACTCATGCAAGAAAGGAAGCAGTTTGGTTGCATAGATTGTGTTCAAGTATGGGGTTGGTACAGCAAGCTATAAGGATAGACTGTGATAGCCAAAGTGCAATTTTCTTGGCTAAGAACCCTGCTTATCATTCAAAGACAAAGCACATTGATGTTCAATATCACTTTGTTAGAGATATGGTTGAGGCTAAAAGGGTGTTGTTGGTAAAGGTAGACACTTTGAAGAATGTTGCAGATGCATTGACGAAGTCTGTGAGCACTCAGAAGTTCTCTTGGTGTAGAGAAACAATGGGTGTTGAAGAATTGGCCCAATGACTAAGCCCTCTTGTGGCCCCCTCTGGAAAGAAAACAACAAGTTGGGAGAATGTTGGGTATGTGTTATGGTTGGAAAATTTTGGTTCCTTAATTTCCGCTGGGTAGTCTGCGTCCATGGTTTTGTGCATGGTTTTGCACATGGTTTTGGGGTTCGATGGTTTTCGGCCCCTGGTATTTTTGTAGATCCGGTCAAAGGAACTACGGTTATGTTCTAATCCAGGGTTAATGGATTGGGGTTTATGTATGCTCCGGCATGTATATATATGTGTTGTAACACTAAAAGGAATATAATGAAAAATCAAACTGGTCGTCCCGATTTGGGATCCAGGGGAAAATCTCTGTGTTTATCTGTTTTATGTTTTATGCTCTCGCTATTGTTTATTTTCTGTTATAAGATTCGTGTGTAGATAATTTCTGTTCAGGGTTAAAACCTACATGAATAAATGAGTTGAAGTCGAACATGCAATAAAATCGCCTGATTACCAGTCAATGATGTAAACCGTTAACAGGCGTGAGAGAAACCACCAATAATGATAATGGCTCTCAAGGTACCAGCAGTACAATCCACGAGATGCAAATAAGGAGTTGACGTTGAACACCCACGGAATCACCCAATCGAAGGCCAATGTTGTAAGCATGTCGTCGAATGCGAACAACTTGCCATTAGGGCATGTAGGCTCTAAGGTACTGAAAAATGGATCTCTAGATCAACTTCTCGGATGATGAGCTGAAGTCGACAGGAAGCAATCCATCAAAGGAGGGCCATAATGCATCCCACATCATCGACACGAGATGAAGGCAATAAGGTAATAATGAAAGTGATCAGAGAATCAGGCAATGAATGAGACACAGAAGGAACTTATCTTGAACACATCAGAGACACGACTCTGGAGTTTGGCAGTATTTGACTCAAATGGAACTAGAGGTCATGTTGATGAAAATAGTAATGGCATGAGAGGCAAAACAAATTTCCCAAACCCATGGAGGAAAAGTGGCGAATGTAGGATATCCCCAACCTGACACAATACAGAGGATGTGTCATGTTCAAGAGCGACACACTGCTAACACAACTGATTAATACTTTCCATTTTCCCCCACCATTTCTGTCGAGTACCCCAATTATTTTTGTATACAAGCTTGAAGGGGATAGCATATGCTTGTTATATAAGTTTTTCCTTCATAAAAATCCATCCTAGTACATTTTACGAGCCCTAAGAAGGAGGAACTCGGTGTCGTCATGATGACGGATCCAATGTCGTTAAATTTTAACGAGTCTGACAAAGGTGGAACTCGACATCTTTTCACATTTAGAGAGTTTTAAAAGAGGCGAAAAGAAAACTCCAGATGGCCCTTTTTGTAAATATTCCCTCATACCCGAAAAGGTAGAAAACAAAGTGTGATAGAACCTCGTAGTTGTGATTGACTAAAGTATTCCTTTTTCGTAAATAAATTATCCCAGCTCGAAAAAGGGGTAAACGTATACTGGGTAAATGGCATTTCGTCCACTTTAACGAGCTCAAAAAGACAAGAACTTGACAATATTTTCATGTTTAGAGAGTCAGAAAAGAGTTGAAATATTACTCCACCATGAGGAACGAGTGGTATAAAGGATCGAAATTGGTTCCGGTTATGGTGGAATTTCTGAAAACATGATAAAAGTCAAGAGTCTGGCTAACAAGACCACTCATTGCAGTGGTTCCTCGAGAATGGGTAAAACAATCAAGTGAAGGCGTATGATCATCCAAGCAAATATTGATGATGAAATGAGAAAAAACAAGGCTCATCTGACAAAACAGGCTATTAAAAAGGCAATCATGAGAGGCAAAATGTGAATGGTTTCATTTTTTACACAAGTTTGAAAACATGGAAAACTATGCTTGGAATTGGTTTCATTTTTACACAAGCTTGAAAAAAAGATAAACTATGCTTGAAAAAATTTTGCATGCCCCCAGCATGGTGACTCAAATCGAGGTACATGCCCCCAAGCTTCAGTACATTCACCGTAATAGACCGCTAGTTACTGACAGGTGGATGGTGTGAAGGTTCAATTACGAGATAAAGTGAAAGACTCGACCAGGATTTTACGAGATCTTATCAAAGACTTGAATGGAAAGGGAACTTGTTTCATTTTTTTAACGAGGTTGACACAGTAAAAGAACTATCCTGATGACACCTTGTTTTATTCTTTAAAGAGCTTGACACAAGAAAAGAACTTTGCTCTGACGAGCTTGTTTGAGCTTGACACAAAAACATGAACTATGCTCCAAATATCTGATCAAGACATATGAAAATCCATGGCTTCCAAGAGGTTCTCTTCTGATGGGAGAACAACATTTTGGAAATTGAGATCGAACACCTCCAGCACATAGTACACGATGGCACTATCACTGGATGTGGGTGATGAACAAGTGGCCACATAATTGATCTGTGGCAAGGAAGATACCACTTGCAGGTAAGGACCAAGAAGGGATGATGGTACACCAAATGTCACATCAGGACCAATGAATGAAAGTTGATCAATGGTCACAATCCAACCTTCATGTGGAAAACAAATCACGCAAAAGAGGGATGAGACAAGCGCTCCCATGACATAAGTATAGTCATGCCCCAGGAGTAAGTTGAAATCCAAGGGGCCTTGGACAACCATCACGTCTATATAGACAACCTTGCCTCCTAAAGTAATCGGCAGCTTCAGAAGGATCCCTAATAGTTGATTGGTTCCTCTGTTAAAACCCAACAGATTTTGAGTAACAGGCACAAGCTGCGGAGAACCGAAATCTTGTCAGGTAGTTAAGGATAGAATACTAACCGAGGTTCCTTCATCTATAATCTTGATTGGTACAACCATATTGCAGGCCTGTACAATGATTTCAAAGGGCACACAAGAAGGGAGACAGTATCCTGTGAATCGACTCCAATCAAAGGAAGCGACCAAACTACATGGAGGGGGTGCCATAAGGATAAGAGGATTATCCCCCTTCGTTACGGAAGCGGAAATACAGTCCTCCTGGATTTCGGTAACGAGATCAGGAGGATCACTTTGTTGAACTATGGCGACGGGATTCGGAGGATCACCCTCTTGAATCATGAAAATGGGAGGATCGCCCTCTGGTCCCGGGGAAGCAGAGGAAACAAAGAGAACCTAACTGGGAAGAGAACCTGACTGGGATGAGACCCACTCTCTACAGAAGAGACCTGATGAACCATGGGTGGAATCAGGTCGACCTTCTTCTCGACCAATGATTGGTCGAAAAAGGACTCAAGAGACTGACTTTCGAAGAGAGCGGAATTGACCATAGATGAATCCTGATCAATTACTTAATCAACTAGCATAGGACTCGAATAAAAAATTTGGTAACCAACGGGAAGACAGGATTCAAAATTCGAAAGGGTATCCAACACTTTGGAGGCTTCATCTAGATAGGGACGTAGGTGAATGGAATGGTTCCCTTCACATAACCTACAGGGAATTTTGATCTTACCTTGTTTCTTATGAGTCTTATTTTCTCGAGTTGAAAGCTCATCATTAGCGTGGTGCCCAGAGGTTGATGATGAAGGATGAACTGGGCCAACAGACCACACTTCTAACACCTTGGGAATACCAGGGAAATCTCTAAGAATATGGTCACCCTCGCATATCTTGCAAGGTAATTTGACTTTACGGGATGAAATGGGAGGTTGCTCAATATTATTTGCATGGGTAGAAATGGTTGTTGGTTTACCCTCCTGCTTATTTTTCTTCTTCTTCTTCGACTTATTCTTCTTCTTCTTAGCCACCTAATTACTAGAAGCTAAACTTCCCCCAAGTGAAGAGGAAGAATGAGGTGAATAAATGGGCGAAGAAGGCGAGGGGTCAACCTTAAGTTCAACATGGGGTTGAAATAGTTCAGGTGGAGAAGAACTTGGTTGAGAAACTATTTGGATGTTTGAAACCACAGGGGTCGAAAATAACCAAACCAGCAGACCAATGGTTAATCCTGGGAGGGACAGCGTTGCCATATATGGAGCACCAACATTTCCGAAAGAAGTAAAAGGACCAGGATTTCCATCTAAGGGGATTCCTTGGTTGATAAACTCAGGAACCGTTGCCATTGATCTCAATCTAAGATGAGCACAGGTAAAATGTTATCATGGAAAATAAATTTTAGAAATTAATAAAAAAAACAAATCGAAAGGGGTGAACTAGGCAAAAGGATTACTAGGTAGCTGTGAACTGCAATATACATCTTGGTGATCAAATGAAAGAGAAATGACCAAGGACTTAACGTACGACAGCCAATCTCCCCGAATGTTGTGTTCATTGTATCATGTTGGGTATGTGTACATTGTGCTGAGTTCAGCAGGGGGTCACAGGGGGGGCGGTAGCCCACCTTGTCGGGGTCCAGGGCAGTTCCCCGGAAAAAAAAAAAAAAAAATTCGGTGGGTGGACCCACCCATGGTTTGGTGCATGGGTTTGCACATGGTTTTGGGGGACGATGGTTTTCGGGGCCTGGTATTTTGTAGATCCAGTCAAGGGAACTACGGTTATGTTCTAATCTAGGGTTAATGGATTTGGGTTTATGAATACTTTGGCATGTATATATATATATATATATATATATATATATATGTGTGTGTGTGTTGTAACACTAAAAGGAATATAATGAGAAATCAAGCTAGTAGTCCCGATTTGGGATCCAAGGGAAAATCTCTATGTATATATGTTTTATGTTTTATGCTCTCGCTATTTTTTATTTTTTGTCTTTAAGATTCGTTTGCAGATAATTTATATACAGGGTTAAAACCTACATATCACGTCTACAAGGCAGTCGACTCAGTTACCTATGGTAGGTTTGCAACCTAATGCTGTCTCCCAAAATATACGCGACGGTACTTGGGAGTCTAAATCCGTAGTAGTGTTGTCTGATGCGTAACCGTTCGATGAGAGCATCCCAGAATATAATTTCATACATCAATATACTTCCATACGTGGGACGGGATATCACCCTAGGGCTATAACGTAGACTGTTAGCGACAGCTACAAAACTTAACAACATTGGAACACGTCTCTAGCCTAGACCTCTAAATGTGATTCGTTAGATTCCAAATGCTCCTTAAGTTGATTGAATAAATTTTAAGGTTGATCTTGAATTATGTCTCGGTTTTAAAATCCTGCAGATGTCACCTAAACCCTTAAAATGCATCTAAATGAGAGAAGGAATCATTCATTTCGATGAAAACTACGTTAATGAAGGAGAAGGAAACTCGTGCAATCAATGCAGAAAACAAAATAAATGCATAGAATGACATTCACTTTTCTCTTTACCTGCAGGATCTTAAAGCGAAACAAAAATATTACAATTTATTCCTTTCACCAAATGCACTTAGAAGCGAATCGAAATGAAACTTTTCATTTTCTAAAGCGAAACGAAACAAAAAAAAAAATTTGTATTTTTCTTATAAGCACAATGCGAAATGTAGAATGTAAATCAATCAACAATGCTTTGAGTACTAATGAAATCTCTCAAAAATGCATGTAAGAGGCAAATATTTCGAAAATAAAAGAGAGACATAAACCATTTTCTTCAAAACAAAACACTCTTCATTTTAACATTGATCAATCACTCAAAGAAAAAAAACTTCATTCAAATTACAAACAATTGTAATCTATGCTTGATGGCGAAAAGAAACTCAAAAGCATTCAAGGCTGACACTCGAAAATTATCCTCGCGATAATCGACCGAAAGACGAACTTCAATCAAACAAAAAGTTTGAAAGAGACGACATGACTTGATTCAATGAGAAGCCTAGAAATCAAAAAAGTAAGCAACCATTTGAATGACCCGAAGACACCTAGAAACCCTAGGATGACAAGGATGCACTAACTTTGCAAAAGAGACAACCAAAGGTGCGAAAATAGAATCAAATTTGGTGTTGAACAGAGAAGCAAAAGATCTATCCAAACAATAAAGAACACTCAGAAGGATATGACCCACTGGTTGACCAAATGAAGGAAACCCTAAAAAGTTACACACAGAAATCGACGCGGTGGTTAAGCTGCAACCCGCGCTGGAAGAGTAAAATCGTGACTGTGCAAATGCATTCAGCGTCGATCGGCCTAACTATCAGAGCAATACTAGCGTTGATCGAGGAGAAGACTAAAAAATAAAATGTTTTGCTAAACTGACACCAGGATTATCACTTCAGCGGAGAGATAAATGTTTGTAAGCAATTACAGAAGCTATAGAGACAAGGAGATGGACACTCGATGAAAATCGATGACAAAACAAGAAATCAAAAATAAAAAACAGGAGACTTAAAGGCTATCACTCCCCAGCGGAGTCGCCAATTTTTTATGCAGGAAAATCCTCTCTGTGAACAGAGACTATCTCTCTAGCCCTAGGATGGATCTAGTAACAATAGGGAACAATTAGAAGCCTACTTACCTAGATTGTAAACACATGTATATCATGAATAGATCACCTACCTTGATCTGATGCTATTCCTCACTTGAATCCTTTGATCCTTCATTCTCCGTAGTCAGATCCTTGTCATCGTCGACACTTGGTTACCTGCACAATGGATCAAACAACAACAAATGTGAAAGCATAACATATATCTTGCATATACAATCTACCTAGTTGATCAAGGAGAACTAAGAATCTAATCACACATTAAATACGAGAATGGAAAGCACGAATCAATTGTATTATATTAAAATAGAGAGGGGGAGTTACTATTGGAAATACTGAGAGGGGGGTGAATCAGTATTCCTTTCAATTAGTATTATTATTAATCTTTCAAAGCATTAGTTAATCTTCAATAATTATCAGTGTTTGTAGAATGATAACAGTAAACAAAAGGAACGCAAATGTACACAATTTTTAAGATGGAAACCCCCTCCAGGACAAAAACCACTTGAATGTTTTTCTAATAATTATTTAATATTCAACTCCAATTGAAAATAAAGCTCCAACTTCCTAGAATCTAGAAAAACATTCTTCTCCAGCTCCCACTAGATGGACGCTCCAATGCCCGAGATTCTTCAGTAGTCAACTGAATAGATGCCCCAACACCCAATGAGCTACAACTCACCCTAGCACCACCCTACCACCCTGAAGTTTTCACAGGCTTGAACCTGTTGGTGACTTCATGCACCAGCATAGCACCACCCTACCACCCTATAGAAGAATAAAAAAGAATGGACTCACGTACCAGGGAAAATGGTCCACTTTACAATGATATAAAATGATGTAGAAGAAGAAGACATGCTAGACCATAACCCCAACTTTGACACAAATAACTAATGATGATCCTAGACCTCCCGACACTGCCTCTTCAATTCTTGGCAGATAGACACTTGTACAAATTTTACAATGATGCTTTTATAATGACTTAGTACAATGATACCTTTACAATGACTATATGCAGTGCTGCCCATGTGAAGACTTCATGTGGTGAACTTGTTGTTGTTGTTTTGCACCTTGATTGTTGCTCTTGTCATGCTACCCTTGCTCACTCTTCAGAACATTAGATCATGTATTGAATCTTATCTTGATGAATATATAATACCTTCAAAAAGTCTTCAAGGAAATACCCATGACATGATAATAGCAAAACTTACCTCATCTTGCAAAGCATATGTCAGTGCTAAACAAAAATAAATAATTTAGAATACAAAGAACCTAATGAAATTAAGAGATGAACATGCGTATACAAAATATACTTACCTGGAGCTTACCTCTTTTGCACCTTACTTTGCTTTGTTTCCCTAGAAAGTCTGGTCATTTGTAACCTTTGACATCACATGATCTAGCTTTTTCTTGCCTTCTAGGAGCTCGATATTGAATCTGGTGTATCTCTATTATTTCATATCCCCAATATGTGATTTTCGGTCCTGTAGTAGTCCTCTGAGTCTTATTTCAAATGCCATAGTTTTGACTCAATTTGGATTCTTCAAGACAAATTTATGTCCAATCTCTCACAATGACCTAATTATGGATTGGTTCAGTAGAGAAAACATGTACAGCGTTCCACGTGTCCCTGTTTCCTCATTCAGCTCTGAAATTGATCCACAAAAAACTACATTCCATGCACTATCTATGACTTTTTACATAATTCCAATCTGATACTCAGAGAGAGAGTTATGACAATTTTCCCCAAGGTCACATCTTTGAGATGAAGTTCAGGAGCCTGTAAAAACCCTGCCTTCCACAGATCATATCTCCAAAAATATTGCACATCATTATCTGAAATTTTTACACGAGCTTCCTTAGGATTTCGGCTTCGCCACTTAAACATTTAAACTTTTGAACCTTCGTAGAAAAAAAATTATAGCGAAAAATCCACGATGACCTATTTCAAGTAGCGAAATCCCTACATGAGGAGGATATGAGGATCACAAATTAAATAAATGCTTAGGTTGAGAGGGACTTCAAAAATTGAACGTGCACAACCCCATGGAGTTTTAGCCCACTAACTAGGGTTACTAACTTCAAACATGAATATATCTCAAACCTTGAATAATTACGTGGCGTACCATATATCAACAGAAACATCTCGACAAGTAGAAACCATCTTAAATACCCTTGACTCGGACTATAGTAATTTGGTAGGTAAAAATTCCCATGCAAGATCAAGGTAGCCCCTGGTGCTGCTGGGGTTGACATCAATGAAAACCACTAATCAACAATTACAACCTGTGCCTTGATGTTGCAGCTCTCCTTCGACGAGTCCGGATCCAGGCACGTCTCCAAAGCACTCGTTTCAACTTGATGTGAAGGGAAAAAGGTCTCAACTCTCGCTCGATACCTATAGCAACAAATATCTCTCTAGTGTTCTTCTATCTTTGTTCTAACTAGCAGAGCTATGGGAGAATTTCCATTTTATAGCAAGGGAAGAGGGAGCATGGATCCACTTAAGGTGGGAAAATGGGTTATCCCTTTAGGTGGTTCCACTTTTGTAGGAACAAAGAGTCCAAAAGGAGAAGCTCGGGTCTATCCTCAGGAAAAAACAGCCAGTTGTCCGCCATGAAGCTTCTAGATCTTGAAGCTTCACTTCCATTTTTAAAAAAATTTCTAGAAGAGGATCGTCACGGTTATGATACTCATTCCAGTGCCGATCGGCGCTGCCCTAGACCAAAAAAGACCCATCAGTGTGAGCGAGACACATAGAGGGCGTGTCGCTCCATATAATCATGTTTTCAAGGAGCTGCTTCAGAAATGGTCAACAGATAGTTTAATCATTATGTTGGAAGGGATATGATGGCACATTTTCATGATGGAAAATAGACACAGGGGTCACTGTTAGGGGTCTCCAAGATCAGGAACGGGGAGTATAGGGATAGTGACAAATTGTTGTGTATAGAGGTGTATCAATGTACCCCATAAATTTTCCCAACTTAGCTGTTGGTTTTAGATTTTTCCTTGCATCCTTAGAAACATGACAATAAATTGATGAACCAAAGATCCTGAAGTGTGCCACATTTGGTTTCTTACCTAAAGAAGCTTCTTCTGGTGTACTCATCTCGAGAATCTGATGAGGACTCCTATTTTGCACTGTTGATTTGGGGTAGCATCGGATGTGCTCTAAGTCTCAAATTTTGTGGAGAGGCTTAGACGCATGCATTCCAGATAACCCAAAAATCGTTTGGTGAAATTCCACTCGGATTATATTCTATAGAAATAATTAATTATTTTTAAATGGAGCCTAAGTCTAAACTTAGGAAAATAAAATAATTAAAGTGAATTAACAGAATATGAGTGAGAATGATCTAGAGTAAATGGATCAAGTCAAAATTTAATCTTAGCCATTGGTTAGAGATCTAATTTGGGTCATTGAGTCTCAACAAGAAGACTATAAGATTGGCTTGAAGGCTCATTTGGAAGACATGTTTTGAGACACAAGGTAGAGATCAGAGATCGATTTCTTTAGTGAGCAGTGCTTGGGAAGAAAATTTGATCGAGAGATATTTTGCAGTGAGGGGAAGTAGTTCTGGTTTGAAGGAATCTTGAGCCGGTGAGTACATAGTAGCAGAAACAGAGAGAGCCATAGCAACAGTGCAGAGCCAGTGATGCAGTGCCTATGCAGTGACTGCACAGAGCCAAGAGTAAAGACGTTTTCCTGCTGAGGATATAATGCAAAGCCAATGCTAGATCCCGAAGAGATTTTCCGAATGCCAGAAAGCTTCAGTTTCCAGTCAGCTGTGAGACCAGCACAAAGGCAGAGAGAAACCACAGTTGTGACGCAGATACTGCGTAGAGGCATCGCAAAGCAGTCCAGCCTTGGTGCAAATCAGTGTCAGGTTCCCGTGGAGGAGTGAGGTTTGTCTCACAATATATCTTCAGTCAGTTTCTCTGTATGATTTGACGGTGTGTCAATCATAGATTTTTACTCATAAATATTTACTGCATAATATATAAATCCTCATATATGTTGCACCGGTTTTCCCGCATTGGGTTTTTCCAGGGACATTAGTCCAAAAATGACTATGTCGAATGGTTGTGTGATCTATGTTTGTTCAGATTTTTTCCAGCACTTGTAATTCTTCCACAATTAATTTGTGTAGGCTGCAGTGAATGGATTTCGATATTTTCTTGTAGAACACAATGAATAACTTGTTAATTAAATAACAAATAGAAGACTTTCCATCGGTTGTTGCAGTAGGATTCCTGAGTTGACGAAATTTTCACATGGTATCAGAGCTTGTTTAAGCTGAGTGCAGGTGAGACAAAGAGTAGATCCAACATATTCAACGTTGGTGAAGCTGGGATCAAAGAGTTGTGTAAGCAACAAATCGATCTCTCAGTTGATTGCGTAGTCCAAGCCCGGAGGGCCAGACTAGTAAGGAAAATCTATCTCTGAGTGAGCAGACAAAGAGGTAAGATTGTTCCAGGTTGTTGTTTGTACGAGGTAGAGGGAGCAACGTAAAAAATCTATGCATATCAACAGCTAGAGGGACGTAGTTGATTGTGCAGCAGAGATTGTTGGTGAAGAGCGTCAGGAAGCATAGTTGAAACACATTTTTGGGGATTTCTGACCTCAGTGAGTTTTCTTACCTGAGAAAATCAAATTCCCCATGTAGTAGCAATAGATTTTGTGGCTTACTCCATTAAGAGTGCATAAAACCAGCTGCGTAGAGGGTGAGAGGTAGCAAATCGACAAGGTTTAGGTGAGATGGCCGCCAACGGATTGTGTGACCAGGACCATTTGGAGGGTGCGTAATCCAGAAGGCAAGGATCTTCTTCCTTCTAGATGAGCATGACCTCAAGCACTTTATCGAAAGTACTCAGGCTGAATCGGTGGATGCAGCACCATTAAGGGCCTTCAAGAAGAATATGGCAAAGGCTAAGTGGTTGATCCTCGATAGAATGAAGGATCATATTTTTTCACACATCTCTGGCAAAGTAACAGCCAAGGAGATGTGGGATGTGTTGGAAACGTTGTATCTGTAATGTTCCCAATTTTTAGCCTCAAGCTAAAAGGAACATTATAGTTAGCAGTAGATGAATAAAATGGGTAGGGAGGCCCATTAACCTCTTCAGAAGAGAAAATAGCATTCCTCATGTGAAAAGGGGGAGAATAAGCAGCTGCATTGAGCACCCATAGGTGTGAACAGGATTGGATCATGTTGATTCAGTCATATTTGACCAAGTCCACATGCACTGTCTAGATACATTGCATCTCCAGGTTGGACAGCACAGTTTTAATGGAGGAAAACTTGCATGGGATAGGTGGCACATATGGATGGGACCCATTGTGGAGAGGAGCACTTGCTTTATATGGAGAGGAGGGCAGCCATTGTATTCATGCTTGGATTATTATTTGCTTTGGTCTGTTGAGACTTTGCTTCCTCTTGTTGTTTAGCAGGGTTGCAGTGTTGTTTAGCACAAGCGTGTTCCCCGTCAGGAATCCCTACCTCATCCTGAGGGAAGGAGAGGTTCTTGAGCTACATTTCCTCATTCCAGAATTTTGGTCAATCTACCTCCTTCAACTACAGTGCAGTTTCTATTTAGAGCTGGATTGTGTTGCAGGGTGCAGCAACGGAGGATCTCTTTGAGTCATTTCCGAGCTTGTTTTTCAGTGGAGAGCTTGTCTATCCATTGGAAGATCAGTATGAAGGACTTCTGGGCATATTTTCATACCTTTGGCGTCAGTCCAACCATCTACCATCCCTCACAGCGCAGTTTCAGTCTAGATCTGCGTTATTTTCAGAGGCAGTTGTTGGGAGGGTTCATTGAGCTCATCAAGAGGGTCTATTTCTGAGTAGAGGGATCAGCCTTCTAATTAGAAATACCATTGGAGGAAGACATCAGTATTTCAGATCTGTCATAGCCTCATTTTATATCATATCCAGTTTGTAGTGACACATTAACCTCGAGGTTATTTGTCACATTGTATGTTTTTCGACATTTCTAGCAATCCTTTCTGGGTTGGCTAGAATTATTGTATTGGAGCCCATATCTTCATTATTGGGGACTTCTTTTGTTTCCTTCAGCCATATTTCATGTATATACATTTTTAGCAGCAGCTACACTAATATAGACTACACAGTCACTCCTCTCCAGCATTCTATATAGTTGCAGCATCTCATGTATCTATTGCTTTGATCATTGGAGACTTGTTCTTATGGTTTGAATGGCATGTCCCTCATGATATTTTGTACATTGTTGTTGATCCATTAATAGAATGATGGTTGAATATTGTTCTCTCTCGTGACATGATCATATTTTCTATGTTTACAATATTGTGTTCATGTATTGCTGTAGCTCCAATTTTGGAATATCTTAAGATATTCCCAATAGTGTAGATTTTTCCTATTTTGGAATATTACAGTGGTATCAGAGCTTCAATCTTGGCTCAGCCTATGGATCTCAGGCCATTACACTTTTAGGAGAGATGGACAGAAAAGAGAAGGCTTCAGTATGTGAAGGGAGAAAGGAAGACAAGCTTCCAAAGCTTCTTCCAAAATCTATGCAGAGCTTTCAAGGAGAGCTGAAGAAAATGAGGATGGAGATGGGATCTCCAAAGGAGTTTGGATCTAGAGTTGAATCTAGATTTGCACATGGTGAGTGTGAGCATGCAGCTACACACCATGATGCACAGCGCAATCAAGTGCCCAGGTCTATCTTGAGATGGATGAAAGGAGGAAGAATGCCTAAGAGGAGGACTCTTAGTGATTTGTTGCAGGAGTATGAATCTCAAACTGCGAGGTTTAGAGATCATACTGATTTCCAAGAGTTTTGCAAGATCCAGGTGGAGAAGAGCAAGCAGCAGGATGCAGGTAGATTTCTTCTATCTACTTTTGCAGGGTCACCTACATGTTCAGCTGGAGTTTGGGTGAAGGAGCTAGACTCCTATTTTCAGCAGCACCAGAGTTCTGAAGATGAAGCCATCAGAGTTGCAGCGTTGCATTTCAGAGGTAAGGCTCATGCATGGTGGACTTTTGAATCTTGTTCTTTGAAAAATGCAAACACTTCCTCTTATGCAAGATTCATTGAAAAATTGGTGGGAAGGTTTGATGGAAAACTTCCTAAGACACATGAGCAAGAACAAATTGAGAAAACAAAAACCTTGCATGTGATGGAGGAGACTCCACTTCAGAAAACCATGGGAGAAGCTGACATCTTGTATTACACATTGTTAAAGGCAAGACCTCTAGTTCATATTCCTAAACAAGAGGGCATGGGGATCTCTTTTTCACAAGAGGACCCAACTATTGAGATTTTTCCCATACACATTGATGAAGATGAAGGCAACATCATTGTCCCATCTAGATCATATCTAGTACCTCATGCAGAGGGAGGAGGAGCACATGATCCAATAGGAGGGATTCTTGTATCCTTGCAAGAAGTTCCCCAGGATCTCATACATAGAGGTCCAAGCACAATCAGTGAGCAGCATGATTGTGAAGCATTGCAGCTGGAAGGAGGGGGTAGGAAGGAAGAGCAGCATCATGTGATGAGAGGCACACACCCTTCTCTATTCCAGGGAGCTAATGCAAAGAGGAGGTAGACTGTATTGCGTTGTGAAGGAAAGGGCAAGATTTCCCAACCATATGTACAGTCCACTCTTGACATTGATGTCTCACTACATGGAGGCATTCCACCTGGGAGGCCACCAGATCTAGATTTGATGGGAGACATCTTGTCTTTTGATTCACCACTCTTGTATTTTAGAGAGGTGAAGAGTTTGGAGGAATACTTTGGCATGGGGGATGTCAAAGTAGCAGGCAACAGCATGAGGAGAGCTTCACATGCCAGATCACCAGTGATGTCTCTTATGAGGATTGATCCTTATTGGAGATCTTAGCTCTTAGTAGAGTACTCCAAGGATCTTGGTGCATGCATGATTCTCGATGACCCGGATAGAGATGATGAGTATATGGTGGATGATATGGTCATCTATTCACATGGAAAAGTCTTCTTGACTAGAGCTTCTAGTCTCAAGGAGAATTTGCTACTTGCAGCACATGAGGATTTCCTTTCCATGCATTATGATGCATATATTTCTTTGGCAGAGGAGTTCACTTGGGAGGGCATCCAGCATGACACATTTCAGCATATGGAGAGATGCATAGCCCGGATGGTGATAGATAGGAGTTCATAGCCACTTCCCTACTCATTGGAGGTGAGGGAAAGATTCCAGTTGAGCCATTTCAGCTCAAGATCTCTCAAGTACATGATGGAGGAGGTATAATTTCACATTTTGTATTGTACTTCTTTTCCTTGTTTGAGTAGCATGATGTATCAAGAATAATTATCTCTTCTTGCATATTGTGTGATGTTGTACTTTCAGCTACTTGTAGCATTGATTTTGGCTATCTATTTGGTGGTTTGTGGGGGAAGCCACATGATTCTTGGTGTGCACCATTGACACCACATTGTATCTTCATGTTTCCATCTTATGAGATGACTGTGGCTGCAAACAAGTGCTTAGAAAACAAGTGGCTGGTGAAGCACTTGTTATTTTTTGTTTTGAGGTAGGCATGGAATGCACTGCGCTGGTTCCTTGTGTGGAACTTTGATTTACTCTCCGATTGTCATTTGACAACTTGTTTTTATAGTATTTTGCTTCCATATATTTTTTATATGTTTGAACTCATAGGAAGCTTTGTTTGGAGAGTGGAATTTGAGATGGAGATGCCCATTGGGAGTATTATTCTCCCTATTTTACATGTTGTATGTTTCAAGAGGAACAATGGGCACACCATGATTTCCACAACGCACCTCTTTCCTTCATGTAGGAGGAGCCCTTGGGTGAACTTGCGTTCTTGGAGGAGTCACTTCATGGGTGACTTATCTTGTGGGGTAGCTTGGGCCATTTTTGAAGGCCATGACATTGCAATCCAATATCAGCAGCCCCCTCATACTTACCATAAGTGGAGAGAGAAACTACTTGGATGGGAAAACTTAAACTCTCCATTCAGCCCCAACACATTGCATAAAACCGGGGTTGCATATTTCTTTGATGGGCTACCTAGGATGGCTCATTTCATTTGGATGATAGCATGGAATGAGATTTCCCATGTGTATCATCACTCCTACCTTGAGGAGGCCATGAGATAGCAAGAAGGTTTCCACTTACACCTTCCACCTTTTCATGATGTGAGCCATTTGGTCATGCATCTTTGGGAGGAGACATTGGAGGGCAGATTTGTTGCAGATAATCTTGAGCAGTGGTGGGGAATATTGATGAGGAGGCCACAAGAGGAGAAGGGGAGAAATTTTTCTCTCTCTATACAGTTTCTTGAGGACAAGCAACATTTTGGAGGGGAGGACTGTAATGTTCCCAATTTTTAGCCTTAAGCTAAAAGGAACATTATAGTTAGCAGTAGATGAATAAAATGGGTAGGGAGGCCCATTAATCTCTTCAGAAGAGAAAATAACATTCCTCATGTGAAAAGGGGGAGAATAAGCAGCTGGATTGAGCACCCACAAGTGTGAACAAGATTGGATCATGTTGATTCAGTCATATTTGACCAAGTCCACATGCACTGTCTAGATACATTGCATCTCCAGGTTGGACAGCGCAGTTTTAATGGAGGACAACTTGCATGGGATAGGTGGCACATATGGATGGGACCCATTGTGGAGAGGAGCACTTGATTTATATGGAGAGGAGGGCAGCCATTTTATTCATGCTTGGATTATTATTTGCTTTGGTTTGTTGAGACTTTGCTTCCTCTTGTTGTTTAGCAGGGTTGCAGTGTTGTTTAGCACAAGGGTGTTCCCACTCGGGAATCCCTACCTCATCCTCAGGAAAGGAGAGGTTCTTGAGCTACATTTCCTCATTCTGGAATTTTGGCCAAGCTACCTCCTTCAGCGACAGTGCAGTTTCTGTTTAGCGTTGGGTTGTGTTGCAGGGTGCAGCAACGGAGGATCTCTTTGAGTCATTTCCGGGCTTGTTTTTTAGTGGAGAGCTTGTCTATCCATTAGAAGATTAGTAAGAAGGAATCCCGTACATATTTTCATACCTTTGGCATCAGGCCAACCATCTACCATCCCTCACAATGCATTTTCAGTCTAGATCTGCGTTATTTTCAGAGGCAGTTGCTGGGAGGGTTTATTGAGCTCATCGGGAGGGTCTATTTCTGAGTAGAGGGATCAGCCTTCTAATTAGAAATACCATTGGAGGAGGAAATCAGTATTTCAGATCTGTCATAGCCTCATTTTATATCAGATCCAATTTGCAGTGACACATTAACCCCGGGGTTATTTGTCACATTGTATGTTTTCCAGCATTTCTAGCAATCCTTTCCAGGTTGGCTAGAATTATTGTATTGGAGCCCATATCTTCATTATTGGGCACTTCTTTTGTTTCCTTTAGCGATATTTCATGTATATACATTTGCAGCAGTAGCTACACTAATATAGACTACACAGTCACTTCTCTCAAGCATTATATATAGTTGCAGCATCTCATGTATCTATTGCTTTGATCATTGGAGACTTGTTCTTATGGTTTGAGTGGCATGTCCCTCATGATATTTTGTACATTGTTGCTGATCCATTAATAGAATGATGGCTGAATATTGTTCTCTCTCATGACATGATCATATTTGTTGTGTTTACAATATTGTGTTCATGTATTGTTGTAGCTCCACTTTTGGAATATCTTAAGATATTCCCAATAGTATATATTTTTCCTATTTTGGAATATTAAAGTATTAGGGGTACTCCAAGCAACATAAGATGTTTTTGGAGGAGAAAATGCAAACCACCAGGATGCAGAAAGGAGAACGCATTGATCCATTCTTGTCTCGACTTCAGGAAAATCGATATCAGCTAGAAGATGTGGGATCAGGTCCTCAAGCCACAAAGATGGTCATACTTGCCTTAAATTCTATGTCTGAAGACTATCAAGTCTTTGTCTAGAGCATCCTGGGAAAAGACAATTTGTCAGGTTGGGAAGCGATGTGGGAAACTCTTCAGCAAGAAGATATGAGGAGAGATTTACTCAAGCATCAACTTGAGAACAACAGTAGCAGTGGTTTGAAGGTCAAGAGGGAGAAGGATGAGAATGCAGCCCTTGCATTAAAGGGACAGCAAGAGCAGCGCAGGAGGAATAAGGATCTATCAAAGGTCAAGTGCTTTTGGTGTGGCAAGAAGGGACATTACACCACACAGTGCCCTCTCAGAAAGAAGAACAAGGATGAGGAGCGTGATCCTTAGGCCGGAACAACGAAGATAGAGGAGAAGGAGTTTGCTATGATTTCTCATATAAGTCCAGGAGGGAGGTGGGCTGATTTGGAGTTGTATACCCAGAGATGTACAAGATTGGGCAGGATCCTTGAGGATTCTAGTTCTCAGATCATCACCTTGCTACGGTATCCCAAATCAGAAGTAGCAGGATGTAATAGTGCCAATTGGTGCAGAGGAGTGTTGAAGTGACATCGTACTGGTCAGCAGCGCCAGAGTCTGAGCAACGTAGAGTAGTGTTGCAGCAGCATAGAGGGACATAATACATAGCAGCAACAACGCAGTAGCTTCAGAGAGGCAGCGCATAGGCTAGCAGCAGCCAGATCTTCATCACCGAGATGCATTATACGTACCCAAATTTTGGATGTTTTTTAGTTGCGGAAAACAACTATGATGCAATGCAGTAGCAGTTGGCAGTGGCAGGGTCAATAATAGCACACATGCAGAATTCAAAGGGAGTTGCAGTATGTATGTATTGTTGATAGTGGCAGTGTCAACAGCAGTACAGATGCAGCATTTGCGCAGAGTTGGTGGAGAGCATGTCAGGCATCAGCAGCATAGAGGGAGATGCTTCAGGATCAAAACAATATGCAGCGGGGCATATTGTTCGAACACATTCCTCGCTAAGAGGGAGTATTGATTTGGGGTAGCATCATATGTGCTCTAAGTCTCAAATTTTTTGGAGAGGCTTATACACATGCATTGCAGATAACCCAGAAATAGTTTATTAAAATTCCACTCGGATTGTAATCTATAGAAATAATTAATTATTTTTAAAGTGAGCCTAAGTCTATACTTAGGAAAATAAAATAATTAAAGTGAATTAATAGAATATGAGTGAGAATGATTTAGAAAAAATGGATCAAGTCAAAAGTTAATCTTAGTCATTGATTAGAGATCTAATCTAGGTCGTTGAAGTCTCAACGAGAAGACTATAAGATTGGCTTGAAGGGTCATTTGGAAGACACATTTGGAGACACAAGGTAGAGATCATAGATTTATTTATTTAGTGAGTAGTGCTTAGGAAGAAAATTTGATCGAGAGATATTTTGCAGTGAGGGGAAGTAGTTCCAGTTGGAAGGAATCCTGAGACGATGAGTACATAGCAGCAGAGACAGAGAGAGCCACAACAGCAACACAGAGCCATTGACATAGTGCCTACGAAGCCACTGCGTAGAGCCAGAGGGAAAGATGTTTTCCTACTGAGGAGACAACGCAGAGCCAGTGATAGATCCCGAATAGATTTTCTAGAGGCTAGAAGGCTTCAGTTTTCTATCAGCAGTGGGACCAGTGCATAGGCAGAGAGCGGCCACAGTTGTGACACAGATACTGTGCATAGTGACACAGTCACTACGCAGAGGCAGCGTAGGGCAGTCTAGTCTTGGTGCATATCAGTGTCGAGTTCCCGTGGAGGAGTGAGGGTTGTCTCACAACATCTCTTCTGTCAGTTTATCTGTATGATTTGACGATGTGTTAATCATAGATTTGTACTTAGAAATATTTGTTGCATAGTATATAAACCTTCAGGTCTGTTGCATCTGTTTTCCTACATTGGGATTTTCTAGGAACATTAGTCCAAAAATAACTGTGTCGAATGGTTGTGTGATCTATGTTTGTTCAGATTTGTTTTCGCACTTGTAATTATTAAGCAGTTAATTTGTGTAGGTTGTAGTGAATGGATTTCGATATTTTCTTGTAGAACACGGTGCATAATTTGTTAAGTAAATAACAAATATAATACTTTCCATCAGTTGTTGCAGTAGTATTCCTGAGTTGACGGAATTTTCACATGGTATAAGAGCTTGTTTAAGCTAAGTGTAGGTGAGACAAAGAGCATATCCAACATATTCAGCGTTGGTGAAGCTGGGATCAAAGAGTTGTGTAAGCAGCAGATCGATCTCTCAGTTGATTGCCTAATCCAAGCCAAGAGGGCTAGACCGGCAAGGAAAATATCTCTCTGAGTGAGTTGAAAGAGAGGTAGGATTGTTAAGAAAATCTACGCAGATCAACAATTGGAGGGACGCAATTGACTGCGTAGCAGTGAATTCTAGTGCAAAGCATTAAGAAGCGTAGTTGAAACATAGTTTTCAGGATTTCTGACCTTAGTGAGTTTTCTTGCCCAAGAAAATCATATTCCCCGTGTAGTAGCAGCAAATTTTGTGACTTGCTCCATCAGTAGTGCATAAAGCCAGTTGTGTAGAGGGTGAGAGGAAACAGATCGACAATGTTTGGATGAGATGACCACTAGCGGATTGCGTGACCAGGACCGTTTGGAGGGTGCCTCCAACTATGTAATATGGAAGGCAAGGATCTCCTTCCTTCTAGATGAGCATGAACTCAAGCACTTTATCGAAAGTGCTAAGGTTGAACCGGTGGATGCAACAGCATTAAGGGCCTTCAAGAATAATATGGAAAAGGCCAAGCAGTTGATCCTCAACAGAGTGAAGGATCATATTTTTTAAGACATCTCTAGCAAAGGAACAGCCAAGGAGATGTGGGATTTGTTGGCCACGCTATATCAGGGGTTTTCTGAGCAGCGAAAGATATTTCTGGAGGAAAAAATGTGGACCGCCAGGATGCAGAAAGGAGAGTGCATTGATCCATTCCTCTCTCGATTTCAAGAAAACCGAGATCAGTTGGAAGTTGTGGGATCAGGTCCTCAGGCCACAAAGATGGTCATACTTGTCTTAAATTTTGTGTCTGAATACTATCAAGTCTTTGTCCATAGCATCCTAGGCAGAGATAATTTTCCAGGTTGGGAAGCAATGTGGGCAGATCTTCAGCAAGAAGAGATGAGGAGAGATTTACTCAAGTGTCAACTTGAGAACAATAGTAGCAGTGGTTCGAAGGTCAAGAAGGAGGAGGATGAGAATGAAGCCCTTGCATCAAAGGGACAACAAGATCAGTGTAGGAGGAAGAAGGATCTATCAAATATCAAGTGATTCAAGTGTGGCGAGAAAGGACATTATGCCACACAGTGTCCTCTCAGAAAGAAGGACAAGGATGAGAAGCATGATCCTCAGGTCGGAGCAGCGAAGATAGAGGAGTTTTCTATGATTTATTATATACCTCTAAGAGGGAGGTGGGTTGATTTGGAGTTGTAGACAAAGAGATCTACAAGATCGGGCAGGATCCTTGAGGATTCCACCTCTCAGATCATCACCTTGCTACAGGATCCCAAATCTGAAGTAGTAGGATGGACTACTGCCAATTGGTGCAGAGGAGTGTTGAAGTGACAATGCAGTGGTTAGTAGCGCAGAGCAGTGGTGCAGCAGCGTAGAGGGATGCAGTACAGAGAAGAAACGGTGTAGCAGCTTCAGAGAGGCAGCGCAGAGGCTAGCAGTAGTCAGATCTTCATCACCGAGATTCAGTATACTTGTCCAAATTTTGGATTTTTTTCAGTTGCAGAAAGCAACTATGATGCATTGCAGTAGCAGTTGGCAGTGGCAGAGTCAGCAATAGCACAGATGTAGAATTAAGAGGGTATTATAGTATGGATGCAGTGTTGATAGTGGCAGTGTCAGCAGCAGTACAGATGCAGCATTTGCGCAGATTTGGTGGACAGCATGTCAAGCATCAGTAGCGCAGAGGGAGATGCTTCAGGATCAGAACAGTATGCAATAGGGCATATTGTTCGAACACATTCCTCGCTAAGAGGGAGTATTGATTTTGGGTAGCATCAGATGTGATCTAAGTCTCAAATTTTGTGGAGAGGCTTGGACACATGCATTCCATATAACCTAGAAATCGTTTGGTGAAATTCCACTCGGATTGTAATCTATAGAAATAATTAATTATTTTTAAAGTGACCCAAAGTCTAAACTTAGGAAAATAAAATAATTAAAGTGAATTAATAGAATATGAGTGAGAATGATCTAGAAAATGGATCAAGTCAAATTTAATCTTAGTCGTTGATTAGAGATCTAATCTGGGTCGTTGAAGTCTCAACGAGAAGACTATAAGATTGGCTTGAAGGGTTATTTGGAAGACACATTTGGAGACACAAGGTAGATATCATACATCGATTTTTTTAGTGAGTAGTGCTTAAGAAGAAAAATTGATCAAGAATAGAGAGTCAGTGAGTACATAGTAGCAGAGATAGAGAGAGCCATAGTAGCAACGCAGAGCTAGTGACGCAGTGCCTGCGCATTCACTACCTAGAGCCAGAGGAAAAGATATTTTCCTACTGAGGAGGGAGAGCAGAGCCAGTGCTAGATACCAGAGAGATTTTTCGGAGGCCAAAGTTTTTAGTTTCCAGTCAACGGTGAGACCAACGTAGAGGCGGAGAGTAGCCACAATTGTGATACAGATACTGCGCATAGTGACACAGTCACTCCACAAAGGCAGCGCAGGGCAGTCCAATCTTGGTGAAGATCAGTGTCAGGTTCCCGTGGAGGAGTGAGGTTTGTCTCACAATATCTCTTTTGTCAATTTCTCTGTATGATTTGACGGTGTGTCAATCATAGATATAAACCCTCAGATCTGTTGCACAGGTTTTCCCGCATTAGGTTTTTCTAGGGACATTAGTCCAAAAATAACTATTTTGAATGGTTTTGTGATCTATGTTTGTTCAAATTTGTTTACGCACTTGTAATTCTTCAGTAGTTAATTTGTGTAGGTTGTAGTGAATGGATTTCAATATTTTCTTGTAGAACACAATGAATAATTTGTTAACTAAATACCAAATAGAATAATTTCCATCATTTGTTATAGTAGGATTCCTGAGTTAGCGGAATTTTCATATGCATGTATACCGTTGTGTTGCATTCTTCAGCCCACAAGTGCAACGGTAGGCCCTGATCATGCAACATCGCTCATGCAGCTCCCACAATAATCTTGTTCTTCCTTCAGCAACCCCATTATGTTGTGGGTTATCAGGGGTTATTAACTCCCGTCGAATGCCTTCTGATGCATATAAGTTCTTGAACTCATTCAACACATATTCTCCACCGTTATCACTGCTGAGAGCCTCCACTTTCCTACCTGTGTCTTTCTGATCAACAAATGCTTTAAATTCACAAAATTTTGAGAATTTTCGGTCTTTATACTGCATGAAGAATATCTAGCACTTACGTGAGAAATCATCTACAAATATCACATAATACATGTTCTTGGTCGTGGAGGTTGTCGAGAATTGTCCACACACATCTAAGTGAACTCTTTCAAGGATCACTTGTGCTCTACTTTCCTTACCATGAAAGGTGGCTTTGGTGTACTTCCTGAACGTACACCCTTTACATGTATCACGCTACTCTAGTGCACCCTTGGGAAGTTCTGCAAAAATTTGTTGCATGATCTTCAAAGCTCCATGGTGCAAATGGCCAAGTCGCATATGTCATAATTCACTAATGTCTCGGCTCTGCACCTTCTCTGCTTTTGTGCTCAAAACATCATAGTCTTCTACATCCAATTTGTAGAGGTTCTTCACCTGAGCCCCGATCCGCTTCACTTGTCCCGTGGCTATGTGACAAAGGAAAGCCTTCATTTTGCTAAATATCACATCATAACCACGATCTTCCAACATAGCAACTGAAACTCAATTATTTTTCAGGCCCGGAACATACATTACATCTTTTAATGTGAGAGGAGAACCAGACTCCCTCTGAAAAGTAACAATACAGATATCGGCCATGCTATACCTTCCATCATCTCCCATCTCGATGTGCATCTGGAGGTCCTTATCCTCCAAGTCGTTGAAAAAATATTTTTTTCTTTTCATATGGAATGAGGCTCCACTATCCATATATCACACACTACCCATCACCAATGTCACCATGCATGCAATGAGGCTGAAATCCAACTCGAATTGTGAAGCAAGATCTTCACTTGTCACTCCTCCTTAGGGCTTCTTGTCGACCTTCTTGTGCGGACACTTCGTGGCATAGTGTCCTAGCTCATGACAATGAAAACATTTAATCTTCGACATGTCGTTCTTGCCTGCCTGAACATCATCTCCTTTGGATTGGGATTTCTTCCCTTTCCCTTTCTTTGCCTTTCCATCCAAGGCACATTTCTCCTCATCATCATGCTTGGATGAGGATCCATCTATGGTATTTTTCCTTATCTCTTCTTGTACCAAGTCAGGCCATAAATGCTCCCACTTTGGTATATTTTCCCTCCATTTATTGAATCCTTGTAGTTGCATCAGTTCTTAGGAAGGCCTAGAAGTGCTAGGATGACCAGAAAATCTACGCAACTGTAACACCAACACTCCCAAGCTCATCCTCACATTGGGTGAACCTGCTCAATTACGGTGTTATTGTGTTTCCCTTTTCCATCTTGATTTTTCGAAGCTTACCCTTCAGTGCCAGCTTCCTATGGTCACTGTTGTTCTTAAACAAGTCTGTCAAGGCCTTCCACATTGCATATGGATTCGTCTTCTCATGGAGGTTCGAGACAATATGATCTCAAACTCCTCCCAGTAAGATCCTTCTTGCCTTGGCTACATTCTTCTTCCGTTCTGCTAGAGCCTAAGCATCCGCAACTTCTGGTTTCAGAACATTTCTACCAATGTATTCCTTCAACCCATTATCTTACATGATTGCTTCCAACTTTTCCTTCCAATCAATGTAATTCGAGCTACCCTCAAGGGCCTACTCGAGCTTTAGACCATAGAAAGACATCCTAATCCTGCTGCTAGCTCTGAAGAATAGATCTGCAAAACTCGTTCCTCCTACAAACATAACTTTGTATTCTTCTCTTCTATAATGATTTCAGCGTGCCATACCATGTAGAAATTCCTTGTAGATTCAAACTGATAATTGTAATTTACTAAAACAATAGACTTGAATCTACTCTACTCATCAACGGAAGCAATTAAACGATCATGAAATCACGAAGCATATAAGAGAAAGAATTCAATCAGCACATTACACAATGATTTCCTAGGGAAATCCACAGCTAAAAATCCTATATACTGCATTAATCAAAAAATATGAGAAGATTACAATGCTTTTCTCAAGCACGAGCAACCTCTGCACTATCTCTATCGGTCTCATTGCTTCCTAAACAAGCCTTGGCCAATACTTAACCAATTTTCTGGTTACCCAAGTCCCTATTTCCTTGCGTTGTTTCCTTGGGAATTAGACCCTATTAATTAGGGACATTCCTCATCCACAAATACACAATCCATCATAAGCCTTTCTCTAACTTCATGCACCACATGTACAATTTGGATGATTATACGATTGATATTACACTTCCCTTGAAATCCAATCTCAACTGGGTAACTTGTAGATATTTCATGCATGAGTTATTTATGGCTAATTTATCAGTTAACTAGTTGATCACAGAGTACACACCCCACTACTTGACCTCCCACTAGTTCCTCCAATAGTTGGAACTAGTTTAACTAGCTTTAACCCAGATTTACTAAATTAATTAATTATAACTCAAAATAAACTCAACATGGGCTCCTACAAAGTAGGAGACACTCTACATGACTCAATTTAGGCCCTCAACTGGAATTAATTGAACCAAAGAATTCAAACTAACTTATTTAACTCGTACAAGTTGTCATGTGATGTGGAATTACAATTTTCTTCTAATTTAATTCAAGGTAAAATTAAATTAGAAACTTTCTTGGTGCCATTTTCAACAAAGATATGCACAACACACAAAGATTTTACCTTTGAAACCCTAAATTACAATATCAACTAAACTTTGAGCTTCATCACTCTTTATATTCTTCACCAAATAAGTAGCCATACTATAGTGAATATCAAATTTGGTACACACCTAAGACCAATGCACTCATTACATCACTCGATCTATACTGATTAATTCATTTCATCCCTGCATAGCATTACATAATGATCTCTTTATAGGCATATTATTACATAAGGAATTGTAATTTGAATCAATTATATAAGGCTTAATATTATTGGATAAGATATTAGGAATCTCAAGATTCATAACTATTTCGAACATGGTTTTACTATAGTCAGTTACCACTAGACCACCAATCTCCATCATCCATGTGTGTCCCTAACTATGATTAGTGTCTTTGACTTCATCATTGACATTGACTCGATCCGACCATATTTTTTATTCATCACCTACTGGATCAACCCTTACTATATAGTTAGGTTCATCCCATTCAATCATCCTTGACTAGACAATTACCCCAATTGATCAATCTCAACTAGTCAACTAGTCAACTCACAGACTACACTCCAATTGACCAAGTTTCCTATGCAAATAATATAACACCTCAAAAATAATAAGAAAATGGTATCTATCATACATGCGCTAGCTAAATGGTGTCAATCTCAATTGGACAGTAAATTTATAATCTCACCTACCACAAAAGTGTTTAATACTTAATACTAATATAAAATTTAGCAACCAAATAGTATAAAAGGATAGAAAAGATAGAGACATTTGATCTTTAGAGATAATATATTAAAAAGGGAAAGATAATGTTGTTTTATGTGCATTATCACTAAAAGATAAAGACATCATTTTCTACAGTTTTAGGTAATTTCAAGCTAGTTACATGAGATACATACAATAAAATGAAAAGTGAAAGTTCTTATGGAAGAATGATATCTTGTTGTACAAGGGAAGAATGTGCATGCCATTCTCTTCAAAGTTTAAACAAAGGGAATTTAGAGAATATTCTAATTCTAAGGCATGCATGATTTGTCAAAACTATTACAATGCATGTCAATCATTTTATTGGAAGGTTATGCATAAATAAGTATAAAAACACATGTCAAAGAAAGGAAAGTAAAATGCTTTTTACACAAATTCCTTCACCTTCTATATACTCAAAATAAAAAATGGGAAAATTTTTCCATGGGATTTTTTGAAATATTACTATTACCTAAGGCCAAGGATACATTTTTCATTGTAGCTCACTAATGAACAAAATATGTACATACTATGGGAAGTAAGAAAACTTATACTACAAAACAAATCTCATAAACCTTTTATTAGTTTTTTTATGAACTACATAGTTGTCCTAAGGTTATTGTTAATGATGGAGATGAAAATTTCAAAATTATGGGAAGGAACTCATTGTATATGTTAAGAAACCATCTCCAAAAATAGAAGAAAAGAGATATCAACGCCTTAGAAATCGGCCACTTCGAGGGGGCAACCTCCTTTACATTACATAAATGAACAATTCTTAGATGATTCAAATAACAAAACCTCCTTTCCATATATAGGAGTCCATGGGGTCACAATATAATCCTAATCGACCTAACAATAATAATGTAAGAGCACAACAATAACAATAGTGGGGTTTTATGGGGCACAATAATAACAATATGGGGACTACAGGGATACAACAATAACAATAAGGAGGCTACACTAACAACAATAAGGGACTACACTAGTAATATAGGGACCTAACATGCCCCTCTCCTTCAAAAAATTGTTGTCCTAGACGCTTGAGTATCTCTGGATGCTTCTGTATAAAATTATCATCCTCCCATGTGGAAAATTCAGTGGTTAAGTTCTTCCACTTGATGAGATACTCTGAAATTGATTGATTTCATACCTGTCAAGTTCTTGTTTCTGTGACTGCTTCAGGTTCCAATATGATTTTTCCTTCCTCATCAAGTTCTGGCAATATTGTTGAACTGGAAGTTTGTCACCTAAAACCTTCTTTAAGCATGAAACATGGAAAACTAGGTGCACTCGAGAAGAAGCAGGAAGCTCCAATTTGTATGACATAGTACCAATCTTTTTCAACACCTTGTAATGACCATAGTACTTTGGCGATAATTTATTATCCTTCTTATCTTGCTTGAGGGACATTTGTTTGTATGGTTGTAGCCATAAAAATACCCAGGCTCCTACATCAAAACTTCTCTCGCTATGATGTTGATATGCCTGTTGTTTCATTCATTTTTGTGCCAAATTTAGGTTATCCTTTAAGAGTTGGAGAAATTGTTTTTGGTGCTCGATGTGATCTTCCACTGCTTGAACCTTAGAATTTTCTCTTAAATATGATGTGATGGACACTGGATGATATCCATAAAGTGCCATAAATGGGGTCATTTTTGCAGTAGTATGGAAGGAAGCGTTATACCACCATTCAACCAAAGGTAACAACTTGACCCATTGTGTTTGTTTATCAAATATAAAACAATGAATATATCCTTCTAAACATTTGTTCACTATCTCAATTTTCCCATCGGATTGAGGATGATAAGATGAGCTATGGGCTAGTTGAGTACCCAAACAAGAAAATAATTTCGTCCAAAAATTTCCAATGAAAGTGGGATCTCTGTCGCTTATAATAATCTTTGGGTTTCCATGTAGATTTTGAATTGTTTCCATAAATGTAGTAGCAAATGTACTTGCTTTAAATGCATTAGATAATGCACCATGATGACACTCTTTCCTTTGGACTTAGGTAAACCTATGATAAATTCCATTGAAACCTCCTCCCAACATTGACTTGGAATGGGTAAAGGTTGTAGCAGACCCAAGGTCTTAATTGTCTCAACTTTATTTTGCTAGCAAACCAAACATTCTGCCACAAACTTTTGAATATCAGATTTAAGGTCATCCCAAAAGAATTATTTCTTCACCCTGTGGTAATTTTTTAAAAATCTTGAGTTTCCTCCTACAGGAGAGGTGTGAAATTCCATAAGAATCTTTTGTTTTAGTTGGGAATTTTTTCAAAGATATAAGCGATCTTTTTACCATAATGAATCATTATTCAACCTAAATGTATCACATGTACTGGGATATTGTTGCAAATTTTGAATGAGTGTCCACACTTCTTCGTCATTCTTCCATTCATCCCTTACTTTGGTTATCCAATCTGGTTGGATAATATAAATGGCGCAAAGTAATGCTTCCACCTCCTCATCCTTTCTTGAGAGTGCATCTACAGCAATATTTAGCTTCCCTTTTTTGTAGATGATTTCAAAGTCATAACCCAACATCTTTGTGAACCATTTTTGTTGCTCTTCTGAAGATAGTTTTTGTTCCAAAAATTATTTAAGACTATAATGGTCAGTTTTTACCTTGAAGTGTCTTCCCATTAGGTAAGGTCACCATTTTTTTAGTGCATTTCGTATTTCCAACATTTCCTTCTCATAAATAGCTTTCTGTAAATACTTTCCTTTGATTGGACGACTTTCAAAAGCAAAGGGTCTTTCTTCTTGCATTAAAATAGCACCAATTCCATTTCCTGAGTCATCATATTCCACAACAAATGTTTTTGTGAAGTCTAGCGTAGCTAAGACCAGTTCTAGGCACATTGTTGCTTTAATATGTTCAAAGGCCTTAGTTGCTTCAGGAGTCCATGAAAATGCTCTTTCTTCGATAATGTTGTTAGAGGTGTTGTTATTCTCCCATAATTATTAATAAACTTGCGATAATACCCTATTAACCCGAGAAATCCTCGCAACTTCTTTATGGTTGTGGGGAATTTCCATTCCTTAATGGATTTAATTTTTTGGGGGTCTACCTTAACACCTACCTGAGATACAATATGACCCATATATTCCACCTCTTGTACTCCAAAGAAACATTTGGAGGTTTTTGCATATAATTGTTTCTCCTCCAATAGTTTGAGCGCCCTGTCAACATGTTGAACACGATCCTTCCAAGACTTGTCGTAGATTAGTATATCATCAAAAAATAACAACAAAAATTTTCTAAGGAAGGGTTTAAAAATGGAATCCATCAACCCTTGAAATGTAGAAGGTGCATTGGTAGGCCAAAAGGCATGACTAAAAATTCATAATGACCCTCATGAGTTTGAAATGCAGTTTTCGGAATATCTCCAGTCTTCATTCTAGTTTGACGTTATCCTAAATGAATATCTAACTTGGTAAAATAAATTTCTCCATGTAATTCATCCAATAATTCATTAATCACGAGAATTGGAAATTTATCTTTAATAGTGAGCTTATTGAGCTCCCTATAATCTAGACACATGTGCCATGATCCATCCTTCTTGTGCACCAATATTTTTGGAGTAGGGAAAGAACTTTGACTAGGGTGAATTATACCAGCCTCTAACATTTCTGCAATCATACGTTCAATTTTTCTCTTTTGGGCATAAGGATATCTATAAGGCCTGATGTTTGGAGGAACATTCCCTGGATTCAAATGAATAGCATGATCATGATCACTAATAGGTCGGAGTCCTTTGGGAGTTTCAAACACCTTGGAATGATTGTCCAAGACTTTTTGGAGATCTAGAGAAATACATGGTTTTGATGTTGGAACTTCTAGTGAGCATAATTGTGAAATTATGCATCTTTTTTCTTTCTTTAGAAGCTTTGTCATGACATTAGAGCTTATTATCTTTTCCGGCTTCCCTGCAATACCCCATAATTCAACTTCCTTTCCTTCCATTAAAAAAAAAAAAAAAAAAATCAAGAAAAGTTCTTGAAAATTAAAAGCTATTGTCCACAAAGATTGTAACCATTGTACTCCTAGTACAACATCATCACCTCCCATTGGAATGGAGTCATTGGACTATTCAATACATATTCTCCCATGGTTAGCTTGATATTATGGAATTTTCCAGAGCAATTTATAGTCCCTCCATTTTCAACCATCACTTGACACTGTGGTGTTGGGTATAGGAAGCAATTCAATTCCTTGGCTACCTTACAATGAATAAAATTATGGGTACTACCTGAATCAATCAACACTATTACATTTTTGTTCTTGATATGTCCTTCTATCTTGAGTTTTTGAGGAGTGGTAATTCCTACCAATGCATTACAGGATATGGTCGAATTGATTTCTTCTTTCTCTAGGGTTGGTTCCTGGTGTATATACTCTTCTTTTGAATTTTCTTATTCATTTTCTTCCTCCTCTTCATAATCTATGTAAAATAATTTCTTCTCAGCACACTTATGACCTTTAGTGTATTTTCTATCGCAATTGTAGCAAATCCCTTTTGCTATTTTTTCTTCCAATTGTTGTGGTGTCAACCTTGCAGGTTGCGGAAGTATAGGATTAGCAACACTTCCATCTTTATAGATGTGAGTGGTAGGCTTCCTTGTCGCCATAAATTTACTTTCAATTCTTCTTGCCAGCCTGAATGCCTTCTCCAATGAATCAAGTTCCCAAAGGCAAACCTCATGTTGGATGTTATCCTTTAAATTCCCTATGAATACATCAATCTTGTGTTCCTATGGAATATCAGTTACCCTTGTATTCAATTTTTGGAAGCCCTCAATGTGCTCCACCATTGAACCCTTTTGTTTGAGATTTATCAATTGGCTAAAGAATGTGTTGCTCTTTTTATCCTCATAATGTACTATCATTTCCTCTGTAAAAATTGACCAAATGACAATTTTTTTACGAGAGAAAATCCATTGATACCATACAAATGTATTTTTTTCTAAATGTAAAGTTGCAATGCGTACCTTTTGTGTGTTTTGCACATTATGGAGATCAAAATATTTCTCCATATGTAGTATCCATGTTACAGGATCATTTCCATCAAATTTCCTCATATCTATCTTTGGAATATGGTGGGTCTTCAATCCAACATTAGAGTTTATGAAATCACGATTAACATTTATTTTGTTATCGTCGTGAGTTTCCTGTACTACCTTTTTGCCATTAGGAATCATTTCTTGTATCAAGTTTGTCAAACCTTCCTCAAAACCTTGCATGTATGTTTTTAGATCATTCTTCATGTCTTCCATGTTGTCTTTCATTTTTTCATCTATCTTAGCTCCCATGTCATCCATCTTAGCTTCCATGTCATTCTTCAAACCATCCATCTTAGCTTCCATGCCTTTCTTCAAACCATCCATATTAGCTTCCATGCCTTTCTTAAACCATATATATTAGCTTCCACGCCTTTCTTCAAGCCATCCATCTCAGATTTCACGCCTTTCTTCAAAACTTCCATTTCATTTTTTTTTTCTCTTTGCGAGAGTGAAATTTGGTGCACTTGGTCTTGTAATTTTGATATATCATGTTGCACTTCTTCCTCTTCATGAGTCATAGTAGAGCCTTCTGAGGGCTTAATGGGTGTTGAATTATTTTTAGGGGCCATTTTAGAACCCAATACTAATATCTATGCTTCAATATTCCCTTGGAATCACTTCAAACTAATTTTTCAAACAAGACTTATGCAATTTGAAAAAAAAATACACACCTTTTTCTTGCTTTTGAGGAGGTCGATATTGAAACTAATGTATCTCTGTAATTTCGGATCCTCGAGATTTTATCTTTGATCCTTTAGTAGCCCTCTGAATTTTTTTTCCAATGCCACAAGTCTGACCTGATTTTGATTCTTCAAAGCAAAGTTATGCCTAATCTCCCGCAAAGACCTAATTATGGACTAGTTTAGTAGAGAAAACTTGTACGGCATGTCATGTGTCACTGTTTCCTCCTTCGGCTCTGAAATTGATATACAATAAACTACAGTCCATGTACTTTCAGCCACTTCTTACAGAATTCCAATCTGATGCTCAGAGAGAGAGTTATGACGATTTTCCCAAGGTCACCTCTTTGAGATGAAATTCGGGAGCTTGCAAAAACCCTAACTCCCACAGATCACATCTCTGAAACTATTGTGAACCAAGATATGAAATTTTTACACAACGTGCAACCAGAATTCTTCGCAAATGGGCTTTTTTTTAGCTTCTAAACCTTCATAGAAAAAAAATTATAGGGAAAATGCTACAATGACCTGTTTGAAGCAGCGAAACTCTAGAATCCAAAGCTCTGATACCAAATGTTAAGAAAATAGCTCCAAAAATAGAAGAAAAGAGAGATCAATGACTTAGAAATTAGCCACTTCGAGGGGGAAACCTCCTTTACATTACATAAATGAAAAATTCTTTGATGATTCAAATGAAAAAAACTCTTTTCTATATACAAGAGTCCATGGGGTCACAATATAATCCTAACCGACCCAACAATAATAATGTAAGGGCACAACAATAACAATAGTGGGGTTTTATGGGGCACAATAATAACAATATGGGGACTACAGGGGTACAAAAATAACAATAAGGGGGCTACACTAACAACAATAAGGGATTACACTTGTAATATAGGGGCCTAATCGTTGATCAGTGGTTGTCATTGATGTCAACCCAAGCAGCACCAGGGGCTACCCCGATCTTGCATGGTAATTTTGACCTAAAAAATTACTATATTCTGGGTCAAGAATATTTTTGATGGTTTCTGCTTGTTGAGATGTTTCCATTGATATATGGCATGCCATGTAATTCTTCACGGTTTGAGAGATATTCATGTTTGAAGTTTGTAACCCCAGTTAGTAGGCTAAAACCCCATGGGGTTGTGGCATGGGTCATTGAAAAGTCAATAATTCATAATTTTTAAGCTCCTAAAATCACTCCCACATTAACTTATTTAAGACCCTCTCAACATAAGCATTTATATAAATTGTGGTCCTCATATCCTCCTCATGTAGGGATTTCGCTACTTGAAACAAGTCATCGTGGAATTTTCACTCTAACTTTTTTCTACGAAGGTTCAGAAGCTAAAATTTTTATCAAACAAAGCCTAAATCCTGAGGAATCTCCTATAAAAATTTCAGATCAAGGTGCGCAATATTTTTGGAGATATGATCTGTGGAATTCAGTGTTTTGCAGGCTTATGAACTTCATCTCAAAGAAGTGACCTCGGGAAAATCGTCATAACTCTCTCTCTGAGTATCGGATTGGAATTCTGAAAAAGTAGCAGATAGTGCACAGACTATAGTTTTCGCTGTATCAATTTCAGAGCCGAATGAAGAAACAATGACACGTGGCACGTCGTACAAGTTCACTCTACTGAACCAGTCCATAATTAGGTCATTGTGAGAGATTGGGCATAACTCTCCCTTGAAGAATCCAAATTGGGTCAGATCTGTGGCATTAGAAAGAAGAATCAGAGGACTAATATAGAACCTAAAACTACATATTGGAGATCTGAAATAACAGAGATACACCATATTCAATATCAAGATCATAGAAGGCAAGAAAAATCTAAATCATGTGTTGTCAAGGGCTGCAAAGGACAAGACTTTCTAGGGCAGCAAAGCAAAGAAAGGTGCAGCAGAGGGTAACATGACAAGACCAGCAATCAAGATGCAGAATAGCAGCAAGAATTTCACCACATGAATTCTTCAAGTGGGCAGCACTGCATATAGTCATTATAAAGGTATCATTGTACCAGGTCATTGTAAATATATCATTATAAAAATTGTACAAGTGTCTATCTGCCAAGAGTTGAAGAGGCAGTGTTGGGAGGTATAGGATCATCATTAGGTGGTTGTGTCATAGTTGGGGTTATGGTCTAGTGTGTATTCTTCTTCTACATCATTCTATATCATTGTAAAGTGGACCATTTTCCCTGGTACGGGAGTCCATTCTTATTTTATTCTTCTATAGGGTGGTTAGCCAGCGCTAGGCTGGTGCATGAAGTCACCAACAGGTTCAAGCCTATGAAAACTTCAGGGTGGTAGGGCAGTGGTAGGGTGATTTGTAGCTCATTGGGTGTTGGGGCATCCATTTAGTTGACTACTGAAGAATCTCGGGCGTTGGAGCGTCCATCCAGTGGGAGCTGGAGAAGAATGATTTTTTAGATTCTAGGAAGTTGGAGCTTTATTTTCAATTGGAGTTGAATATTAAAGAATTATTAGAAAATAATTCAGGTGTTTTTTTGTCCTGGAGAGGGTTTCCACCTTAAAAACTGTGTGCAATTGTGTTCCTTTTGTTTACTGTTATCATTGTACAAACACTGATAATAATTGAAGATTAACTAATGCTCTGAAAGATTAATAATAATACTAATTGAAAGGAATACTGATTCACCCCCACTCTCAGTATTTTCAACACTAACAGTATAATGCCAAATATATGTCTTTCAATTATTACCCTTTAACAAAGATTCCAAATAAATGCTTTGAAATAGACCTTTTTTGCTTTGTCACAGGTAAATAAAACAAATATTTTCATTGGTTTGATGTAATTGAATAGTGTATGACTTCATCCATAAACTTATATAACTCCCTTCAACACCCTATACAATTATGAGCCACCAATATGCAAGGATTTCATATTAACAAATGTGTAAGTACCTACTATTAGGAACTACACTAAAGGAAATTATAATACTATTCAGACATTATAAGAGAACCTATTAAATGCAAAAAAATGAATAAGACAACACAAATACAAGTATATATTGGAAAGAGAATTTAAAGAAGGAGATTCAGTTTTTTTAAGACTTCAAACATACAGATAAGTATCCTTAAAACAATAAGGAAATAAAAAGTTGACTCCAATTTTTTTTAATCCACATTAAATCATCAAAAGAATTAGTCTAGTAGAATATGCCTTGCAACTACAAAACAAGGGTTGTATACATTATGTCTTCCATGTTTCTTGTCTTAAGAAGATGATAAGATTGCATCACAAGGTACACACTCAAATCTTCACATTGGATGAAGAAGGTGAGCTCATTCTAAAACTAACTAGAATCTTAATTGCTTAGAAAAAAACCTTTGATCTAGAAGAGTAATTGAGTACCTTGTAAAAAGGAAGAACTAAGAAAAAGAAAACAACATTGCATACTTTTTTTTACATATAATTGTCTACTCGCCCTTCAGCACATGGGCAAGAGTGAGATATTCTTATTGGATAATTCCTTGGTCAACAATGGACTCACCAAGAGGAAAACACGTCACAAGTTGGATTAGACATTAGGTGGGGAGGAAAACAATTGTTGCTCTCAACCACTTGAGATAGATTCATTTGAGTAATATCCATCCATCCTCATTAATGGTTTGAGGACAAAGTTGTTCAAAGAACAAGGAAATGTAATGATATAATATAATAATAAATTTAACTCACATAAATAATTACAAAAAATAACCACCATACTAATAATAAGGAGGTGTATTTTGTGTCCATTTTGTCTAGCTTGGGTGCTTAAGAGAAGATTATATCTTCTCCACCCATATTCAAACCCCATTTGTGGCACATCATGGGTCGATTGGGGTTGACAAGGTACCAAAAATATCACTCTCACTTGAGTGCTTGAGAGTAAAGTTGAGATGTTTCCAAACATCTCTTTTTTTTTTAAAAACATATAACTAAAGGATATTATACTATTAAAGTCTCCACAACTTGTAGTAAATTTATATGTGGAGAAAGGTTGAGTAGCTCAATACAACATGATTACAAAACCATTAAAATTCTATCCCTATATATTGTGAGCTCTCAACATGTATTACAAAAGTACATGCTTATATGTGGAGTATTTATAAAAAAATCATAAAATTTCTACAATTTTACAATACATTAGAAAAATTTGTGATCATTTTAAGAGCATAACCACCTGACGCCATTAGGAGTCACTTCAGTACCCTTTGCATCCTTGGAAGACTTGTTGGAATTTCCATTTGGAATTATATTCTTAGTTTCTCCTTCAGTTGTAGTAACATAGGTACTTGGATTTCCTAGATTGTCCTTATAAGTTAATAAAATTACCCTCTTAAGAATTTTCAATTCATCCTCCAAGTTTAAATTTCTCATATAATGATTAGACAAAACTCCCATATTCGCATTTTCATTGGTGGAATTCAATTTCTAACCTTTGCAATGATTTGTATTTGATCCTTTCCCAATGGAATCCATAATACCAATAACAAAAACCTAATATAGGATCAAATAAATTGGTAGAGAGTTTGAATCTTTCGAACACGTTTTGTTGGAACTTCGCTAACCCAAACAAAAACCCAATATAGGATCAAATAAATTAGTATAGAGTTTGAATATTTCAAACTTGTTTTGTTAGAAGTTCACCAACCCACCAACAATGCATGAACATTAAATGATAATCGACGAGGAATAGAGTCTGACCCGCAATTTTCTTCTATCAACAGGTAAAAGGGGTCCATTGCTACCCAAAGCTAGTTCTGTGTTTGTAATTCACAGTCCACCAAAGTGATTAAAAACCATTGAATACAAAGACCACGTAGCATGATGATGTCCAATTGGCCAATGCCAAGCTCTGATCCAATAAATTCATGTTGATGTTATCCAAGAGGATCCTTGAAATATGTCACACTTCCAAAAATAGACTTGAGAATTTCTTCTCAAAAAATTACGACCTCCTGCCATATAAAACTTTCCTTAGATCGATGCCATACCTGAAAATGATGGATTCATCTAATGCAATGAGGGGAAGGATGTGGGCCAGGGTGAAAAAGGTCTCATCGTTGTCACCTCCATACTTGAGACTACTTAATATCATTCCTATGTGGTTTATGCTACCCATTGATAATTAAGTTCCAAAACAAACATCTTGGAAGACATTTAAAAATAACCTTGCTATTAATTGCAAGAATCCCCACTTTGTTCCGAGTAGCTTGATTTGTTTCCCTATATACTTCTACATCCTTCAAACATTATAGTAACACACTTTTGTGAATGTTTCAACTAATTGTTGGATGTAGTGAAGTATAGTTGGGCTAGTATCTTTTATCATATGCTCGATAATTACCAAAAAATTACTAAGGATAGTCAAATCACACATTCTTATTGTATTTTCCATCTTCATGTCTTAACATAGCCAATAAACCTTCATTAAGTTGTTAGTTAGAATATCCAAACCCTCTGAATATGTAGTTAAAATATTTCCACGAAAGTTATCAATAACTATCCCACCTCATGTATAAAATCCACATAGATTCAACTGATCTTGTAATATGCTAAAAAAAAATATTTGAATTTATTCTAAAAATTGTGGAAACCAATTACAATTGCACAATCACATGAACAAGAAAGAGAAAATAATTTGAATCACGATTCACAAATATTTATCTCACGAAAGCCTCAGCTAAAAACCCCACTATCTGTATATTGCATTAAGTCAATAATATGAAACAATACAATGCTTCTCTCAGGCTTGAGAGCTCTCTGCATTATCTCTAACTGCCTCACTCTAATCCAAGCAATTTTGTTCCAATCCTTAACCAATTTCTTGCCTTTGGATGCTTAGCCTTGTCACGCAATCCCTAGGGAAATTGAGCCCCTATTAATTAGGAAATTGTTAACAATTGATTGTGCAATACATCCAAGGCATCCTACTGACCTGTACAATTTTCTAATTATACAACTGATAGTATAGTTCCATTTAACTCCAATCTCAATTGTGTCTTCCTCAAAACTGACATGAAAAATCTATTTATAGTTAATATTCAATTATTTGATTGATCACTACATGTGAATTTAATTCACTGGACCTATCACTATCTCCTCCATCAATTAGAACTAGTTAAACTGATTTTAACTCAAATAATTAAGTTAAATAATTATAACTCAAAATAAACTATAACTGGACCCCCTAAAACTTAGAGTGAACTTTACATGCCTCTAGTTTGACCCTCAACTTGAATTCACTGAGTTAACTAAGTCTTCCTAACTCAATTAACTCGTACAAGTTGTCATGTGATGTGGAATTACAATTTCCTTCTAATTTAATTAAGGGAAAATTAAATTAGAAGCCTCTTCTTGTTGTCAATTTCAACACTCCCTCTCAGCAAGAGAGGGATTGTGTGGTACCCCAATCCTTCCTCTGTGGAACTTGAATTTTCCTCTTGACAATTCCTTCGTCAAGATGTTTGCATCCCGCTCCTCCGTGGGAATGTACTCTAATGACATAATCCTCCTTTGTACACAATCTCTGAGATGGTGATATCAGATTTCAATACGCTTGGACCTGTCATGAAAAAATGGATTAACCGAGAATTTTATGCAACTCTGTTATCACAATAAATCATTGTCGGATTCATATCTCAACCAAACAAACCAACAAGTATCTTCCTCATCTAGATGGCCTCTCATGTTGCTTGACTAGCAGCCATGTACTCTGCCTCTATTGAACTGAGTGCAACTGATCTTTGTTTCATGTTGTACCAGGAAACTGTTGTTGACCTAATGTTGAAGATGTTTTTTGATGTGCTCTTCTTGTCGGATGGACTCCCTACCCAATCTGCATATGTAAAGCCTTGAAGCTTCACTCCCTCTATCTGCTTGTACCATAGCCCAAACTCTGTAGTGCCTCTGAGGTATCTCAGCTCATGCTTTCCTGCCTTCCAAAAGATCTTGGTGGGATTAACCATATCTTGACTAATTTGGTTAACCGTATAGCATATGTTTGGTCGTGTGTTCACCAAATACTTGAGTGAACCCACAAGCTGCCTATAGATGGTAGCATCTACCACTTCGCCTGAAGTAGCATCCTCCTTCCTCCAGTTCCCTGCTAGAGGATCCTCCATGGGTTTGTTTCCCTCCATGTGAAACTTCTTCATAATATTGTTGGCATACTTGCCTTGAAATACAAAGAGTTCCCCATCTCCTTGCTAAATTTCCAATCTTAGTAAATAGTGCAAGAGCCCCATATCCTTCATCTCAAATTCTCTTGCAAGATCCTATTTGCAAGACTTTATGAGTTGCTCATCACCTATCAGTATCAAATCATCGACATAAAGTACAATGAACAAAAATTTACCTTCTACCACAATGTGGTAAAGGTTTGCATCTGCTTCATTATTGGTGAAGCCCAACCCGATGAAGTAGTTGTCGATCCTCGTGTACCAAGCACAAGGTGCGTGTTTCATTCCATACATCACTCTCTTAAGTATGCACACATGCAACTCTCTATCGAAGGTCTCAAAACCTTCTGACTGCTCAATGTACACCTCTTCCTCAATCACTTCATTGAGGAAGGTTGTCTTTAAATCCATCTGATGTATTTTCCATCCCATTTGCGCTGAAAGTGCAAGGATGGATCTGATCGACGAGTACCTTGCAATTGGTGAAAAAGTCTCCTCGTAATCAATCCCCTCCACCTGAGAGAACCTTTTGGCCATAAATTTGTCCTTGTGTTTCTCTACACTCCCATTTTTTGTCTGCTTCACCTTGTAGATCCACCTGGATCCTACAACTGCTTCCCCTCAGGTTTTGGGACAACTTCCCATGCAATGTTTTTGATAATGGATTCATACTCCTCAACCATGGCATCAACCCAAACTAGTTATTGCACTACTTCCTCAAAAGATGATGGCTCTATCTCTACACTCACTCATAAGAGCCATGTAGCCAGTGTACCACTCTAGGGACCTTCTCTATCTATGTTGTGATGTGGGTGCTCCCACATTCTCTCTAGCATCAAGCACCAACCTATCAGCCTCTATGGTGCGCTTCTTTCCATCTTTGGATGGCTCTGCATGAGTGGGTTATTCCATTCTTTGTTCCTATGCTTGTGGTTGATCCACATCTTGATGTTCTACTTTTGGAGCTAAGAGCTCCTCAACTGCATGCAACTGAAGCTCCCTCTCAAGGGAAATTCGCATGGCCTTCTCTTCATCGAATTTCACATCTCTTCTTACCACTGCCATATTGTGTGTTGGTAATTACACTCGATAGTTGTGAGGTGTATCGGTGTACCCCAAAAATATTTTCAACTCAGTTGTTGGCTCTGTTAGGAATCTGTAATTTTAGCAGATTGGTAAGACTAAAACTGTAGAAGCAACATTATTTCAACCAACTTTGGGATTCTAGGATCTAGCCCTCCTGAATCCAGAGAGGGATCTCTCTATGAAGGGGTTTAAAGATGTGATATTTAAAAGCTGAAATTGTGATATTAGGCTAGTTATGAAGAGCTTGGGTTTTTTTTGTTTTGGTTGGGCAAGGACATGATGAAGGCGAAGGCAGTTTCAAAATGAAGGGTGAAGGTGTCTGCAGGTGAAGGAATGATTTGGCTGATAGACAAGGCAAAGACATTTTAACCCATTGGGCTATGGAGTCATAGGAGGATTTTAATTGGACAGAAAGGTTCAAGCAAGATCCATGGGGCAAGTCACTTATGTCAAAGGATCTCTTAAGGTGATTTTATGGAATGAAACAGATAGGAAATGAAGATATAGTAAAACAGCCTAAGATCAAGTAAGTTCTTTTAAACTATCTTGCTTCAGCATGTACTTAAAGAAAAACATAAGAGTATTCTAAGATCAGGTTAATACCTTTAAACTAGCCTGCTTTGAAGTAATTTCAGTTAGAAAACATTAAAAGACATTTAAACAGCTTAAGATCAGGTAAATGCCTTTAAACTACCCTGCTTTCAGCATATTCAATGAGAGAAACATAAAAGTATTCTAAGATCAGGTTAGTGCCTTTAAACCAGCCTGCATTGAAGTACTTTTAATAAGAGAACATTTACAAAACAGTTGAAAAGCTTAAGATCAGGTAAGTGCGTTTAAACTACCCTGCTTTCAGCATATTCAATAAGAAAACCACAGATAACAGTGACAAAGAGCAATTTAGATCAGGCACGTGCCTTTAAACCAACCTGCATTAATGTACTCTTCAAAGAGAACTTTCAAATGAAGAAAACATAGACAATAAAGCTTTCAGTAAGAGTAGGGTACTGTTGAAAGTAAATCATAGCTCTATGTTTGCTGCTCTTTATCAGAGAAAATGAACAGAATGAAAACATTAAACAAAATAACAATTGACAGTGAGGAACACATCACCATTGACACAAATCAGGATACCATAAATCAGTAACTTGTATTTGATGTTCGAACCAGTTACAATCAGCAAGCCCGGTGGGTCTCTACAACTTCAAACTTCCCATATCAGCTTATGTATTTTCAAGTTGCAAACAGGGCATCAGTATCTTCAGAAACTATTACATACATTCAGATGTCTAGAGACCAAAATATGCTCATCTTCTACAGAAGTATTTATAGAAGAATTAAGAGGTGGGAGGATTTCCCAGGGATCAAGTATTATTAATTATGTAATCAATGCAATTCCTGGCCTTTGGGAACCAGGCAAGGCATAAGGTGGGAATGTAATCGTTTATAACTCTGCTTCATAACTCTGTTTGTGTCTTTCGAGGCCTAATGATTGAAAAGATCTGCTTCTGGACTGTTCTTTAACCTTTAAAATAGTTTTGCCGACAATTTGGAGATAAGACCCTTGATTAGTATTTATTTTTTCGGCGGCCTTTGATTTTCTATGAGGCTGTAGGTGCCTGATCAATAAATTCAGCTTCTGATTGAATATTTTGAGGCACAGGTGGCATCGTGATAACTAAAGGGATCAATTTTCCCCAAATTGTGGCAGTGGAGGCATTCCTACTTGATAAAACACTTTATGTTTTCTGTAAACTGTGTTTTATTTGGGGATTAGGCTTTTGATAAGCATCTTAGACGTAATCCCCGTGAAACTGTCCATTAATCCTCTGCTCGGGTTCATTTTGTTCTTCGGCACTGATACTCTTTGACTGTGCCAATTCATGGCTTTCTTACTGGTGCGCAGGGCTGCGCAAGGTTTATAAGGCATCCATGCCTGAGGAAACACTGAGAAAACATGCATTTCCACCCTGTGGATGATTTCCTTTGACGAATTGAAGACGGGAGGGTCGTCACCCTCCGCCTCTGAATCTTCTTTGAAAATCGCGAGAAAATGATTTAAAACCCTGCAAAATATAAAAACTATTATAAAATATTGCTTTTATAGGTTAACTGCATCGGAAGGCGTGTGAAGAGAGCGGGGCCATTGGATGGCATCATCCAACGGTCAGGATTGATTTGGAGAGATTGTAGAACGGGCGAAGGAAAAATTAAATCCGAGCCGTCGATCGTGCAGAAATCAACGGTCGAGATTGAACGAGGAGGCGGAGGAGTAGGATGAATCTGATTCGTCGATCGCGCAGAGATCGACGGTCAGGATTGGAGGTGCGAAAGTCAAACGGAGAGGTCGGGGGATGAATTGTGGGTCGTCGATCTGCAGATCAGATCGACGACGGAGATGTCGTTCCCGCATGTACGATAGCCCGGTTATTGTGTGCGCATCTTCGTTAACCATCGGACAGCTTCTGCAAGCGATCATTGTTGGATGAGTGGGCCCAGATCGGACGGCGCACAGCAATATCGCTGGGCGTCCTGGTCCGAACGATAATGCGCGATGGACGGTGGTTTCTGGAACAGTGTCCAGGATGCGTGTCACGCGATGTATGGAATCGCTGGCCATCGGGCGAAAACCGCCCTCCGCTCGAAGGCGGTGCGATGAAAACCATATGGTTTTGGGAAAACGGCGCACGACTGGTGGGGTCCACGAGGAGATGAATTCCGCACCGTCGGATCTGCGGATCAGATCGACGGTACGAAGTGGCTGAAAATTCGCGCCGGCGAAAATAATATAAAATAATTAAAAAACCCAAAGTTTCGAATAACATAAGGTTTTTTAATATTTTTCGGGTGGGATATGTATTATGTGGCTGGGCGCTCGATTGCAGGGCCAAAGGTTATATGAAGGATAATGTGACTAGGGGTTAAAGAGGAGGGGGATAATTGTATATCGGGAGATCGGGTATGGACTTTTCAATCAACCCATTTGATTTATGCGATGCGATGGGCGCTGGGACCTTAGCTCTTGGTTATTCTCAAAGAAAGCATGAAATATGGAGTTTATAACAAATGAGGCTGATCGCATCGGGTTCTAAAGTATATAGGCTCATCGCAAATTTAGAATATGGCAAGACATGTGCACTTGGATATTTGCGATGCGATAAATGCCCCCAGAGTTAGTGCTTGGTCCCAGGGTGTAGGCATATGATCGGAAGTGGTTAAAAACTTAGCCCAAGGGGGCTTAAGCTTTATTAATAAAAAGATGATTTTCAATGGTTTTCAAAGGGTAATTGAGGGTTTCGATAGAGTTTTCAAAGGATTTTTAAACTCTACAAAGGCAATTTTATGAAGGGGAGATGAGGGAAATGGAAAACAGAGGAAAATGATGGAAAAAGATGAAGGTTAGTTTCTGAGTGCAGGAAGGGGAAAAAGGGGATTTTGCAGCAGTCTTTCTCATGGAATTCAGTAGAATTTTCTGAGCTTGAAATGGGAATATCAACGAATATTGAAACAAGGATATGATGTCTTATAGAGGCTTCAAGAGATACACTTTTCTATAATGAAATTGTTCCTTGAAGGCTGAACAATCTTTTGGCCACCTTTTGATGGGACAAATTTTATAGGTGGCCAACAGGCTCTAGCTTCTTCCTGACATATTTGGTTACATGGAAATAAATTGATGAACCAAAAATTTTAAAATGCGCCACATCTAGTTTCTATCTGGTTTCTTATCTAAAAAGCCTCCTTTGGTGTACTCATCCCAAGAATCTGATGAGGACTTCTGTTCTGCACAAATATTGTTGTGTTGCATGCTTTAGCCCACAGATGCAATAGTAGGCCCTAATCATGCAACATTGCTCATGTTTCTCCCACAATAGTTTTGTTCTTCCTTTCTGCAACCCCATTTTGTTGTGGGTTATGAGGCTGTAATGTTCCTAATAGAAATTTATTGTGATAACCAAAGAAATGCAATAATTTCAACACATAAAATATTTAGTGAACACACACATAAATAGAAATTTTTCCCAGAACACCAAATTGGCCAATTTTATTATATATAATGACTGGAGTACAGTGGGAAATGGAAGGAGTGCACTTGGGCTTGCACAAGGCAAGATACAAACCTTAGGAGATCGATAAAAAAATTCCCAAATATTGTAGAAGTTTTTTCCTCCATAAAACCATGTTGGCCCAGTAATTGTACATTGTTGGCTGACTTGAGCGGGAATCCCACCCTTACCCACGGGGGACTTCGAGTGCCTACTCTGGGAAGGTTTCTATTGAGCTCCAATCATCATTAGGCATTAGTGCCACATTGTTCCTACTCTCTGCAGCCCATACATCTTCAGGAATTACGCATTCTTGCATTAGAGTTTGAGAGGAGGAGGGTGTCCTTCAGTATTTCAGCCGAGGAACCGGTGGAGGGTTCATCCACCTTGAGCTTCAAGATCAGCCTTCCAGTGCTTCAGAGCTATATTAAGCATCAGGCCAAACATGTCATACCTCCATGCAGCAACAGTCCCATAAATGATTGTGCAGTACAGTCATGTAGATCCATTGGAGAATGGAAGTTCCCAATCCTTCAACTAGAAATCCTATGAGGGACCTTCCCCTCACTTTGTACTTACTCTTTCCATCATTCTTGAGCTGATCAGACATTTCTTGTAGTAGGAATTAGCCTCTCCCTCCCAGACAGTGTAGTTTATTCCAGCTGTTGTGTATGCAACAATTGTCATCTTGAGAGGAGGAAGAAGAAGCTAGATCTCAAGCTTCTAGCTTGGAGATCTGAAGGAGGGATCAACCCTCAAAGCATAGATCTAATCTATAACACATTGCAACCATCTTACATCAGTTTATGCTTCAGATCTGCATAACCCAGCAGTCAAGGGATCAAACCTTAGGAGGGTGAATTTATGATCTTCTTAGATCTGGATTTCCTTTCTGGGTTATCATGGGTTTCCATCATAGTGCCCAGATATGCAATCTTGGCATCATCAAAACTCCAAAGCACCATGGATCTACACATTCCCTTTCAGTTAGAAATTGTAAGATCATCATTAGCTGAAGGGACAACGCAGTATACAACTTCCAGTAGCTTCAGTTACATAGTACCTGCTCTGGCATGATTTCAGGGTCATTATAGGCCATTTCTTGGCTTGAGTGCTTATATATTATGCACTGTTGTATCTGTAATCCATTTCCTACATAATGAAATGGATCACATATTTTTTCTATTTATGTGTTGTTCATAATTTATGTGTACATAATGTGTTGTTTCAAATATTTTTTTTGTGTATTACTACACTCTCCATTTTGGGATATTACAGTGGTATTAGTGCATGATCTTTGGCTTAGCTTGTGGACATTCTTGACATCATAAGAAAAGCAGATAGTAGAGATCTGTAAATAATGGAGGGATTAAGTTTTTTTTCATCTCTCTTTAGAACTATGAAGAGTCTCTCCAAGGAGATAAATGAAATGAAGAGAGAAAGGCAAAGATAAACCTCAAGAAGGTTTCAGAATGAAGAAGGTCCCAGTACTTCTTATCAGCAGCAAAGAAGACCGGAGAAGCATAGAGCTCCTCAAAGATCTACTATGCCCACTTTCTTTGCAGAGGAAAGTGAGTGGTGTGGAGATAGAAGAAATTTGGATCCTGAAACCCATGAGACTCTAATTCTATACCTTGAAGAGTACCAAGCACAGTCTAGAGAATTCAAGGAGAATCTAACTCTCTAACAGTTTTTTCAACACAAGGAAGAACGGAGATCCTATAGCAGTAATAGAAGAAAGAGGCACAATATATTATATTTTCCTACATTTGATGGATCTTCCTCAAGCACTACAAAGGCTTGGAGGAAAGAGTTAGATGTATTCTTCAAGCTACATCCTGTAGCTAAGGAAGAGGATGTTCAAATTGCAGCTCTTCACCTTCAAGGTGAGGCAAATGAATGGTGGTTTGGTCACATGGAGCATGAAAAAGTGACTAAATATTCAGACTTCTTTCAAAGGATAAGGAAGGAGTTTGATAGAAGAGAACCAGAGACATTTCACAAAGGGACATTTCCTAATAAGACAAAGGAGAATGTCATTCTTCTCACTCTGGATAAAGAGTCACTACATTCACCACCAGCTGCAGAAGTACTTGTTTCAGGAAGAGAGACACTTTCATCTCTGTAAGGTAGTCTTAGGCTCTTGACATATGGAGTCCCATGCATGATTCAAGAGATACATGATGAGGAGGAGTTAGATTCTAGCACTGGTACATTGATAGAAGAGAAGCCAACACTCTTACCAGTAGTTGGAGAGACCATTGCACCGATTGAAGGAAATCTTGTGGTCTTACAAGGTGTTCGCAAAGATCAGTTGGTCCAAGGTTTGCAATCATTTCCATCCCATATTTTTTCAGTACCTCTTATTGAAACTTGTGGGACATGCCATCAAGGCCATTGTATAATCAAGGATTAGAGAAACATGTTGATTTGAAGCAGCAACCTATCACTGCACAGAGGACCCTTGATCCGATCAAGGAAAAGATGAAGAGCTATCCCAGTTTGTCATTGTTGAGCTACACTCAACCCTTTGAGTTGAAGTGTGGAGTTTCAGAAGATGGGATAAGCATAATCCTATGTACAATGTCGGGCTATGAGTTCAACATTGTGCCTTGCCATGAGATATAAAATACATCATCATGGAGATCAACAGCACTGTCAATGAGTAGCAGTGATGAGAAGAGGACCCATTCATTGTTGGAGCATTCCAATGGTAGCTTCACTCATGAAGCATTGGAGAGACATATGATAGATGGTAGACATCTTGAGATGGGCAACCTTCTCCCTTTTCAAGATGACACTTTCTCAATGAGCATCTCACAGCTCAAAGAGAAACTTATACCTACAGCATATTCAGAACCTTATGGGTTTTGGAGGGCCAATGATGAGAGGATCTCATGGAGAGATCTCATGGGAGGTGCACTTCAACATATCATGGAGTGCAAAGATATTCAACAGTTTGAGGAGGTTGGTGTCCCACAATGGGAGGATACCATGTTTATGCAGAATGAGATCCATCACCCACATTGGGATGAATGGATGTTGATGTGGAGCAAGGGGTTGCAAGGCCACTTGCATAACTATGATATATGCCAGCATGAAGCTTGGCTACACTGGTTGCTCTTGGGTGAGTATGGTTACTACCCAAAAACACACATTTCCATTATCCATGCCTTGCACAACACTGATGTAATGAAGTAGGAGGCATGGCTACGCTGGTTTCTCTTGGGTGAGTATGGTTACTACCTAATGGCTCATGTTTCTTCGACACATGCCTTGCATATCAATGGCAGAATGCAGTAGAAGGAGGCATGGTTACTTTGGTTGTTGTTGAGAGAGTTTTTCCATCTCATGACATCTCCCATGTCTATGTGTTTTGTATTGTTTGGAACATGGCATAACACTCTCATGATGTGTAATAATGGAGTTTGTTTGTATTGGGCTGATGTGGCATTGCACATGTCAATCAGTATGTTGTTTCTCCATGATTCACATGATGATGTGAAGAGGCAGCAAGAGATCTTGTTGCTATGGTTACTCTTGGGAGAGTTTGGCTTGACATACTCCCCTACTTTGCACGGTAATGTTAGAGGATGGAAGCAAGAGGCATTCCTATGATGGCTTCTATTGGGAGAGTATGGACACCATACTTGGTACGATGATGATGTGGTGGGGCAGCAAGATGCATTCTTGTGGTGGCTCCTCTTGAGAGAATATGGCCAACCCACTTGGTATGAGGATGGCATGGTGTGGAAGCAAGAGTATTTGCTGCAATGGCTTCTATTTGGAGAATATGGTTTGACATATTTCATGTCTACCCATATGTCTCTACTTCTTATTTTTCATAATGTTGGGATGATGCTTGGATCCAACAAGGCCAACAGGGCTAAAGATGAAAGCATGGAGAGACATAGTTTACTTCATGAAGCATGGGATGGAGAAATGTTTTGTGAATTGGGGCTTTCCTTTTGTGGGAGGAACCACTTCATTTCTTGTATCCCATGTATTGATGATGATGTTGGACAACATGTGGCTGCCACTTTGAACTTCATTGAAGATGAGGGACATCTAACTACACAGTTGGAGGTCACTCTAGACATTCTAGAGAGGCAAATTTGGAGATGGGCGTGCATAACACATTGCAGCAAATGGGGAGGCCTTACTTATGTGGATTCCATTTGGAGGGAGATATATGGCTGGAGCATCTACTTTTTGCAGTTTCTTGAGGATAAGCAACATTTTGGCGGGGAGGACTGTAATATTCCAAATTTTACATCTGTTTATTGGAATATTAGAGTTCTTACTTATCTTGCTTAACTAAGTAAATAAATGGGTGGAGGGACCCATAACCCCTTAAGAGTGTGAACATGGTTAATTAGCTAATAAACCTACATCATGGAATAGTGGAGAAGCTTGTTAATAAATTAAAGAGTGGGGATCAAACATCATTAATAAGAAATTACATGGAGAGATGAATGAGTCAAATAAGATCTAGGAGGAATCAAAGTAATATCATAGAGAAATAAATGATGAGATGATGGAGGAAATGGTGCATTAGTGCACACATGATGGATAGGGTGAACATTAAATGCAGAGATCATGGAGATCATGGAGAGACAACGCAGTCTTCATGGAGGATAGTGGCCACATAGGCAGCGCAGTTATGAGGAGGGCCTAGGCTATGGAAGGCTCACAATCTATATAATGAAGATTAAGGCACAATAGAAGGCAAGCTTGGTATTATTATTTTTTATCTATTTAGATCTAGATTTGTCATGTGACATTTCTATGTGCGCTTATGATATTTAGCTAAGTCTGCAATGTTGTTTAGCATAGGGTGTTCCCGAGCAGGAATCCCACACTTACCCATGGGGGACTTTGAGTGCCTACTCTGGGAAGGTTTCTATTGAGCTCCATTCATCATCAGGCATTTGTGCCACATTGTTCCTACTCTTTGCAGCCCATACATCTTCAAGAATTGTGCATTCCTGCATTAGGGTTTGAGAAGAGGAGGTTGTCCTTCAGTATTTCAGCTGAGGAACCGATGGAAGATTCATCCTTTCACCTTAAGCTTCAAGATCAACCTTCCAGTGCTTAAGATATATATCATGCATTAGGCCAAACACATCATACCCCCATGTAGTAGCAGTCCCATCAAGGATTGCACAGTCCAATCCTGTAGATCCATTGGAGGAGGGAACTTTCCAGTACTTCAGCTAGAAATCCTATGAGGGACCTTCCCCTCACTTTGTACGTACTATTTCCATCATTATTGAGCTGATCAAACATGTCTTGCAGCTGGTATTAGCCTCTCCCTCCCAGAAAGTGTAGTTTATTCTAGCTGTTGTGTATGCAACAGTTGTCATCTTGAGAGGAGGAAGAAGAAGCTAGATCTCAAACTTCTAGCTTGGAGATATCAAGTAGGGATCAGCACTCAAAGCATAGATCTGATCTATAGCACATTGCAACTATCTGACATCATTTTATGCTTCAGATTTGCACAACCCAGTAGTCAAGGGATCAAACCCTAGGAGGGTGAATTTCTGATCTTCTTAGATCTGGATTTCCTTTCTGGGTTATCTTTTGTTTCCATCATAGTGCCCAGATCTGCAATCTTGGCATCATCAGAGCTCCAGAGCACCATAGATCTACGCATTCCATTTCAGCTAGTAGTTGTAAGATCATCATCAGCTGAAGGGACAACGCAGTATACAGCTTCTAGCAACTCCATTTACACAGTGCCTGCTTTGGCATGATTTCAGGGTCATTCTAGGCCATTTCTTGGCTTGAGTGCTTCTATCTTATGCATTTTTTTATCTGTAATACATCTCCTACATAATGAAATGGCTCACCTACTCTGTCTATTTTTGTGTTGTTCATAATTTCTATGTACATAATCTGTTGTTTCAAATATTGTGTTTGTGTATCACTGCATTCTCCCTTTTGGGATATTACACCAATTGAGCTCAGAAATTTTGTGGTACCTATGTTATGCCTCTCTCTCCCTCCACCAGACAATGGTGATACCTTCCTAGGGTGGCACACGTAGTCCACTGAAGAGAAGGGTGAGTTTCCTCCTTGGGAAACTCTTGCGCTTAACAACACTTTGCTGACCCAGCTAAACAACTTGAGCAAACAATGTTCAAGATATCAAATTAGGAAAAGTTATCAATTGTTTCCCCCAACCTTCTATTTATAATTGTTGCCTTACTTTTCCTTGTGGGTCCCTCTCAAATATTTTGACCTCCTTGCCTCTTCCCTCTTCCCTCCAATTCGATTTCCTCATGGAGTGTTTTTTTCCTCATGGAGTGGCCCCCACATCCCACTATATGATTAATATTTCCTTTGTCTAATGTTTGGGGTCTCTCCTACCACACAAAATTAAATTAATTAATTTTCACCCGTTTTTCTTGAAATTGTACCCAAAATTTTCTCCATACAAAATTTTCAAAATTTGAGAAAAGCACTTAGCATATTTTTATTGGAAGGGATATTACATTCCTCCCCACCAAAAATTGCATGTCCTCAAGAAATTCCTGAATAAGCGCTCTATCCCTATTGACCCAAATACCACTACAAGCAATAACAGGGTCCCAATTGTGCCACTCCCGATCCATATGCTAACCTGTCATAAAGGAGTCCCCATATACTAGGGACCCAAGTCATCATGTCCAACGCGAAGCTCCCCTTGCTCCACTCACTATCTTGCCAGGTATAAATAGGAAAACCCCTTTGCATGTCATAAATGAGTAGGGAATCATGATCATGATAATGTAGCACTCTGTCCAACTCCTCATGAAACTACCCTACTAAGTGTTCCATCTCATACACTCCAAGAGTAAACTCCCGAAGATACAATCCAATCCCTGTAGATATAAAGTCTCGCTCGCATGAGCTTCCCCTAATATCTTCTTGCTGACGCCCCTAGAATGTTAATGAAGTTCCCCACACCATCAACAAATCACTAAAGCCCAATGGAATATTTGAATGATATCCCCCTGTATAAATCGGTTCATCCCCCAGGGTAGTTATACTTCCAAATCCTGTGATGCTCGAATCCCATGCTAGTCTAAAAAGGGTTCTACCATGTTGTCGTTTCGTACCTTTAACCATGACGGTCTTCCCATCGTGTGCAAGTTGTATCCTCCTCTCCTGGACCTGATGGAAAAATATCTATAGAGCCCCAACATATCTGGCCCAGGAATCTCCACGATGTCACGGCCTACCCATCCAACACTCACCCTAATTCGTAGCAGCAACAAGGAAAACCAACCTTTCCATGCGACAAAGGCCTCAACGCTCTCCCACATGTCAACCCAAGTGTGAGTTGGGTTATCCTCTATCCTGATCCCACTCATCACAAAACAGAGTGTCCCATCAACCAACCAACTCCCTGTATCCCATAGCCAGAATAGTTGTAGCATAGTCCTGACAACTACTGGGAACAACTTGTACCACGTCTCAAGTTCCTACGTGCAATCAATATATGGAATCCCTACATCACAAAAAAATCTTGTGCATGCGAAGTTTCCCTACATCAACTATACCACGTAACGGGATCTAACATCTTGCCTCCTGAAAGCACTCCCAAATACTGCCTGGAGTCTAAACATCCATTTGCAAATAAATCCCACCAACCACTATAGATGCTCCTAAGACACCTCAAAATGTCTCACCAAAATGTGGTCATGCATCTCCCTGAGTGTGGGCTCAAGGGTGGTGAAAGTGTTACCTCTACATAATATCGAACTACCCCCAAGCATGCATCCATCAACTCACGCCCTGACCATATGCCATAACTAGAAAGCCTCTCTCCTGATGCACCGTGTCCCATCCAGTTGTCTTAGACCATCCTCCTGGGTCATGTTTCTCAACTCCATGCACCACTGGATACCAATTATCAATTCCATGCCACCATGTACCATAGGGAATCCCATATGTGCCCATGCATCCACCACTCTACTAGTACACCCACCATAATGTGATCTACACATCCTCATCTTCCCAGGTACACCTAAGTGACCCAAATCCTCACATGCAATCAAGAATAATGCTACCATGTCGAACCTAGTAGCTCTAGTGCCCAATGCATCAATGAGGGAGCACTATCTCCATATGATACCCTATCTGATGGCCTGATGATGCCACCTTCTCCTCCCTGTTGATCATTTCAGCCCTCATTAGGTTTCTCGGCCGATAACCCCCGCTTTAACATGATTAATCCCCTCTCATGGTTTAAGAAATCCTTTCTCATGTATCCTTTCCCGCCTTCAGAGTCAAATTTCATTATAAAAAGGCCAAAAAATGAAAATATTAAAGGCCCAGCCCTTTCGGTCCTAGCCCCTTTAGTGGATTGCTCGTGTAACCCAGGCGCTAGACCAAGTGCCAGATCAAAAGGAGCTTATCGTTTAAAGCTATCGGGTCTGTTCCAGGCCGTCCGATCAAACACAGATCAACGCTCCACAACCTATTTCTCTTGTGGTCCCCACGCTGTGCATTGATTCCAAAACTGCCCTGTTTATTTCGCACCACCTTTGCTGGGCAGGCGGTATTTCTCAAAAAGCAGCGATTCCATACATCGCGCAACACGTGTCCCAGGTCACTGTTTCAATACCGCCCTATTTCGCGCATTAATGTTCGGTCGAGGACGCATAGCGAAATTAATTTCAACCGTCAGATCCTGAGGCCTTCATCCGACAGTGACCACTCTTCGAAGTTGCATGTGTTTTAAACCAAGGTTATAACGCCAGTGGCCCACCATCACATCACCGCCCGACGCAGTTTAAACCGTTGATCTTATTTTAAGATCGGATGGCCCAGATCGTTTGTTTGCCCAGCTGTGGACCTGGTCCACCTCCACATCACCATTCCGTGGTCATTGTCGCATCCACCACCCTTGTGCCTGCTTCTTTAACATGTTTGTGGGTTTTTGCAGGATGCAGCGATGCGAAATTACCATTAATCTCCGCCTCCATTACAGAAATCGAAGACGTACCAGAGGATCAGTTTGCAGAGGTAGAGTTTATGAAGAAAAGCCCTGGGTAGTTGCCGTGACATGGCTTTCATTAAAGAAGCCATGGAAAAAGTCTACCAAAACCCTCTGGAGCAATTTAAAACATAGATTTTCCACAGGCAGAGCTATTAATGATACGACAAAGGGTATCAGTCAGAGAGCGAGGAATTCAACATCTGGAGCCTAAGATTTTAAATAACAATTCAGCATTCAGAAGGCAAAGAGTACAAGTGCATAAAAATCATATCCTCCAGGTTTAACTTCAATATATTTTTCTCTCAGGAAAGGACAGAATGTTCATGTGAATTCATCTTTATACTATGTTCTTAAAGAGATTTCCTACCCAGTGCATTTATTTCTGCAAGCAGATTGTCAAGTATAGATAATATTACCAAGTCATTCAGCAATATGGGCGTGAATGTTTCTGCCATTTTGTTTTAATGAAACAATTAACGGTTTTCACCTACTTATTTTATTAGTTTCTCTTCTCCTTCTTCGTCTATAAAAACTAGGAAGAAGGACATTGTAAGGGTTCCATATTTTTATTAGAGAATTGTGCATTGAAAGGCATTTTTTGTATACATCTTGTAAAAGCTCTTGTATGAAGGCTCAGAGCCCGTAGGGTCTCAGTGAGGAGGAGTTCTATCTGTATTAGAGGATTCTGGTCTTTGGTATCCCACAGTATGTAACTTCCTTTCATGTGTTTAATACAACATTTCATTTTATCCATCTTCTTGTATCATGTACTGGAATGCGAGTGGCTCACTGATTTTAGGTAAGGATTTATCCTAGTTGATACCCATACTTGAATCAGTCAAGCGCTTTAAATATGGCTCAGGCATGATATATTGTTTCATGTTCATTTCATCCATCTTTCTGCTATATTAGTTGCTTTGGGAGGGTGCTTTTAAAACGTCATTGTCATGTATGGATTCTTAGATTGATAAGTCCATACATGGTTCTGTTGTGTATCTGGGTATCAGACCAAAGTTAAATAATATCTTCTTATATTTCTTTCACCGCATACACCTTCTGATACTTGATTTCTGTGGCATATTATTTGAATTGGCCCTCTTTACAATAAATTGTCTCTTAACTGCCTGATGCTTTTGTGTTGGAGCTTTGCATCTTGTCTCTGCAACATTACTTCCCCTGTAACAGTTTCTGTAAGTTCTGGTCCCATTTAAATCAATTTCCTTGTTTACAAGAGATAGAAGGGGAGCCTTTGGATTGACACCCAAGTTTTATTATATGCTCCTTGCTATGCTAAGATGTCCTAGGCACTGGTCTATGGCAACTCTAGACTATCTCTAGGAGAGACAATATCTATCGACAACATCTGTCTGGCGCCGTTGCCGGGGAAGAATTTAAGAATATCAGTTTCCCTGGGCCTCGACAAATCATATTCACTCTCTAATCAGGTGAGCACAGAGAGTTGAAGAGTTGTGAATCCCTCACCTTGGCGACTCCACTGTTGTTTATCAGATAAATCTGTTTGTAGTTTTGGCTCCTTGTAAGCCACATCTGAGGTCAGATACATCACAGTCAAAGATACCTTCCGTGTCTAACCCAAAAAAGATTATTCATAGAAGAGTTTGGAAGGAGAAGAAATCAGTCCATGTTGAAATCCCTGAATATTCTGCAGAAGATTATCCATCTTCTTCTTCTCAAGAAGTCCAAGTAGAAAACCCCGACTCCACTGTGGGAGACACAGATTATTATTCAGATAGCCCACCCAGGGGAGGTGCTAGAATTAAAGCTCAACCTCACCCTTCTCCTGAGGTTGAAGAGGTTAAGGAAGTCACTGAATTAGCTGTTGTTAATCGTGAACTGTTCCCATCTACACCTCAAGCTGCAGTTGAATATATCCCTATTGTTATTCACACTCCACTTCCACCCCCTCCTCTTCCTCCATTTGTACACCAGATTGTTGCACAGCCCCCACCTCCTCCAATGGATAATGTTCCAGCTTTCCTACTGAATAAATATGCTCCCCTGGCATTACCACAAGTGTTGAACGATATGCCACAGGATTATTTGAAGATCTTGCCCAGATTCACTAGGGAAAATGAAATTGATGCTCAGAAAAATTCTGAGACTTTCTGCTCTTTTGTAGAGAACTTTAATGTTGAACATCTAGATGTGGTCTTAAGACTATTTGTGCAATCTCTGGATGGCGAAGCCAGAAAATGGTTCAAGACGTGGGGAAACCGTTCTATAACCACTTGGGATGATATGGAAAATACTTTTCTCAGGAAATGGGGAGAAAATAAAGATCATGGACAGTGTCTTACTGATTTCAATACACTCAAGAAGAAACATAATGAAGGGGTGTCAGAATTTATCAAAAGGTTTAATAAGTTATATCTAAGCCTTCCTGCAGATATGAAGCCTCATCAAAATTCTGCCAAATTTGTTTTCATAACAGCCTTTGACTCAGACTTTGGTTTCTCTCTCAGGGAAAGAAAGCCTGCCACCCTAGATGATGCTCAGTCAGTTGCTCTTGAGTTGGAAGAAAATTTCACTTCCACTGGAAAATTAAGAGGGAAACCTGAACAGGATGCTAGAAGAAGGGGGAAAGAAGAATTATCTATGTCTAATCAGGATAAGGATTCAGATAAAATTGAAGAAATGAGCAAAATGATTAAGAATCTTTCTAATAAACTGGCTAAGCTTGAATTGGAGACCAAGAACTCAGCTTCCAAGAACTTCCAGAACGCTCCAAACAGGGGTTACAATCCTCAGTATAGAAAGCCACCCCTGCAAATATTGCCAAGGGAAGCTAAGGAGCAACAGGACCAAGTACCACACCCATTGTACCTGGAAGGCCCAGTATATGACTCCACTGAAGATGTTGCCTATGAACTGCAAGATGAAAATATTGCCTTCTCAAACAATGATGAAATAGAATGTCCATTGCAAGAGGAAGAAGAAGAGATCAGAGACACAGAAGATGCAGAAATTGATCACTACTGCAAACAGTTTAATGATTTCATGCAAGCACATTTCAATAGGAAATATGACCTCAGATCTTCCAGAAAGAGGACTCGGACTCAAGATGAAGAAGAGGAGCCACTTCAAAAGGAAGAATCCGCTCAAAAGGAGTCAACAATGAAAAAAGTCACATACAAAGGTAAGAGTCCTCTAAACAAACCTCTGCAGTATAATGATCAAACTCCTTCTTCCTCAAAAGTAGTCACTCCTCCTAATGTTGAGTCTGTATCAAAAGAAGTTAAACCTTTAGCTGAAAATAAAGAGTCAAAAGTAGTTTTAATAGAAAATCCCCCTCCTGCTTTTAATTTGCAAAAAGAACTTGAGAAAGTCAAAATCCCAGTCTCTTTGACTGAGCTATTGAAACAACCTGCATATCAATCTCAAGTCACTTCTTTATTGCTCCCTCCTGAAGCACCAATAATTCCAGATAGTCTTAATCTTCAAGAAGAAAGACCCATGGTAGTTTTTGGCCCACATGTCGAGGAGATAGACCCTTCTACTCCTCCTTTCTATGTGTCTCTAGTGATTCATGACCTGTTGTTACACAATTGTATGTTAGATTCTGGGGCTTCCCATAATCTTATGCCTCTATCTGTCATGGAACAACTAGGTTTACAAATCACACGTCCATATAAAGACCTCTATTCATTTGATTCCAAAAGAGTTAAATGCTTGGGGATGATTAAAGATTTAGTGGTCAATCTGGCCCAAATTCCAGCAAAAAGTGTAGTAATGGACATTGTGGTGGCTGACATTCCAGCTCGCTTTGGCATGTTGTTGTCAAGGTCTTGGGGAACAAAAATTGGTGGGTCACTCAAATTAGATTTAACCTTTGCCACTATCCCAGTTTTTGGTGGCCAGGAGAGGAGGTTATACAGAGAGACTAGATTTTTCAAGATGGTTAATAAGGCTGATAGCTCTGAAAATTCTCTAGTCTATAGAAAAGAAGGAGATTTTTCATGCTTTATGCTGAAAGAAGATCAAGATTTGGCTCACGAACCATCATTCTGTCAAATCAAAACTGAATAGCCTTCAGAAAACCATGAAGCCGGAATCTGGACATTGCATTTTGATGGAGCAAATTCAAGAGAAGGTAATGAAGCTGGGGTATTATTAATTTCTCCTACAGGAAGATGGGTCCCACTGTCTTTTAAATTGGAATATGAGGCTAATAATAATGTGGCTGAATATGAAGCACTACTATTGGGATTGCAGACAGCCAGGAGCATGGGCATACAAAGTTTAAAAGTTCTGGGAGATTCAGAACTAGTGGTCAGACAAATCAGGAATCAGTGTCAAACCAAACACTCTCGGTTGAGAGCTTACAGGAATGAAGTGTGGGACATGGTGGAGAATTTATTCTTAGCGTTTAATATCCATTTCATGCCCCGGGAACATAATAGAATGGCATACTCCCTTGCTGTGGCTACTAGTACATTCCGTCCTCCCCATAACCCTCTCCTGAGGTATGAAATTGAGGTACGCTATCGACCATCAATCCCGGATAATATCAAGCATTGGTAGGTATTTGAAGATGAAGAACAGATGAAGAGATTCCTAGAAACAGTAGGAGAATTCTCTAATATGGAGATTGATGAGTGTGAAGATGAGGAGTCTGAAAACAATTCAGAGGGTAATTGGGAGGAGAAAATGGCAGGTAGTAAAGTGCTGCAGTTGAAGGGAAACATTATACCTAGAGGGTTGGTGCCTCTAGAAAGATTATTTGACAAGAATGATGTCTCACTGCAGCCAAGCAAAGAGGTAGAGGAAAATCAGGTAGAAGACCTGAATTTGGGTACTGAGGCCGATCCCAAAATTGTCAAACTGTCCAAGAAAATCCCAGAAGAATATAAGGGGCTATATCAGAAATTATTTCAGTCTTACAAAGATGTGTTTGCATGGTCTTATCAGGACCTAAAAAAATTTGATATCAGTATAATGCAGCACAAAATTCCCCTGAAGGCAGATGTAAAGCATATAAGCAGAAGCTCAGACAGATAAACCCTCTGTTGCTTCCCTCCATTGAAAAAGAAATCAAGAAATTGTTGAAGGCCAAAATAATTGTACCATTGAGGTACTTTGAATGGGTGGCAAATCTGGTCCCTGTTTGAAAGAAGAATGGAGAAATAAGGCTATGTGTGGATTTCCGAAATTTAAATAGAGCATCTTTAAAGGATAATTATCCATTGCCCAAAATGGACCACATTCTACAGAAAGTGGTTGGAGCTTCCAGGATGTCAATGATGGATGGATTCTCTGGTTATAACCAGGTGGCTGTGTTTCCAGAAGACCAAAAGAAAATTGCTTTCACCACACTGTGGGGAACATTCATGTATGCTAGGATGCCTTTTGGGCTAATTAATGCAGGAGCCACCTTCCAAAGGGCTATGGATATTGCTTTTGTTGGGGAGCAAGATAAATTTTTGGTAGTCTACCTAGATGATATCACAGTGTTTTCAAAGAATGACAATGAACACATTGAGCATTTGCGAAGAACCTTTGAAAAATGCAGAAGGTATGGCCTTTCTCTCAATCCACAAAAGTCCCTATTTGCATTAGAAGAAGGCAGGTTTTTAGGGCACATTGTAACTAAATATGGGTTGAGAATAGATCCTAAAAGAGTAGAGGTGATAAATAGTATTCCTCTCCCCAGAAATAAGAAAGAGGTGCAAGTGTTTTTGGGACGAATAAATTTTCTGAGAAGATTCATCCCTAACTATGCTGAGATAGTTAGGCATATAACAGATATGCTAAAGAAGAATAATGAGGTAAAATGGTCACAAGAATCACGGGAGGCCTTTGCTAGAATTAAAGCTGCATTTGCTGAAGCCCCTGTGTTGGATGGACCTGATTATACAAAACCATTTATGATCTTTTCATTTGCTTCACCCCATACAATAGCTGGAGTTTTGTTGCAGAAAAACGAAGATGGATATGAGCAGCCTATTGCCTTTTTCAGCCAAGTGCTCCATGAGGCAGAACTGAAATACAATATATTAGAAAAGCAGGCATATGCCCTGGTGAAGTCCCTCAAAGCCTTCCGCATGTATATTTTGCAGTCCCACATTACTGCACTTGTCCCTACTGTAGCTGTTAAAGACATTCTTATTCAGGGAGACAGTGAAGGAAAAAGAGGGAGGTGGATTGCGAAAATACAGGAGTATGATCTGGATATTCGTCCTACTAAGTTGATAAAAGGACAAGGGCTATCAAGGATCTTATCAGAATCTAACTATCAAGCTCTGGGGATAAACCTGTTTATGCTTTCAAATGAAGAATCTGAAAAAGAGAAAGAGCAGCAAGTTCTGGAAATGGCCACTCAGAAGGCACATATAAAATACCTCACCAGTTCATGGTACAAAGAAATAGTTGAATATCTTTTGACACTCAGTTGTCCTCCAAGTTGTGATAAAGAAAAATACAGAGCTTTGATGCTGACGTCACAAAAGTACATAGTTGCAAATGGCCAATTATATTGGAGAGATCCTTTGGGCATCCTATTATTGTGCCTCACAGAGAATGAAGTAGAAAATATAATGATAGAATTCCATGAGGGAATTTGTGGAGGACACTACAGCTGGAGGGCCACAACTCATAAAATCTTAAAGGCTGGTTTCTACTGGCCAAAATTATTTGGAGATGTTTTCACTTGGGTCAGAGCCTATGACAAGTGTCAAAAATTTGCTGAAAGGTAAAAATTAGCAACTTTGCCCTTGATTCCAGTGCATGTAGATGAACCATTTCAACAATGGGGAATAGATTTTATAGGTGAAATTCATCCCCCATCAAGTGGACAACATAAATGGATATTAACAGCCACAGATTATTTTACAAAATGGGTGGAAGCCATACCTGCAAGGAATGCTACAGATACTGTAATCATCAAATTCATGGAGGAAAACATTATATCCAGTTTTGGCTGCCCTGCTAGAATAGTGACTGATAACGCACAGGCCTTCAAGTCTGCAAAATTTGTAAATTTCTGCCAAAAATATAATATTACATTGAATCACTCCACAGCCTACTACCCACAGGGAAATGGCTTGGCAAAATATTCTAAAAAAACTCTAGTGAGGGCCTTGAAGAAAACTATAAATGAAAATCAGAAGAATTGGGATTCCCAATTGAAATTTTCTCTATGGGCGAGTAGAATCACCAGCAAGAGAGCAACTGGGAAATCTCCATATGAATTGGTATATGGACGAGCAACAATGTTTCCTGTGCAGCTGGCTCTACCAGTGGCACGTTTCATGCAAGACAGTCAGGAGGAACCTGATAATATGATCAGGAGAATCAATCAATTGGTAGAATTAGAAGAAACACGAAGCCAGGTGAATCATAGATTAGCTGAATATCAGGAAAAAATGAAACACATATTCGATCAACATGCTAAAGACAGAAAATTGCAGATAGGTGATTATGTGCTCAGATGGGATGTAAGGAGGGCTGAAAAAGGAAAGCATGCTAAGTTTGACCCTCTCTAGTTTGGCCCATTTAAAATTGTGGAACAGGGAGGCAATAATACATTCACATTGGAGAATTTACAGGGTGACTTGTTGGATGCCCCTGTAAATGGCCAATTTCTAAAAAGCCCTACTTCCAATTCTGATTCAGGTCGAGGTGGCCTGATTGTATCATATTTTATATTAATTTTTGTTTTATTACTGACTGAATGATGCGGGTGTTATAATGAATCACGGAGAGAAAGGGTTTGAAGGGCAGAGTCTGCACAAAAAGATGATCAAAGGGTCTGCGAGTTCTCGACACATCCAGGGACGAACGTGCCGTCCCCAGATGGAGCTGAATGTTGATCATTTCAGCCCTCATTAGGTTTCTCGGCCGATAACCCCCGCTTTAACATGATTAATCCCCTCTCATGGTTTAAGAAAGCCTTTCTCATGTATCCTTTCCCACCTTCAGAGTCAAATTTCATTATAAAAAGGCCAAAAAATGAAAATATTAAAGGCCCAGCCCTTTCGGTCCTAGCCCCTTTAGTGGATTGCTCGTGTAACCCAGGCGCTAGACCAAGTGCCAGATCAAAAGGAGCTTATCGTTTAAAGCCATCGGATCCGTTCCAGGCCGTCCGATCAAACACAGATCAACGCTCCACAACCTATTGCTCTTGTGGTCCCCGAGCTGCGCGTTCATTCCAAAACTGACCTATTTATTTCGCACCACCTTTTCTGGGCAGGCGGTATTTCTCAAAAAGTAGCGATTCCATACATCGCGCAACACGTGTCCCAGGTCACTGTTTCAATACCGCCCTATTTCGTGCATTAATGTTCAGTCGAGGATGCATAGCGAAATTAATTTCAACCGTTAGATCCTGAGGCCTTCATCCGACGGTGACCACTCTTTGAAGCTGCATGTGTTTTAAACCAAGCTTATAACGCCAGTGGCCCACCATCACATCACCGCCCGACGCAGTTTAAACCGTTGATCTTATTTTAAGATCGGATGGCCCAGATCGTTTGTTTTCCCAACTGTGGACCTGGTCCACCTCCACATCACCATTCCGTGGTCACTGTCGCATCCACCACCCTTGTGCCTAGTTTCTTTAACATGTTTGTGGCTTTTTGCACGATGCAGCGACGCGAAATTACCATTAATCTTCGCCTCCATTACAGAAATCGAAGACTTACCAGAGGATCAGTTTGCAGAGGTAGAGTTTATGAAGAAAAGCCCTGGGTAGTTGCCGTGACATGGCTTTCATTAAATAAGCCATGGAAAAAGTCTTCCAAAACCCTCCGGAGCAATTTAAAACATAAATTTTCCACAGGCGGAGCTATTAATGATACGACAAAGGGTATCAGTCAGAGAGCGAGGAATTCAACGTCTGGAGCCGAAGATTTTAAATAACAATTCAGCATTCAGAAGGCAAAGAGTACAAGTGCATAAAAATCATATCCTCCAGGTTTAACTTCAATATATTTTTCTCTCAGGAAAGGACAGAATGTTCATGTGAATTCATCTTTATACCGTGTTCTTAAAGAGATTTCCTACCCAGTGCATTTATTTCTGCAAGCAGATTGTCAAGTACAGATAATATTACCAAGTCATTCAGCAATATGGGCGCGAATGTTTCCGCCATTTTGTTTTAATGAAAAAATTAATGGTTTTCACCTACTTCTTTTATTAGTTTCTCTTCTCCTTCTTCGTCTATAAAAACCAGGAAGAAGGACATTGTAAGGGTTCCAGATTTTTATCAGAGAATTGTGCAGTGAAAGGCATTTTTTGTATACATCTTGTAAAAGCTCTTGTATGAAGGCTCAGAGCCCATAGGGTCTCAGTGAGGAGGAGTTCTATCTGTATTAGAGGATTCTGGTCTTTGGTATCCCACAGTATGTAACTTCCTTTCATGTGTTTAATACAACATTTAATTTTATCCATCTTCTTGTATCATGTACTGGAATGCGAGTGGCTCACTGATTTTAGGTAAGGATTTATCCTAGTTGATACCCATACTTGGATCAGTCCAGCGCTTTAAATATGGCTCAGGCATGATATACTGTTTCATGTTCATTTCATCCATCTTTCTGCTATATTAGTTGCTTTGGGAGGGTGCTTTTAAAACGCCATTGTCATGTATGGATTCTTAGATTGATAAGCCCATACATGGTTCTGTTGTGTATCTGGGTATCAGACCAAAGTTAACTAATATCTTCTTATATTTCTTTCACCGCATACACCTTCTGATACTTGATTTATGTGGCATATTATTTGAATCAGCCCTGTTTACAGTAAATTGTCTCTTAACTGTCTGATGCTTTTGTGTTGGAGCTTTGCATCTTGTCTCTGCAACATTACTTCCCCTGTAGCAGTTTCTGTAAGTTCTGGTCCCATTTAAATCAATTTCCTTGTTTACAAGAGATAGCAGGGGAGCCTTTGGATTGACACCCAAGTTTTATTATATGCTCCTTGCTATGCTAAGATGTCCTAGGCACTGGTCTATGGAAACTCTAGGCTGTCTCTAGGAGTGACAATATCTGTCGACAACACTCCCAACTCCTAACAGAGTATTATAATCATCCTACAATCCCATGTACACCCAACATGCCATGAAAACTCATGAAATCTGCCTTCTCGCCACTCAATTCATCCTGTTACTAGTGTTGTCAGGAACTATGAAGGGAATATGAAAGGTGTGTGCACCCAACCGCCGAGTCCATCACGCAGCTACTACCATCGCCTACCGACTCCACGATGTGATGGAGAATCACACATGGATACAAACAATAGTATGGCCTTGAGCCCCTCTAGCAATCCACAACCTTTGTTGAACTATGGCCATGAATGCATCTAACGTCCTAGCCAGCTCCACCGCATACCAACTCAATATCTCTCGCCATCCAACCCTAGAGAGGGATCAAATGCATGAAAAACCATACACATAACAGGTCCTCCATCCTGCGAATGCTACACCCTGTACAACTCATGTCACCCCATCTCATTAGTTTGGAAAATCCATGTAATATGCCTAGGTAATGTGACCTCTCTCTCACCAACATGCGAAGGTGGCCGAATAATGATACAAGCCCCATCGATGTATGCCTAAAGGTGATTTTCATCTAAAAGTATGACATCTCTATTGGTTGACAATGCATCTAACTGCTTCTCATCGATGGCCAACTCCAAGGATGGTTGTTCATCCTCCTCCACCCTAGGCTCAACATGAGCCACTAATTAACCCTCCAAATATAGCTCATCATGCATAACATCCTCAACAATCAATGATACGTAGCTATCGTCCAGAAAATCTATCACATATCTAGATGCCTCTGTACCTATCGACTCCTCATCAACGGGGGATATGTCTCCTGACACCTCATCAACCTCTTGTGTGTCGTTATCCCCTGAAAACTCAGACATGGCCCTGAACATCTCATCAATGGATCCCTCAAAAATGGACGACACCTCATCAATAGATGGCCCTCTGAGTGTATGCTCTACTCTCTCCACTAGGTTGTCAACCAGAGCTACCAAAGGGATCTCCAAAAAGGGTGACTCTTACGTCACACTAGACACATCGACACACTCCTCACACTCATGTGTGCCCACAATCTCATGCTCAACCTCCTCCTAAGGCTCCTGATATCTAAAGCCAGGTATCCACCAACAAAAGCACCTCTCTGTCTCATCCTCTAATTGTCCTCCTCTATGCTCCTCAAATGAGAAATCCCTCCTAATCCTAGGGTCCAACACCTCACACTCATCAATCCTATCCATGGAGGGCCTCATCAAATCTGCAAAGGTGTCAGTTCCCTCTCCTTCTCTAGTTCACCCAGAAAATGAGGCATGGTAGGTCGGCTGGGCTAGCCATGCATATTGTTCTGATGAATTGAGTGTGCAAGTGTGTGGCTTCTCTGTTGGTTATTTATCATTTGTTGCATCCCCTCTAAAATATGTTGGTTCCACCTCATCAATTTTTGGCTCTACCTCATCAACTCCTCTATTATTCCCTATGTACTCTTCCCTTTTTGTGTCATTGGAGTGTCCATAATTTCACTAATCACCATGCTTGTGTGTCTAGCACCTCCATGATCTTGCTAGCTTCCCCACAGCTGGCTAATATCATGCTCTGATGCCATTGTAATGTTCCTAATAGAAATTTACCGTGATAACCAGACATGCAATAATTTCAACACATAAAATTATTCAATGAACACACACATAAATAGAAATTGTGCCCAGAACACCAAATTGGGAAATTTTATTATATATAATGACAGGAGTACAATGGGAAATGGAAGGAGTGCACCTGGGCATGCACAAGGCAAAATACACACCTCAGGAGATCAATGCAAAAATGCCCAACTGCTGTAGAAGTTTTGTCCTCCAGAACACTGTGTTGGCCTAGTAATTCTACACTGCTAGCTGACTTGAGACCCTAACTCCCCCCCTCAAATCTGCAAAATTAGATTTGAGAACCTTGCCAAAAACCCCAAAAATCCTAGAAAGGGTTGTCTCTAGTTTTAATGCTCCAAAATTGACCCCAAATTCCCAATACTTCTCCACTGCCAGTAAGTTTCAGATCTGCAACAATTCCTGTCTTTGCAGTGCTCCAAAGTAGTGTAAAATCTCCCTTGTCTCCCTTCTAACTCCCACACAACAACCCAGCTCCAAATACCATTGACCAAGACCACCCACAACGATTCCTTCCCAAATACTATGCAGACCTGGGCAATACTATGTAAGCTTTAGCCAAGAAAATTTGTATAGATGAGATGGCTCCTTCTGCCCTACAAATTCTCTCCTTCCCTCCAACAAATTCAATAATGGATTACCCAGCAATTATATGGTTTCTAATTTCCGGCACCGACTCCCTAAACACAACGTAGCTCTAAATCTGGGTCCCAACTGAGCTCAAAAATTTAATGGCACATGTGTTATGCCTCTCCCTGCCTCCACAAGACAATGGTGATACCTTCCTAGGATGGCACTCGTAGTCCACTGAAGAGAAGGGTGAGTTTCCTCCTTGGGAAACTCTTGTGCTCAACAACACTTTACTGACCCAACTAAACAACTTGAGCAAACAATTTTTCAGATATCAAATTAGAAAAAGATACCAGTTGCTACCCCCAACCTTCTTCTATTTATAATTGTTGCTATACTTTTCCTTATGGATCCCTCTCAAATATTTCGAACTCCTTGCCTCTTCCCTCTTCCCTCTAATTCGATTTTCTCAAGCAGTGCATTTTTCCTCATGGAGTGCCCCCCACATCCCACTATGTGATTAATCTTTCCTTTGTCTAATTTCTGGGGCCTCCCCTACCACAAAAAATTAAATTAATTAATTTTCACCCATTTTTCCTCAATTTGTACCCAAAATTTTCTCCATACAAAATTTGTAAAATTTGAGAAAAACACTTAGTAGATTTTTATTGGAAGGGATATTGTAGAGGTGTTATGAATTCCCATCGAATTCGTTATGAAGCACATAAGTTATTGAATCCATTCTAGACATATTCTCCACCATTATCACTCCTAAGAGCCTTCACATTCTTCCCTGTATCTTTCTTGAAAAATTCTTTGAACTCACAAAACTTTGAAAATGTTTGATCTTTCTTATACATGAATAATATCCAACACTTGCGTGAAAAATCATCTACAAAAATAACATAATGCTTGTGTTTTTTTGTGGAGGCTATCGAGAATGTTCCACACAAATATGAGTGAACTCTTTCAAGGACCACGTTTGCTCGGATTTCCTTATCATGAAAGGTGGCTTTGGTGTACTTCCCCAATTTACACCATTTTCATGTATCTCGCTACTCAAGTGCACCCTTGGGAAGTCCTGTAGAAATCTGTTGCTTGATATTCAAAGCGCTATGGTGTAGATGGCCTAATCTTCTATGCCATAACTCACCGATGTATCAGCTCTGCACCTTCTCTGCTTTCGCGCTCAAGGCAACACAGTCTTCTACATCCAATTTGTAGAGGTTCTTTACTCGAACCTCAATATTCTTCACTTGTCCCATGGATTTGTGACAAAGGAATACCTTTCCTTTTCTAAATATCACATCATAGCCATGGTCTTCCAACATAGCAACCGAAACTAAATTCTTCTTTAAACCAAGAACATACATGACATTTTTTAATGTGAGAGGAGTACCAGGCTCCCTCTAAAAGGTAACTGTACCTATGTCTTGTTGATTTTTGGTAGCATTGGAAGTGCTCCAAGTCTCAAATTTGTGAAGAGGCTTAGACACACGTATTCCAAAGAACCCATAAATCGTTTGTGGAAATTCCACTCAGAACATGTTTTATTAAAATAATTAATTATTTTAATGGTGACCCTAAGTCTAAACTTAGGGAAATTAAATAATTAAATGGAATTATTAAAACAAAGTGTGAATCTTCTAGAAAACAGGGATCAAGTCAAGTTATGATCTTAATCGTTGATTAGAGATCTAATATTGATTGTTGATATCTCAACGATAAGATTATAAAAGAAGACTCGAGGTTCATTTGGAAAATACACTAGTGCAGATACTCAGTTTCCCAAGTAAATCGATTTTCTCAGTGGTCAAAGTTCGGCAAGAAAAAATCGACTCAAAGGGAGAGTAGCAGGTGGAGGACAGGAAAAGAGGGTTCAACAGCAATCCGGGGTGTAGGGGCAGGTGATGTAGTGCCAGGAAGAGACAACACAAAAGGATGATGCAGTTCTGTGCAATCCCCACGTAGAGCCAACATAGTGATGACGTAAGAGGCTCAAGAGGGTCCTTTCAGGGTAGTTTCTCATCTAATTATTTTGTGTGGAATTTCTTCAGTGTTTTCATAAGGAATTTCTCTTCGTCACTGCTGATTGTAAATTGTACAAGAAGATTCTGCTGAATAATAGAAACCCTCATCTGCTGCACCAGTTTTCCCACATTGGGTTTTTCTGGGGAAAATTGTCCAAAATATGTGTGTCATTCGTGTGCTAGTATTTTCCTTATTGTTTTTCTCAATAATTATATGGTGAAGTCTGCATTCGAATTTATTTATATATTTACTGAAGATATTTCTGCAAATAATTTATTTCTGAATAATAAGTAGAAGAAATAGCATCAGATAATGTAGTAGAATTTCAAGTTGAAATTTTCACATGGTATCAGATCAAGGTTAGGAAAGGAAGCAAGAGGGACAATGCTAAAGGGGATTCGTGGCGATGCCTTGGAAGAAAATCGTACACCTGAGGGCTTACGCATTTCTTCTGCAAAAATTTTCTGGGAAGGGAAAAGCACAGAGAAGATGGAAGATTGAGTTTTGTCAGATTTTGCCTCTAGGATGGAAAAGGAATGTACGTGCTTATCTATAATTGCATCATCAGATGACTGGTATATTGATAGCGGGGCTTCAACCCATATGACTGGAGAAAGAGATCATTTCTCTAGCTATAAAAAAGAATGGATGCACTTCCAAATTATTGTGGGAAACAAGTCAAAATGTACCCCTGCAGGAAAAGGGACCGTAGCATTTTAGAGAGAAGTAGGAGAGATTCTCCGAGCCACTGATGTGTTGGATGTGCCAAGTATGGGAATGAATTTACTTTTCATGTCTCAATTGTAGGACAAGTGATAAGACATATACTTTATCGGGAGAAAATTTTATGTCAAGCATCCAAGCTGGAAGAAGAAGGCTCAGTTTGGAACTCGAAACAATAGATTATACAAGTTGCAACTCGAATCTCTAATGGCACTGATAGGTAGCAATCAAAGCGGTGAATCAGATCTGAATGAACTATGGCATAGATGAATGGGGAATCTACACCATAGAGCTCTGGGAATGCTCAAATAAACATTACGGGAGTTCCAGTTCTTAGTACCAAACATGATGACGTGTGCAGAGGGTGTGTTTCAGGAAAATATGCTAAATCAACATATTCTAGGAGCAACAATAGGGTGAAAAGTGTATTGGGGTTAATACACTCAAATATCTGCAGACCAATGTCCACTACAGCTCTTGGTGGAAGTGAATATTTTGACACTTTCATAGATGACCATTCCAGGAAGACTTGGATTTACTTCTTAATGACCAAGGATGAGGTCTTTGATCGGTTTAGAGAATTCAAAGCTTTGGTAGAAAACCTGACTGGGAAGAAAATCAAAGAGCTGCGTTCAGATAACAGAGGTGAATATACTGATAAGGAATTCACAGATTTCTACACAAGGGAAGGCATCAAAAGAGAATGGACAACTCCTTACAATCTAGAGCATAATGGAGTTGCAGAATGGAAGAATGGGACTATTGTTGGGGCAGCAAAGGCAATGTTGTATGAACAGGATCTGCCTATATTTCTGTGGGAAGAAGCATGCATCACAACTGTATATATCCATAATAGGACCCCTCACAGAGCATTGGGAAATACAATGCTTGAGAGTGTATTCATAGGGGTGAAGCCAGAGGTAAGTCACCTCAGGATTTTTGGGAGTGTGGTATATTTTCATGTTCTAGATGAGAAACGTAGCAAACTAGACCAAACTGTTGAGAAAGGGTATCTCATGGGATATAGCGAGACATCCAAGGCATACATAATCTACATTCTAGGTAACATGAAAGTAGTAGTGAGGAGGGATGTCAAAATTCATGGAGGATTGAGCCTTCAGAAAATCCCGTCAAATGCCGAAGAATAATATGAAGATGTGCCTCTTGTCTAACGACAGCTAGGAGAGGATCTAGCAGATGGACAACCATCAAGATCTAGCACTGTGACTAGTACTAGTATTTCTTCGAGAGAAGAAAATCCAGATAGCTTGCAATTGATGGGACATCATGAGGAAGAGATGATTGATCCAAACACTATGAGTAGCTGAATCAACAGAGAGGCATGAAAAACATTGAGGGACGCAGAAGATCAGTTTGTTGGAGCTCCTAAAACCGATAAAAGGCAGCGTAGACAACCTGATAGATACCAAGCATTGGTAGCACATGTTGATGAACCCTCTATCATTAAAGAATAGATTCAACACCAAGTCTGGGTGGATGCTATGGTAGAGGAGTACAACTCTATCATGACCAGGGATGTCTGGGAAGTCATACATAGACCTCAGGACAAGTCAGTTGTAGGTTCTAGGTGGATCTACAAGATAAAGTGTGTTGCAGATGGCAGCATAGAAAATTATAAGGCTAGGTTCATGGCTAAGGGTTATGCTTAGAAATAAAAAATAGGCTACGAAGAAACCTTCACCCTTGTAGCCATATATACCTCTACCATATCCATTATATCCCTTGCAGCGTAGATGGGATGGGAGATTCACTAGATGGACGTCAAGACTGCATTCTTGAACGAGGTGATAGAAGAAGAGGCTTACATCGAACAACTAGAAGGATTCGAGATGCATGAGAAGAAAACTCATGTATGCAGACTAAAGAAAGCCCTGTATGGACTCAAACAGGCACTGAGAGCATGGTATGGTCAAATTTATGGTTACTTACAGCAGATGGGATTTTTCAAGAGTGACATTGATCCCAATCTCTACTATCTCACAATAGAGAATGAGACATTGAATTTGGTATTGTATGTAGATTATTTTTTTTAACATGATCATCTAGACTTATAAAAGACTACAAGAGGAACCTGGCAGAGGAATTCGACATGAAGGATTTGGGATTGATGCATTTTTTTTGGGATTGGAAGTTTGGCAATAGAAGGGAGAAATCCTCCTTGGGCAAGGAAGATACGCTACAGAGATTCTAAAGAGATTTAGAATGCAATATTGTAGATCCATGGCTACTCCAATGATCACCAATTGGAAGAAAATTGATGCATTTGAAGATAAATAAGTGGACCCCACCTTGTACAGACAACTCATAGGATCTCTCTTGTATTTGGTCAACACCAGGCTACACATTTTCTACGTTGTTAATTCATTTAGTCAGTTCATGGCAGAACCAAAGAGATAAAATTGGGCAGCAACTAAGCACATTCTCCGAGATATCCAAGGAACAATCAGATATGGATTAAAATACACCCAAGACGATGACATCATTCTGCGTGGATTCACATATGCAAATTTTGCAGGAAGTTCGGTGAATTGGAAAAGTACCACAGGGTGCCGCTTCAACATTGGATTAGGTATGGCATCCTAGTGCAGTAAGAAGCATAAGTCCGTAACATTGAGCACATCTGAAGAAAAGTATATGGTAGCCAACATAACTTCATGTGAGGCTATATGGCTTAGAAAAATGCTTGTGAATTTATTCAGAAGGAAGATGAAGACGACCAATATTCTATATGGTAATTAGAGTTGTATCAAGCTCTCTAAGAATCCAGTTTTTCATGATAGATCGAAACATATCGACATCAGGTGTCATTTTATCAGAAACTGTGTTCAACGAGGAGTAGTACAGTTGCAGTACACTCCCACAGGAGAACAAGTAGCAGACATTCGCACCAAGGCCCTAGGGATAACAAAGTTTGTTTATTTCAGGGAAAAGATGGGGATGATTGAAAATATGTTTCAGTAACGGATGAAGCAGCACTTACGAGGGAGTTGTAGTATGAATGCAGTAGTGGCAGTGGAATTGTCATTGGCAGTAGTACATTAGCTGCAACAACACAGTGGTTGATGGACAGGTTGTAAGATGTCAGCAGTGCAGAGGATGCTTCAGGATCAAAACAATATGCAGCAGGCATATTGTCAGAGTACTTTCCTTGCTAAGAGGGAGCGTTGATTTTTGGTAACATCAGAAGTGCTCTAAGTAACATCAGAAGTGCTCTAAGTCTCAAATTTTGTGAAGAGGATTAGACACACATATTCCAAATAACTCATAAATTGTTTGTGGAAATTCCACTCGGAACATGTTTTATTAAAATAATTAATTATTTTAATGGTGACCCTAAGTCTAAACAGAGTGTGAATCTTCTAGAAAACACAGATCAAATCAAGTTATGATCTTAGTTGCTGATTAGAGATCTAATCTCAGTTTTTGATATCTCAACAAGAAGATTATAAAAGAATACTCGAGGGTCATTTGGAAAATACACCAGTGCAGATACTCATTTGCCTGTGTAAATCGATTTTCTCAGTGGTCGAATTTTGGTAAGAGAAAATCGACTCAAAGGGAGAGTAGTAGGTGGAGGACAGGCAGAGAGGGTTCAACGGAAATCCGAGGTGCAGGAGCAAGTGACACAGTGCCAAGAAGAGACAACACAAAGGCTGGGAGGGAGCAGCGCAGAAGGGTGACACAGTTCTGCGCAGTCCCCACACAGAGCCAACGCAATGATGACGTAGGAGGGTTAGGAGGGTCCTTCCGGGGTAATTTCTCATCTAATTATTTTGTGAGGAATTTCTCCAGTGTTTTCATAGGGAATTTCTCTTCATTTGTGTTGATTGTAAATTGTACAAGAATATTTTTCTAAATAATAGAAACCCTCATCTGTTGCACCGGTTTTCCCACATTTGGTTTTTCCAGGGACAGTTGTCCAAAATATTTGTGTCATTCGTGTGCTAGTATTTTCCTTATTGTTTTGCTCAGTAATTATATGGTGAAGTCTGCATTTGAATTTATTTCGATATTTACTGAAGAGATTTATGCAAATAACTTATTTCTGAATAATAAGTAGAAGAAATAACATTAGATAATGCAATAGAATTTCAATTTGAAATTTTCACATGTCGGTCGCGCTATACCTCCCATCATCTCCCATCTCGATGTGCATCTAGATATCCTTCTCCTCCAATATACTAAATAATTCCTTTTTGTCGCTCATATGGAATGAAGCTCCACTATCCAAGTACCACACAGAACCCATCATCGATGACACCATGCATGCAATGAGAGTGAAATCCAACTCTAATTGTGAAGTAAGTGCTTCACCTGCCACTCCTCTTGAGGGATTCTTGCCAGTCTTCTTGTGTAGACACTTTGTAGCATAGTGTCCAAGCTCATGACAGTGAAAACATTTTATCCTCGATGAGTCCTTCTTCTTTCCTGCCTGACCAAAATATAATTTGGAATGGGACGCCTTCCCTTTCCATTTCTTCGCCTTTACAGCCAAGGCACAATTCTCATCATCATTAGTATTTGATGAGGATCCATCTCTGGTATTCCACTAAATCTCTTCTTGTACCAAGTCGAACCACAATTGCTCCCACGCTGGTAGCTTCTCCCTCCCATTCACTGAATCTTGGTGGTTGTGCCAGTTCTTGGGAAGGCCTAGAAGTGCTAGGCTCACCAGATCATCCTCGAAAACTATCACACCAACACTTCCAAGCTCATCTCAACATTGAGTGAACTTCGTCAAGTATTTTGGTATTGTGTTGCCCTTCTCCATCTTGATATTTCTAAGTTTGTCCTTCAGCGCCAACTTCCTGTGGTCGTTGTTGTTTTCTGTTAAGGCCTTCCACATAGCAAATGGAGTTTCCTTTCCATGGAGGTTCGAGACAATATGATCTCAAACTCCTTCTAACAAAATCCTTCTCGCCTTTGCTACATTTTTCTTCCATGCATCAATATTTTGAGCATTTGTTGCTGCGGGTCTGGGAATATCATTGTATATGAATTCCTTCAGTTCATTATCCTCCAACAATGCCTCCATCCTATCCTTCCAAGCTATGTAATTTTAACCACCCTCAAGGGCATATTCGAGTCTCAATCCACAGAAAGACATCTCGATCTACTGCTAGTCCTTAAGAATAAATCTGTAAATTTGATTCACCTGTTCAAAACAAACTCGTATTCTTCTCTTCTATAGTGATTCTTGTTCCAATACCATATAGAAAATTCACATTGATTTAACCAATCTTGTAATATGCTAAAACAAAATACTTTAATCTATTTTACAAATTGCGGAAACTAATTACGATAGCAGAAACACATGAACAAGAAAGATAAAATAATTTCAATCACACAACACAAAGATTTATCTAGGGAAAATCTCAACTAAAAACCTCACTATCTGTATATTGCATTAAGTCAATAATATGAAACAATACAATGCTTCTCTCGGACTTGAGAGCTCTCTACACTATCTCTGACTGTCTCACTCTAATCCAAGTAGTTTTGGTCCAATACTTAACCAATTTCTTGCCTCTTGATGCTTAGACTTGCTCACGCAATCCCTAGGGAAATTGAGCCTCTATTAATTAGGAAATTCCCCATAATTGATTGTGCAATACATCTAAGGCATCTTGCTGACCTCATGCATGACCTGTACTATTTTATAATTATACAACTAATAGTATACTTCCCTTTAACTCCAATCTCAACTGGATCTTCCCTAGAAATGACATGCTACAACTATTTATAGTGAATATTCGGTTATCTTATTAATCACTACATGTGAATTAAATCATATTTAATTCACTCGACCTCTCATTAGCTCTTCCATAAGTTAGAACTAGTTAAACTGATTTTAACTCCAAAAATTAAGTTAAATAATTACAACTCAAAATAAATTGTAACTAGACCCCATAAAAATTAGAGTGAACTCTACATGCCTCCAGTTTGACTGTCGACTCAAATTTATTGAGCTAACTAAGTCTTTCTAACTCAGTGAACTCGTACAAGTTGTCATGTGATGTGGAATTACAATTTCCTTCTAATTTAATTAAGGGAAAATTAATTTAAAAGCCTCTTCTTATTGCCATTTCAACACCTTATTCACAAGAGGTTTCCAAAAATCTTAGATCCAATAGATTAGCTCGATCAACTTAAATTACCTAATTCCAAAATCATATTAAAAATGTATAAATTCCAATTTTGATAAAATTCCTTCCTATTAAAAACACATATAATATTTTATAAATCCATAATATTTCTTCATCTTTAAATATTCAAATGTTAAAATATACAACCCAATAAAAACACAAAAAAATCCATAAAAACATTTGACATCTCAAAAAGAGGAGAGAGAAAAAAATTGTAATTTACAAAACGTGGCTATTATAAAAGCTCGGCATTTTTATACATTCATACAATTATTAATATTTTTATACATTCAAACTAATTTTATGTGGGTTTTGAAATCCATAACTCGCTCGATACACATTCAAATCTAATCCATAAGAAAGCCTGGCCTCTCAAGCTTTGACTTACCACTTGTGACTTTCTTAGTCTTAAGTAACACCAAGATAATATCTATGGGTTTTGAAATCAATAACTCACTTGAGACACATTCAAAGCTAATCCATAAGAAATCTCAGCCTCTCCTTTCACTTTGACTTACTCCTCATGACATTCTTATGCTTAAGTAACACCAAGGTAATATATAAGCAAGGTTATGTCGAGGTATTCAAATTTGGGAAATAAGTCACTCAATATGAAGTATGTTTATGAGTTTTAGAACTCAAGTCATGACCAATTAATTAGGATATAGGTTCTTAATTAAATATGTGATATGTATATTTATATTTATGTTATTGTTAGAATTTAATTGTTTGTGGAATTATAATAATGTAAAATTATTATAAGCTGATAACGACCAATAGAACCAATATTTATTTATGGTATGTGGATATAGAATTTTAATAAAAATACTAAATCATAGCATTCAGTAAATATCTATATGATTTATAAAAAATCAATTTATATAGTTATATGTGGAATTATAATGATGGATAAATATAGAGAGAAGGAGGTGATTGAACTAAAGATCATATCTCTATGGATATGGGTTTCCATATTATCCCCATGGATATGGGTTTTTAACCAAATATATCCAAACAAAGGCATTCAAAAAAGTGTGCATGTCATTTATAGAAAGTCAACCATTAGAGATATATGTGTACTTGTAATGATGAACAAGCATGATGAGGAATTGAACTAAAGATATCATCTCAATGGATATTGATCCTTAATAAAAAAAATCCACAATGGAGCATTCAACAAGATGTTCATGTCATTTATAAAAATTTAACCCTCAGAGACATATGTGGAGTTGCAGTAATGCATGAGCAATATAGGTTGAATCAAACTCAAGATAAACTACCTATGTATATTGGTCTTTAACCAAAATATCAAATCGGGCCATTTGATAAGGTACCCACACCATTGGTAGAAATGCAATCCATATAGTTGTATGTGGAGTTGTAGCAATGCATGAGCACCATGGGTAGATTGGACTCAAGATCAACTCCTTGTAGAAATGGGTATTTTACAAAATACTAAATGAGTCATTTAACAAGATGCTCATGTCATTAGTAGAAATTCAATCCATGGAATTGTAATAATGCATGAGCACTATGGAAGTGACTGGGGATAGAACTCAAGACCTTAAATATGTATATGGGTCATTGACCAAAATGTAAGACATGGACCTCTATTAGTGGAATTGTATTTATCACGATATATGGAAAGTTGCAGCGATGCATGGGTACTATATGGTGGATTGAACTCAATACCAACCATGTGTGGATATGGGCCCTTAAGACAATGCTCGATTAGGTAATTTCTGCAAGAAGTCATGTCATTGGTAGAAATTCAACTCTTGCAGTTGTATGTTGAGTTCTAACAATGCATGAACATTACAATGTACATTGAACTTAAGATCAACTATTTGTGGATATTAGTGCTTAAACGAAAAGTAGAGCATTTGACAAAGTACATACATATACGAACTTGTAGTGATGCACAAGTTTTACAAGGTGAATCAAACTTGAGATCAATTATTTGTGGGTATTGGTCCTCAATCAAAATACTAGATCGAGGTACCCATGTCATTGTTAGAAATTGAAAAAAAAACTTTAATGATGCACACACATTGCGAGGATGGGGGATTGAACTCAAGACCTATTGTGTATGGATATGGGTCGTTAATCAAAATGTGAGATAGGGACATTTCAATAATGCACACACATCATTGGTAGAAATTGAATCCATGGATTTATAGTGATACACAAGCACCACATAGTGGATTGAGCTTAAGATTACTACATGGGGATATGAGTAATTAACAAGATGTAGTTCAAACTCAAGACTAACTACATGTGTATATGAGTCTTTAACAAAACATCTAACCAAATTGTTGATATAAATTCAACCCATGGAATTTATATAGAATTGTGGCATTGAATGGCCACGTCAAGGTGGATTGAATTCAATACTAACTCCTTTTGGAGATGAGTTCTTAACCAACATCCCAGATTAGGGAAATTGGCTAAGATACCCATCTCCTTGGTCGAAATTCAACCCATAGAATTTTCACATAGCATTATAATGATGCAAAAACATCACGAGGATCAAAATGAAGATGTAGATATGGCTCATTAACCAAAATTTCAAACTACAATATTTAAAAATGAACTAATGTCGTGTAAAAAGACAACTCATGGAGTTGTGGTGATGTACGACCAATGTACATGATTGAACTCAAAACTCCAAAGCTTTTTGGATATGGTGATTAACCAAATTGCCAAATTAAGACATTTCGAAACATACTTGTGTTCTTGGTAGAAATTCAACCCATTATAGTTATAAGAATTGAGATGTTTGGATTTCCTTTTTTTAATTTTTGTTTTTACAAATGTGGCAAAATGTACCATAACTTGTTTTTCAACAAAAAGTTAGGATTAGGATAACAATCACTTGATGTTATCCACAAAATGTGTGTTGACTCGTTATCGTTATTCAAGGAAAAACAAGCCACTTGATTTAGATTTATGCAAGAACGCAATAGAATACATATATAACCATAAATACAAAGATGCAGCGGAAATAACACTTCATTTCATTAATATCAAAGAACTGAAATGTGTTTACAGATAGAATGAAAATAAACTAGCTAGGGCGTTGTAGCTTATCTCTGAGAAGAGATGTGGTGGCTACAACCCTCTGAACTATGTTACAATGAGGCTCGAGGGCCTATTTATTACTGAGAAACAATGGAAAACCCTAAACATCCAAAACCCTAACCCTAGGAGATGAAGCGTCAAAACTATGGGCCCCATTTGGATAAATTGGTACATCAATCTTCCCAGGGACGTAACTTTGGCATATGATCTTCGTTTGATGCGCACAATACCTCATTACAAAGATCTATCTGAGGAATACAACTTTTGATGTGAGAAAAATCAAAGGTGCTTCCATGTTGCTCCCGATTTTTCCAAAAAACGTTGTTTAGGGCCTCAAAACGGCTTTGGTAGTCCAGGACCCAAAAAATTACTAAAAATAGTAAATTGTGCTACAATTAAGGAAACTGAAAAACTGAAAGAAACAATGGAGGGGCCCCAAGTGGAATAGGCGGGTGGCCACCAATATCCACCTGGATGATTCCTCCCCCCTTAGGAATCAATGGTCCCCATTGCGTTGAGTTCCTCTATGAGATGATGAAACTTCTGCTAAACTTGGTCCCTAGTGAACCACTTGCCTTGGTGCAGGAGTTGGCCAGCTTTGACAACCCAATACAGTTGGATCTTCTGCTGGCGAGTGTTCTTGATTTGCATGTCCATGATACAATTCGTAGTGCCAATTTCCATGCAGTCTGGGTTTAACTCTATTGGTGTGAGTTGTTTTGCAATGTCAGAGGTGTCCAATAGAGGTGGGAAGTAGGGCTGAAGGCAGTCCACATTGAATACTAGGTGTACACTAAGGAATGGTGGAATACTGAGCTCGAAGGCATTGGCCCCTACAGCCTTGGAGATGGTGTACAACCCATATTGGAGCAGGCGATGTTAGGTCCCTATATTGCTAGTATTGTCCCTTATTGTTGTTAGTGTAACCCCCTTATTGTATTGTTGTAGCCCTATAACCCCCATATTGTTATTATTGTGCCCTTACATTATTATTGTTAGGTCGGCTAGGATTACATTATGGCCCCATGGACTCCTATATATAGAAAGGAGGTTTTTTCATTTGTATCATCCAAGAATTTTTCATTTATGTAATGTATTGGAGGTTGCCCCCTCAAAGTGGCTTATTTCTAAGGCATTGATCTCTCTTTTCTTCTATTTTTGGAGCTGGTTTCATAACATTTGGTATCAGAGCTTTGGATTTTAGGGTTTCGCTGCTCCAAACAGGTCATCGTGGCATTTTCTCTATACATTTTTTTTCTACGAAGGTTTAGAAGCTGAAATTTTTATAGAGAGAAGCCGAAATCCTGAGGAACGTCGTGTAAAAATTTCAGATCTTGGTTCGCAATATTTTTGAAGATATGATTTGTGGAAGTTAGGTTTTTTTTAGGCTCCCTAAGTTCACCTAAAACAGGTCATCGTGGAATTTGAACTATAACTTTGTTTCTACGAAGGTTCAGAAGCTGAAATTTATACAGAGTGAAGCTGAAATCCTGTGGAACTTCATGTACAAATTTCAAATCTTGGTTCGGAATATGTTCGGAGATATGATTTGTGTAAGTTAGGGTTTTTTCAGGCTCCCAAATTTCATCTCAAAGAGGTGACCTTGGGAAAATCGTCATAACTCTCTCTCTAAGCATCAGACTGGAATTCTGTAAAAAGTGGCCGCAAGTACACAGAATGTAGTTTCCTATGTGTCAATTTCAGAGCCGAAGGAGGAAACAGTGACATGTGGGATGTCGTACAAGTTCGCTCTACTGAACCAGTCCATAATTAGGTCATTGTGGGAGATTGAGCATAAATTTTCCTTGAAAAATCTAAATCAGGTCAGACCTATGGCATTCGAAAGAAGATTTAGAGTGCTACTACAGGGCAGAATTTCAGATATTGAAGATCCGAAATCACAGAGATAATTCAATTTCAATAATTCAATATTTTTATTTTCTTTTCTTTCTGAATTGCATAATTCTTGTTTGAAGAATCAATTTGAATTGATTCCAAGGGCATATTGTAGAATAGATATCAGTATTGGGTTCTAAAATTCCCCCTAGAAAGAATTCAACACCCATTAAGCCTTCATAATGCTCTACTATGGCTCATGAAGATGAAGAAATTCAACATGGCATATCAAAATTACAAGAGCAAGTGCACCAAATTTTGCTCTTGCAAAGAGAAATAAAAAATGAAATGGATGTTTTGAAGAAAAGCGTGGAGGCTACGATGGATGGTTTGAAGAATATGTAGCAGAAGAAAATGAAGCGTTTGAGAAGGTTAGTCAATTGATAAGCAAAGATCTGAGTTTATGAAGACAGAGAGGAAATTAAGATAGAACAAAATAAATGTTAATCATGATTTCATAAACTCTAATGTTGGCGGGAAGAACCACCATATTCCAAAAATGGATATGAGGAAGTTTTATGGAAAGGATCCTGTAACATGGATACTACATATGGAGCAACATTTTGATCTCCATCATGTGCAAAACACACAAAAGGTAGACATTGCAACTTTACATTTAGAACAAAATATATTTGTATGGTATCGATGGCTTTGCTCCCATAAAAAAATTGTCACTTGGTCAATTTTTACGGAGTAAATGATAGCACATTATGAGGATACAAAGAGCAACACCTTCTTTAGCCAATTGATAAATCTCAAACAAAAGCTGTAGTATTAATATAATTTCAAAAATTGAATATAAGGGTAACTGATATTCTAGAGGAACACATGACTGATGTCTTCATAGGGACTTTAAAGGATAACCTCCAACATGAAGTTCATGTTTGGGAACCTGATTCATTCGAGAAGGCATTCAGGTTGGCAAGAAAATTTGAATGTAAAATTATGGCAACAAGGAAGCCTACCAGTCACATCTATAAAGATGGAAGTGTTGCTACTACTAGACTTCCACAACCTACAAGGTTGACACCACAACAATTGGAAGAAAAAAGAGCAAAAGGGATTTGCTACAGTTGTGATAGAAAATACACTAAAGGTCATAAGGGTGTTGACAAGAAAATATTTTACATATATTGTGAAGAGGAGGAAGAAAATGAACAATAAACTTCAAAAGAAGAGGATATACACCAGGAACCAACCCTAAAAGAAGAAGAAATGAGTCCGACCATATCGTGTAATGCATTGGCAAGAATTACCACTCCTCAAACTCTCAAGATAGAAGGACATATCAAGAAGAAAACAGTAATAATGTAGATTGATTCACGTAGTACCCATAATTTTATTCATTGTAAGGTATCCAAGGAATTGAATTGTTTCATATACCCAACACCAGAATGTCAAGTGATGGTTACAAATGGAGGAACTATAAATTGCTCTGGAAAATGCCATAATATCAAGCTAGCCATGGGGGAATATGTATTGAATTGTCCAATGCTTTCCATCCCAATGGGAGGTGTTGATGTTGTACTAGGAGTATGATCAGGTGATCATGTCCTATTGGAGAAAATGCTCAAAAATTTATTTGCTCATAATTGGTTGAAACCAAAACGATAGGAAAGGTCTTGTCAAAACGATCTTGTAGCCATGAACGACACTCAAATCCGATGTTGTATGAGGAAGATATTCAACTTTGAAGTTTCTCAATTTCAGGCAAAAGGCCCAATTTGACTTAGTTTGACTTTAATAAAAAAAAATATTAAAAAATGAATATTCCACAAAATATTACGAGAATATTCTACAGAATATTCCATAGAATATTCTGCAGTGGACCAATCACAAGGTGCCACGTGGCCTGCTCGGAGGTCGCCACGTGGCCCCAAGAAGTCAAACAAGGGTTGAATGGTTTGTTAAAAACTTTTGGTTGCCTCCGACGGGTTTTGAACCCGGAACCTCTCCACTACAAATGCCATGACATACCACTATGCTATCCGATTGGTTCTTATTATATATGGGGCGGAAATGATATTTAAGTTTCAAAATGAGTTTGGGTGGGGCCGTAAAGGGGCCGGCCCCTATACCACGAGACCATCGCCCAGATCCAAGGGCTAAAAATGCCGGCGGTTCAAACTGTTTACAGTTAAGTTTTAAATGTTGCGGAGAAGGTCACATAACCCGAGAGATAATACGTGGTCAAGTCAATGTGACGGTTGTGTTAACCGTCCACCCCCGACGGTTTCGGCCGACTACATGTGGCCACGACAGTTCTCACATTTAATGTTATCTCTAACTGCCGATAAAGTTGGAGCGCGCCCGCCAAGTTTGGCTTGGTTGCTATTTTAACTGGAGTTAACTCTAGTTCTCCACAATTAGTGGAGTTTTTCTAGGGCAAACTGGGCAAAAACTTCAGTGGGACATAACTTTTGTTAGGAGAATCCTTTTGGAGCGATTTTTTATTTTTATTTTGGGTAATTAGAGCATTCCAAAGCCACTGGAGTAGGTAGCGGAGCCATTAGAGTATTTCTTCGGGTGTTTTATCAACGAGAGATCTTGAAGAGCCACTAGGGCTTGGGGATTGAAGAGCTGTATTGGATTATAGTTATCCATTGGAGGTGAAACTATAGTCATTTCTTACTATTTTCAACACTCTGAACTCATTTCTGCAGTTATTTTCACCTGTTTAGGCTTTCTACACATTATATAACCATTTTCTAAGCATAATAAGAGAAAGGACATGCCCATTTGGGGGCCTTGGACCCGGCAGATGTAGCCCAGGAGGGGTGAACTGCCTTATCATATGATGAGTTATATTCTGTGATTTATTTGCTGCTTATTTTCAGAGTTAACTAGGTTAAACATTAAAAAGAAATAAGCCTCCTACATACAAAAAGACACATAAATTCACCAAAAGCATTTTGTTCTAATTGCAAAACACATTAAACAGTTTGCACACATAAGTTTATGGATAATGAATACCTTGCACCATCAAACAAGTAGTTTCATTTCCATATCATTAGTGATTACTTCTATTATTTCTTTAGGCAGAGTCTGTAAAGGGCCAGAAAGCTTCAGGATCTCATCCTTTCTTTAAAGGTGACATATCCTGTAAATGCCCCTACAGTCCATCCCTGTATTAGAAATAAGAAGTTCTCACATTCAGATCAGATTGGTATCAGAGCATAGGTTGAGCTTATGGTTTTGAGCTAGAGTTTTTTACTCAACATTTGTTGTGTGCAAAGATTAAGTCATTTGTTTGCAAGTTTTGATGCTTACTAGGCTAAAAATCAAGAGAGGTGAAGGAAACTTGGTTAGTGCACAAACTAATCCACAACTAAGAAAGGTAAAAGAACCACCTCCAAGAGCCCTAGAAGCAGATACAAGCATGTCTTCAAGAGAAGAAGAAGCTCATGAAGAAATGGATCCCATGGAAGAAGAAAGGGTTTTTTGGAAAGCTTTCTTGCATATGACTGAAATGGTAAGGATCCTCTATCAAGAAAGAAATGATAGGATTGTTGGAGAAGGATATAAAAACCAAAGAGAAGGAGGAGATTCCTCAGGAGGAAAGAAGGGTAATGATCAGTCAAATAAAGGGAATGGAGGAGATGGTGATCCTTCATCTCCATCGTCATCCTCTTCCTCAACATTATCCTCTTCAACTTCAGTAAATCAGTCACATAAGTCAAAAACAACTGGTAAAAATCCTTTGTTAAAGCTTGATGTCAAAATTGAATTTCCAATGTTTAATGGTGATGTTAATGCAGAGAAATTAGATAATTGGATCAGACAACTGGAGGTCTATTTAAGGATTCAAAATTTGCATGATGATGACACTAAAATTCAGCTAGCCTCATTAAGGATGGAAGGAACAACTTTGGTATGGTGGGAAGCCAAAACCAAGGAGGAAATCAAGAACCATGGTAAGCTTACACTATCATGGACTGAGTTTATTTCTGCAATCAAGAAGCAATTTTATCCTCTTGCTCACCTTCAAAAGGCTATAATGAACTGGAAAAACTTTAGACAGCTTAAGGGACAGAATGTGCAAGCCTATACCCAGGAATTTAGGAGAAGAGCACTCTTACTTGGGGTAGATTTACAAAGCCAAGATACTTTGTTAAAGTACATAGGTGGTTTGCAAAGTTACCTTCAACACACTATTCTTATGTTTAATCCTACTAGTCTAGACGAAGTTTGTGTACAAACTATGCATTAGAGGCTACAGGGAAAAACACTTTTGATGCACTGAATGAGGATAGTGATTTTAAAAGCAAAGGAAGAAAAAGGGTTGCAAATTCCAAAAAGGAAAAAGGTAAATTCTTTTGCAAGAACTGTTCAAAAACAAGCCATGATGAAGACCATTGTTGGAAGCTTCATCCTGAGTTGAAACCAGAGAAATACAAAAACAAAGACAAGACCAAAGAAAAGAGGAAAACTGTAGCAACTGTTGAACAAGACTTAGGGTCAGAATCAGGTGATGAGACAAAAAATATCGCCATGGTATTAAAGAACATCAAAGGGAAAGAGGTTGTACAAGAATCAAATCCCAGTTCTAGCTCATTAAACTGTCACAAAGAAACTCAAGATGAAAAGAGGAGGACAGAACTATTTCATGTGATGATAATCTCAAACCACACAAAGATAGACACACTTTTTGATAGTGGGTCTCAAGCTAATCTCATCTTAGAAGACTTGGTCAAACAGCTGAAAATTGAGATAATTCCACATCCAAAGCCTTATCCACTTAGGTAGATATGCAAGGATGCAAACTTACAAGTCTCAAAGAAGTGTATCTTGTGCTTTGCCATAACAGCTCATTATGTTGATTGGGTTGAACTGGATGTAGTACCGCTTGACATAACAGGTGTTGTGTTGGGTAGTCCATATTTATATGACAGAAAGGCCATCTTTCATCGCCATGAGAATAAGTATCACTTGTTCAAGGATGGAAAAGAGTATATTGTGAGAGCACATAAGAAGAAGCTAGAATCTTCTTTATTCCATGCAGGTCAATTAAAAAGGCTAGTTAATGCAAGTCAAAATCTGACTTTGTTGATGTTGAAACGACAAGATTTTGTAAATTTACCTTTTCATGATATTGCTAATGATATGTCTTAGTCTAATAACAGTTTGTCTTTGAAAGAAGATGACATTATGTTGCACAAGGTACCTTTGGTGTCGATCGATGCAGAGGACGAAGTGTCAGTTCAAAGCAGTGCAAGAGTCCATGAGATGGAAAGGCATGCAAGCAAAGAGGGCACATAGTTCAACATGGGTCAATGTTGGTTTCAGAATGGCAGATTTTTATGGCGAGAAAACTTCGTCGGGATTCGGCACAAGTGCATGGCTCATTCAGCAAAAATTCGCCATGTGAACAGTTGGCAAGGTGAATCTTGTTTTCAGTCTTCTTTGAAGTTTGATCATTGTAGAAACAATTTTTTTCTACAAATTATAGTTGTTGTTCTCCAAATTTTAGGAATTTGCATCATGACTCAGTCAGTTTTAGCAATGGTCGATCAGTGAATTCAAGGAACAATTTATCATTTTATGAAAATCTCAATTTGATGAAGTTGGGAAGATTTCAGTGGTTCAAAGTTGGAAGAGTGGAGAATCAGTCTCCTCATCTTCATTCTCTGTAATCAAAGAGCTTTTGTGGGTCCAAAAGCTTCCCATTTGGGAGGTGTGATCACGTGATCATGTCCTATCGGAGAAAATGCTCAAAATTTTATTTTCTCAGAATTGGTTGAAACTAGAATGAAAGGAAAGGTCTCGTCAAAAAGATCATGTAACTGCGAACGACACTCAAATCCGATGTTGTATGAGGAAGATATTCAACTTTGAAGTTTCTCAATTTCAGGCAAAAAGCCCAATTTGACTCATTTTGACTTTAATAAAAACAAAATATTAGAAAAGGAATATTCCACGAAATATTCCAAGAATATTCTACAGAATATTCTGTAGCGGACCAATCACAGGGCACCACGTGGCCTGCCCGGAGGCTGCCACATGGCCCCAAGAAGTCAAACAAGGGTTGAATGGTTTGTTAAAAATTTTTGGTTGGCTCTGGTGGGTTTTGAACCTGAAACCTCTCCAATACAAATGCCATGACATACCACTGTGCTATTCGATTGTTTCTTATTATATATGGCACGGAAATGATATTTAAGTTTCAAAATGAGTTTGGGCGGGGCCGTAAATTGGCTAGCCCCTAAGGGCTGGCCCCTATACCACGAGACCATCGCCCGGATCCAAGGGCTAAAAATTTCGGTTGTTCAAACTGTTTACAGTAAAGTTTTAAATGATGCAGAGAAGGTCACATGACCCGGCGGATAATCCGTGGTCAAGTCAATGCGACGGTTGTGTTAACCGTCCACCCCCGACGGTTTCAGCCAACTACATGTGGCCACGACAGTTCTCACATTTAATGTTATCTCTAACCGCCGATAAAGTTGGAGCGCACCCGCCAAGTTTGGCTTGGTTGCTATTTTAACTGGAGTTAACTACAGTTCTCCATAATTAGTGGATTTTTTCAAGGGCAAACTGGGCAAAAGCTTCAGTGGGACATAACTTCTGCTAGGAGAATCCTTTTGGAGCGATTTTTTTATTTTTATTTTGGGTAATTGGAGCATTCCAGAGCCACTGGAGTAGGTTGTAGAGCCATTAGAGCATTTCTTCAGGTGTTTTATCAGTGAGAGAGCTTGAAGAGCCACCAGGGCTTGGGGATTAGAGAGCTGTATTGGATTATAATTATCCATTGGAGGTGAAACTATAGTCATTTCTTACTTTTTTTTGCACTCTGAACTGATTTCTACAGCTATTTTCACCTGTTTAGGCTTTCTACACATTATATAACCATTTTATGAGCATAATAAGAGCAAGGACATGCCCATTTGGGGGCCTTGGACCTGGCAGATGTAGCCCAGGAGGGGTGAACTGCCTTATCATATGCTGAGTTATATTATGTGATTTATTTGCTGCTTATTTTTAGAGTTAAATATGTTAAACATTAAAAATAAATAAGCCTCCTACATACAAAAAGACTCATAAATTCACCAAAAGCATTTTGTTCTAATTGAAAAACACATTAAACAATTTTCACACATAAGTTTATGGATAATAAATACCTTGCACTAGCAAACAAGTAGTTTCATTTCCAGATCGTTAGTGATTACTTCTATTATTTCTTTAGGCAGAGTCTGTAAAGGGCCAGAAAGCTTCAGGATCTCATCCTTTCTTTAAAGGTGACATATCCTGTAAATGCCCCTATAGTCCATCTCTGTATTAGAAATAAGAATTTCTCACATTCAGATCAGAGTACAATGGTTACAATCTTTGGGGACGATAGCTTTTAATTTTCAAGAACTTTTCTTGAATTTTTTTTTCGGAAGGAAAGGAAATCGAATTACGGGGTATTGCATGGAAGCCAGGAAAGATAATAAGCTCTAATGAGCACAATAAGCCAGGAAAGATAATAAGCTTCTGAAGAAAGAACAACGAGGCGCAATTGCACAATTATGCTCACTAGAAGTTCCAACATCAAAATCATCTATTTCTCCAGATCTCCAAAAAGTCTTGGACAATCATTCCAAGGTGTTTGAAACTACCAAAGGACTCCCACCTAGTCGTGATCATGATCATGCTATTCATTTGATTCCAGGAAGTGTTCCTCCAAACATCATGCCTTACAGATATCCTTATGTCCAAAAGAGAGAAATTGAATGTATGATTGCATAAATGTTAGAGGCTGGTATAATTCAACCTAGCCAAAGTTCTTTCTCTGCTCCAGTAGTATTGGTGCACAAGAAGAATGGATCATGGTGCATGTGTCCGGATTACAGGGAGCTCAATAAGCTCACTATTAAAGATAAATTTCCCATTCCTGTGACTGATGAATTATTGGATGAATTACATGGAGTAATTTATTTACCAAGTTGGATCCTTGTTCAGGATATCATCAAATTAGAATGAAGACTGAAGATATTCTGAAAACAACATTTTGAACTCATGAGGGTCATTATGAATTTTTGGTCATGCCTTTTGGCCTTACCAATGCACCTTCTACATTTCAAGGGGTGATGAATTCCATTTTAAAACCCTTCCTTAGAATATTTGTGCTAGTATTTTTTGATGATATACTAATCTACAACAGGTCTTGGAAGGATCATGTTCAACATGTTGACAGGGTGCTAAAACTATTGGAGGAGAAGCAATTATATGCAAAAACATCCAAATGTTTCTTTGGAGTACAAGGGGTGGAATATCTGGGTCATATTGTATCTCACAAGGGTGTTAAGGTAGACCCTAACAAAATTAAATCCATTAAGGAATGGAAATTCCCCACAACCATAAAGAAGTTGCGTGGATATCTCGGGTTAACAGGGTATTATCGCAAGTTTGTTGAGAATTATGGGAGAATAGCAGCACCTCTAACAACATTATTGAATAAAGATGCATTTTCATGGACTCCTGAAGCAGCTAAGGCCTTTCAACATTTTAAAGAGGCAATGTGCCTAGCACCAGTATTAGCTACGCCAAACTTCACAAAAAACCTTATTATGGAATGTGATGCCTCAAGAAATGGAATTGGTATTGTTTTAATGCAAGAAGGAAGACCCATTTCTTTTGAAAGTCATCCAATCAAAGGAAAGTATTTACAAAAAGCTATTTATGAGAAGGAAATTTTGGCAATACTACATGCACTAAAGAAACGACGACCTTACCTAATGGGAAGACACTTCAAGGTAAAAACTGATCATGATAGTCTTAAACACTTTTTGGAACAAAGGCTATATTCATAAGAGCAGCAAAAATGGGTCACAAAGATGTTGGGTTATGACTTTGAAATCATCTACAAAAGAGGGAAGCTAAATGTTGTTGCAGGTGCACTCTCAAGAAAGGATGAAGAGGTGGAAGCATTGCTTTGTGCCATTTCTATTATCCAACTAGATTGGATAACCGAAGCAAGAGATGAATGGAAGAATGACGAAGAAGTGTGGACACTCATTCAAAAGTTGCAGCAAGATCCTAGTACGTAAGATGCATTTAGTTGGAGAAATGATTCCTTATGGTACAAAGATCACTTATATATTTGCAAGAATTCCCAACTAAAACGAACGATTCTTTTGGAATTGCACGCTTCTCCTTTAGGAGGACACTCGGGATTTTTAAAAACTTACCACAGGGTGAAGAAATATTTTTTTTTGGGATGGCCTTAAATCTGATATTCAAAAGTTTGTGGTGGAATGTTTGGTTTGCCAGCAAAATAAAGTTGAGACAATTAAGACCCCGGGTCTTCTACAACCTTTATCCATTCCAAAGAAACATTAGCAGGAGATTTCAATGGATTTTATCACAAGTTTACCTAAGTTTGAAGGAAAGAGTGTCATCATGGTGGTAGTTGATAGACTTACCAAGTATGCACACTTTTGTGCATTATCTCATCCATTTAAAGCAAGTACAATTGCTACTGCATTTATGGAAACAATTAAAAAGCTACATGGAAACCCAAAGATTATTGTAAGTGACAGAGAACCCATTTTTACAGGAAATTTTGGATGGAATTATCTTCTTATTTGGGTACTCAACTAGCTCATAGATCATCTTATCATCCTCAATCCGATGGTCAAACTGAGATAGTGAATAAATGTTTGCAAGGATATCTTCATTGTTTTGTATCTGATAAGAAAGCACAATGGGTCAAGTGGTTACCTCTCGCTGAATGGTGGTATAACACTTCCTTCCATACTGCAGCAAAAATGACCCTATTTATGGCACTTTATGGATATCATCAACCGTCCACCACATCTTCTTTAAGGGAAAATTATAGGGTTCAAGCAGTGGAAGATCACATCGAGCATCAACAAGAAGTTCTCCAACTCTTAAAGGATAACCTAAATTTGGCACAAAATCGAATGAAACAACAGGCAGATCAACATTGCAGTGAGAAAAGTTTTTATGTAGGAGACTGGGTATTTTTACAGCTACAACCATACAAACAGATGTCCCTCAAGCAAGCTAAGAAGGATAATAAATTATCACCAGAGTACTATTGTCCTTACAAGGTGTTGCAAGAGATTGGTACTATGGAGTACAAATTGGAGCTTCCAACTTCTTCGCGAGTGCATCAATTTTTCCATATTTCATGCTTAAAGAAGGTTATAGGGGACAAAATTCTAGTTCAAACAATATTGCTTGAACTTGATGAGGAAGGAAAAACCATATTGGAACCTGAAGCAGTCACGGAAACAAGAACTCGACAGCTATGAAAACGATCAATTTCAAAGTATCTCATCAAATGGAAGAACTTACCCATTGAAGATTCTACATGGGAGGATGAGAATTTTATACAGAAGCACCCAGAGCTACTCAAGCGTTGAGGACAACACTTCTTTGAAGGAGAGGAGCATGTTAGGTCCCTATATTACTACTATAGTCCCTTATTACTGTTAATGTAACCCCCTTATTGTATTATTGTACCCTTGTAAGCCCCATATTGTTATTATTGTGCCCTTACATTATTATTGTTAGGTTGGCTAGGATTACATTGTGGCCCCATGGACTCTTATATATAGAAAGGAGGTTTTTTCATTTGTATCATCCAAGAATTTTTCATTTATGTAATGTATTGGAGGTTTCCCCCTCGAAGTGGCTTACTTCTCAGGCATTGATCTCTCTTTTATTCTATTTTTGGAGTTGATTTCATAACAGGTGAAGCTTGCGGTGGGGTCTAGCGAGGTGCTTCTTTTGCAAATGTAGCCACACTTTTTCACCCACCTGGAATTTGTGTGGCACCCAATGTTGATCATGTCGTTGCTTGTACTTAGCATTGGCTCTGTCCAATATGTCATGAACCTGTTGGCAGATATGTTGAATGAGCTCAATGAAGTTGTTCGCTTTGTCAGCTTCAGACTAGACATGAGACGAATGGGCCTGAGTAGCCGCAAATTACATGGCTACGTCAATGGGACATAGTGGCTGGAATCACAAGCCCACCTGAAAGGGGTTGTGGTCGATTGAGCCGTGGAGAGCCCGATTATAATTGTGTTGTACATAGGGAAGGCTCTCATCCCATGTGCATGGATGCTTGGAATTGTACATGCACAAAATGTGTACGATCATCTTGTTGACAACCTCTGTTTTGCCATCATTTTGGGGATGGAAAGTTGTGGAATTGGTGAGCTTGGTGTCCAGCATTGACCAGGGGCTGGACCAAAATGTGTTGAGGAACCTATTGTCCCGATCTGAGATGATAGATTGTGGGATCCCAAAGTGCACCCACACTTGTTCAAAGAAGATTTTAGCAGTGGCTTCTGCTGTGATATTCTTCTTGCACGCCACCATAATGGCCATCTTCGAGAATCTGTCGACGACCACGAAAACATAGTCGTTTCCATGCTTAGTAGAAGGAAGGCCCGACATGTAATCCATGGAGATGGATTCTCAAGGTCGACTAGGGGTAGGTAGCAGATTATAGAGGCCTTGCTTCTTGATGGTCGGTTTAGCAATGGTGCAAGCAGTGCAGGATTTGATGTACTTCCCTACATCCCGTCGAAGGTTCAACCAATAGAAATACTTCTGCAGTACTGCCATTTTTTTCTTGACCCCGAAATGCCCAACGACTCAACTATATTGTGCTTCCCAAATCATCTTGGCACGCTCGCTTGAAGGAACACAAAGGTGTCCCAAGTGACATAGCAGTGCATCCTGGAGGTGAAAATTTGGAACTTGCGTACCATAAAAAAGTGTCTTGTATGTGTGGCCAAATTTCAGATCACTCTTGTAGAGAAACGACCAATTAGAAGTCTCGTGCCCAAAAAATTTGAGAACGGGGGTGAGCACCACGATCAGTGATCGATTGAGGCAGTCTGAAATATTATTGGTGCTTCCCTTCTTGTACTTGATGTTCAAATGAAACTATTGCATATATGTGGACCACTTATAATGGCGATCGTTCTGCAACTTCCTTGTGTCTGTATGAACTGCAGGGGTCAGTGGTCTGTGTGGATGACCGCCCAAAATGTAATGCTTCCATTGTCGACAAGCCTGCATAATGGAATACATTTCTTTGTCATAAGTGGGATACTTTCGGACTGTGTAAGATAGTGTCTCACTATGATATGCCACTAGATGCCCCTGTTAAGTAAGAACTGCCCCAATAGCATAGTCATAGGCATCTATCTCGATCTCAAATGGTTGTTGCAAGTTTGGTAATGTGAGCACTGGGGCAGAGCAGAGGTGATGTTTCAATTCCACGAACGCCTTCTGTTGAGATTTTGACCAAAATAATTTTTCTTTCTCTCCTCCCTTGGTGACTTGACTCAAGGGCCAAGTGATATGAGAGAATCCCAACACGAACCTATTGTAGAAATTAACAAGACCATAAAGCTACAAAACTCTGTGACAGTGGTTGGGGCTGGGTAATATCGAATGACCTAGATCTTGGTTGGATCTACATGCACCCCCCATTCATCAATAATGTATCCCAGATACTGAACTTGGGTCATGCCAAAAGTGCACTTCTCCAAATTGGCACACAACTTGTGTTGTCACAATGTTTGGAGGACTTATCGGATGTGGTGTGCTCTTCCCAAGTCTGGTTGAAGATGAGGATGTCATCCAAGTACACTACTACAAATGAGTTGGTGAATGGGCGCAAGATTTCGTCCATTAGCCTTATGAAGGTTGTGGGAGCATTCGTCAACCCAAAAGGCATGACCAACCATTCGAAAAGGCCCTTCTTGGCTTTGAAGGCAATCTTCCATACATGGGAGGGTTCGATTGGTACCTGGTGATACCCGAAATTCAAGTCAATCTTGCTAAAATATTTCACCCCCTTGGGTTGGTCCAGAAGGTCATCAATCCGTGGGATCGGGTACCTATTCCGGACAATGATCTTGTTCAACGCCCGATAGTCAATACAAAGTCTCCAAGTCCCATCCTTCTTCTGCACCAACACGTTCGGGCTCCCACAGGGCGATGAACTCGGCTGGATGTGACCTTTTTGCATCAGCTCCTAAATTTGCCTCTTGATTTCATCATTCTCCATAACAGAGCGTCGATAGATCGGTCCATTGAGTAGTGATGCACCTGGGGTCAGATCGATGGGGTGCTTGACCTGACAGTGCAGAGGCACCCCTGTGTGTGAGTTGAAGATGTCCCCGTACTCCTCCACAACCTTGTCCATTTTTTGTTGTCGTGCGGAGGATTCCTGTCTGGAGGTCGTGGCCACAATCTTCTTCTTTCCCTAAGGGCGGATCATCAAGAAAACAAATTTCCTGGTTTTGGAAATGAGCTTACTGCATTGTTTTGCAGTAACCAAAGAGATAGAGGCAAGTGGTGGTACCTCCGGTATCCTGTACAACTTATTGCCCAAAGTAACAATAACAGCGCGAGGCTGAGACACATACATAACATGTCGCTTCCACAAGTATGGTTGGCCTAATAATACATCACAAACATCAAGAGGAGCAATGCCACATAATAACTCATCTATGAAGGTCTTGATGTTGTAGGGAAGGCGACACTGCTAGCTGACACAAAGATCCTGTCCTTGGTGAAGCCACCTGATGGTGTACAATTGTGGGTGTGTTTTTGTCGGCAAGCCCAACTGCTTCACGACCTCTGCTGAAATGAGGTTCTTTTGGCTCCCACTATTGACAATGAATTGTAGTGGGGAACCCTTTATCCACATCTGGGAGTGGAAAAGACGCTCCTCCTCCTCTGGATCTTCTGGTTCCTCCTTTTGGATCTTCGCGATGGCAATAATGGCGTTAGGATCTGCATCAATAATCTGCTTCCCTTTATCATTCCCCTTATTAGGTTCTGATTCAGAGTCAGAACATGCATCTGATTTAGAAGCCCTCATCTCAACCACCAATGACTGTTTGACCCGACACTCATTTGTGTTGGGAGTGGAGCTCTTATGGAACTCACACCACTTTCCTGTGTCCTTCTTCGGCTTCACGGTGTTGTTCTTTGCTTGCGTCTTTGGCAAGTTGTCTTGGTTCACCATGCCATGGCTTTGTCCTTTGTTCTACGGTTTGGGGGCACCTTTCCCTTGCTTTTGATTCGCAGATTCAAAGTCTCGCTTCTTCTGTTTAAATTTTTGCTCAATCTTGACAACATATTGGTATGCTGTACCAAGCGAGGAGATGTCGAGGAACTTCATTTCCTCATGAATGTATCTATGTAGACAATTACGGTACTTTAGCACCAAATGTTTCTTCGAATATTTGATACCAAAATTTGTGGCAAGGTATGGAACAAATTCGTAAGCTCATGCACATCTTGATCCCTTTGCTGTCACAGTGTAGTCCATTGTATGTACTTGTCCTCATAGCTTCCCATGGGATAATATTGTTTCTTGATGGCATCTCAGAAATAATTCCAAGTGGGTACGACCGAGAACAAAGAGGGTTCCCCCTCTTCCTTTTTCTCACAGTAGGTTTCCCACGAGTCCTTGACATGGGGGGTAGCTTTGAGGAGTGCAAAAATAATCTTCTCTTGGTCGGAAAAGTCATGAACCGAGAAATGTCCTTCTAATAGATTCAACCATCTATCTACGACTCCTGAATCTATTTGACCCTCAAATATGGGAATGCCAAAGTTTACTTGTACCTTAAAAGGAGTTGCACCTCCAAAGTGGCTGTTGGATGCAGATGCACCGTCGGTAGGCATTCGTTGAAGGATCTGGGCAAAGTTATCCATCATCGCATTCCTTCGTTTTTTGAGGGCCTCCTCGAGCAATATTTTGATAGGATTTCCTGCTCCTTCATATTTCTTTTCGCCCCCCATGGGCGACCGTCGGGGTTTGCGAGGCTGATCTTGCAATGGTTCAACCAGATCGAGCCCTAAATCCTTATACCCCGACCTTGTTGGGGACATGCAAAGAATGATTGAGAAAGAGTAGACCAGTCTGATACCACTGATTCAGATTTATGCTGTAACGTAACATAATACACATATAACCATAAATACAAAGATGCAGCGGAAATAACACTTCATTTCATTAATATCAAAGAACTAAAATTTGTTTATAAACATAATGGAAATAAACTCGCTAGGGTGTTGGTAGCTTATATCTGAGAAGAGATGTGGTGGCTACAACCCTCTAAACTATGTTACAATAAGGCTCAAGGGCCTATTTATTATTGATAAACATTGGAAAACCCTAAACATCCAAAAACCTAACCCTAGGAGATGAAGTGCCAAAACTATGGGCCCCGTTTGGGTAAATTGGTACATCAGTCTTCGCAGGGACGTAACTTTGGCATACAATCTCCATTTGATGCGCACAATACCTCGTTATAAATATCTATCCGAGGAGTACAATTTTTGATTTTAGGGCCTCAAAACAGCTCCGGAAGTTCAGGACCCAAAAAACTGCTAAAAATAGTAAACTGTGCTACAATTAAGGAAACTGAAAAACTGAAAGAAACAAGGGTGGGGCTCCAAGTGGAATATGCAAGTGACCACCAATATCCACCTAGATCACCACTAGTGGTTCATAAGCAAGTATATTTCTTACCAAATGCCTCTAGTTCTTGGGTTGTTAAATTATTTCCTCACATTCAAGGAAGATTAATACTTAGTCAATTAAAATCGATTTTAAATCTCATTGAAAAACCAAAAAAACTACTTCAACTTAAATAATATAGTAAAAAAACTAATATTTCTAATGATCATCACTAAATCTATCTCCAATGAAATTATGCACATAAAATTTAACATAGATGTGGGATACATTACAATTTAACTTCTTTCTTACAAAAACAAACATTTATGAAGGAAAATTTTAAGGATGAAAGTAAAGTCTAGAAATTTTGGCGATTCAACTTAAATAATATAGTAAAAAAACTAATATTTCTAATGATCATCACTAAATCTACCTCCAATTAGATTATGCACATAAAATTTAACTTAGATATGAAACACATTACAATTTAACTTCTTGCTTACAAAAAGAAGGAGAATTTAAAGGATGGAAGTAAAGTCTAGAAACCTCAATGAATTTTAGTAGGCTATAAAAAACACATTCAAATTTTAAAATGTTTGATGATAATTTTGTAATTTTTTTATTTTTAATTATTTTATTTTATATTAGCCTATATATAATCTTGGCCTTTTTAAAGAAAAATACTTATATAATATAAACTTGCCTAATAAATTTTAGAAAAAATAAAAATTACAAATTTTATTTTTTAAATATAAAAAATAGTACTATATACATATTAACCTTTAATTTAAAATTAATACTTTTACACATATTAGCCCTTAAAATTTTCTATCACACTTAAGCAGAATAAATTAAATAATTAGATTCTATCTCATTATTTTTTTAGAAATAGTTCAGAGACACTGAATAACCACTACATCTACAAAAAAATCAAGATAAATCAACCCAAAGAAATTTACACATCCACAAAAAGCTCTTGACCTCCCAATTGAAAAAATACTTAACAATGGAAACTAGACCAACCTGAGCTATCATTGAAACTTATTGTACCTGCCGCTGGCAGGTCACTACGCATCAAGTTTTGCTTGATAGTGACATTAATTGTCTTTGATTAGACATATCTCTTCAATTTTTGTATAGTTTGGCTATAGTTAAGTTTTAATAATTTTTTTATTTATTTTTTTAATTTATTTTTCTTGCATCTGATTGGTGGATAGTTTCAACATGTTATTGCAAATTTCATATATATTTGTGCAACAGCAATAAAGACAAGCTATGCAAAGTCAAGAATTTACTGATACAATATTTCCAAAGCGTACGGGAATTGTGAATAATATGGGAACCATATTCCAAAGCGTACGGGAATCGTGCTGAATCTTCATTCTCACTGTAAAATCTAAGTTCTGCGGTTAATTAACTCAAGGTTCATGAACAACACTCGGCCCACGCACTTATTCTTATCTTATAGTTATGAAACTATATTCCAAATCCACCTTAAGAATGTGAGCCAATTATCTCAACACTTTGGGTTGGTATCACACACACACAAACACACACACACACACACACACACACACACATATATGCATCGGGCTTTTACATTTCTTTTGGCTCGCCTTTCGACTTTGGGCTAAACCCCGACGCATCAATATATGTTAAAGTCTGGTTCCCACAACTTATTATATATCGACCATTCCACACTTGAATAGCCAAAAGTTTACGTGATAAGTCAATTGGACCCCACGTTAACGTGCCTCCGCCATCCAACGGCTAAAGGTTTGTCGCGCTCCCAATCAATATCCAACGATGCATAACAAATATCGCGTAAACTAACTGCACAGGGCTTAACGCTTGGAAATCACGCGATATGAGTGGTATTAGAATACCACTGCTAGGTGACATGTCGAGCACCTAATTAGATCGCGTTCCAAAATGAATTACCACTTACCAGTTTTCAATCGCGCGAAACCCATAAACTATTTCTTGAACCCGCCTTTACTATGCAACATCCAGGTTCCACTCTTATCTTCAAGGTTCTGCTACTCTTCACTTTCGGGGGTCATTCGACGCATTTATTTTAACATAACTTTGATTTGATTCTAACTTTCGAAGACCAAGTGTTAGCTTTAACCATGTGCTCGGCATACAACTCCTTTTATGCAAAGTCCAGTCATAAAATACGTATATCAACATATATATATCGAGCGTTTGGAACATGAATAAACCTTGGCTTTGAATAAAACCAGCACGAACATACATTCGTATAATCTTCAGGTTTACAGCCAGAAACCCCCCACGTCATCCCAGGGTTTCCAAAACACTATTGACTCTGTATCAGGAAACCTCCATGATGACTTTTGAGGGGCAGAAGCACCAGGGGCCGGCAATAATTGTAGCGAAGCTCACGGGATTTCCCTTCCAGCAGTGCAAACATGCCGTCAGCACTGTCTATTTCCAGCCTTCAGGTCCCACTGGTGGCATGGTTGTCTTTGTTAGCGACATGTTGCAGTTAGCTGGGGAAGAACACCATCTCAGATTCAGCCAGGTAATCCATACGATATTTTTCTGTGATGGAAAGCTTTTGACTTTTTCTTTTGAACTCCATCTGTCATGAAATTGGCTTAATCCAGGTTTATAAAAGCCTCAGTACATTTCTTAAGCATCAGATTGATGAAAGCGACCTAATACATATCTTATAAATCCCAATACAATAATAATTTAATTAAAGTTATGATGAAGTCAAATATCAAAATTTGAGACTTTTTTGTTTTTTTTAAACTCATTTTTATGGCTTTTCTCGCTTTTTTCTTTCAGAGTGATCTAATTTTATCCCTTTTATTTTTAAGAGTGATGTAATTTTATCCTTTTTCTTTTTAAGATGGATTTAATTAACCTATAAAAAGATCTAAATATACATTTTTTTGTTTTTGTTTTAATTTATACATTTTTTATTTTGTTTTAATCTATAAATTTCAAAGAAAAAAGCACATACTCTTAACTCTTAAATCCACTCCAATAACTCTTAAATCCATTCCAACTAACCATTGATGTACACTTGCCTTTTAATTTGACTTCTACATGATCTTGTAAAAACATGCTATTATTAATATGATTGCAGACATCTGGTTTTAGTTCTTTTTAATTTGTTTCCCTGCTGTATAGTATGTATCTTTGCCTAAGGCATGCGATCGTTCTTATTCTATTTGGCATCTGAATGATATATATCTTTTATAAGGCATGGCATCATTCGTATGATCCAACTTTATTTTCCTAAATTAGCAGTCTTGCAGTAATTAAATATTTTAATTAGTAGTTTGGCTTTTGATTATTTGTAAGTAGGAAAATTTAAATTGTATATTTTTTATATAAAATATTAAAAATATAATGTGATGCAGGTCTACCTGCTGGATCCACTCTCAGTCCATGTATATAATTCCATTTTTCTTTGTATACTCCCAATCTTCAAATTCCTTTCCACACAAAACAACATTCAACTTTCGCCCCAATTAGTTTTAAATTTGGGCAATCCTTTAACAACTTAAGGCAAAGGCTTCTATATCTCAAATCTCTGATTTGAGATATAGAAATAAAATCCTCTTATGAATTGTGAAACCCATAATTCAATACACCCAGATTCCTAATATTTCTCATGCGGAAGCTTATAAACTAAGTCTTCAAGGGAGACTTCTTTTCATTTCCTATATGGTTATAAGACCATAGTCGAGGCCCACTTTATGCGATTGTTCAATGGTCGAATAAACCCCCAAAAAATCTTCTCACAGGCTTATATATCCATATAACTGATTCTAATTGAGAAAGGGAAATGTAATATTACCCTCTAAACGTCCATGCTTCATAACCATTAACTTTGTTATCAACCCATTTCACGAAGGTCCGCAACATATTAATTCATTCATACAAGGCCCCACACCATTCATCAAACATACGTGGGCGCCTTTTCCCTTTAAAACTTGCCACGACACTTCTATAACAGATTGCATCAGTGTATATAACTTATGCGCCTAGACTTTGGTTAACAACCATTCTACATTCGTTATCAAAATATGGCATCACACTTTGTGTTAAGGTCTTGACTGCACGGTCTAACCTTTATTCCTAACCACCGTTTATTAGAACCTTCGTTAAAAAACCATCGCATTTCTTGTCAATGCATCAGGGCCCACGGCACTTACTTCTTAAATCAATTGCTGGACTGATCTATTGGTCAGTGATTCATCGCGCTCCTCTCAGATAACTGTCACCGTCGATCTTCGTTTATTAACCCCTTCACATTTTCAATCTGCAAACGCCGTCGGATCTCCGTAGCCTCCCATCGGATGGACATAATTCATATTGCGTTATTTTAGTCTTCATGAGTTAACTCTCAAAATTTACGCGACGTGAATGGTTTTCTAAAACCGCCTGAGGCCACATGTCAGGCAAGGACCCTAATTGCGTTTTTTTTCCAAAATTTGTTTACCGCTTTGCCACAGCGCGACACCGCCGGTGTTGAATCCTCAAACCGCCTTTACTGTGCACACTTCAGGGTTCCACCATATCGACTCACGGTTCCACTTCCAATACTAATTCGCCTTCAACCTTAACTTCATTCTAACTCTTGCCACAACAACTTCTCTTTGGCGTGGGAGCTCTCATCGCTCTACACAGAACTACACTCATTGGAACATCCGCACCCAACTATTTCAAATTGAATGTTGTTCAATCAACCTTAATCCAAGACTGACTCATGCATTCTCATACAGCTCCAATTACCCTACGCACAAAATCGAATGACACCCATATGTAATAGATTCACTCCAGAATGCCTCCAACCTTGATACGTATAAAACCTCTTATATACCCAGTCATATGCAGAATTACATTTTAATTCCCAATTACAGAACTCTTGCTACAACCTTTGCTTCGACACGGTAGATCTCATCGATCTACACGGAACTTCCATTCCTTATGTTGGTCAATCTCAACGAAATTGAAAGACTTCCATTAAATTAACTACGTTTTCCGGAACAGGATAAAAAGTAGTACCAATAAATCTCCAAGGGATTCCTTGACCCTGAATATTAATCAATTAAACAAAGTTCAATACTGAAACCAAATATACCAATAGCCAGGGATTTACTGCCCTTCACGAGAATCGAATTCAGCTGTACATGACTCACTAATTGAGTATGCGCTCTCAATTTCATAACCAATATTTCAATACTAGACATGATTCCACTTTGTTTCTTATACAATTGGGTTAAGGGAATTTGAATTCGTTTACGCGGGACTTAAACCAATCAAGGCACATAAATTTCAGAATAAAACATCGACCGGAAGGTCGAGTTCTTCAATGACACACAGGATTCATCTAACCAGAGTTTAAACCAACAATATCCATACAATGCTAAACCAATTCATTTTATATACACCACTGGAATTACTTATAGAACCTCCTTACTTTGGCCAGGTCTTCTATTCTGTGGCCCTCTACAATCTACTCTGTCTCCTCAGCTATCTACCTCTGCTTACATTTATACAAAAGGGTAACCTGAATCGACTCAGGTTCCGTAACAGTTCACCGAACTCTTCAATTTCCCAAATTTTAGACTTAAACCCAAAATAATTAAACTGTCTCTTCACATTCCTTATGTTCTCTAGCGATTAGAGGACATTTACAATTTCAATATGCTAATATTTACATGAAAATTTAAGAACATGAGACCCCCTATGTCTACTAAGATACAAAGTATTTAATTGTGCCTAATGCCCCTGCATCATGATGCATTATATTTTTAATATTTTTTATTTAAAATATAAGAAAAAAAAACAAATTTAATTAGAATGTCATCTAAGTTGTAAGGGTTAATTTGAAAGGAAAGAAAATAAAAAATGTTAGGATATCATTTTAGTGTTAATTTTCTATCTATAATATAAAATAACAAATTACATTTAAAAAAAAACTTTTAAACATAGTTTAAAAACAAAGATCTTTCTAGGCTCTCTAAAATAAAATTAAAATATAATAATCCATATTTCTTACACCGATAAATTATAAATCTTATTAATAAATGATATATTTTGAAAATATAATAAATTAGACGTAACAATTGTCTAAATAATTGAAAAGGTTTTTGAACATATGCCATGATAGAACAATTACCATAAATAAATAAAACTATTAGTTATTCAATGCATCTTAATTTGAAAAAAAAAAAAAACAATTTATAATTTGATTAATATTTAAAACATTTTAATTTAAAAAATTATAAATATTATTATTAATACATTAATTAATAAAATCAGCAGGTGTAATTTAAATTATATAATCAATTATTCATAATGCATATTTAGTGGTGATATTGTATATATTGTTATTATACCTGCATTATGAATCAATACAACATTTTATTAAAAATGAATGGTCCTTGAGAAAGTGATTAGCTAAGTTTTTAAATAGTTTAAATTCAAGAGCTCCAGCAATTGTTACAAATAAAATATTTTTATTGGTGAATGTAAAGCAATAAAATATTTTTATTGGTGAATGTAAAGCAATAATATGGAAGATAAGAAATTACCTATATTCCCTGCCAATGCAATTGTTCAATGCTATACACTCTCTCATACTCATATTGATGCTAAAAATAAGCTAAGCATATGTAGCAGATCTAATCTACACATCAAGTGCATATGCTCATGGGTATTTCTAGTAATTATCAATATGCATATTTTTTACTTTAATTTAATTATATTTAAACTAAATTAAGCAACAACTTTATTACAAAGAAAATCTTCATAGAGATGTTCAAACTCAAATTGCAACAATTATTTCTAATTTAATTTAACTATACTTTATTGCAAAGCAAATCTTCATAAACATGCTCAAACTCAAATTGCAACATCTCTATAATTACATTAAGGGGCATGTAATAGCTACCCATAGACATTTTCAAGATCACATTGCAACATTAACTCATCTCTTGGTTGTGGCTACACAACCGTGCCTTCGATTCCCAAGTTCTGTTGATGCTTAACCCTTTCTCCTCGTACCTACTCAAGGTTCTTTCTGATGCTCGGGCTACCTCCTCTGTTCTATTCTATTGCACATGAAAATGCACATCCAAAATTTTCCCAATAATCCTAAATCTGAACAAAGTGAACACCTTGCGGAGGCTTTTCTATCACCATGATTATAAACCGCATGTAAGTCAAGCCTATCTATGGGAGCTTGATTTTTTCAATTATGGTTAATTCATATATTGGATCAACCTTCACTAATTCTATAACCAAAGTTCTCACCCCGACGGAGCTCGACCCACTATTTGAATTTTATAAAACCCAATATACACATGCTCCAAGCTTACCCTTGTGCATTATATTGTAAGTCCAAACCACAACTCTGGTTATCATATAAACCCTCCGTTATATGCTAAAACACTGCATGTGCATACATATGGTCAATCATAGTGCTTATAATTAAATGAGTTATTCGGCCCACATCAACTTCATACTCACGTATACATCCTTATGCGCGCTCCCTTTGTGATAATTCACCTCAACAATAATATTTTGACATATATTATAACGAAGCTTTGACTTTTGGTTACCCCAACATAATCTCAGGCACGGCTTCAAAACTTCACGTTCAACATAACATGTATGTTAACATATATATTATCATTCTATGCCCGTAAGAATTATCGACCTTGGGTTAAACTAAACATTAGCAAACAGTAATGGATGCGCCCTTCATTAATCACACAAGATTCGGCTTAGACCTTGGTTTAGGTTTCAATAAACAACACAACGGTTGTTTCTGCCCACAACTTATATATACATATACATCGGCCATTCAACATCCCTTTTCAATGATTAATAACCAAACAATTGCGTGAAGGATCGACTGGGTCCCAGTACCTTACCTCAAATAATTGTCAGACGGATCCAACGGTCCATCATTTGTCGCTCTCCAACCCTCGATCAGATGAACACAATTTAGTATCACGTTTTCAAAGCCTTCGAGCGTTAACGCTCCAATTTTATGCGATGAGAGTGGTTTCTGAATACCACTCTTGGACGTGTGTCCACCAGCAAGTGGAATCGCGTTTTTTTTTCAAAACTTTAATTACCACCTTCGAGCTACGCGATACTGCTGGGTTTTAAACGCCGCTTTAACTATTCACTTCATGATTATGTTCCCTCCTGCTCAAGGTTCCATTCAACTTTGGTTCTACGCCTTCTGAAACCCGTTACTTCGTCTTTCAATTTTTCTCCAACTACTCCGATGTAATTCCATTCCTCAACGCCTCTTCGTTCTGCGTCTGTCCCCAATTCTTCAGGCTATCTAAACATGTGTCCAACTACAACTACGCCAGTATCCTTTGATATGGGACCTGGCCTATTTCCATCGAATCCACTTTCGGTGAGTTAGTTCAGCGCTTACTACAGGCTTTTAACAAAACCCTCAGTTAGTTATGCAACCACTCATGAAGTCGACCGTTTCACCAAAATAGTTGGATTCTCATCGACTCTAGTTGAATTATCATACAAGATTTATCTTTTGTTTAATTCATAAGCAGAGAAGAGATTTCAATAGCATTGAAACATAACCCCTCTCACACCGAATTAATTTCTCCTTCGCTTTACTGTATTTGGCTTTGACAGAATCGACACCCTACAATCCTCTATACAAAGCTCCTTCATTACTTGGGCATGACATAGTTCGTAATCAAATCCAGCTTGAATGGGACCAACACTATACTGGGCATTGTATAATAATACCAATAAAGGAGGCAAGGTGTGAAATCGATGACTCTGTGATTGATTCACAGAATTCTATGACCATTATCAACGACACTCAAATTAACATTAAACCACAGGTTCATAGTGTTAGTATGAATCTTTCGTCGTAAAAGATCACTTTAGCTACGCATAACAAATAGCCCTAACATCTATTATGGCTGCAAAATATCTTTAAGTCTACTGCACAAATTCAGATCTAAGCACAAAAAGACATTAAGCATATAAAATATAATATGGTTCCCTGCATCCAATAGACAAGACAAGAACAAAGTGTTTAAAAGAATGATTTGTATTATATTAAAGAATGGGGCACTTGAGAGGAAAACAAGAAAGGTGTTTTCCAGTTCTCCTCAGTGGGATGGGTTCTTGGAAGTCCTCAGTGTTTCAGATCTAAAATTCCTCTCTCTTATTAGTGTAGAAAAACAAACATGGAACTCAATGGGAGTTCATAAAGCAAAATGGAAAATGGTGACCAAGAGTAGATCCAGAGTGATCTAATGCAATGAAGGTGACTAATGAATGGGGAAAACCCTTCTATTTATAACAAAATATTGGGGTGTTCTAGAACTCGGTGCATGAATAAAATATTATTAATCAAATTCTAGAATCACCCTTCAGGAATATTTTATTATATTTGTTGGAGGGCAAATGTCTTTTGACTTGGGTCAATTCCTTTATTTATAAACAATAAATAAATAAATGGTTTATTTATTATTTTAGGGACATGATGGGAATATAATTAAATAAATAATGATTTATTTAATTATTTAAAAATGATTTAGTCAAATTTAACTAGGAATATTATTTAAATAATGATTTGAATAACTTATTCCTAGGAAATACTTAAATAAATAATTATTTATTTAATTAATTTCCTTGTTTTGGGTTAAATATGACCAGGAAATATAGATAAATGTTATTTTATATGGTGAAAGCAATTTTACTTAGAGTAAAATTGGTCTTACATGGTGTACTTGGGTTCATCTAATGATAATGAGTTAGATGACCAAAAAAATGGTGTAACTGATTGCCCCCAACGTACGAGTGTTAGGAGCAAATCGTATGACCGAAGTACGTTGTAAGAACTCAATCACTAGGCGTCAAGAAGGAAGTGAGAGAGAGGAATGTAAGTTAGTCTAATGTGCTAAAGGACTAGACCCTGAGGAGACGAGACTTACAGGTGCAACAAGTCTCTAGGTAATGAAGTAGTACCAGTGTGAAAGGCGGCGGGGGAGGTATACCTATGCCCGCCGATACAATAGTACAAAGAATAAGGTGCCCAGAAAACCACAGAACACAAGGATGAAGCATATGCTGGCCTAAACATGAGCCTAATAAATAAACTGATTAATCCCACATACATGCAATTCCTGGAATAACCGTCATGACTTATACAATAAGATTTTAGTACATGAGATACAAATATGCCCATATGCCCCCTACACACGGGGAAGGGCTTACAACATCTAATTGATATATGCAAATCGAAGAGGGGTTGCAAACAGTTGATGCCGATATCATCAAATGAGAGGAGCTGCATCAAGGGCGGAAATAAAAAAGTCATCCGGGAATGTGGGGGGCTACCTGCATGGCCACCCCCTCATGAGGGTTGAGACATCTCACACATGCCTGGGAATCATCAATAGCTGCTGCTGCATCATTGGACCATCAAGTGTATGATCACGATCATGCTGAGAAGAGCTCGAACCAAGGTACACTGCCCCCTAGACCTGACGTCTGGAGTAAATGCGCTGATGTCGACAGAAGTAGGTCCGCCATAGGTGAGGCGATAGGGGAACCCAAACTAAGGCACAAGGGAGGAAAGTAGAGTGACGAACAGAGAGACACTAATGATGATGATGGAATGAGGGATATGGAGGAGCGATTGGACAACTTCCCTTGTTAGATCGTAAAGGGCATGAATAGCTTGGCAGCGACTGACACAATATCAGGAGGGATAGGGGACAAGGGTGCGGAAGGCCATAATGTGCGGCATGAGAGAGGGATCAAGCAAGACAGGAAGGAGGACTATAGCGGGGTACAAAGGGATTGGGAATAGGCTCCATGAATGTGATGATGACTCGAATGGGATGCTCTAAACAAGGGCGACTCGATGGTGCTGCCTCATAGTAAGGGTCCAGTGGGGAACCATAAAGGCATGAGTACAATAGGGTAGCTCATGACGAAAATCAACACGAACGAAGACGAGTAAGAAGGCAAAGTGGTGCCCCGAGTACAAGTGTCGTAAGTGAAGAAATTCGATTTTGAGAAGAGGTGAATAGACCCTTCATGGATGAACTGTGTCCTAGTGAAGTATCAGAACATAAAAAACTGACAAATACCCATTTGGGTGCTCGGTGAGAGCTTTCCAACGGTGCAGACGGTTTTTCAAACAGGGCTACGGTTTGGTCGCAGCGGGCGAAAGAAAAAACAGGGGTTTTCTTCTAATATGGCATTTTCCCTCCAAAATCATTCATTTGCTTGTGTAGCTGTGGTGAATGTGGAGGGGAGAGAAGGCCCTAAATCTTGCAGCGATCGTAGCGAACAAATCGACCATTGGAATTGTGATCCGTCAGTTGCAGGTAAGAGGCCTAATCCTAAGCTTTGTTTTTGATGGATTCAAATTGCAGATTAGGGCTTTAATTCTCAGTAACTGCCCCTACTTCATCATTACGGTCGGGTCGCACTTTTTGGGGCAAAAGCTTTGACCTGGGACGCAGGTTTGGGCCTGAAAAGTGCGAACTGGCCCAAGTTTGGCCCAAAAAGTGCGACCTGTTAGATGTGGGGGGTTTCAGTGCTGACATGTGCTGAGATGTTGTTTTGGTGTAAGTTAATGTAGTTTTGTTGATCTGGAGGCTGTCAAAAATGATGTTTTTGTGCAGATATGGCAGACATACGGATCAAGTGGAGAGAGAGAGACTTAGGTGCATTACGGATGGAAATCTAGGCGGATCAAGGTGTCCGTCGTGCACTGGCTAGGTATGGGGTTCTGAAATTTTTGGAGAACCCGTTGATGAGGGCTAGAGAGCCCTTGTTGGCTCGAATTATCAGTTATTGGGATCCAGATCATGAGGCGTTTGTAGTGCAGGGGCACAGGATCGAGCTAACGGTCCAGGATTTGTATTTCTTGACTGGTCTCCCACCATTAGGGATGGTGGGAGACACACAGCCAGTGTTACCACGGGGGTGTAACATTATGGAGTTTGTGGAGCGGCATTGTCGACCAGGTGTCCAAGTCAAAGGAACTCGGATATCCATTGGTGATATCGAGAGGTTGGAGACCCGGGCAGTGGCCGCAGCAGTGTTGCGGATCTTGGGTAGCCAGGCGTTCCATCACATCACTGGAGGGCAGATGATGATTGTGGAGAGTGTGCTGTGTGGGACCTACTATGGGTGGCCCCAGATGATGTTGGTGTCGATGAAACGACAACTGTCGCTATGCAAGCGACAAGTGAATCATGATTGTGCCTATGGGACTGTTTTGTGTTCTTTCTTCTTTGAGAAGATCCCGACCTTGCGACCTCGTATACAGTTACCTGATGGAGGTCCGAGAGAGCCTCAGATGCGTCGGTGGGGACGATTACTGTGTAGAGGAGGAGGAGGGGCAGTCGAACGGGTGTTCCGACCAGAGTTCTTCGCCCATTGGGATCAGATGCCACTATACATAGATGACTATCCCTATAGTGGGATGAGTTATTGGGGAGATCTGGACTTGCTGCTTCCGCGTGGTCAAGTGTGGGGGCCCGATGGTAAGTGACAAGCAACTAATCTGTTATGTGCATTTTAGAGTTTGTGACTAGTATGCATGGAACTAATTTTTATATGTTTTGGAATGTAGATATAGCTCCGGTGAAACCGGCCGGATATATGGGGTGACCGGCAGCAGCAGGAGCTGCAGGTGCGAGTGGATCAAGGACAGCGCAGAACGAAGATATGGCCGCTCTGGTGGAGGACATCCATCGTAGATGTGAGGGGTTGTTGACCGGTGTGTCGGAGCGTGGTTGGCAGGATTTAGATGACCAGTACATAGAGTTATGTATTGGGCTACCCTCAGAATGGCGAGGTATCATGCGACACATGGCGATGGTCGGTCAGACTGTGTGTGATCTATGAGCTGCGGGAGTAGAGCCATTGGCTCGGGATCCTCCGGAGAGTGATTAGATGTAGGGCAGATGATGCCCCCCAGTGTTTGTGTAGGGGCAAGTGGTGCCCCCCCATTTTGTAGTTGTGCTTTTTGTACCATGCTATGGGCATGTGATATGGTTTAGAGCAAATGGACTTGAAAAACACAATGTATATGATATATATGATTTATGTCTATGTTGTGGATGATGTGAAATGTTATTGTCTTGTGTGTGATAAATGCCAGTCTAGAACATGATTTTCAATTTGATTGGCGTAGTGATTTTGACGTCGAGGGATATGCTTAAAAGTAATGGATGTAAATGCACGTATCAAAAGTTTCACTCGTAAATATTGTCTAAACAGGATAGGGTTATGCACACGATAGACACCATTAAGTTGTAGGACAAGGAGTAGGGAATCTAAATGAACATGCAGATGGAGGATGTGATGAGAGAGGGCATCGGCTAAGAGACCACGCACGGCATCATATTCGCCCTGATTATTGGTGGCATTACCAATGCAGACCCCATTTGCAAGAACCAGGGTATGCAAGGGGGTAAATATGGCCCATGTTACTGAAGCGAGATTCCGGGAAGAGCGACTTGCCCCATCGGCATAGCCAAGATAATGGTTGGGGGAGAGGGCCGAAATAATAGTGTCGCGGGACCACAAATGGGAGGGATGAGAAAAAGGAGGGCAGCGTGAGTAGAGGATAGACATCCACTAACGGCTATGGGAGGGAGCAATGTGGGTAGGAGGTCTAGGATTCATAGATCAATGAGAGGGAGATGGATGAGAACTATGGGAGGAAGAATGGGGACTTAGGCTGCGAAGAACATCAAAGATACGGATGGTATGATCGTGATTATGGGAGGGAATGGAAGGGTCGAGGGGACTATACGACGCTGCAAAGCTACCGAAATCAACAGTGTGGGAAGAGAGGCACAAATACGGGTCATCACGGGGAATGACAAAAGAACATGTAAAAATATGGTCAAAACATGATGAGCCCGCGAATGTGTCTGAAGGAGGATCAAGCATAACAGAGGGAGTGGATTTGGAGGGAATGTACTCAGATGGTTGCGCGAATGATGATAAGTATAGGAGGGGAGCAGCAGATTTTGACATTTCAACATCAGGGGGAGGAATGTCAATGGTAGTAGGAGGATCCTCGAGTAGACCTGACACATATTGAGCAAGGATGGGAGAGGCGGATTGATTTTGTTCAATTTCGTACTCGCGAATGACCTCTAAAGAGGCTCGGTAATGCGTGAGGTGAGGAAAATGGTGAGAGTAATGGCCGTGGACGCCACACAAAGCACAAGGTTTGTTGGTGCGAAGAGTTTTTGAGGTCTTGGCTGCGGATGAGAAAGAAACAGAGGTTTCAGGGGTCGTCGATTCAGGGAACGCGAATTTAACCATGGGTTGGATATGGGGCAACTCAAGACAAGTATGGGTGGGGTGACTGATACCATCACACAAGGCACAAGGCTTGGGGGGAGGGGGAGGGGTGGGGTCGGGTGCGGTGGCCTTGTCTTTGGGTGCCCCCTTTCGAGTTTTTCTTTTCTTGCCTATAGGGGTTGCTATATGGGGAGGGTCCTGCGGAGGGGCTAGGGGCACTGTAGCGGTAGAAGGAGCGAAGGGAATCGGTTACACTAGTGTCACAGCTATGTATGGTTTGGGGTGGCCCGGTGGGGTTTCAGCGGGAGGAGTAAGATACCATACTAGTATTCCCAAGGTTAAATTAGGTAGGGAAAGGGTGGCCATGACGGGGACCAAGTAGATGTCGGGAGTGGGGCCAAGGCAAGGTATTTGACCGACGGGTAATGACCAGGGGGGATGAATCCCATATGGTGGAGACCTGAGGGAACTGACTCAGGAGGGTAGGGGGGGTCCTGAGTGTGATGGGAAGGGTCAGGTGAAAAAGGTTCGATTGACTGAAGCGAAGGGCTAGGAGCAGGAGGCGGTGGGCGAGATTGAGGTTGCTGACTAACCGGAGCAGGCTGTGGAAGGCCAGCCTGAGACGATTGCAGCATGCAAACATTCGCTAAGCTAGGGTTAGAGACAAGAGGAGGGGTAGGACCAGGAAAATTTCCAAGCAAAGAGGAGTCTTTGTAGACGCCAGGGGAAACACTGGTCAAAGAATCAACAGTTGGTTTATTGGTGACAGTAGAGATGGTGGACTCAGGGGAGGTCTGAGATTTTGGTTCATGGTAGGTCAATTGGTCAATGGTGACAATCTTGCCATTATGAGGGAAAAACATTTTGTGGTGGACTGCGGACGGGACGGCTGACATGGCATAGGCGTAACTATGCCCCAAAAGGATGTTGTAGTCAAGAGGGGCGTCGATAACTTCAACGTCGACACAAACAGTCTTTCCGGCAAGGGTGATAGGACAGCTACGAAATAGGCCAATGGGCTGGGAGGCATGGCTATCCCACGCGCGAAGGGTGATGGTGGAAGGAGCCAGTTCAGGGGATCCGAGTTGTTTCCAAACCGAAGCAGACATGACGCAGGTAGATGCCCCCTCATCAATAATACACCGAGCGACATTGGCGTTTCGGATTTTGACTGGGATTTGGAAAGCAACCGAAGGAGGAAGAGGGGGATGTTCGCACTGACGGGCGTCGAAAACAATCAATTGGTCATCAGCAGGATCTACAGCGCCCACGGCAGATAGTAGAGCCCTCTTTTGAGAAGGACACGACTGGAGGAGTTCCAGTGTTGAAATGGCGGCAGGAGATTGGGCCAGATCATCTACTATGCTGTATGAATGGGCAGCCTGACCAGAGGCAGCATTTCGGCGTAATGGTCCCTTAGGAGGTTTGGGATGAAACTCGGCTTTGGGCGGAGGGAGTTGTAAGGGACCATTGGGTGTCGATAGAGGCTCTGTAGGACTGGACGATGGAGACTTGGAGACGGGAGGTGTGGAATACTAACGGGACCGAGTTTGAAGGTTGAGGTCGACGGTGAGAGGAGGGTCAGAGGCCATCATGAGAATCTGATAATTAGAGGAACCAGAAGGAGAAGGTTGAGTGGTTACCGGGGCATGAGGAGGTTGAGTGGCCACGAATCCTTGTTGAGGGAAAGGATCGGTAAACACAGCGGGTTGGGAAGTAGTTGGAGTGGGAGGGATAGTAGGGGAGGAGTGTTGCCCTCACACGGTGGCCTGAGATTCCCACATCTGCTGCATTTGTGGTAATAAAGGACAATCGTGAGTGTAGTGACCATAAACACCGCAACAAGAACATGGCTTATTGGTGCGAAGCAACCTGTCCGGCTTAGGCTGAGGGCCCTGTGGCTAATTGGCAGTGGTAGAGTCAATACTGGAAGGATTGGATCCACGATTACCAGAAGCGGATTGATTGCCTCTTCTCCTTCTTTGAGAAAGAGGAAAATTAGGTGCCCCCTGCTGTGCAAATACTTGCCCTGGAGGGGGTAGTAAGTGCGGTTGCGGGGGTAGAAAAGGCAAGGGAGTGGGAGGTCCAAATGCTGGAGGAGTTGGGACACCAGGTTGCGGATATGGATAAGGGGTAGGGGGGGTAGCAGTAAGGTAAGTAGGAGGGTGGGAAAAAGGAGGAGGCATGCCGTAGCCTGAATACATGCTACTTGGAGGGGAAAAAACGCCGAAGGGGCTGGCCCCTGGAGGAAAACCATGGCCCGGAAGAGTTTGGGCAGAGGTATGTGACAGGGCTCCAACGATACCGTCGGCAGAGTGAGATGCCCCCGAGGCATTAGGGCCATCGGGTTTAGGAAGGTCAGGGAGGATGGTATAAACATAACCAGATGGGCGTAGATAAGGTCATACTTCAAGGCTATTTGGAGGGTGGCTTCTTCGGTTTGGGGAAAATGGGATGCGACATCTTTTCCAATGGGAGGTAAGAGGGAGCGAAGGAACCAGTCCATGTAAACCTGATCTTCAAAGGGGGGAGCACGACACAAGCTCCGTCTTCGCCGCCATTCCTGGACATGAGCAGAAAGGCGGGTCGAAGAGGATTGATGGAAAGAAGTTAAGAGTTTAGTGCCAGTGTCGTATCGGAGAGGGAGCTGGAAATAGGATTAAAAGGGTTGGGCAATGGTCGTAAAGGTGGTATGGGAAGAGGTGGCTTGATCAACATACCATTTGGAAGCTTCGCCGGTAAGTGTGCGCTGGAACAAGCGAAGACGGATGGAGTCATCGGTGATGGAATTGGAGGAACACCACATGTGGAAAGATCGGATATGGTTAGAGGGATCTTCACTAGCAAGGCCTTTGAACTGGGGAATGTCGGAGGGGAGCTTGGTTGGCATAGCAAGCCAACTCACATCGTGGCGAATAGGATCGTTAATCAGCTGATTGAAATCGGGGAGACTGAGGCCGGCCATATAAGGGAGTAATGGGGCAGTCGAGGTAGGTCCTGTAGTGGTTCCACTAGAAAGGGACCCAACGGTAGAACTGGGGTTAGGGCTAGGTCCTGAACTAGACATGGTGAAGGTAAAAGAGGGAGAACCAGAAGTAGTGGGAGAACTCGAACAATCAGAAGAAGAGTCGGAGTGCGGACTCAGGGGAGGACTTACTCGAGGATGACGGGAAGGAGGAAGTCGACGAGCGGAAACTGAGGGTGAAGGCCAAGAAGTCTCCAGGAGAAGCGACTTGGGGGCGCAATGATAACGAGAAGAAGAAAAACCGACAAGGGCAGGGAGGGATAAAATCAAGTGAGGTCAAGGGTGGAGAGGTGTAGTGACAATTGATTTTAAAGTATTTGCCAGGCGGTGTCAACCAGGCTCTTCTTCACTTAGGGTCAGTGTGTGGCGTGCGGTAATTTTAATTGTTTAAACCTAGACGTTTTGAGAGTAAAAGAGAAAGTGTGTTGTGTAACTGAAAATAAAGCTGCAGGAAATAAAACGAAAAGAACATAAAATTAACAGCTACTAATGCGTCAATGTAACCCAAGAAGGCGGGTCTCTCAAAACTAGTCTATAAGAGGGAAAAAACTAAGCCAAGCATGCAAAAAGGAGGCCAATAGATCTAATGTCAGGAGGGAATGGGATCTAAAAGAGAAATCTGCTGAAAAGTGGTGCAAAGAACAACAAAATAGGCAGAGGCAAGGTTGCTGCTAAAAAGGAGGAGATCAGTTAAAAATAGAAGAGACAAGGCGGTGGCAGTGGAAAGGAACCCAAATAAAACGATATGAGGTGATTTGAGAGGGAGAAGAGCTGATCTAAAGGGATCTGAAAAGGAGGTATCAGATCTGAGAAAAATAAAGCTGAAACTCTGAAAATTCAAACTGCTGAAACAACAAAGACTCTCCCAAAAAAAGTGGAGGGTACTAGAGCCCCAAGGGGCAAGATTCCCTCTTAGTTGAGTGAAGCAGATCAGAAACAGGTCTAAACGGGCAGAAACGGACGCTGGAAAACCCTGGTAGAAGCTTCAGAAAAACCCATAAAAAGTGCTGAAAAATTGGCAGAAAAAGTGCAGGTCGCAGGTTCTGACCTGTTTTCAGTCCAGGTCGCAGGTTTGGGGCAGAAAAGTGCGTCCTCAAGCTCAGGTCGCACTTTTTGGGCCGATAAGTGCGACCTGCAGATCTGGCTGTCTCGGTGGCAGATTTCAGAAAATTTTGTCGTCTCAGCTGCAGCTGATGTCTATCACCTGCGCAATAAGGCCAGAAACACACGGAAGTTAAAAATTTGACTATTTGAGGGTTTTAGGGGTGAAAAACACCATAAAAATAGGGAAAACAAAAAATGGAAGAGAAACCCTAGGGTCTGAAACAACTGGATATGCAGGAATAGATAAAACAACAGCGGTCGTAAAATAAAACCCGTGTGGAGTCGCCAATTGTTAGTATGAATCTTTCGTCGTAAAATATCACTTTAGCTACGCATAACAAATAGCCCTAACATTGATTATGGCTGCAAAATATCTTTAAGTCTGCTGCACAAATTCAGATCTAAGCACAAAAAGACATTAAGCATATAAAATATAATATGGCTCCATGCATCCAATAGACAAGACAAGAACAAAGTGTTTAAAAGAATGATTTGTATTATATTAAAGAATGGGGCACCTGAGAGGAAAACAAGAAAGGTGTTTTCCGGTTCTCCTTAGTGGGATGGGTTCTTGGAAGTCCTTAGTGTTTCAGATCTAAAATTCCTCTCTCTTATTGGTGTAGAAAAACAAACATGGAACTCAATGGGAGTTCATAAAGCAAAATGGTGACCAAGAGTAGATCTAGAGTGATCTAATGCAATGAAGGTGACTAATGAATGGGGAAAACCCTTCTATTTATAACAAAATATTGGGGTGTTCTAGAACTCGGTGCATGAATAAAATATTATTAATCAAATTCTAGAATCACCCTTCATGAATATTTTATTATATTTGTTGGAGGGGAAATGACTTTTGACCTGGGTCAATTCCTTTATTTATAAACAATAAATAAATAAATGGTTTATTTATTATTTTAGGGACATGATGGGAATATAATTAAATAAATAATGATTTATTTAATTATTTAAAAATGATTTAGTCAAATTTAACTAGGAATATTATTTAAATAATGATTTGAATAACTTATTCCTAGGAAATACTTAAATAAATAATGATTTATTTAATTAATTTCCTTGTTTTGGGTTAAATATGACCAGTAAATATAGATAAATGTTATTTTATACGGTGAAAGCAATTTTACTTAGAGTAAAATTGGTCTTACATGGTGTACTTGGGTTCATCTAATGATAATGCGTTAGATGACCAAAAAAATGGTGTAACACATAGCTCGTGATTCCCGCGACCAAATTCACCCATATCCAATCTAAATTAATAATGGAGTAAATCCAGAAAACGAGTTACCCATACATTGTTCCTACATGTTCTGAATGAAGCCCAAAGCCTATTGCATAGGGTTTAATCGATTAATACAGGAACAAGTCCTTTCACATGTATAAATGAGTTCACACTAACCCTCTGAACGCAAACATCCTTCCCGCAGGACTAATCAATAACACATATATTTTCACATGGAAATAAGAAGCAATTCTTCATTAATATACAAATGTCATCAGTTACAAAAGCCTCTTGGCCTTAGCCAGATATTCATGACAATGGCCTGTATCACAATTGCCGTAGGCTTAATAAAACTCTGCCTATCCTCTGCTCTCCCCAACTGTCTTTTAGACTTATCATATTTATACAAAGAGGGCAGGAATCGATTTAGTTTCTTCGATGACAATTCCACAAAAAATTAGCTATATTTAAACTAAACTAAGCGACCACTTTATTACAAAGAAAATCCTTAAATTCAAATGACAACATTTAGCAAATCTCAAACTCAAATTGCAACAATTCTTTCTAATTTAATTTAACTATACTTTATTACAAAACAAATCTTCATAAACATCCTCAAACTCAAATTGCAACATCTCTATAATTACATTCAGCGACATGTAATAGCCATAATAGCTATCCATAGACATTTCCAACATCACATTGCAATATTACTATATTGAAATTAAGCGACAGGGTGTCGCTAGATTGCAGCGTTGTTTTATGCCATTGCGTATTTATTTAACACATAGAAATAGAAAAGAAAACTATCTCATTTTGTGCCAAATGATGAATATTGTATATAATTTAATTCCGACCGATCAATCCAGGGAGTTCAAGGGGGATCTTCACAGAGAGGAAAGAGGACTCTCGGTTTCCCGTTTGGTGGAAGTTTCCGGGGAATCTTCCATGTTCCTATTTCTTTATAATTTCCCCGTTGACGGCCTCTAACATCTATTCTTCTAATCAGACCAGGCCATCGGTTTGAGGTTCTATTTATTATTTGGATGGCAGATTGGATTTGCCCTTCGCAGAGGGTTATGCCTTTTATTTTTCAGATCGTTCGGTAAGGAATTATCAGAATAACTGGAGGTTTTGGGGTTTCTTTCTGGTGAATTAGCCATACAGATTTGGTGAATTATTGAAGGGGCTATTTCGTTGCTTATTTCGATGGAAATTGCAGCTGAAGAGCCCCAGCCGGAACGGCCAGCGACTTGGGGACCTGATGGGATGAGAGCCGAACCCTCGACTTCGGCATCGGACTCGTCTCCTCAGAGTCTCAATTCTTTTGACGAAACAGCGGAGGAGGACGAAGATGTTTGTCGAATATGCAGAACGTCTGGAGACTCGGAGAATCCTCTGTTTTACCCGTGTGCATGCAGTGGAAGCATCAGATATGTTCATCAGGATTGCCTTCTTCAGTGGCTCAATCACAGCAACGCGCGGCAGTGTGAGGTATGTTAGACACTCAATCCATAATACCGGCATTTAATTCCCTCACACAAATATTTTGTTGGGTTTTGCTCTTGCCCACTTGAGTTCCATAGACATTTTGGTGGGTGGATGGGGTTTTCTGTAAATAGAAATATATATTGAAGCCCTGATTAGCGGCGCAATATTTATATCTGCAATGTTGTGACCTGTTACTCTGTCTCAATTTGAAAAATAAATAAAATACATCACCTAAACTAATTGGTTGGGCATGGCATTTATCTCTGTTTTTTCCATAGTCCACTTAGTTTTCGTAGACATATTTTTGTGGGTAAGTGGGGTTTTTTCGTGTAAATAACAATAGATATTCGAACCCTAATTAACGAAACAAAATGAGGGTTTCTGTGAGCTTGTGACCTGTTACTATCTCAATTTGAATGAAATTAAGTGAGTTCATCTAAATCAATTTGCTGGTTATGGCATATATATTTATAGGTTTGCATAATGGCCCATGATCATAGCCACACGACTTGGTAACAGCTTGCCAAGCCGCAATGGGAGAGTTAATTCGCCAACACCAAAACTCAGCAATAGCCCAGACTTAGAAATTCAGACAACAGCAACTCAAAATAGGGGACAAAAACTCTGCAATCTCAGCAATAACTTGGAAGTTTGAAAATGTTGGCTTGGCATATGAATTGACTTGCTGAGTACTCACAGAGCCTGTGACAGGTTTAATTAATGCTGCAAGTGATCCGATATTGACTGGCAAGGGTTGATTGAACTGATTACCTCCATTTGGCAAATGAGACAAATTGACCACAATGATGCTACCTAGTCCTAGATCATGCCTAAGAGTAAGAAGTATTGAAATAGAAAAAGCTATCGATATACTTGAAGGGAAAATGATTAAAAATCACCTGGAATATGGTGTAGAAGTTCAGGAAAACTTATGGATCTTTAAATACCAACATGGAGATGACATGTATTTCTCTAACATATCTTTGAGAAAACATAACCCACTGGTTGCATCCGAGCTTTGCTCAGGTTGGATGGCTTACCTTATGAACTAGAACAACAATAAAATTAAGGTTTATGTTCTACTTTAATATATTTGTGAAATTTCAGTGAATGTGGCCATATATACTTCCATGGTGAAGTTGTAAGGCCATTTATCATGAAATGGGCATTTAGCTCAATTGTAGATCTGTCCACTGGCTGGAGGCATGACATATGTAGCTAAATGGTAGAGCAGCTTGTTGGTTTGGTGCAGGTCTATGGTTTGATTCATAGCCTTTCTAGTTTCAACATGGTATTAGAGCCAGGTGAGTAGGAGGTATTAGCTTGAGGTGGAGTGTTGGATGTGGCAATCCACACTTGTACAACAAACTGTTTCCTGTTATGAAATGCGTATGTTGCTTAGTGGTATAATAACTGTCTACATGGCGGTTGCGTGTATCTCAGTCGCAGAGGAGCATACTAGCCAGGGATTGGTCCTAGGTTCAATCCCCAACCTTTCCAGTATCAGAGATATGTGGCTAATAAAGGCCTAACCCAAAGTGTGGGTTGAGGGCGATTCTTAGTGGTAGAATGACTTTCTAGCCGGGGGTAAGTGTTGTGTGTATCTCAGTGGTAGAGGAGTCTACTGGCCAGGGGCTGCTTCTTGGTTCAAACCCCAACCTTTCTAGTTTTCAACATTGTATCAGAGCTGTTGTGTGGGTTGGGGGAGTGTGTTGGATGTGGCAATCTGCTTTTTTTATAATGAACTGATAGGGGCGTCTGCCATGAACGGGGTAGAGAATTCCACTGGTCAGGGGTAGGTCACAGGGTTGATTCCTAGATGGCCTGGTTTTCAGCATCAGAGCTAAGTGGCTTAGAGGCATTAGCTGCATGGTGGGTTAAGAGGAGTGTTGGATATGGAAATCCACACTTCTATGATGAACTGTTAATTGTGCCTTCTATAAAATGGACATTTAGTTTAGTGGTAGAGTACCCTACTGGCTGGTGACTTGTATCTCAATGGCAGAGCAGTTCGTTGGTTGGAATTGTGCATCTGACTTGGGTTTGAATCCTAGTTTTTGTAGTTTTCAACATGGCAGGAGAGCTTGGTGGCTAGGGTTCCTTGGCTGATGTTTGGCTTGAGGCGTAGTGTTGGATATGCAAAACAACACTTCTAGAGAAACTCAGTAAGGGTACTTATCATGAAAGGGGAATGGATCTTAGTGGTGGAGCAGACTTCAAATAGGGCGTAGCTCTGAGTCTGATGCCTTTATTTTCCAGTTTGAACTTAGTATTAGAGCCAGGTGGCTAGGAGGCCTCATTTCCTCATTTATAGTATCCCTTGAGGAGTGTTTGATTCGGCCTGTCAAAAATGTCTACTTCAAACCATTAAAGGTGCCCTTCATGAAAGGGGTATGTAGCTCAGTGCTAGAGAAGCCTGTTGGCTGTGGAAAGGTACTCAGTTGAATTCGTACACAAATTAGCTTTAAAAATTAGTACATATAAAAAATGATAAATATTTGTAAACTGTCTATGATTTATTTTAAATAAGAACCATAATATGGTGAGGTCCCACAAAAATAAAAAAAAGTCTTGTGTAGATTCTAAAAAAAGTGTGTAGTGAATGCACCATGACCATGCAACAGAATGGGGAGCAACAAGATCTAATTAAAAAATATATGAAATGGAAATTTGAGTTGCTATATTTGTTAATTTTGGTTCATTTTCTAAATTGGTTAGTTCAATGAGTCAGTAGTAACAGGCTAACAATTAACAACTATATCAGCTCTCTCCATGAGAGACCAAACTTATGGTAGAGAAATTTGGAGTGTATTCAGTTTCCAAAGGTTTTTAAAGTGTTCGAAATGATGCTAATGTTGTATGTACATCATGTTCTTTTGTTAGAAATTTGTAATTTAATTAGATAAGATTTAGAGTTAAAACAGAAAATTTTATATTGTGTCTGTTGAACCGTGGAACAATATTCCTGCACAGCTAAGAAACTGGATTTGCTCAAAACCTCGGCCGTGTCTTGAATCCCACAAATCGGACACGATTCGATGGGACATGTGTCCTCTGATCGTGTCCGACATGTGGGATTTGATGGGACACGTGTCCCCCGATCGTGCATGTCCCATCGTGGCCCATTGTGTCCCAATTTGCCTCTTTGTTAATCATGTTGAAGAGGTTGAGGGAGGTCAAGACCGCTCTTGGGGCCATGGTTATTTCAGAGTTTTGGACTTTTTGGAGAAAGACAGATCACACAGTCTCAAAAAGAGTCAAAAAGAGTGAAGGACACAGTGTTAGATGATGCTTGGTGGGAGAGGGTAGATCTACTTATTAAGATCATGGACCCTATTATTGCTTTGCTACGATTTGCAGATACAGACCAACCTATCCTAGGAGAGGTTTATGAGGGTTGGGATTCCATGATTGAGTATGCGAGGACCATTATTTTACAGAGTGAGTGTCCCGAGTATGAGACATCATCAGAGTCCTTCTTCACCACCATACAGGATATTCTTGTTTGCAGATGGGACAAGAATTGCACACCTTTGCATTGTTTGGCTCACTCATTGAACTTAAAATATTACAACCATGAGTGGTTGAATGGTGGACCTTCCTGCAGATTCCCTCACATGGATGGTGAAATTTCATAGGGGAGAAAGGATGCATTGAGGTGGATTTTTCACGATAGAGCATCCCTTGATGAGGAGGAGGATGCCTCCGCAGAGTTTTCCACTGGCATTGGTAGATTTGCAAGATGTGATGTGATTAGTGACAGGGGGGCTAAGAAGCCCTATTCTTGGTGGGCAACTCATGGGGCAACAAGCCCTCCTCTACAACAGTTAGCCATGAGGCTCCTCTCTCAAGTGACTTCATCCTGTTGTTGCAAGAGGAATTGGAGCACATATGAGAATATGTATATTGTCAAGAAGAGCATGCTAGAGCAGTCCAGGGCAAAGACAATGGTGTATGTGCACACCAACCTTCATCAGTTAGCCATGAGGCTCCTCTCTCAAGTGACTTCATCCTCTTGTTGCGAGAGGAATTGGGGCACATATGAGAATTTGTATATTGTCAAGAAAAGCATGCTAGAGCAGTCCAGGGCAGAGACAATGGTGTATGTGCACACCAACCTTCGTCTTATTTACAGGCAAAGGGATGAGTGGTTGAAGGGAAAGACAAAGATGTGGGATGTCTTTCCTGATGATATGGGTTTGGACAGCAGTGTTGCGTTGGCATTGGCCAACTTGGATCTTAACGAGCCATGCTAGAGCCTGTCACTTTTGATGATGGTGATATTGTTGAGGGGTCATGCTCCACACCAATAGATGCAAAGATGACATTGGATACAGAGGAGGAGGATGCAATAGAGGAGAGCAGTGGTGACCATGATGATGACAATGATGCTGATTTTGATGATGATGATTGATGACTCATGAACTACCTACTGCCTTGAGGCTTGTAGTTGCTTTGCATTTGCTATTTCTATTTGCCATTGACAGTGCTACTACCTATGTAACACATTTTGATTTGGACGACTTAATGAGAAAACTGCAGTTTGAAGTTTCTTGTATTTCTCCTATTGGATCATTAATGAATCTGTCACAATTGTATTTTGTATGCATAATGTTACTTTGTAAAACTTACAAATTTTAAATTTACAATATGGAATCTAGATCTGTCTAAATTTGTATCATGAATGAGAATTTGTGTAAGAAATATTATATATATATATATATATATAACTTTTCCTCATAAGAGGAGGCTCGGGAACAGACACAGGTCATACATGTTTTTTTGTATGGTTATAAACTGTTTATCAGCTTGCATATTTTATGGCTGAACCTCCTTTGGCCGGTCTCTCATGGGTGATTCTCTTATGAGTCACAGAGTAAAATGAATGCTTCAATGCATGTCCAATGTAACTCTTTATTTCCTCAATAAAAAGTTCGATTTTTTCTTTTGGAAAAAAAAAATATAACGCCTCCTAATGTGTCCCGTTCTGGGGGATCATCGTGCATGTGTACGACACTCAAAGTTTCGTGTCCTGTGTGTCCCGTGTCCCGTGTCCCCGTGTCAGGTGACTTAAGCTGCACAGCTATGAGTTAGAATTTGCTCAAGAAAGTTGAGGCTTAAGAATTTACTTTTTATTTTTTATCTTCTGCGAGGGTAGGTTGTAGTCAAGGATGAGGCAGTTTGTTGACTTTCTTTTGGTATGCTGAGGTAAATTATTTCTGAGTACTAGCAGTCTCTAGCTTTTTTTACAGCTTTGTAACTTGTTACCAGCCCTTTGACGTTATCATGAGTTCATTCTTGATAACTAGCATATTTTGTTTTATTTTTTAGCAAAGTTTAGAGTCTTATTTGTGTAGTTCCTTTTGGAATATAGGTCAACAGTGAAAGAGGTTTTTCATTCTCCTTTAAGGTTGCAACTATATTTTAATACAGAACTGAACCATTTTGTTGTTGTTGGGGATTGGCATAAAGGTTTGGTTGAGTGCAGTACTTTTATGCTGTATTTTTGTATCATTGTAGTGTTATTTTCTTCTGATCTATTCGGTTGGATACTTCTTTGCAGGTCTGCAACCACCCCTTCCGTTTTTCTCCCGTTTATGCTGAAAATGCGCCAACAAGATTACCTTTTAGAGAGGTTTTACTTGGCACGGCAGCTAAAGCATGGCATGGCTTGCACTTCATTTTGCGGCTTTCCTTTGTACTTTCTATATGGCTCATCTTTATACCATTCATAACTTTCTGGATCTGGCAGCTGTCATTTGTGAGGAGCCTTGGGGAGGCTCAGAAACTGTTTCTGAGTCGTATCTCCACGACACATATTTCTCCAGCTCTTTTGTTTACAGATTGTTTACATGGATTCCTTATGTCAGCTTTAATTGTTTTTATATTTTTGTGTGCAACCTCTCTGCGTGAGTTCTTTAGACATCTTCGTGAAATTGAGAGGCCAAATCCTGAGAGGGAAGATGATGGCATCAACAGACAAAATGGAAGGCGTCTACCTGTACCAGATGGAGCTCATCTTGTTGGGGGAAATGGTGAGGGTGGTGGAGCTGGCCAGGAAAACGTTGGTGCAGGGCAATTGATCAGGAGAAATGCACAAAATGTAGCAGCTCGTGTGGAAATGCAAGCTGCAAGGCTTGAGGCACATGTTGAGCAAATGTTTGATGGTGGAGATGATGCGGATGGTATTGAGGATGTGCCATTTGATGAACTTGTGGGGATGCAAGGTCCTGTGTTTCATTTGATTGAAAATGCAATAACGGTGAGTCCATTCCCCTTTTGAGAAGGTTGTAAAGTTTAATTCTTTTGTGAAAGTTTACATGTCCCATTAAATTTCATATATTGCTTTTGTCTAATTTACATCTTTTTTAAATGACAATTTTGTTTGCTTAGCATTTTTGGTTAAATAATTTTGTTGAGATGTTTACCTTGCAGGTGCTGGCTAGTAACATGATATTTCTTGGTGTTGTAATCTTTCTACCCTTCCAACTAGGTCGGATAGTTCTTTCCTTTGCATCTGAATTTGCCGTCACCACATCTAGTGCATTACTTACAGCAGGAATGTCTAGTGCTTCAGGGTCACATCTGGCTCTCTCTGGCATCAATTTAAATAGTAGTCTTGAGTCAGTTACAAATATGTCAGCAGGTGCCCTGACCAAGGAGCTGCTTCAAGGGAATATGAGCACTGGTATGCTTCACTCTGATGGCGGTTCAAATGTTACTAAAACTGGGGTATCTGTGGAAGTATTGACAGAAGCCTTGCTTGCTTCTTTGCGCGTTTCTGATGCTGCAACCCTTTCTATTGGTTACATGGTTATTTTGCTTTTTGTTTTCTGTTATCTTGGCTTAATAGCCTTGATACGCTACAGCAGAGGTGAGCCTTTGACAGTTGGTAGGATCTATGGTATAGCTTCGGTGGCAGAGGCTGCTCCTTCTCTTGCAAGGTCATTGCTATCTGGAGTAAAATACTTTTTCACCATGGTGAAGGTTGCTTTTCTTTTGCTAGTGGAGATTGGGTTTTTCCCTTTATTATGTGGTTGGTGGCTGGATGTGTGCACCATTAGCATGCTTGGAACAACATTATCTCAGAGGGTGGGCTTTTTCTGGGAGTCACCTTTAACAAGTTCATTCCTTCACTGGCTTGTTGGGATTGTGTATATGTTACAAATAAGCATCTTTGTCAGCCTTCTTCGAGAGGTTTGCTCATTCTCTCTAAAGAAGTTGTGCTCATCATGGTTTAATTTCTGTAGTACATGTTACAGTTATTTACTTTTAAGTTTTATGTAGATGCCTTTGCATTCTGCAAAAGGGCTGATGCATTGTGATTCACACTATGTGACATAATTCAAGTATCAAATAACATTTTTGTGTGATTTCTTAATCAACAGGTACTTCGTCCTGGTGTCCTATACTTTCTCAGAGATCCTGCTGATCCAAATTATAATCCATTCCGAGATCTCATTGATGATCCGATACATAAACATGCACGAAGGGTCTTGCTGTCAGTTGTGGTTTATGGAAGCTTGATTGTCTTGCTGATATTCCTACCAGTCAAACTTGCAATGTTTTTGACACCTTCACTATACCCTTTGGATACATCGTATGTTGATTAGTAAATTTAAAATATGTTTTGTCAGTTGGTATTATTGGGTGCTGTTTTACGAGGGTTTCTTTCATCAAATAGCTTTGACCTGTCAATTTTGAATTTGTTGCAGTATGTCAGATCCATTTACAGAGATCCCAGCAGACATGCTTTTGTTTCATATCTGTATTCCATTTGCCATTGATCACTTCAGGCCACGGGCAACTTTTAAGACTGTTCTTTTCCACTGGTTTTCTGTTACTGGTTGGATGCTTGGATTGTCTGACTTCCTCTTGCCAAACCCCGAGGATGGGAATGGTCAAGATGGTTTAAATGGTCAACAAAGAATACGGGGAAGGTTACAAGATGTTCGTCGTCATGGTGTCCAAGAACAGAATCGCCATAGATTAGCACTTCCTGCTGGCGGGATTGTTGGGAGGGTGGTGCATGAAAATGAGGGTGTGACTTTAGAAGAGAATGATGGAGATGAACAAGATGATTCAGAAGAGTAGGTTTTTTACCCTTTGAACACCCTTGTAAAAAGTAGTTCATTTATTTGTTGTCTGAAATAGGACGAGGGCCCTCTTTTGCAGCAATGGACATCCTTAACTGAAGATCAGATTGTCTAGAAACTGAATATGTAGAGATTATTTGCTGACAAGAATGTACTTGCAGAATGCCCAGTGTTTTATTGTAATGTTTTTTGCTTAGTTATAGTCCAGTCTTTCTTATTTTCAAATCTGATCTTCTGTGCCTTATTCTGAAATTTAAAGGGTTTAGGGTGGCATCTCTCTATGTAGTAACTGCATATTTTTAAAATTTTGTCCAGTTCCAACCTGTGATAACAAATAATTTTCTTTGTTTGCTTAAATATTTTCCAGTGCTTTCTTCTAAAGGTTGAGGGAAATAAAGAGATGCATGTTACATTGTGTTAATATATTAACCTGAATGTTCTTCCTGTTTCATTTGTTTGTGTTGTTGGGGAAGATAAATGATTTATTTCTTCAGAAAGTGGTTGATTTTTCAATATTCATTCATGACAACAGATATAAATTTGCTATCCGCATTGTATTGCTGCTATTTGGGGCATGGTTAACCATGCTCTGCTTCAACTCGGCAATGTTTGTGATACCTATTTCGATAGGGCGCGCAATGTTCGCTTCAATTCCACGGCTTCCAATTACCCATGGCATTAAGTGCAATGGTAAGTAACATTCTAAAATTCTGTAAAGATTCGTTGGAGTTTGGCTAATTTTTCTCTTGAATTAATGTGGTTTTCCTTTTGGTTAATGAATTATCTCTTTCTCCTTGCTTTATTGTAATTTCAGATCTTTATGCCTTCAATATCGGATGTTATGTCATCTGGGCTGCGGCAGCTGGAGTTGGATATTTAGTAGACTATTTGAGAGTTCACAGCTTCAGAATCCTTTTCATGCAGTTCATAAAATGGTCTATAATAGTTCTGAAAAGTTGTATTCTTCTATCATTATGGGTGAGTTTTTGTAGATATATTGTACAATTTTTTTTTTCTTAAGTTTCTTATTTCTAAATATATGGATCTTGATATTTTATTTCAGATCATCGTGATACCTGTTTTCATCGGACTTTTGTTTGATCTGCTGGTGGTAGTCCCATTGCGGGTTCCTGTGGATGAAAGTCCCGTGTTTCTTCTCTATCAGGATTGGGCTTTTGGGCTTATATTTCTCAAGATATGGACGAAATTGGTACACCTCCCTTTTTTTCCCATTTTGTTTAATTAGGGGACAGTAATGAGAACTTGAGAGTTTGTATTGTGTCGGTTTTGTTGTTATTTATGAGGCATTGTACTTATGCAAACAGCTGTATTGTATGTGCAGGTATTGCTGGGTCAAATGGCACCCCTTACAGATGACAGCTGGCGAATAAAGTTCGAGCAAGTCAAAGCAGATGGGTTTTCTCGCTTACGTGGATTATGGGTGCTTCGCGAAATTCTGTCACCAATACTCGTAAAGCTTTTGACAGCACTCTGTGTGCCATATGTCTTTGCTCGTGGTTTGTTCCCTCTTTTGGGATACTCTCTTATTGTAAATTCTGCAGTTTATCGATTTGCCTGGTCTGGATGCCTCGTGCTGGGGTTGTTATGGTATTGGATTAGAAAGCTTCATCAGTGGTTTATGGATCTTCACAACTCTATCCGAGATGATAGATATCTGATAGGGAGGAGATTGCACAACTTTAGAGAAGAGAAGAAGATAGAGGAGGGAAGCAGCGGTAATCCGTCACAAGCTGGGGGAGAGTTGTCAACAGATGAGCCTTTAGAAGCTGCCAACGATGGCAATTTTGCTTCCGAAAATACTGAAGATATTTTGCTGCCAATGATTGAGGGTTCCAGTTCCAATTCCAATTCCAGTTCTTTAGGGAGACATGGAGAAGCTGGAGCAAGTTTAAGGCAAAGACTCACGAGTACCACTTCTGAGTAGTTTTCCTGGTGGGTCCTTGGAAGGTATAATTCACTTTGAATGTTGCTAGATCGTTATCCTCCCAACGATCACCAAATTATTGGTTGTATCATGTAACTGTCAGAATCAGCTTTCTGGGTGTTGGGCAAATTTTACAGCTCCATTGGAGTGCAATCTTATTGTGAATAACAGGAACATTTGAAAATAGTTAATCATACATTGTTCCATCACCACAGTCGCAATAAGTACCTGTTAGCTTAGCTGTGATATTTATTCATGTTATGCTACAAAAAACCATTTTCCATTTGCTGACCTCTTGTTTTGGATGCTTCCTTGAGTTCAATATACAAAGCATATCTGGATGCTTATCTAACAACATAATTCTATAGTAATAGTCTTTTTCTAGGTAAGGCATGAGATTTAGTTCCTTGTCCCTAGAAACATTTTTCCTTTGGCATTTAGTCCCGTTTGGAACATGTTAGATGGTGTATTGCCTGTTTGATGTATGTCTAAGGTTGCATGGCTAAATGTTATAGGTATAATTTGAGTAGCCCAACATCACAGGATCAATACCAGAGGAGAGGAGAGTACATCACAGGGTCAATACCAGAGGAGAGGAGAGTTAGGGGATGTACATTCTTATGAACTAAACAATTGATTGTTGTGAGTCCCTTATTTCACAAAACGATGGATCTTATTATAAAATGCACATGTATTTTTAATAATTAAAAATCTTGTACCACCTTATAAAGATCAAACAAATGCACATGTATTTTCTTCATATTGGGTAATATCTTATATTGGCACCCTATTGTTTATGCACCGCACCTTTAATATTGGAACATTTTTGAGGTTATTGACATATATGATAGGCAGATCAGAAGGTGCACAAATCAAGGTTATAACGGTCACGAGTCGAAGTAAATTGCATGCTCGATTCAAATGTGGTTCAAGGATGCTATACTGTCACTCTGGGTTATGATGTTATATGATTATTATTACAAGGATGCTATACTCTCTCACTCTTGGTTATGATGTTAAATAATAATAATAATTATTATTATTCCACTTACCGAATCTCGTTGCATGGTGGGGTCTGTTGATGGCCGATGTTGAAACTGCTCCCCTCTCTGCGACACCATTAAGTCCCATAGGTTAATTTTGTTTGTGTTTATGCAGCAATTCTGTAGTTTCACTTACTGAAGCATTATTATATTTATCTTTCAATTTCTGTCTTTATCGTCATTGAATTTCGCTCTTTCCTTATTTATACGAGAATCCTATCTTTGCTTGGATAGTTTGTACTTGTGGAAAATAATTATTCAAATTATTTAATGAACATGGCTATATACAATCGTATCTTCATTGTGGCCCTATACAACTATATCTGATTTTGTCCATATTTTTATTTACAATCGTATCTGTGCTTGTGGCCCAAAACGACTTTATTTGATTTTGGCCTATTTTTTTTTTTAATGTACAATGACATCCGTGTTGTGGCCCTATACGACCATATCTGATTTTGGCGAAATTTTTATATGCAATCGTATCTATGTTGTGGCCCTATATGACCATATCTGATTTTGGCCATATTTTCATATCTATATAAAACCATATTGTGTGTCGTGTAAAGCCACTTTGGATGTTCAAGGATGCTCATTCGTTCTCTCTCTAGTAACAATCTAGTAACAGTATAATTGTTATTACATCATGTGTATAATATTTAAATGCTGAAACGTTTTCTGTTGCACATCTTTGCTATTAGCTCAAATCATGAACTCTACAGTATTTATTTTATTGACATCATTGAGCAGCTGTTTTTTTTATACTGGAATAAGTATTCATTAACATTAATGCACTTCATGACTATGGAATTTCTTAGTTGGACGCCCATGCTTCAGTGTGAGTGCAAAGTCAATCCTTTCGATCATGACAAATGATTTTAAAAAAATGACGACAAATGATATTAGGGAGGGACTTTATCACAAGACCTCTACACATTCCAATCTAGAGTGTTATGCACATAAAGTTTTTATAGGAAGTATAGGAAGGGCTCATTTCCAAATGTTGAAGCCTTAGATCATACACTTAGATCTAAAGATAATTGGTTGTTGTCATCGTTATTACACAATCCACAAACCCAAGTGGACAGAGAATGTTGATAAAGGTCAATAAATTAAATTGAAGTGGATTTGAAATATGTAAAATTAAAGAAAATAATAATAAAATCTAAACAAAGGGGCCATGATAATTTATTAAATTTTATAATAAAATATGTTGGCGTTATATTCATCTTAATTGCTTAAATATTAAACATCAATAGAATTGTCTATGTTTCCATTGATATTTTTTGATGTATTGAAGACACATTGGACAATCATGATGGACACAATTATTGGTAAAACCATAACTTTAAACAAATCGACATGCACCCCATATAACCTAACTTTGTGACCTAAAGTAGTGATCAATTGTAAACACAATGCCCAAGGCTAATCGTTTGATACAAACATGGATCCCCCCCTAAAATTGAGTCATATAGTGCGAAATAAATATGCCCACATTCATCACTGGTGGGCTCATGATTAATCACTACGGTCTCCCATCTATCATTTATGCTTGGGTTCTTCAATGTGTGATTGTGTTGGTGACCCATGTCTTCATCTCTCATAAAACTTTCTTACAACATGGTTGACTTCGTGTTGGTGTCAATGGTTGCTTGAAGCTCTAGAGTGTGTAGGTGAATTCCCTTGATGGGGCACTCTACTTATGGTACATGGTGTATTGGGCCAGTTATTCGAAGGCTATTTCCATTTCCACATTCCATCTTTGTTTTGATATGTAGAAGTGCTTGGACATATATAATATGGACTCTTTCTTCTAAGAAAATCTATTGTGTGTTACAATGGTGATATACACTTGTGTTGTTTTCCAAAGATGATGTAATAGAGCTTGAATATCCATTCCCATGTAGGTTAAGCTCATTTATTGTACCAAAACAAGTGTTTATTAGGTATTTTAGGGGTTTCCCCATGGGTAGGGCTCCATGAATTAAAGACCAAGCAAATCGAGATTTTTGGGCTATAGATGCAATTTCTAGGTGGATTCAAGTTGATACATATTAATCTTCCCTTTGGATTTGATTCTTTGGAGTTTGTTTAACTTGAATTCAAGTCCATGCTTCTTTAAAATCCATTTATATTCATTGAATCTTGGTAGATGTTGAGAAATCTAGGGCATATTAATTAAGTAATTTCTTTTCAATTAGTAATTGTTTGTGAGTACTTTTTACTTCTTTAGATTAGGATCTTCCTTTACTTAGGTTATTAGTGTTCTTCTTTATCAAACAACTACCAATGCATAAACCAGAAAGAGACAAGAGACACAAAATATAGGCTATCAGCCAGGGCCAAAACCTCTCACTCTTTGAGAGGAAAACCCACACAAATTCTTCTTGTAGAGATTCCAATTGACAAATACCAAGACCAAGACCCTTGACCTATTTGCCACTCCAAGCTGAAGACACAAGTCTTCTTCCGCTTTGACCTTCTTAGCAATGAGACATTATCACCACTGTCATGACACCAAGGTATTCTTCCTGTTTTATCATTGAGATGTTACAACACTGAGACAACCTTTCTGAGATCTTACTGTCTTAGTACCAAGTTTCTCCTATTGTGATGACACAGAAACTTTCTTACTATGGTGGCACCAAATTCTCCTTGTTGTTGTGACATCAAGACAGAGATTACCCTTCACTGAATTCTCCTTCTTGTATCGAACCAGAGATTGCCCTTGACTATGAGATAACACTGAATTTTCCTTCTTGTATCGAGATATAGATTTCCCTTGAGTGTTGAGACAAAGATAGTGTTCCTTGTTGTTGTGAGATCATATCACTGCGATAATACTAAAGTTTGCTTACTGTGATTACTGAAATTATCTGCAATCCTATCCGAATTTGCCTCTGCAATTAGCTCGAGTTCTTGTACCCTTATCCGAGCTCCTTCACCGAACTTGTCTATGCAATTAACCATCTGAATTTCAGAGGTGATCTAAACTTCTTGACTGTGAAATAGGCCAAGATGCCTTTTTATAGTAGTCTGTCCATGTATATTAGTTGACATGACAACAATTGTCTCTCCATTTTAGGTGAAGCTGACAAGAGTTCTTCATTTCATCTTGAGCTCGACATGAAGAGGGATAACTTGTGCTTGTCTTGGAGGGCTACTTGACAATCCTATTGACTCATATACATTTGTAACATGCCCAAGAAGGGTTCTTCATACATGATATTGACTCTCTTTGACTTTTATGACTAGATGACAAATCCTAAAGGCTCCATCTCCATCTCCATTCCTTCTACCAAGCTTGTGGCCTCATTAGGCCCAACTTTAGAAATAAGCTATTTGGGATTAGACTAATTATTTCTATTGTGCGAAGCTTGGAATCTATTTTAAGAAGTCAATTTGAATAGAGACGATGGTTGGAGCATCAACATGTGTTGGATCCTTGCCCTATATTCCTAGGTTATTACATTATATTTTATTATTATTGTTATTGTTATCATTATTATTATTATTTTAAATCATTTTTATTTTATTATTTTTCATTTCATTTGAGTTTGACTATATTAGTTAATTTCAAGTGAATTCCTTTCTTTTGGTTTAATTAGTATTATATTTGATTTTAGCTGTTATTTCATTTTACTATTAATATTATTTATAATAACTAGATTTTTTTTTTCATTTTTTTTTAATGTTATTTAATTTATGATTTAAACTATTAGTAATATAAAATTGATTTTTATTATTAATCACATTATTTAATATTATAGAAATAATTTCTTTTAGTTTTTAATTTAACTATAATTTTATTTATAACAATTAAATTTGACCCATTTGAATTAAAACAATTAATTATTAATATTAAATTTATTCTTTTTTCATGACTAATTCTATATATATATTTTTATAATAATTCTTGAGTCAAACTAGTTGTTATATTCTAACGACTATTTATCAATTCTCTTCATCTATTTAGGTTGTTGGCATGATCTCGTTCATCACCTTGTCTTGAAGATGAACCACACTCGTTGGTTTGAAATGCATCGATGATTTATTCTATTATGAGATTTTCATCGAATTATCACTGAATTATTTCATATAATATTTTGGATCATAGAAGCTTGAATTAAAAAATTTGCATTGATTATCAGAGATGCTGCTAAGCACATGAATGCCTTCCTTACAGTCCCTTGGTTGAGAACCAAGAATCATGGTCTAACTACAATCCTTCATGAAGAACCATTGGAGATCAACCCTGGGGGAGTCACTTTTCCAAGCTAATTTATGTTTGATGAACTCCTAGAGATTCCAAATTCTTTTGGCTAGAAAACTCGTCTTCACTTGATTGGGTGTTGGAGTGGTTAGCATGTTGTGTAGGTTTCAACATGCTTTAAGTTGCTCCATATATGGTGACAATAAGATATTTTAGTGTTTTTTCCTTTCACTTCTCTAATAACACATTTGGCATATACATATTGGGCATGCATTCAATTGGACAAAATAACCACACATCCCTTCACCTCGGGTTGCAATATAGGCTTCAAATTTTGACATTATATGGTATTGGACTAGTTCATCATCAACCATAAGCATTTCATAACATGGCTATAAACCCAAGCACAACCAACTTAGTAAAGAGAACTAAATGCCCCATATATACCATCACATGAATACAAAGATTGTAGTGAAAAACTTTAAAATCATGTTCATGAATTCCATCAGCATTGCCCATGGTGATTATATGATTGTACAATTGACGAAGCACATTGATTTGAATTCCTTAAACAAATGCTTGGATGTTGCCATAAGCAATGATCAATCATCAAATGCAAGATATTTCCTTCATGTGTATCCTCTAAAGATATGCAGGAACAGTTACTACCATATTAAGAGGAATTTTGATGCTTTGATTATTCCTTTGATCATAATGATAATGTGTGGATACAAAGGCATGTCAATGGTGTATAATTCTATTCCTACTAAGAAAAAGGTGCATGATGTGGTTCTTGCTCAATACAATGTTCATGATTTGGTTCATGTTTAATAGGTGCAAGATGTGGCTCTTGGTCAACAAAGGGTGCAAGATTTTGTCCTTGCAAATCAATATAAGAATTGTCTAAAATTTCATTTTGAATTTCTATGACCATCAATGGAAAAATCAATAGATGATGGAATATTTTATTATTGCAAATTGGTGGTAGAAGAATGACTTCCATCCAAGTATGAAGTCTCAACATATCCAAGGATTACCATGCAAGTCTCATCATAGGTTCTATAGGAATAACAATTCCCCATCAACATTTACAAAGTCCATCACTTCTATATTCCTTTTGAGGAAGCATTGTGGAACCAAATGCTTTAGTATAGTTTTCAAACTCGGGGCAAAATGTTGAAGTTTGCAACAAGAAACGGTGAAATTGGCATCCGTGAACAACGTCCTTGATCCTAGTGAAAATTAAGTACCTACACTAGGTGGGGCCCACACAGGCTATTTTTAGGTGGAAGTCTATTTTTAGAATGGATTAGCAAATTCTATTTATAGATGATGTCTATTTATAGATGGTGAGAAAAATCTAATTATAGATGATTCTATTTTTAGATGTATGTGTGAGTTCTATTTATAGATGCATATTGACTATTATTATCCCTTAATAATAGTTGGACAATAAATATTAATCTATTCTCTTGGAGCACTTGGAATCAATTAACTGAAGTGGCAAACTAGTTAGCTGAAGGAATTTCGAGTTCAAAGGTTGGTTGGTGGGACATGCGAGTAGACTTAGTTGTCACTGAATGATTCGGAGTTGTAACAGAGTTGGATGTGTAGTTATGCAAGCTGTAAATCAATTTAACTCAGTTAAGTGAGTTAAATTCAGTTGTGCTAGTTGTAACTGAAGATACACTAGTGAGAGATCAAGTGAATTAAATAATAATTAATTCACATTTAGTGATCTCACATGCAATTGAAGTTCTTACTATTATTAACTGCATGCATGTAAGATCCAGTGGAGACCTAGTTGAGGTCTAGGTGAAAGGGAAGTAAACTATCAGTTGTGACATTATCCGATTGCACACATGCAACCACACACACATTGATTGTGCCCATGATATTTACACAGTCAAGGAAGGCAAATAATCAATCATTTAGGGTTCTTTACCATCAGGGATTGCGCAGTGGGGGCAGGTTGTCTGGAGACAGTAAATTGGCTAAGGAACTTGCCAATTCTTGTATGACAATGTGAGACAATTAGCTAATGTACTGCGGGCTCTTGTGAGAAGAGTTTTGTATGTAATTTTTTCATGATTACTTAGGAAATATACAATATATGATAGAGGGGTTTTTAACTACAAGATTTCCTTGAGAAATTATTTGTGTTGTGTGTGATTGATCTTTCTTCTTGATATTGCAATTGGCGATCGTGTTTTAAATTCCACAAGGATTTTTGTAGAAGCGATTCTGTATTTAACAATGGCATATAATTGTTAGATCAGGAGAATCCAAGCAATACATAATTTGTATTAAATTTATACATGGTATCAGAATTGTGTTATAATTTTCTACATGGTATCGGAGCTATGTTATAAATTTTCTACATGGTATGAGAGCAAGAATTATTTGGGTGTGTGAGTTTGCAGAGAATATCTGAAAATTTTGATACAAAAAAAAAAAGAATATTTGGATTCCTCGCAAAAAAATACCCAAATTGGAAAAAAAATCGGTTGAATCGGAGCTAGGGTGAGAGAGATATCATCGATTTACAATCAACGCTTTTGATAGAAAATTTTGCGATGGCGGGACAATTACAATGTGTGCAAGTTGGAAAAGGAAAGGTGTTCCTTAAACACATAGCCATGGGACAAGCCAAGAAGATTTGGATTCATGTGAAGAATCTCTATAGACTTGATGTAGATGAGATTTCTATAGAGCTTCCTATTGTTGGGAAGTGTGAGAAAGCCATGCAATTGACCCTTGAGAGGGAGTTGGATTTGCATGCAGGTAAGAGTGAACCTTAGGATGTGGAGCAACCACAAGATGAGGATCATGGAGTGGGAGCAACCACTCATGTAGAGAAATTTCCAGCGAGATGGATAGAGGGAGTGCATGCAGCTATACCACCAGGTGAGAGGTGGCGCGACATGCATAGATAATCCCAAGAAGAAATTTCTGGGCAGGATTCATTGAGATGGTGTGGATCTCATGAATTGAACCTGGCCACGAGGAGCCCACAATACAACAATAGCAGGATCAGTTGGATTGATGCAGTGATATGTCGTGAGGACATGAAGTCAAAGTGACAGTGTCAGATACTAGAGCGCGGATCAAAGTTGACAGCAAGTGCAGAGTGCATGGATGTAGGGGTCAACAAGGCAGTGGATCCAGAAGACATGTGCAGTTGGTACCAGCAGAAGTCAGAAGAATGTGATGACAAATACATTATACTGATTCAGTTGTTTGGAGGCCTTTCAGTTTCAGAAGTGTTGCATGCAAGAGTTGCATGTGCGAGAAACACTAGAGAAGTGTTGCATACAAGAGTTGCAGGGCACATGCATGGAGTTGCATGGCGCATGCAAAGACATTCCTTTCTTGTTGAGAGGGAGTGTTGAAGTTTGCAACAAGAAACGATGAAATTGGCATCTGTAAACAACATCCTTGATCCTAGTGAAAATTAAACACCTACATTAGGTGGGGCCCACACAGGCTATTTTTAGGTGGAAGTCTATTTTTAGAATGGATAAGAAAATTCTATTCATAGATGGTGAGAAAATTCTATTTATAGACGATGTTCTATTTTTATATGTATGTGCGAGTTATATTTATAGATCGCATGTCTATTTATAGATGCATGTCGACTATTATTATCCCTTAATAATAGTTGGAAAATAAATATTAATCTATTCTCTTGGAGCACTTGGAATCAATTAACTAAAGTGGCAAACCAGTTAGTTGAAGGAATTTCGAGTTCAAAGGTTGGTTGGTGGGACATGCAAGTGGACATAGTTGTAACTGAGTGATTCGAAGTCGTAACAGAGTTGGATGTGTAGTTATGCAAGTTGTAAATCAGTTTAACTCAGTTAAGTGAGTTAAAGTCAGTTGTGCTAGTTGTAACTGAAGATACACTAGTGAGAGATCAAGTGAATTAAATATTAATTAATTCACATTTAGTGATCTCACATGCAACTGAATTTTTTACTATTATTAACTGCATGCATGTAAGATCTAGTGGAGACCTAGTTGAGTTTTAGGTGAAAGGGAAGTAAACTATCAGTTGTGACATTATCCGATTGCACACATGCAACCACACACACATTGGATGTGCCCATGATATTTACACAGTCAAGGAAGGCAAATAATCAATCATTCAGGGTTCTTTACCATTAGGGATTGCGCAATGGAGGCAGGTTGTCTAGAGACAGTAAATTGGCTAAGGAACTTGCCAATTTTTGTATGACAGTGTGAGACAATTAGCTGATGTACTGAGGGCTCTTGTGAAAAGAGTTTTGTATGTAATTGTTTCATGATTCCTTGGGGAATATACAATATATGATAGAGGGGTTTTTAGGTGCAATATTTCCCCAGGAAATTATTTGTGTTGTGTGTGATTGATCTTTCTTCTTGATATTGCAATTGGCGATCATGTTTTAAATTCCGCAAGAATTTTTGTAAAAGCGATTCTGTATTTAACAGTGGCATATAATTGTTAGATCAGGAGAATCCAGACAATACATAATTTGTATTAAGTTTCTACACAAAACTGCTCCTATATAACATATAATGCATGAGAGGAATTATTCTCATTATCAAAACAAATTCCATTGAAGAGATAATGAGCATAATCAATACAAAAATTACCATTAACCAAATCAAAAGTAGAAGTGCCATGGAGAGCCATAGGAGGAATAAGATAATCATCCCCATTCAAAAATTACCTAACACTCTCAATATGGGTTACATCATAACATTAACATGAGAATATTCATTGCACAAAACAAGCCATTGAATATGAGAATCACAAGAAGCATCTATTTCTTCCACTAAACCATTAGTCTCATATTAAGAATTAATTGATTCTATCAAATCACATGTTGAAACCATGATTAACCAATTATATTGAATTGCGTGCATTGTAATAACCAATGAGGGCTTATCCTTTAATTTCCTATTTTCTTCTTTATGTATACCAAGCTTAGTTAGTTCATTGCATATAATCAACAAATCTTCATGTAGACACTTTCATAAATATATGTATTAATTTTAGAATGAAAATCTAAAATAGGTCATTGAAGTGGCCCTTATTTTTTCTTTTGCTTCATCTTATTTTCATTTACCTTATTTTCAAGCTATATTAATACTTTTATGTCATTGTCACACATCTATGGCTCTAAAATATATGAATTCAACAATAAATAAATAAATATTTTGTATGCAAAAATTACGTCCTCGAGAATATTTGGCAACAAAATTTTGATGAAACTTTAACCATGATATTTCTAAAGGTAGTTATCCATACTAGAAAAAATGCAATTGTGTAACCTAACTTAATTTTTACAAAGAACATTTTGGAAGAAAGTTCTATAAAGTTTAGTAGTATAAGAAATTTATGACATTTTTTTATAAAATAGCTAAATTTGACAATAGCATGAACAAAACACACTCCAAAAAGCCAAAATTCAGACTAAGAGACATTCATGCAAGAATGTATTACCTTGCAACAGCAAAAATTTATGATGAAAATGATTTTAGGCTTCTTCAAGCACCTCCAAAAAGCCAAAATTCAGACTAAGAGACATTCATGCAAGAATGTATTACCTTGCAACAGCAAAAATTTATGATGAAAATGATTTTAGGCTTCTTCAAGCACCTCCAAAAGTTCTTGTGCTAAATCCTCAATGTATTGGCAAAATTTTTAGATTTTGAATTGCTTATTCAAACTGTGAACTCCATAAGACTCACCCAAAGAAAAGATAATTTTATTATACCCTATAAATGTGTGAAGATTCACAGTTCATTGTAATGACTATTATGAATTTACGAGGCATTTTATTCACATATCACTTTGATACCATCTGAAAGTGATACAATATTAAACTAGTTTACAATAGACCATAGTTACACCATAAGACCATCATAAGCCCAAGTATAAATATGTAAAAAAAGAGAAGTAAATAGCCTAGTACACACCATCACAATAATATAAATATGATAGTTGAAAACCCTAAAAGGAAAAACCACTCTCCAACAACCATAATTAAAGTTCATTAATGATGTAAAAATGAGGGTAAGGCATTCAATATATATAGGTTTAGGGTGTTTGGTTAACTAATACTCAATATTCAATAACTATGGGATCATAAGCTCATCTAGTTAACCATTAATGTGGTCCAAAATTTTGATAAGTGTTACACAGTAATTTGTCACCGTCCCTGCAATCCCCATCTCGCCCATTGGAGGGTCATTTCCGTGACCAATAAGCAGTGTCATGCCTTGCAAATACCATCATTGCATCCCTTTCCATGATGAAAACATTCCTTCTGTTGATCATTTCTTGAGCAGACCCCTAAAAACACCTGTTTTTGCCTTGGCGCTGGTAGCCCGTTATGTACTCGCGCCAATGAGGAAAATTAACACTGAGCCCGCGCCAATTGGCGCTTTGTCCCAGTTAAGCACCTGCGCCAATATGCTTTTGGAAAGTTTTTTAAAAAAAGAGGCGAAGTTCGATTACAACAACTTCGTGGATGAGTCATCAGGAGTGGTTTCGACTGAATAACCACGACCTTCCTCCTTTGGCCTCTTGTTTCCACCTTATGGGGAACCTCCCAAGGGATAAGGCCTCCCTTCCACTTTTTTAGGGATCACAACCTCCTCCTCTCCTCTATAAATATAGCCTTCATCCATTGATGAAGGGGCTGAAGGGCTGAATAGTGAGTCTCCAAGTTCCCAAGAGCCATCAGAGCCTTATGCTGCAAGAGCCTTGATTCATTCCCTTAAGGCCAAATCTAAGCAAGGAGATTATTGTCGAGACATCCGAAGATAGAGGTTTGTCCCATCCCCGATAGGATTTTTCGAGACTTGTTCTCCTGGCGACCCTCCGAAAGAGAATTCAGCGTCAGAGCTATGGTTGTATTCTTCTTTGATTGATTAATGATAAGTGACTATTGGTTATGGTTCCACTCTTGTTGTTGATTATGATAATGAGTTATGTCTTCTCTGACTGACATATAGTTGCATAGACTGGATTTTATGCTTGCGTTTGTTTTGTTTCTTGCGTGTGCAGGTGTCCGGTCACGGAGATCGTGAGGATCGTGATCTGCCAGAGCTAAGGAACGGGAGCGTTACTTTCTCTACAAGCGACAGCGTTGGATTCCAGGTAAGCCTTCATCGCTAGTTGGTTTATTTGCAATTAGGAACCTGCACTATAGCGTGTGACGATTGTTGCTAGACCCGGTTTGGGCTAGTAGGGATCGCCTCTGTCCACAGAGGGGATTTACCTCCACAACAAATTGGCGACCCCACTGGGGAGTTAGCTTGTTGTTGTTCTGCTTTGTAAGCTACATACGGAGCCTGAAGTTAGCCAGATAGCCTTCGAAACTCTTTTTCTCTACATTAGCGAAGTAGATCAATGCTGCTTCAGTCAATCTCCGATTTAGTTTATGAACTGAACACTTGGAGTATTGTCTTGTCTTTCGGTCGATTCTTGACTTTGCTTGCTTGATCAGCTCTTTTGGCTGGCTCTTTTCGTGAGTTTGGATTTTGGTTTGAGATTCAACATCACTGGTCTGTTCCTTGGATTGCTCTTTTTATTTTTACATAGTAAACTTGACTGGCGCATTTATTAGCCTGACAGTCGCGCCAATTGGCGCCAGTTGCCAGTTTACTACCCGCGCCAATCCTGTTATGGCGCTAGTTTCCGCCTAATAGTCGCGCTAATCCTGAAAGGTGCTAGGGTTTGCTCTGTTTTGAGCTTTCTGAGCTTGATCTGTGTGTTTGGTTTCATTTTTACGAGTGCTTGAGTGTTCTGGAGCCTTGTTTGACTGACTGTGACCTTCTTCCTTTGGTTGTTTGCCCGTTTCTATCGATTTTACATTTTAGCCCTAGGGCATCTAGGTGCTATTGTGTGTCGAGCCTCCCTTGGGATTTTTTTTGGTTTCTATCTATTCAGTCAACTTTGTGATTGCTTCTCTGCATTCGATTGGTGGTTGTCTATCATTTTATTGCGTTATTTGAGTGATTGTCTTCTTCTTCATTCGAATTCCGCTTTGTCTCACTTTGAGCCTAGATTACATGGTTCATTTGAGTCTTGGAGATTTTGCTTGAAGTGGTGAGTCTGGTCTTGGTTGGGAGAAAATTCTTTTTTTTTTTTTCATTTTCAGGCATTGGCGCTTGTTGTCAGTTAGCAATCCGCGCCAATTTTCCATTGGTGCTAGTTGTCAGTGAGCAAGTCGCGCCAATTGGCGCTAGTTGTCAATGATAAAGTCGTGCCAATTTCGGGGTGTGTGAAAATTGAGATTTTTTCCCCTAAATCCTTCACCAGTGTGTCTTTCCCTTCTGGTCTTTTCACTCTATGAGCATAGATTACATTGCTCATTGTTTGGAATGTCTTCTTTCCATGATTGTTTGATGTGAAAGGGAATGAATGCCTTGTTTTGATCTCTTTCTTTGGAAGTCCTCTTTGTGTTTGACCTCATATGTTTTGTCGCCTTTTGAGGGATTTCGTTACAAGTGTTTGAGGCAACGATTGCATTCTTAGTGTTTGTTTGCATCTCTTTTGCATTCATCCTTCATTAAGAAGATTTGCGTTTATTTAGTTTTCGTCTCAAAGTGTTCTTTTTGTTAAAATGAATTAGATCACATTGCATTGAAAAGTATTTTTGAGATTTATCATTGAACTTAGATCACATTGTTTGATGATTGGAAGCTAAAAATCGCATTGAGTGCATTCTCTTTCATTAAAAGCATGTATTAAGTAGAATCTCATTTCATCGAAAAATGCATTGAGTGCATTCTTATCATTTGAAAAGAAAAGGAAATTGTGCATAGATTACAATTGCATATTTTTCAGAAAAAAGAATTTTGCATAGATTACATTGCATAATTCGCATCGTTGAATGTTGAAAATTACTTTTGGATAGTGAAAGTAATCTAGTTTGGAAAAGATTTCATTTGTAGTGTTGTTGTTTTTTTGCATCATTGTTTGAAACTCTTCCCTTAACTAGATAGCATTCATCGAATTGAAAATATTTCTTTTCTCATATCGCTGCATATAGGAGATTGTCATATGACACTCACTAGGGTTTGAAAACTGAAACATAATTGAAGATAAACATTAAAATTTATTCAATTTACACTAAGGCAGCATTGAAACATTAACGCGATATTTAGAAGTCTAGGCTAGAGACGTGTTCCGGCATCTTTAAACCTAGTAGCTTTCGTTCACCTCGTGGCTTTAGACAACACTAGTACAGACTTGTGCTCCCCGTACCGTCGCGTATATAAAGGGAGACCCCACTAGGTTTCTATCCTTTATCCATAGGAAGCCGAGTCTTCCGCCCTATACTCGTGATACACCAGACACAACATTCGGGGAGATTGCCTGCATGTACGTTAAGTCCTTGGTTGATTTTTCTTTCATTTTTGAAACCAAGGTGTATATTGCAGTTCACGGTTATTTGGTACACCCTTTGCCTAGTATTCTTGAGTAGTCATTTCGATCTTTTCTGACTGATTAAATTTGAAAAGGTCATCAAGTGCTTGTCCTTTCACGCTTGTTTCCAATATGAAAGTGATAGAGTCACCTTTTGCCTGTTTCTTGACTCTTAAAAGATGAAACATCAGAGTTTTGTTTCAATGTTTTAAAAAATTAACAACCCACGAAATATTCCCGGTTAAAGTTAGTTTCCTTAGGGTGTTGTTCTGAAGGTCGTTCTTGATGGCAACTTTTCCAGAGTTCGCCAACCAAGGAATCCCCTCCGATGGGAATCCTAGTCATTTTCCTCCTTTTGGAAATGTTGGTGCTCCTTATATGGCAACGTTGTCCCTCCCTGGGTTAACTGTTGGGTTGCCTGTCTGGTTGTTTTCAACCTCTGTGGTCCCAAATGTCTCGGCTATTGTTCAATCAGTTCCTCCTCCTGAACAACATCATGTTGATTCCAAGGTGGACCTCTCCCCTTCTTCACCTGTTTCTGCGTCCTCCTCTTCTACTTCGCCTGGTGAAAGTCTGGATTCGAGTAACCAGGTGGCTAAGAAGAAGAAGTCCGATAAGCGAGAGGCTAAGGCTGCAGCTATTGCTTCTGAAACATCTCCTCTTGATAAACCTTCCAACCCTCCACGGAAAGTCAAGTTCCCTTGCCTGTTCTGCACAGGAGATCATCTTCTTCGAGATTTCCCTGGCATTCCCAAGGTGCTTGAAGTATGGTCCAACGGTCGCCCGCCGTTGCCTTTGGCTTCCGGGAGTCAAGTTGGGGGCACGCCTTCAACTGGTGCTGGTAAGGCTCCTAAGAAGCAGGGTAAGATTACCCATCCCTGTAAGTTGTGTGAAGGGCACCATGCCATTCACCTTTGTCCATATATGGATGAAGCCAAGAGAGTTTTAGACAACTCAACTGTTTCTACACCACGCCTCCCGTCTAGTTATAAACAACTTTCTTTGAGTCCTCCACCAGCTGATTCCATGATTGGTCAAGAGTCATCCTTGGTCGATCTCGCTCCCTCGGAAATTCATATTCAAGAATTCGTTCCCGACCAACCATTGGTTGTGGGATCGGTTGAGCTGGACCCGCCTACGGTGCACCAGGTCTTTTCCGTTGAGAGTGGACCTCATACCCCTCAGGTTCTTCTTGTTTCTTCAGATTTGGAGAAAGATTCTCCTGTCCCTATACCTCAAGAAGTTGCTCCTCCACCTCTCGCGATGGAGGTCCTGGAGGATACTCCTCCCGCTTTCGAGATGGAGGTCCTGGAGGATGCTTCTTCTTCTTCCGTAACACCAGGGGAATACCATCTCGGTTCAATGGTAACCCCTCCGAGTATTTTGGTCACTTCCTTTGATTGGAATCGATTTGCAGGGTACCGCCTTCCATCTTATGTGCCTTTCGAGATCACAGTACAAGATTTTGGTCTGGTCGTACCTAACACCATTATAGACGAAGGTGCATCTGTTAGTGTTCTATCCTCAACTACTTGGCAAGCTTTCGGTTCGCCGCCACTTGCGCCTATTACGCAGAATCTATTGGCATTTAACAGAAGAACTAGTCAACCATTGGGGATCCTTCCAAGGTTACCTGTTACTTTGGGAGGTAAAACTGTCCATATGGACGTGATGGTTGTTCCAGGCCCCTTGGATTTCAATCTGCTCTTGGGGCGCGATTACACCTATGCCATGGGAGCGCTTGTCTCCCTTTTTCGTGTGGTGTGTTTTCCACATGAAGGACGGATTGTGACCATTGATCAACTTTCGTTCTTTGGTCCTGATGTGGCAACTGGCCCACCATCATCCCTTCCTGGTTTTTACCCACCCGTTGTATCTGCCCCACCGCAGGTCAACTATGTGGCTACCTACCCCGTGCCTATGCTCAATGATGATGCCGTCGTGCATCAGGTGCTGGGGGCATTGGGTCCTGACTTCCAGGATGTTTTCCTTCCATGGGGAGTGGAACTCTTGGAAGCGATGACTTCTCGTTCATTATGATGAGGTTGTCGGAGCATGGTTCTTTTCTTGTGTCAAGCTCCTTAAAAAATGAAACAAGTTTGTCGGAGCATGGTTCTTTTCTTGTGTCAAGCTCCTTAAAAAATGAAACAAGGAGTTCGAAGCACAGTTCGTTTTCTTGTGTCAAGCTCCTTAAAAAGGGAAACAAGCTGGTCAGAGTAGAGTTCCTTGTCTTGTGTTAAGCTCCCTAAAAAATGAAACAAGGTTGTCGGAGCAGAGTTCCTTGTCTTGTGCCAAGCTACTTAAACCATGAAACAAGGTGTCCCGAGGATAGTTCTTTTAATGTGTCAACCTCATTAAAACAATGAAACACGTTCCCTTTCAATTCGATTATTTGATCATATCTCATAAAATTCCAGTCGAGTCTTTCTTAGATCTCGTAACTTGAACCTTCACTCCATCTGCCTTTCATATGGATTGAAGCTTGGGGGGCATGTACCTTGAATTGAGTCACCATGCTGGGGGCATGCTTACTTTTTTCAAGCATAGTTTGTTTCCGTTTCAAGCTTGTGTAAAAATGAAACCGGTTTCAAGCATAGTTTATCTTTATTTCAAGATTGTGTAAAAATGAAACCAACTTCAAGCAGAGTTTCCTGATTTCAAGCTTGTGTAAAAATGAAACCATTCCCATTTTACCTCTTGTGATTGCCATTTTATCAGCCTGTCTTTGCCAGATGAGCCTTGGTTTTCTCATTCCATCGTCACTATCTGCTTGGCCGATCATATGTCTTCACTTGGTTGTTTTACCCATTCCTGAGGAACCGCTGCAATGAGTGGTCTTGTTAGCCAGCCTCTTAACCTTTACTTGTTCAGAGCAGTTCCATCATTACCGGAACCAGTTGCTACCCTTTATACCACTCGTTCCTCCAGGAGGAGTCATATTTCAGCTCTTTTCTAACTCTCTAAACATGAAAAGATTGCCGAGTCGCTTGTCGCTTTGATCTCGTTAAAGTGGCCGCGAAACGACATCTACCTAGTATACGTTTACCCCTTTTTCGGGTTGGGATAGATTATTTACGAAAAAGGAATACCCTAGCCTATCGCGACTAGGAGGTTTTCTCAGATATTATTTTCTACCTTTTTGGATCTGAGGAACTATTTACGAAAAGGGACCGTTGGAGTTTACTTTTCCGCTGTCTTTTCAAACTCTCTAAACATGAAAAGACGCCGAGTTCTTCCTTTGTTAGACTCGTTAAAACCTGATGACATTGGATTCAGTCGTAATGACGATATTCGAGTTTCTCCTTCCTAGGGCTCGTTAAATGTACTAGGATGGATTCCTTCGAAGGACGGATTTATTTGACAAGCATATGCTATCCTCTTCAAGCTTGTGTAAAAATAAAGAGGTACTTGCCATAAATGGTGGGGAAAAATGGAACTACTATCGTCGTCGTGTCGGCAGTATGTCGCTCTTCGTGTTGGGTTGGGGACATCTCATCTCGTTTTCCACTTGCCTCCGTGGGTTTGGGTGATTCCTTTTGACCTCTCGTCTGATCTTTGTCCCGTCGTCATGACCTTTGATCTGTTGATGTCAAATACTGCCAAACTCACTGTTTTGTCGCCATATGTTCAAGAGAAGTTGACCTCTGCAAATTCCAACCTTCCTCTGATTCTCATCTGATCGTGATTCACAAAAACATTATGTTCCTCTGTCTCGCGTCGATGATGTGGGAAACACTATGGCCCACCTTCGATCAAGGTCACTTCCTGTCGACTTCAGCTCATTATCCAGGAAGCTGATCTAGGGACTCCCTTCTAGTACCTTGGAGCCTGCATGCCTCAATGGCAGGTTCTTCGCGTTCGACGTGAGGTTCTCATTATTGGCCTTCGATCGAGTGATTCTACGGGTGTTCGACACCAGCTCATTGATTCACATGCCGTAGATTGTATCTATAGTACCTTGAGGACCATTGTCATTATTGGTGGTACCTCTCGCGTTTGTTAACAACTTTCATCATTGGCTGGTAATCAGACGATGTTCTTGCATGTTCGACTTCAGCTCACATATTAGCATGCTTGAACTTGTACTCTGTTCAGGTCGAGATGGAGCGCAAGACCCTGGATTCCTGTCTGTTATAATCCAGGCTGCGATTATGTGGATTATTATGATTAGTTACATGACTCACTGATTGGATGGCTACGACCATACCTGAGTCTATTTATCGATCCTCACTGGATGGCTGCGTCCATACCCTGGATCTGGATTCGTGTATACTTTGTTATGGATGGCTGCGCCCATACCACATATATCATGTATCTGAGATATCAGTTTTACTTCTCTACGCAGGTTTTTCGACGGCGGTGTTTTCAGTTGGACACGTTCTCGTAAAGCATTTCACCCCTCTCTCTCTTTCGGGCCTCATGCTTTAGGGGGCATCTGTTACACAGTAATTTGTCACCGTCCCTGCAATTCCCATCTCGCCCATTGGAGGGTCGTTTCTGTGACCAATAAGCAGTGTCATGCCTTGCAAATACCATCATTGTATCCCTTTCCATGAGGACAACATTTCTTCTGTTGATCATTTCCTGAGCAGACCCCTAAAAACACCTGTTTTTGCCTTGGCGCTGGTAGCCCGTTATGTACTCGCGCCAATGAGGAAAATTAACACTGAGCCCGTGCCAATTGGCGCTCTGTCCCAGTTAAGCACCCGCGCCAATCTGCTTTTGGAAATTTTTTTAAAAAAAGAGGCGAAGTTTCGATTACAACAACTTCGTGGATGAGTCATCAGGAGTGGTTTCGACTGAATAACCACGACCTTCCTCCTTTGGCCTCTTGTTTCCACCTTATGGGGAACCTCCCAAGGGATAAGGCCTCCCTTCCACTATTGTAGGAATACCAACCTCCTCCTCTCCTCTATAAATATAGCCTTCATCCATTGATGAAGGGGCTGAAGGGATGAATAGTGAGTCTCCAAGTTCCCAAGAGCCATCAGAGCCTTATGCTGCAAGAGCCTTGATTCATTCCCTTAAGGTCAAATATAAGCAAGGAGATTATTGTCGAGACATCCGAAGAGAGAGGTTTGTCCCATCCCTGACAGGCTTTTTCGAGACGTGTTCCGCTGGCGACCCTCCGAAGGAGAATTCAGCGTCAGAGCTATGGTTGTATTCTTCTTTGATTGATTAATGATAAGCAACTATTGGTTATGGTTCCACTCTTGTTGTTGATTATTATAATGAGTTATGTCTTCTCTAACTGAAATATAGTTGCATATACTAGATTTTATGCTTGCGTTTTTTTTGTTTCTTGCGTGTGCAGGTGTCCGGTCACGGAGATCGTAAGGATCGTGATCTGCTAGAGCTAAGGAACGGGAGCGCTACTTTCTCTACAAGCGACAGCGTTGGATTCCAGGTAAGCCTTCATCGCTAGTTGGTTTATTTGCAATTAGGAACCTGCACTATAGCGTGTGACGATTGTTGCTAGACCCGGTCTGGGCTAGTAGGGATCGCCTCTGTCCGCAGAGGGGATTTACCTCCACAACAATAAGTTTGGTTTACATATTTGAATACAAATAACCTTATGAAAACTCTTATCTCCCTTACAATTAATTGTGAAGAGTCTTTTGAGAAGTGTTACGTTAGAATAGACATGAAAAGAAGGTACCCAACTTGAAAAATAATACACATGGGTAGTAGTGAACAATTTAGTACAATTTGGAATTTGCTTATGAGAGATAATGGTTTCAATATCTATATATCAATTTTATTTGATACTCTTAACAATATTGTTACCCTAGATCCCATTGGAGACTCGTTAGGTTTGTTTTTAGCCTAACAACTAGTTAGGGAACTCCTTTTGACTACTTTAATAACATTAAATTTTAGTATTTGTAGTCCAATCTAGAAGCTTCACAAAAAATTTGCAGGTAGACCTTAGCATTGTCTAGAGATTGTTCCATTTCTCTTCAATGATGATTATGAGGAGTATTTCTCTAATTATAATCTATACTAATATACTATGAGTGAGACGAGTCATGTTAGAGGAAATTTTGTCCAAAAAATCCCCTTCTAAGGAAATCATGAAATAATAACTTGTGCATGTCACATCATATTACCATGTAAGCAAATTTGATCTAAAATTATAAAATGACAGTTAAGATAACAATAATAAGTTTATATTCTTGTGCACATACAATAAATTGTAATATATAACATATTATGGAATAAGTAATAAACAATATACTATTAATATATAATAATAGTGTAGTCTAATTATTATATGTTTTGGTATTTTTTCTAAATATATTTTCTCATCTATTTTGCCCAAAATCTAATAAGAATTAGTTAAAATTGTATGAAGGATTTTATAACAAAACATTACAATATATAGAAGAATAGTATCACCGAACTCCTACAAAATGGATCAAACATCAAATAATTAAATTACACCTAAATAATAAAATGCACATTAAATAATATATTTATTAATATAAAATAGAAACACTATAATAATAATAATAAATATTATATAGTAATAATATATTATATTTTATAATATAATAATTATATTTATTTTAAATTACCTATATAATAATATATTGATGATCACTTTAATAATTAACTACAATATGATATATAATTTTATAATATGATAATGATTATTTTTATTTAATGTTTTATTTTTTATATATTATTAAAAACTGGAGGTAGAGATGTTGTAATGTCTTATCATGTTATCTAAAAATATTTTGACTTTAAATTACATAAAATTTAAATTAAATGAAATTTGAAAATGTAATATATATATAAATAAGTTGAGATCTATTTTTGTATCATCAAGAGGATTAATATTTTAAGGTGCAAACCTCTTTTTTTAGTATAAAATTACATGAAGAATTTGTACCTTTAAAGATTTGATACTTCAAATTTACAAATTTCAACAATATCTTTCGAATCGTATAAGACACTCTTTGCAATTGTATAAAACAAACATATATATATATATATATATATATATAGTATTAATCTATTTTTTTCCAGTAAAATATATACACACGTCACAAAATTTAGATAAAATTGTAAATATGCTCAATACTTTTATATTCATAAAAAAATAATAAATATCATATAATAAAAAATAAAAATAAAAATAATATTAAATATTCTATATTTAATAATTCAAGAATATTTATTATAAAAAAAATGATTTCACCATGATGTTAACTTGATGTTAACTAATATAAAGTGTATATAATTATATATGTTCAACTATAAACATGACACATGATCTTTGTTTTTTTTTTCACTCTTATATATCCATCTCAAAAATTATGGTTTAGTTATTCCTTTGAAATTTGTTTGTTATTAAATTTTCAATTTAATAATTTAATTTTTATCTAATGATTTTAACAACTATTAATAACCATTATATATAGTGTTGGTAAATATTGTTATTAAATGGACTTAAAAGATTTATATTCAAGATGTTCAAGATTCATATATTTTTATATTTGACATAATTGATAGAGATGTTCATTATTCTCACAAATTTTCCATCATATTAATAAAAGGTGATCCAAATTTAAATGTCTTTAAATTTCAATGATAAACAACCATTTCATCATGTCATATACTTTCTCAAATTCTATCCTAATGAAAACAACCTCCATGCCTTAACTTATGGCCCATTCCATACCTTCCCAAATAATGATCACTTTATGCAATTAATTTCTCTCTAATTGATCTTGTTTGCTATAATTTGATGATGTTCAATTTGATATGCCTCAACTACAAAGTTGGTACTTTGGTTAAAATATTGTAAGATGCATTCAACAAAGATATTAATTAATTAGTAGCTTGTGAATAACTTTAGTTCTCCTAGTTTTACAATGAATTTAAACAACCTTTTATTATGTGGTTTCCGCTTGTTTATATGCTTGGAGAAAATTTGGCCCCACAAAATCCTACATAGTGTTGTAAAATTTGCATGGATTATTGTCTTGGCTAGGTGAATTTTTGCTTTCTATTTTCTTAAGGACTAGGCTAATGAACACAATGAGGAGCGTTAGGAGGGAATGAATGAAGGCATACAAGTGTCCAATAATCTAGCATTAACCCTGGATTACATGCATGATGTTCTTCCATCATTTTTTAGGGCTATGTTAATTCAAGAATGCACGACTAACTTTCTTTCCTATATTATACCTTAGATTGAAAATCTATTTTATAGTGATTAAAAAAATATCTTTTTATAATTTCTTGATTCGTTACCTCACTTTTTGTTGTTTAATCCCTCTGAATGATACATCTGTTAAAATAAATCATATATATATATATAATTAATGAGCTTTTCTCCATTAATTTTGCAAAGGAATATTTATTTAATTAGAATTTATACTAATATACTATGAGTGATACGATTCATGTTAGAGGAAATTTTGTCCAAACATTTCCCTTTTAAGAAAATTATGAAATAATAACTTGTGCATGTCACATCATATTACCTTGGAAGCAAAATTGATCTAAAATTATAAAGTGAGAGTTAAGATAATAATAATATGTTTATATTCTTGTGCACATACAATAAATTGTAATATATAACATATTATGGAATAAATAATAAGTAGTCTAACTATTATATGTTTTGGTATTTTTCTAAATATATTTTCTCATCTATTTTACCCAAAATCTAATAAGGATTAGTTAAAATTGTATGAGAAGTTTTGTAATGTAGAAGAATAGTATCTCAACTCCTACAAAATAGACCAAAACATCAAATAATTAAACTACACTTAAATAAAAAAATACACATTAAATAATATATTTATTAATATAAAATAGAAATAATATAATAATAATAAAAATATTATATAGTGATAATATATTATATATTATAATATAATAATTACATTATTTTTATATTAACTATATAATAATATATTGATCATCACTTTAATAATTAACTACAATATGGTATATAATTTTATAATTTGATAATGATTATTTTTATTTAATGTTTTACCCCTTTTATATTATTAAAAACTGGAGGTGTTCTGCAAATTTTTATGGAAGAGATTTTGTAATGTCTTATCATGTTATGCAAATATTTTGAATTTAAATTACATAAAATTAAAAATAAATAAAATTTGAAATATATATATATATATATATATATATATATATATATATATATATATATATATATATATATATATATATATATATAATCAGTTGAGATCTATTTTAACTGATGTATCCAATTAAATCTCTTAAGGTGCAAATCTCTTTTTTTAATATAAAACTAGAGGAAAAGTTTGTACTTCTAGAGATTTGATACCTCTATGCTTGATAGATCTAGAGTTAAGATGAGTTAAGCTGATGTATTTGATTTGCTAATAGATATTTTTCTCAATTTTATAATAAAAGATAAAGAATTTAAAACAATGTATAACAACAAATTTATAAATTTCAACCATATCTTTCCAATCGTATTAGACACTCTTTGCAATCATATAAGACACTAAAACAAGAATTGAAATTAAACACACACACACACACACACACACACACACACACACACACACACACACACACATAATTAATTAATTAAACTATTCTTTCCAGTAAAAAATATGCACACGTCACACAATTCACATGAAATTTGTAAATATTATAAAATTGTAAATCTGCTTAATACTTTTTTATTCATAAAAAGATAAAAAATAAATATCATATAATAAAAGATAAAAATACTAATATTATTAAATATTTTATATTTAATAATTCAAGAATATTTATTATATAAAAAATGATTTCACCATGATGTTAACTAATATAAAGTGTATATATGTTCAAATATAAACATGGCACCATGACACATGATCTTTGTTTTTTTCTTTCACTCTTTTATATCCATCTCAAAAATTATGGTTGAGTTATTTTTTTGAAATTTGTTTGCTATTAAAATTTTAATTTAATAATTTATTTTTAATTTTTTAATTTTACTTAATGAATTTAACAATCGTTTGTTCATATTTAACAAGATGATGAGCTTAGTGAAAATAGTCGCCTTCACTAAGTGGGCTCGCAGGCTATTTTTGGTGCAAGTCTATTTTTAAACTATGTCTATTTTTAGACATGGTGATCATATTTCAGAAGTTGTAGGATGCTATTTGTGGATGGTTGATCAAGTTGGAAAAATAGATGAAATTATATTTTTATAATATTGGGTGAATTCTATTTATAGATCGTCGATCTAAAAATAGAATTGTCGATTATTATTAGCTCTTAATAATAATAAGACAATAAACAACAACTTATTCTCTTGGAGGACTTAGTTGCAGTGCACAGATTTGGAAAATCAGTGGGCTGAAGGAATTACACAATTCCTAGGGTTTACTAGTGGTTCATGCATGGAGGACTCAGTTAGAACTGAAGTGGCAAAGTTATGACAGAGTTGGAAGAGTAGTTCATGGAGTTGTATTCAGTTTAACTCAGTTAGACTCGGTTGAGCTAGTTGTATCTAGTCTAGCTGAATGATACACTAGTGAGAGTGGAGTGAATTAATTAGTTAATTAATTCACAAATAATAACTCATTAATCAACTGAACAATACAACAGTTAACTACAGTACATGTCAGTTCCAGTGGAGACCCAGTGGAGAGATAGGTGAAAGGGCAAGATGGACTATCTGTTGTGACTATAGTGATGCATTGATTGCACCACACACACATTGGAGTTTCCAATGAGGATTGCGCGATCAGGCAAGGCTAGTCGAATTAATTCGGAGGCCCCCATTCTTCAACGGGGATTGCGCGGTGGAGGCGAGGCTAGCGGGGAGGACGAGAGAGATCGGTGCATGGATTTGCATATTTCTTCTTATTAGTGTGTGACGATTGATTGTACTAAGAGCTTGATGTACTAAGCTTTGTATGAGATTGTTACATGATCTCCATGATACATAATATATGATAGTTGGGGTTTTCAGCTTTAGGCTTTCCCGTTAAACAACTGTGTTATGTGCGATTGTTTTTATTTATGCTTCACATGTGTTTGCAATTAATTTTCCGCAAAAGATTAACAGTGGAATGATTTTGCATTTTGAAAGAAGTTAAATATTGTGAGATCAGGGGAATCTGGATGTATGCATGATTATTGTATATTAATTTCTACATGGTATCAGAGTAGTGTTAATTCTTGAAGATTGCAATTGTGAAGAATTGCCGAGTTTGTGCTGGTGGACAATTTGAATTTTCTACAAAAGATTCTTGGTGCAGAAGTTGAGTATACATTGAAATGTCTTTCAATGGGTTGCGATTAGAGTATTCCCTTGATGGGAGCTCGAATTACATATCCTGGAAGGATAGGATGGAGGCGGTGCTGGAGGATAATGGAATGAAGGAGTTCATTGATAGCAATGTTCCTAAGCCGGGATCTAGTGATGTTGCATTACTTGACGCATGGAAAAAGAAGACAACAAAGACAAGAAGAATTCTGTTGGAAGGTGTGAAGGACCATATTGTGTCTAGCCTTCACGAGAAAACCACTCCATTCTTAATGTGGAAGGCTTTGACAGATTTGTTCCAAATCAGAAGCGACCAGAGGAAGTTGGCGCTTAAAGACAAGCTCAGAAAAATAAAAATGGAGAAGGGCGACAGTATTCCAAAATAACTCACGAAGTTTGTCCACTGCAAGGATGAACTGGGAAGTGTGGGGGTTACTATTGATGATGAAGAATTGGTGAGCTTGGCTCTCCTTGGGCTTCTGAAGAGTTGGCATAGCTACAAAGACTCTGTCAATGGACGGGAGAGACTGCCAAAATGGGAGCGACTTTGGTCAGATCTTGTGCAGGAGGAGATAAGGGGGGGTACCAGGGATGGCTCTTCATTAAAGAATGAAGATGAAGAGAATTGCGCTTTGGCTGCCAAAGCAAGGAAAGGGAAGGGGAATAAATTTCCTTCAAAATCCGAAGCTAAAGGCAAGAAGCAGGATTTGTCCAAGGTGAAGTGTTTTCACTGTCACGAACATGGGCATTTCGCCACTAACTGCCCACAGAAGAAGAAGAACAAGAAGGCTGCTGGAGCTGTAGCTGGAGAGGCCTTAGCCTCACAATTTGAACTTGATTTCTCCTTGATCGCATGCTTGGTTTCAAGCTATATGGGATCGGTGTGGTATCTTGATAGTGGCGCGTCTTTCCATATGACGGGAGACAAGGAGTTGTTTAGTGACTTGGAGGAGAAGGACCTCCAGATGCATATAGAGATGGGCGACGATGGTCGATACAGTGCGACCGACATTGGGACCATTACCTTTGGGAGGGAGTCTAGTAATCTATTCTTGTTGAAGGATGTTATGCATGTTCCAAGTCTGAAGAAGAACTGGGTCTCGGTCACAATCTTGGAAGACAAAGGTTATGATGTTGTTTTCAGTGAGGGAAAAGCCTTCCTTCGACATAAAACAACGGGTCAAACCAAGAAGATAGGGGTTCGAATTAAGAATCTCTACAAGTTGGAGGTAGATGGCTGCGTTGCAATGGTGGGCAAAGTAGAAGAAGTGGTGAGCTGGGATGAGGGCGAATTATGGCATAGGAGATTGGGCCATCTTCACCATGGCACCTTGAAGATTTTGCAGCATATTTCTACTGGACTTCCCAAGGGTACTCTTGCGTAGTTAGATCAGTGCAAGGGATGTACTATGGGTAAGTTTTTGAAGACCACCTTTCATGAGAAGGAGAACCGTGCTTCGGTGATCCTGGAGAGAATTCACACAAACATGTGTGGACCTTTCTCGGTTGCTTCAACAACAAAACACATGTATTATGTTATATTTGTTCATGACTATTCTTGTAGATGTTGGATCTTCTTCAGGTAGAATAAGAGTGAAACATTCTCAAAGTTATGTGAGTTTAAAGAATTGGTGGAGAAGGTGTCGGGGAAGCAAGTGAAAGCTCTACGGAGCGATAATGGTGGTGAATACATCTTGGGCGAAATCAAATATTTCTGCAGCAAAGAAGGATTTCTAAGAGAACTCATAGCGCCTCATAACCCACAACAGAATGGGGTCACGGAGAGGAAGAACAAAACGATCGTGGGTGCTGCATGAGCGATGCTGCATGACTAGGGCCTACCGATGCACTTGTGGGTGGAAGCATGCAATGCTGCGATTTATGTGAAAAACTGTTGTCCTCATAGAGTACTTGGCATGAGTACACCTGAACAAGATTTTACTGGTAAGAAGCCTGATATTTCTCATTTGAAGATTTTTGGCTCATCTGTTTACATTCATGTGACAAAGGACGCCAGGAAGAAGCTGGAGCCGACTGCAAAAGTTGGGATATTTGTGGGGTACACAAAAACACCCCATAATTATCGTGTGTATTTTCCAGACAGTCGGATGAATGTGGTGCGACGGGATATAAAATTCAATGAGGTGAAAGCCATGAAGTTGTCGCTTGAGAGGGAGCTACACTTGCATGCAGAGGAACTTCTTGTTCCCAAAGATGAGCCTCTAGATGTGGATCAACCATAGGAGGAGATTCATGGAGTGGAGGAGTCCAATCATGCAGAACCAAACATTAGACAAGGAAAAAAGTGGACCACAGAAGCTGAGAGACTGAAGCTTGATGCGGCACAGAATGTAGGAGTCCCTACATCACATCACAGACAGAGACAGTCACCTGACCAATTTACTAGATACATGGCTCTTATGAGCAAGTGTATCGTGACAGAGCCATCTTCTTTTGAAGAAGCAGTGCAGGAGCCCACATGGGTAGATGCCATGGTGGAGGAGTATGACTCCATTATCAGAAACAATGCTTGGGAGATTGTTCCAAGGCCAGTGGGAAAATCGGTTGTAGGATCAAGATGGATCTACAAGGTAAAGCAAGATGCTGATGGGAGCGTCGAGAATTATAAGGCAAGATTTGTTGCCGGGGCTTCTCACAGATCAAGGGGATTGATTATGAATAAAAATTTGCACCTGTCGCATGATATTCTTCCATACAGACCATCCTTGCTCTCTCAGCGCAGATGGGTTGGCACATTCATCAGATGGATGTGAAGACTGCGTTCCTTAATGGGATCATTGAGGAAGAGGTGTACATTGAGCAGCCTGAAGGATTTGAGATCTTCAGTAGCGAGTCGCATGTGTGCAGGCTCAAAAGAGCGCTGTATGGGCTGAAGCAAGCACCTCATGCTTGCTACACTCAGATCGACAACCATTTCATTGGACTTGGCTTCACCAAGATTGAGGTGGATGCAAACCTGTACCAAATGTGGTGGAGGGTAAGCTTTTAATCATTTTTATTTATGTTGATGATTTAATACTAATGGGTGATGAGCAGTTGATACACTCATGCAAGGTAGATATTGCAAAGGAGTTTGAGATGAAGGATTTGGGTCTCCTTCATTATTTCCTTGGATTGGAAATATGGCAGCGGGAAGGTGAACTGTTTGTGTCTCAAGGAAAGTATGCCCAGGGGATATTGGAGAAGTTTCACATGCAAGGCTGAAAGCCTATCGACACTCCTCTTCCAGGAAATTGGAGGAAAGAGGATGCTACATCAGCAAAGGTAGTGGATGCCACTGTTTATCGACAGTTGGTGGGTTCGCTCATGTATTTAGTTAATACAAGATCGGACATATGCTATGCAGTGAACCAACTTTCACAAGTGATGGTTAAGCCCACCAAGCTCTTTTGGAAGGCATGAAAGCATGTCCTGAGATATCTCAGGGGCACATTTGAGTATGGTTTATGGTAAAGATAGATGGATGAAGTGAAATTGCATGGCTTCATGGATGAAAATTGGGCAGGCAGCCCAACAGACATAAAGAGCACATTAGGAGGAGTTTTTAGTATCAGATCTACGACAGTTTCTTGGTACAACAGGAAAAAAAGACTTGTGGCACTCAGTTCAGCGGAAGCAGAATACATGGCAGCAAGTCAAGCTGCATGTGAGGCTATCTGGATGAGGAAGATCCTGGTTGGTTTGTTCGGTTCACATTTAGATCCTACAGTGATACATTGTGATAATCAGAGTTGCATTAAAATCTCCGTTAATCCTGTGTTTCATGATAGATCTAAACATATTGATATCCGGTATCATCATATCAGAGATTGTGTGCAACAAAAGATCATGTTGCTTTAGTACATTCCTACGGAGGAACAAGATGCAGATATTCTGATGAAGGCGCTCACCAGGAGAAAATTCGAATACCATAGAGGCAGGATCGGTGTTAGGTCCCTATCCCTATCTTGTTGAGAGGGAGTGTTGAGATTCAATAAGATGATGAGCTTAGTGAAAAGATTCGCCTTCACTAAGTGGGCCCGCAGGCTATTTTTGGCACAAGTCTATTTTTAGACATGGTGATCATATTCAAATTCATTCAGAGCTATTCTTCAGTAGGGATTACGTAGTGGAGGTAGGCTAGCAGGAGGGCAGAGATCAGTGCATGGATTTGCATATTTCTTCTATGTTAGTGTGTGACGATTGATTGTACTGAGATCTTGATGTACTAAGCTTTGTATGAGATTTTTACATGATCTCCATGATACATAATATATGATAGTTGGGGTTTTCAGCTTCAGGCTTCCCTGTTAAACAACTATGTTATTTTAGATTGTTTTTATTTATGCTTCACGTGTGTTCACAATTAATTTTCTGCAAAAGATTAACAGTGGAATGATTCCACATTTTGAAAGAAGTTAAATATTGTGAGATTAGGGGAATATGGATGTATGCATGCTTAATGTATACTAATTTCTACACCATTAACAACCATTACATAGAGGGTCAAGTTTGGCAAGTATTGTTACTAAATGTACTTAAATTTTTTTATTATATATTTTCATATTTGATACAATTGATAGAAATGTTTATTATTCTCCCAAAATTTCCATCATATTAATAAAAAGTGATCCAAATATAAACGTCTTTAACTTTCAATGATAAAAAACCATTCTATTATGTCATATACTTTCTCAAATTATATCCTAGTGAAGACAAATTTTATCCTAGTGAAGATGACCTCCATGTCTTAGCTTATGGCCCATTCCATACCTTCCCAAATAATGATCACTTTATGAAATTATTTTCTCTCTCTAATTGATCTTGTTTGCTATAATTTGATGATGTTAATTTGATATGCCTCAATGTTGAAACGTCAACAAGAAATGTGGGTCTAATTTAATTTTCCCTTAAATAAATTGGACAATAAATTGTAATCTTATCTCATAAACACTTGTAATAGTTAGCTGAGTGTGATAGACTCAGTTAGCTCATGAAATTCGAGTTGAGGGTGGTTGGTGAGGCATGTAGAGTGATTCTATTTGTTTTAGAGTCCAAGTTTCCATTAGTGTATTAGTTTAATGCATGAGAAATCAGTTAACTCAGTTAAGTGAGTTAAAATCAATTTAACTAGTTGTAACTGATTGTTGCACTAGTGAGAGGTCAAGTGAATTAAATCAGATTTAATTCACACGCAGTGATATGTCAAGTGATTGATGATTTACTATTAATATTTGCATGCATGTCAGTTCTGATGAAGACCCAGTTGAGACAGAGGTTAAAGGGATGTTAACTATCAGTTGTAATATTAGCAAATTGACCAGATGAAATTACACACCCATAGGATTTCCCATGAACATTGCACAGTTTTGGAAGGCTGAAATTCCTAAAGAATAGGGATTGAATTCCACATGAATTGCACAAGCAAGGCAGGCTGAGCAGAGGCTGAAAATCGGCTAAGTGTTGGTCGATTTTGTCCGGATCAGTGTGAGACAATTGTGAGAGTGCAATAGACTCTTGTGAGAAGAGTGCATTGTAATTGTTTCATGATTCCTTGGTGAATATACAATAGAAGATAGATGGGTTTTGAGCAACAAGCTTTCCCAGAGAAAATATCTATGTTGTGGTTTGATTTGCTTCTTTCTTTACTTGTTGTGATTGGCGATCATGTTTATTTTCCACAATTAATTTGTAGAAGGATTCAATATCTTGCTTTAGCATATCGCATGATCAAATTGAATCCATTGGTATACATATTGTTTGTATAATTTCTACATGGTATCAGAGTGTAGGAAATCACTATAGTGGAGAAGAAATTGAGTTTGTGTTGAACAACATTCAAATTTTCAAAAATATTCTTTGGTGCAGCAAGCAGATTGATGGCTTTCAATGGCTTAAGATTGGAATATGCACTCGAGGGAAGTTAAAATTATATTGCATGGAACGATAGATGGAGGTAGTTTTGGAGGAAAACGGGTTGAAATAATTCATTGATAATGATATTCCCAAGCCCACAGTAGCAACCATCACTCTTCTTGATGCTTGGAAAAATAAGGTTGCAAAGGAAAGGAGGATCTTATTAGAGGGAGTTCGATATCACATTGTCTCGAGTCTCCATGACAAAGAGACTCCATATGAGATGTGGAAGGCTTTGAAAGATCTGTTTCATAGTAGTAGTGACCACAGAAAATTGGCACTGAAGGACAAGCTCAGGAAAATCAAAATGGAGAAAGGTGACACTATTCTGAAATATTTAACCAAGTTCATCCAATATCGAGATGAGCTTGGGAGTGTCGGGATTAATGTAGCAGATGATGACTTGGTGAGCCTAGCTCTTCTAGGCCTTCCTAAGAGTTGGAATAGTTATCAGGACTCTATTAATGGGAGGGAATAGCCACCAGATTGGGATATAATTTGGTCGGATTTGGTACAAGAAGTATTAAGGTGGAATACTAGGGATGGATCCTCATTCAAGGCATATGATGAGGGAAATTTCACCTTGGATGGTAAGGCAAAGAATGGGAAAGGAAAGAAATCCTATTCCAAATATGAGACCGACAAAGAAGGCAAGAAGCGTGACATGTCCAGAGTGAAATGTTTCACTGTCATGAGTGTTATAGTGTGTTTGGTGCACATATGTACGAAATCACACCAACTTAAGTGGTGTGGTCTACCCACTTAAGTTATTGGTAATAGGTAGAAAAAGAAGTGGAGTCAAGAAAGTTAGTGGAACAAGCTAGAATCAATAAGCATACTAGATAGAGAAATAACATGCATATGTAAACTAAAAACTAAACAAATAAACTTGAGCTCTGAAAAGAGTCAAACAACAACAATAATATGAACAGTGGCTCTAGGCCCCTTTCTATTGTGCGCTAGTAGTAATAAGAGTGAAAATTTACCCTCTTGCCAAAGGGCCCTTAGATAATGGTTCTAGGTCCCGATGCAAGGATGTTTTTATTCCAAGTTTGCCTCGGTGCAGTCTCCCTGTCTCTCTACTATGTTGGACTGAACTTGTTGGGTGGCCAACAATTAAGTCCCCTCTATCTTCAGCTCTAGCTCACACACTGCTGGTATTGCTTGGGAAATTCTGGCCAACATAACAATGTGTTGACAAATTCTTCATCTCATGGTGGTATTATATAGGAGATTCCAAATCCTCCCTTCCCTCCCTTGGTACATGGAGGATGGTGACCCAAGAGAGGGGTATGATTCATTTGTGTGCTCCAAATATTCCATTGTGTGCTCACATAGTGTCTAAGGAGGCGTTGGTGGCTGTCCTTAGGTGGCTACAAGTAAGGCATCACTTGTCCTTTGCTTTGTGTGGTCTCGGATAGTGAAATTTCGCCACTCCCAGGATTGCGTGCATATCGGGCAAAAAGGCGCGCGGAAGGCGCTCTTCACGAAGGATTATGATCGCAAATAGCATTTAGGACTAGTTCAAATTTGATTTTCCTTAGACCTTAGATATTTTTAAATACTTTCCAGATTCTGTAATGTCTTCCAGCCCTGTAAATCCTTTTGCCTGACATTAATTAATGTCATATTCTACTGTACGATTTTCTAGTGTTAGCAGTTTCCCCCTAATATGTGAGGTCTAGGAAGAACTGTATAGCTGAAATACATTATAGTTTCTTTCCTGTATCGTGTGTAGAGAGAGAGAGAGAGGCCTGCGTGAAGCTTGGAATTGAAAACACCCTGCACCATTTCCAAGAATGACCATGGCCTAAGGGATCCCTGTAAGCAAATACAATTTAAAATACATATACAAATTTTCAACGAGGCGGGCATGTCCCATGCTCGTAATGCTGTGGCTAGTTAAAAAAATCTAGTTGACAGATATGTGTTCTTTTTGTATCACTGATATGGTAGTGATGTTGGAGGTTCCTGACGATGACTACTGACGCCCTCAGGGGCGTTTTTTCTTTGAAAATAGGTGGAATATGGTACCCATATGCGTAAAATTGGTATGGCATATAGCCTGTGCATTATACACATAGGTGCTGGTGGGGACCTTCCCGTGTAAGCATTGTTGATAGAGACGCTTATGGAGGCATGGGTCTTCGACGAATTTGATCAAAGTGCAGTGGTTGTAAGGTACGATACCATCTTGAAATGAAATATTTTGTTGAAGTCGAATGTCAAGAGGATCGATGACATCTGTGGAAAATGATGTCTTCCACAGTGCCACTGAGGATGCCCCTTGTATGGGGAGGGGTGATCCAAGGTACCTCTTCCTTTTTGGAATATAGGTGTTGAAGTCGAAAAAAGGGAAGCCTCAAATGAATGAGGGGTCGGTGAGTAAGGGGTCAAGGACCTGGATGGGACGGGTTTAACATAGGCATGTAGGCGAGGGGTGACTGAAAACTGATGATGGGGATTTTGTGGCCCAAGGTCGGAGTATACATAAGCAGCTTGGCGGCAGTCATAGTTATTTCTGATGGGGAAATCCCTAGAGTCGGTAGGACTTCCAGGGTGGGTGTAAACCTGCTATGAATGTCATGATGGCGTGTGCATGGGGAGTATAATACTCCGACCAAGGGTGTTCAGGGACTGCTGCCGTGGGAGAAAATATGAAATGAGAGGGTGAAGGACGTAGTGCACCGTTCGGGGGCTTTGTACACTTACCAAAAGAATAAAATAATGGGTTTTGGTTTGTACAAAAAACAGAGACGGGTACCCCAAAACATGAAAATTTTCACTCACTGATGGTGTGAGGAAGGTGTTTTGCTGAGGGTGGGGGTCCCATTGGTTGGTATCATGTGCGGGGTTGATGAAGCGGATGAAAAAGTATCGTAGATGGGATTATGCTGGTAGAGGTAATGGTGGGCCAAATGCGAGGTGCCGTGGTGCGCTCTTGATCTTCTTGTACAACCTGGTTATCTAGGAAGGGGGTTCAGCTTGTATGGTAAACTTTACCTTATGCATGGTGAATATATGGGCATGAGGTGCTTCCCAGACTGAAGTGGTATGGCCATGTCTTCACTTCTGTTGTGATATATGGTCTATTGTGGGTGACAGGCGCCATGGAGGGGAGGCTCTACCGACCAACGCAGATGTTTATCATGTACAGGGTGAGGTGATGATAAACACGGTCGGATATGAGGACCCTATGGTTTATTTACGATGGAGAAATGATGTCAGGATATGCAGAGTGACTTTATCATGCTGGGGGTAGAATGATACCTGCTCTAGAAATTTTAGGAGATAATGTTGTGGATGGTTTGTGAGATTTTCCTGCAAAAAAAACTACCTCAGGTGAAAGCATCTTCTTTATCAAACATTATTGAAATTCATGAGCTTTAAAAAAGAAGATGAGAGAGGGCATACCTGCCGGCGCTGAAAAATTATTTTTTTGGGAGTGCGAATGTGTGGCATTGCCTCTGTTCATCATGGAGTGTTGATTGTGGCACAACTTACGGATTAGAGAACATAACTTCTGATCTCTCGTTATGGTCCTCCAAAGTTTTTGAAAAGGGTGATATATAGGTGGATATGGCCCTAATTCAATTCATTTGTACTTGCTGAGTTTTTGAGAGGTCAGAGGACATTTCTTGCCATTGCAGTCAGCCTGAGCACCACAGATTAGCGAGATCATGCCCAAGTAACCTTCATGACGTCCTGTACTTGAATTTTTTAGTTTTATGGTGCCAGGGTCTGTACAGACTGTGTTTGTACGGATTCTAGGTCTTCTTTGCCCTAGATTGTGCAGGCGATCAGGGCAAAGGGGCTCCCCCTGTGCACTTTTTAGGGGAATGGGCACGCTAATGCACTCATTTCCCATTTTTAAGCGTGCCTGTGTAAAATACAGGCGCGTGCTAAGTGCACCTGTCTGAGGGACAAGCGTGCAAAGCCGAGGCATACAATATTTTTGGATTTTTTTCCTATTTTGGTTTTTTCTGTACTGATGGGTACTTGTTTTGATGACAGGTTATTGTGGAGGGAGCAAGACTGGCCTGAGCTCTATGCTGAGCTGGCTGCTAATGCTGGGGCGTGCTTTCAGTTGGCACTATGGGGACTCCTGAAGTTCGTGGAAAATGAGCTTCTTTGGTCGCAGGACTGACTGCTACGTTACGTGATCCGTCATTGGCCCAGGAGGCACAACATGTTTGTATTGCACGAGACACATTTGGTTATCTGTCCTGAGACAGATGTTTACTTTGTGACCGGGTTACTGCCTCAGGGTGAGGCGCTGAGTATCCACTCCCTGCCGTGAGAGTGGAATTGGAGAGATTTAGGAGACGCCACTGTGGTGGGGCACCTCTCACAGAGGGATGCATCAGCATTGCATCAGTTATAGATCTGGCAGAGCGATGTGCTCTGGCAATGATTGTGAGACTTGCAGGGTCGGTTTCTCTGCATCGAGCATTAGGCCCGCAGGTTGGAGTGCTGCGCTGGTTGAGGTCCGGGCATTTTTTTGACTTTTCCCATTTCTGTTTTGATGAGATGGTGTCGCAGCTCAAAAAGGTCCAATGTGGATCTAAGTCGTTTACGTATGCCAACATCTTGTGCAACATTATGTACGAGAGAGTAGTACTGTTGAGGCTGGTAGTGGCGGTGCCTCTTGGGGGGCCACGATATCCTTAGATGAGGAGATGGGCTCCGGTGATGCCGCGAGGCAGTGGTGGCATGGTGGGGCGTTACTAGAACGCCACAACAGAGGCCTAGTTTGAGGCCAACCCACAAATGTTCTTACCATATCCATATGTGGGGATGGACTTCTAGGGGGATCCAGACATGAGTCTCCCTTTTGGTTATGCTTGGGGTCCCAAAGGTATGTTTTGTATGTTTTCTGCATTTATTTGAGTATACATGTACTTACATGTTTTTTCTAGTGACACTAACATTATTTTTGGTTACTCTTGTTGGTGTCCCGTGTTTTGATAGTTTAGCAAATCAAAAGACAAGGCAACATCAGAACCAATCTTTAGAGTTACAGGATCTAGTCCTCTTGCTCTCAGAGAGGGATCTCTCAAATTATTTTTTGTTGCAAAGGTTTATCTTGTGTGCTTTCAGTATAGGTTTTAGAATAGTTATTAAGTGCAAGTGTTTGTTTATTTGTTTGGTTGAACGACACAGCAGAACCTAAAAGGTCTATGAAAGATAGATAGAAAGAGGAAATGTCAGCTTCATTGGGCAATGGAGTCAAAATAAGGTCATGACAAACTTATCAATGGATATGGGATATCAAAGGGCAAAGCTAACTTGGCTGCAGGATCATTTGGTTTTGGAATGAGATGGACATGAATGATTTGGAAAGAGAAGTTTAATTCTCAACAAAGGGAAATTGAAAACACTACTTGAACAATAAAGAGCTATTTGGTAGACAGGGCTAACCATGAATTCTACAAATCACACTTTAACCAAATAATGATTTCAAAACAACTTTTAAAATGAAATCTAAGATTCGGGGAACACCCTATTTCCTCAAATATTTTATTTCAAATGACTTAGAAAACATAAAAGATTCACTTATAATCAAGGTCATAGAAGAGGGAACACCTAAATACATCTATGATCACAACTATAAAGACCTTTAAGCCAAATGTTCAAGCAAGGACAAGGAGAAAGATCAGAACATACCTCCTTCGCTCACTGTAAACAAATAAAATTCAAATGGAGACTTCAATAACAGTCTTTAAGTGGCAACAAACAAGCAGGGAGAACCATAAATCATGCTGAAACCAACTATTCAAACTATTAAGGAAATAAACAAGATTGAAGAATAAAGAGAGAGATTAAAGACTCTAAAATACTTTAGTAGAAGAAAACATAAAACAATGAAGGATAAACAGGTCTAAGGTGCTTCCAAGAGTCATTTCTTAGCCTAAAAATTTCATCCTACTGTAGTAAGAATTTATGGAACAAAATGAAACAGGGGAAAACATAAAACAGTTCAGAATACTTCACCAACAACCAAGCTCATGGATCCAATGATAGAGCCTTCTCAAGAACAAGCATGCAACAACATCATCAGGGCTTCCAAGACTTCAATTTCTTCTTCAACTTCAACAGACTATGTATAATTTCAGAGAGTTTCAGTATTACAACTAGTAGTCAAACAACCAACGTTTACAATGGACTCCTCAACAAGTTTTTATAGAGGAATGAGGAGGTTGAAAGAGAGAAAAGATCTTCTGAGTTCAATTAATATAGTTAATGCTTATCAGCCTTTGAGGGGCTCAAGGGAGAAGTTTACAAATATTTTCCTATATTAATTGGTTTACATTAAGTGATTTAAGCTTGATGGAAGCTTATGTTGACTTTAAGGCTTTGTGTCATCTTTTGCAATAACTCTGCTGATAGTTTATATTAGCTTCTTTGATTCAAAATAAATATTTAGCTGCAAGGGGCAGATATGCTCTGTTCTGGTCATTACTCGGCCTTTGTTTAAATGCTGTGAAGGCACAGGTGGAAATTTGGTAGTTGAGAGGAATCAATTTTCCTCTGATGAGGCAATGGAGGCATCCTCTGTCTGATAAATATCCTTGATTTGTCTTTAACTGTGTTTAATTCAATGGATAAGACTTTTGATAATCAATTTTTAGCCGTAATCCATTGAACTGTATAATCAAAGTTTAATCCTTCATTTCTGCTGTGTGTGGGTCTTTTACACTGATACTCTTTGACTCAATTTAATTTTTTGTGTCTTGTTGATGTGCAGGTATGTACGAGGTCCACATGGCATCAATTCCCATGAGTCATTGATGAAACGTGAAATTGAACCTGTATATGGCTTTCATTTTTGATGGACGAAAGTATGGAGGATCGTCATCCTTGGCTTTCATTTTCTTTTTAAAACATTTGGAAGCCTTTTTAAATCCTACAAAATACAAAAACAATTAAGAAATCCTGCATATTTGGTAAAAACATCTTTGGAAGTTTCGGCTTGGAGCGTGGCCGTTGGATGACAGCATCCAACGGTGGAAATTGCGTGCGAAGATCAAAAGGGGCAGTTGATAGATAAGCGGTGGAAGTTTATATCAAAGCTGTTGATTTTGTAAAGATTGACGGTGGGGAGCAACCTGGGAGACATAATGAAGCAGGGCCACTTTTTGATGAAAACATAATAAATACAAAGGAAATGAAGAAATTTCCTTTGGCGAAGAGAAAAACATAAAAAGGAAATTTGGGGTTTCAGGATGATCGTTGACCATCGGATTAGATCCGCCCACGAAATCAACTGTGGAGGTCGCTCTGAGAAACCCTTTAGGAAAGGAGGAGGGCGATGGCATATGGCCAGATCAAATCTGATCCGTTGATCTGCAGAGATCAACGGCGGGAGACACCACATGATAAAACACAATAAAACAGGGGAAAGTGGTTTCGGAGAGCAAAACAGGCAATATCGCGCGGCGAAATGGGAGAAAGGTGGTTTCACCTTTTTGAACGCGACATGCCTTGGAAGGAGACACGTGTCTTTTAAAAACAACCTATATCGCGTAACTTTTGAAAATTAACCTCCGCGCTGAAATTTGCATGAAAATCCGTGTGGGCCATCGGATCTAGGCCCTCAGATCTGACGGTGGAGAGAAAGCGCGATACTGACTAGATGTGCGAGGGATAAAAGGCATGGCGGTTTTATTATGGATTGTTCGATCAGATGATTGACGGTGGAGATTAGTTCTGGAGGAAGGCAAGACCCACAGGAGGTAGGCCTATTGGATTAAATATGGGCCGTTGGATGTAGAAGATCGACGACCAGGATTGAATCTGGGGTAAAAACGAAATAATACATAGGCGAAGAAAGGGTGAAGGAGGACCGTTGATCTGCAGAGATCAACAGCTATGATTGGCCAAAGAAACATTATGAGCAGGGCTGCATGTTTTTAAACCAAAGTCGGGGAATGTGATCTGGACCATCTGATCTGGACACGTGGACGGCCCAGATGCAATCGGGGCTCGGCGATCGGCGGGGGGAGAAACTCAGGAGGCGCCGATGCGATTAACTGCGGACCGTCGATCTGCAGATCAGATCGATGGCAGAGAACTCATCGGAGGTTGACCAATCAGGGGTGGCATTATGTTAACGTGCTCGATAAAAAACTTGCGATGTAATTATGCGCTGATCGTTGATCGGCTTTAGATCAACGGTCGATATTGTTTCAAAACTTGCATCAGTGGAAACCCTTTATAATACATGAAAATAAAAAATTTAACGAAATGCAAAGGTTTGGGTGGCTCAGGGCGGAATATATATATATATGAAATGGTTTGGCACCCGACTGCGGGGCCGGTGGTCTGTGTGAAATATAATAGGCCCGGGGCGTATATAATAAAGGGCCAATCGCAATCGAAACTTCGGATTGGGCCTGTGGGCTTTTCAATCTACCCATTTAGATTTTTTCTGATGCGATTGGCGCTTGGGGAAATTTTAACTCTTGGTCCCAGGCGCAAGTTATATGGAGGAAAGTGGAGAGCGGGGTTTATATAATGGGGCTCAATTGCATCGGAATTTTGATGCGGGATTTTCAATCTACCCATTTACATTAAGAAACGTTGCACCGACGAGTTTAGAGAAAAATTAGGAAAAAGTGGGTTTTACGACTTTACAAAGAAAAATATGCATCGGAGATGGATTTTTACAATGTTTTAGCACCCGATTGCAGGCATAAGGTTTATATGAAGCGATAATAGGATCGGGAGTTATAAACACAGGGCTTAATTGCATGGGAGGTTTTGACATGGCACAAAGACTTGCGCACTCTGGATTTTCCGATGTGATAAGCGCCGAAAGGGCTTAGCGCTTAGTTCTAGCGCCTGAGCACATGTGGGGAAGTGGTTTAGTACTTAGCCCAAGGGGGATTAAGTCCATAGTTTAAACAAACTTATTTTTTATGAATTTTTCCAAGGTTTTTGATGGATTTGGGGGTTTCCGTAAAGTCTAAAAATGAGTTTTAGACTTTGTAAAAGGGATTTTCATGAAGGGAAGAAGGGAAATAATAAAAAATGGAGGAATTATATGGGGAATAAAGGGGTAAAAATGAAGGTTAGTTTTTTGAGTGGGGGAGGGGGAAAAAGGGATTTTGCAGCAGTATTTTTCCTTATGAAAATAACAGATTTTCAGATTTGAAAGCGAAACAACAGTGACGATTAAACAAAAGATAGAATATCCTCAGAAGAATTTAAGCACCAACAATTTTAGGTAATAAAATTGTTTCTTGAAGGGTATCCAAAATAATTTAGCCACCACTTGATATGACATAATTTTATAGGTGGCTAACAGTGGCTCCACTTGGGGATGGTGTCTTCTTGAAGGCATCAAGAATTTCAGACTTGCATTCTCTAGAGGTTGATCAGTGCCTTGTCCATTGGGCTGCCCTTCCTTCATTTGAATGGTTTTATTTTGCTCTGAAAAATATTAGCAGCCATAAAAATAATGGATTTTCATCAAAACAAGCTTTCTACCTACCCAATCCTACTGATCTAACATTTTTTCTTCTTTAGAATGCACTTGGATTGGCAAACTCTCTTACAACATTTTATTCTTTTGAAATCATAAAATATAATCTATTTCTACCCTTATTTCTCCATGAACTCAGATTAAACAGTTGAGTTCATATGATTCTCTACCTAATCTAATAATTTGTTAGGATTAAACAATCTAACATATTTTTATTCACTAACTTCTAAAAAAGAAATTTAAAAGCATACAAGTCAGGATTGGACAGTCTAACTTGTTGCTGATCTATGGCATAAAATAACAAGTTGCACATAGACATTATTTTGCAGAAAATTAAATCAAAATGGAAGGCTAAAGATCTGAAAGTTCAAGCACTTCCTTCATCTTTTTTCAGCTCTGTTTTTACTTCTGTTTGAGCTGTTCTTTGCTTGTTTTCTGGTTCAGATTTTGAGCTGATTAGAACCAGTTTTACTTTTGTTTTGACTCAAAATTTGAAACATATTGGAGTCATTCTTCTCTTTGAGAAATAAGGTTCGGATTTTGAGCATGTTTAAACATTTAATTTCTACCCTAATCTACCCACTGATAAGCCCAAATTAAGCTGTTTGGCAGATCGAATTTACTAACCTATCAGCAGTCAATTTAAAAATAATTAGCCATGATTAGGCTGTATGGCTAACTAGAAGTGTGTTTCAGTAGTGGCATTTGAGCTTGCACACTTTCAGATTTTGTTTCTCTTTTTTGGTATGGGGCTGTACCTTTATTGTTTTTACAATCTGCCCTCTTTTCTTTCTTTTACTGTTTTTGTATTTTTATTTTTATAACTTTGAATGCAACGATCAAACTATGATATTTACAATGAAAATAAAATGCTTTGAAACTCATGGTTCTTGGCAGAAGTAATGCTTTAGCATCTTGCCATTGACAGGACCTCCATACAAATCTTCTCCATTCAATTCTTTCAAGAAAAATGCGTTGTGACCCCTCTCAACATGAACAATATAGGGACCTTTCCACAAGTTCTCAAACTTACCATGTTTTCCCTTCTCTTCTCTCCTTGAATCCCATTTAAGGACAACATTTCCAACCTGGAAATTGTTTGCCTTAGTCCTCTTATCAAATAGTTTCTTCACACTTTATTGGACTAACTGCGTCCTTTCATAGACTTCTTCTCTGGTTTGCTGTAAATGGATGGTTTGATTGATTCTCCTCTGCATATCATTCTCTTCAACCTGCACTTCTTGAAGGAGTTTCATGACTGGAACTCATAATGAGGTGGGGAAGACTGCGTCCATGCCATAGACCAGATGATAGGGGAAATATTTATGGACTTCTTTGTAGTTAACCTATCAACCCATAAGGCATGAACCAACTTACTGTGCCATGATTTTTGATTATGTTCCAACAACTTTTTAATGATATTGATGAGGCTCTTGTTGGAAGATTAAGCTAATCCATTTCCTTGGGGATAGTAAGTAGTGGAATGGCCCAAGGTTATGTGGTATTTGTAACAGAAATCAACCATCTTCTTAGATTTAAAAGCAACAACATTGTTTGTTATGATTTTTCTGGGACAACCAAATGTGGATAGGATATTTGTTTCAAGAAATTTGATAATGTCAGAGTCATTAGCATTTTTGTAGGGTATAGCTTCTATCCACTTGGTAAAGAAGTCAGTGGTTGTGAGGATCCACTTATGTTGGGCTGAGGAAGATGGGTGAATTTCCCCAATGAAGTCTAAACCCCATTGTTGAAAAGGTGCCTCAACTCTGATAGGATGTAAGGGTAAGGGAATAAGTTTTATTTTTCCATAAAAAATTTGACACTTATGGCAAGACATGACCAACTTTTGAGTATCTGGGAAAAGGGTAGGCCAATAGTAACCAGATCTAAGCATTTTGTTCGCTGTGGCCTTCCAGTAGAGGTGTCCTCCACATTCTCCATCATGCAACTCATGCATGATTTTCCCTGCATCATCTTCAAGTAAAAATTTAAGAAAAATTCCAAAAACATGTTTCCAATATAATACCCCATCTAAGATGAAATAACTCAAAGCTTTCTGTTTTAAAAATATAGCTTTAGTTTTAGACAAATAAGGAGGGGCATTCAAATATAAAAGCACATAAATAATGTCAGCATATCGAGGAGAATTCAGAAATGTCTCCTCAATGAAAGGAGTAGTGGATTCTTCTATTTATTCCAACACATCTACCATGTTTATGTCTAGTGCTTGGAAGTTGGATTCAGCCATAAGTTTTGCTAATCCTTTCCCTTTAACTAGTTTGGTGGGCCTGATTTCTAAGTCATACTCAAGAATAGTTGCAATCCATTTTCCCCTTTTACCATCAGGGTCTTGACTTAGAATGTCCTTGACAACAGTATGTGGAACAAAATAAATTATGTGAGAGTGTAAAATATATACCCTAAAGTCCTTTAAAGCTTTCACTAATGCTAAGGCTTGCTTCTCCATGATGTTATATTTGAGAGGAGTATCTCTTAAGGCCCTAATAAAGAAGGATATTGGTTGTTCTTGCCCCAAATCATTCTTTTGAAGTAATACTGTAGCTATTGTATGCTCAGATGCAAAAGAAAAGATATACAAGTCATTGGTAAAATTAGGACTAATCAGGACTGGTGTTTGAGTAAGAGCTTGTTTGACCAGTTCGAATGATTGTTTAGCTGGTAAAGTCCATTTTACATCGACATCTTTCTTAAGCATGTTTGTAATATTTTTTAATAGCTCAGCAAGGTTGGGGATGAACCTTCTCAGAAAATTAATCTTTCCAATGAAAGATTGTAACTCTTTGAGGCTTCTTGGATGACTGATCTGAAATATGCCATCTATCCTTGTAGGGTCTATTTTGATTCCCTATTTTGAAATTATATGGCCAAGAAGTTTACCTTATTGGAGACCAAAGAGTGTCTTCTTGGGATTCAATGACAAGCCAAATTTCCTACACTTCTCAAAAACTTTCCTCAAGTGAATCAAATGTTCTTCATCAGCATTTGAGAATACGGTTATGTCATCAAGGTAAATGATTATGAAATAGCCAATATCTTCAGAGAAGGCTATGTCCATGGCCCTTGAATTCATTAATATGAAAGGCATTTTGACATACATAAAGGTGCCCCAAGGTGTGGTAAAAACAGTTTTGATTTGATCGCTTGGGAGCACTAACACCTGGTTGTAACCTGAGAACCCATCTAAGAGGGATATCCTTTTTGACCCAAATACCCTTTGAAGTATATGGTCCATTTTGGGTAAGGGGTAGTTTTCCTTTAAAGAGGCTCTATTTAAGTTTCTGAAGTCAATACAGAGCCTGATTTCCCCTGTTTTCTTTCTAACAGAAACTAAGTTTGATACCCATTCTGAATATCTAATGGGTACTATGATCTCAGCATCATGCATCTTTTCAATTTCTGCCTTAACTAAAGGTAGTAAGAGAGGGTTTATTCTCCTTAGCTTTTGTTTGAAAGGCTTTTGATTTATTTAAGAGAGATTTTGTGCTGAATGATGCTGGTATCATACGATTTCAGGTCTTTGTATCTCGGTATCTCTAACTCAAATTGTGTTACAGGTAATTTGTCTGTCTACCATTTCTATCCCGCACAATGGAGGACCCATTATGTGACACAATGACGATATCGAGCCTTGAAAATACCATCATTGCATCCCTTTCCATGAGGACAACATTTCTTCTGTTGATCATTTCCTGAGCAGACCCCTAAAAACACATGTTTTTTCCTTGGCGCTGGTAGCCCGTTATGTACTCGCGCCAATGAGGAAAATTAACAACGAGCTGCATGATTGGCGCTCTGTGCCGATGTCGTACCGCGCCACTACGTTTTATGGAAAAGTTTTTTTTTTAAAAAAAGAGGCGAAGTTTCGATTACAACAACTTCGTGGATGAGTCATCGAGAGTGGTTTCGACTGAATAACCACGGCCTTCCTCCTTTGGCCTCTTTTTTCCACCTTATGGGGAACCTCCCAAGGGATAAGGCCTCCCTTCCACTATTGTAGGGATCCCAACCTCCTCCTCTCCTCTATAAATATAGCCTTCATCCATTGATTGAAAGGCTGATGGTCTTGAAGTGCTGAAGCTTTGCATCTCCCTATTCCCAAGCGCCTTTGTGCTGTAAAGAATCCCTTCTTTCCCTTAAGGCCCATTCAAGCGAGGAGACCATTGTTACGAGACTCTGGAGAGGTTTTCCTTTCCTTGGCGAGCTTTGCGAGACGTGGACAACCGGAGACCCGTTCGAAGGAAGCTGCGACGTCAGAACTTGGTTGTAACTTCTATTCGTTTATCACTTTAATAGATGACTATGATTATGGTTCCACTCCTTTTTCTATCATGTTAATGCGAGTAATATCTTTTTTGACCGATGTTTAGTTACGTATGCTGGTTCCTATGCATGTATCTGTTCGTTTCTTCTGCGTGCAGGTGTTCATCCACGGAGATCGTGGAAGGATTGTGATCTGCCAGGGCTGAAGGACGGGGACATCTTCTTCTTCAGATCTAGCGTTGGAATCCGGGTAGGCTCTTATCCCAAGTCTTTCATTCGTAACTAGGAGCTTGCGTCATAGCATTGTTTGTTTGTTGCTAGACCCCTGCTGGGCTAGTAGGGATCGCCTCTGTCCGCAGAGGGGATTTACCTCCTCAACAAATTGGCGACCATACTGGGGAACGTCCGGTTTTCCTTGTCTCGTTTATGATTGTTTCGCTTTGATCGTTTTTCCTTGCTTGATGAACCTTCTGGGTTGGGTTCTTTTTGTGTTTTGGCTTTTGGTTCAGCCCACAGAGGATCAGATCTGACCTCTGCTTTTCCGAATTTTCACCTTTTCATAGTTGGCTTGATTGGCGCGAGTTTAGCCCTGACAGTCGCGCCAGTTGGCGCAGGTTGCCAGTTAATCACTCGCGCCATCCCCTGTCTGGCGCGGATTACAGCCAGACAGTCGCGCCATTTCCTGTAGGTGGTAGGGTTATCCTTGTTCGGAAGTTTCTTTTGGTCAGTATTTTTCTTCTGGGTTTGTTTTAGATTCAACTTGAAGTGGGAAGTCTGGTTTTGGTTGGGAGAAATTCTTTGTTTTTTCATTTTCAGGCAGTGGCGCTTGTTGTCAGTTAGCAACCCGCGCCACTTGGCCATTGGCGCTAGTTTTCAAGTAAAGGTCGCGCCAAGTGGCGCTAGTTGTCAATGTACAAGTCGGGCCACTTTCAGGGTGTATGAAAATTGAGTTTTTTTTCCCTTAATCCTTCACTAGTGTGTCTTTCCCTTTGGGTCTTTCCTCTGTATGAGCATAGATTACATTGCTCATTATTTGGAATGTCTTCTTTCTATGATTGTTTGATGTAAAAGGGATGAATGCCTTGTTTTGATTTCATTCTTTGGAAGTCCTCTTTGTGTTTTGTCACCTTTTGAGGAATTTCGTCACAAAGTATTTTGAAACAACGATTGCATTCTTAGTGTTTGTTCGCATCCCTTTTTCTTTCATCTTTCATTAAGAAGATTTGCGTTTTTTTAGTTTTCGTCTCATAGTTTTCTTTTCGTTTAAATGCATTAGATCACATTGCATCGAAAAGTGTTTTGGAGATTCATCATTGGACTTAGATCACATTGTTTAGTGATTGAAAACTAAAAATCGCTTTGAGTGCATTCTCTTTTGTAAAAAGCATGCATTAAGTAGATTCTCATTTTATCGAAAAATGCATTGAGTGCATTCTTATTATTTGAAAAGAAAAAGGAAATTGTGCATAGATTACAATTGCATAGTTTTCGAAAAAGGATTTTGCATAGATTACATTGCATAATTCGCTTCGTTGAATGTTTAGAATACTTTTGGATAGTGAAAGTCATCTAGTTTGGAAAAGTTTCGTTTTCAGTTTTGTTGTTTGTTGCATCATTGTTTGAAGCTCTTCCTTTAACTAGATAGCATTCATCGAATTGAAAGATTTCTTTTCTCATGTAGCTTTGCATTTAGGAGTCTTGTGAGACACTACATACGATAGGGCCTGGAAATTGAAACTTAATTGAAGATCAACTGTAAAATTTATTCAATTAACCTAAGGCAGCATTGGAACTTAACGAAACATATTTAGAAGGTCTAGGCTAGAGACGTGTTCCGGCGTCGTTAAACCTAGTAGCTGTCGCTCGCCGTTTGGCTTTAGACAGCGCTAGTACGGACTTGTGCTCCCCGTACCGTCGCGTATATAAAGGGAGAACCCTCTAGGTTTTCAATCCTTTATCCACAGGAAGCCGAGTCTGCCGCCCTATACCCGTGATACACCGAACACAGCATTCGGGGAGACTACCTGCACGTACGGAAAGTCCTTGGTCGATTTCTGTTTCATTATTGAAACCAAGGTGTATATTGCGGTTCACGGATATTTGGTACACCCTTTGTGCCTAGTTTTTCCTGAGCAGTCATTTGGTCTTTTCTGACTCCCTAAACTTGAAAAGACCGTCAAGCGCTTGTCCTTTCACGCTTGTGTCAACTCTGAAAGAGATAGAGTCATCTTTTTGTCGTTTCTCGACTCTTAAAATATGAAACGGTAGAACTTCTTATTTTCCAATGTGGTAAAATTAATCGCCCACGATTTCACACCTATTTAGACATTGCTTGTTGACCGTTTGATCGTGTGTCTTAACTCGTTTTCAGCCCGTGTGTGTTTTTGAGTTTGATGGCAACTTTTTCAGAGTTTACCAACCAAGGAATCCCCTCAGAAGGGAATCCTGGTCACTTTCCTCCTTTTGGAAATGTTGGCGCTCCTTATATGGCGACGTTGTCCCTTCCTGGGATAACTGTTGGGTTGCCTGTTTGGTTGTTCTCAACCTCTGTTGTTCCGAATGTCTCAGTTACTGGTCAATCAGTTCCTCCACCCGAACCACATCATGTTGATTCTAAGGTGGACCTCTCCCCTTCTTCGCCTATTTCTGAGTCCTCCTCCTCCTCTTCGCCTGGTGAAAGTCTGGATTCGAGTAACCAGGTGGCTAAGAAGAAGAAGAAGAAGACAAAGAAGAAGAAGTCTGATAAGAGAGAGATTAAAAGTGCTGCTATTGCTCCTGAAACGTCTCCTCTTGATAACCCTTCCAGCCCTCCTCGGAAAGTCAAGTTCCCCTGCATGTTGTGCACGGGAGACCATCTTCTTCGAGACTGCCCTGGCATTCCCAAGGTACTCGAAGTATGGTCCAACGGTCCCCCACCGTTGTCTTCGGCTTCCGGGAGTCAGGTTGGGGGCACTGGTAAGGCTCCTAAGAAGCAGGGTAAGATCACCAATCCCTGTAAGTTGTGTGAAGGGCACCATGCTATTCACCTTTGTCCTTATATGGATGAAGCTAAGAGAGTCTTGGACAACCTGACTGTTTCTACACCACGCCTCCCGGCTGGTTATAAACAGCTTTCTTTGAGTCTTCCACCGGCTGATGCCGTGATTGGTCAGGGGTCATCCTTGGTCGATCCCACTCCTCCAGAAATTCAGATTCAGGAATCCGTTCCCGACCAACCATTGGTCGTGGGATCGGTTGAACTGGCCCCATCCGCAGTGCACCAGGTCTTTTCTGTTGAGAGTGGACCCCATACCCCTCATGTCCTTCTGGTCTCTTCAGATTCTTCAGACTTGGAGAAAGATTCTCCTGTCCCTGTGCTTCAAGAAGCTGCTCCTCTGCCTCCCATGATGGAGGCTACGGAGGATATTCCTCCCACCTTCGAGATGGAGGTCATGGAGGAGGCTTCTGCTTCCGTAACATCAGGGGAAGACCTTCGCTTGTCGATGGTAGCCCCTCCGAGTAGTTTGGTCGCTTCCTTTGATTGGAACCGATTTGCAGGATTTCGCCTTCCGTCCTATGTGCCTTTCGAGATCACAGTACAGGCTCTTGGTCTGGTTGTACCCAGTACCATTATAGACGAAGGTGCGTCTATTAGTATTCTGTCTTCAACTACCTGGCAAGCTTTCGGTTCGCCGCCGCTTGCGCCTGTTACGCAGAATCTGTTGACATTCAATAGAAGGACGAGTCAACCGTTGGGGATCCTTCCAAGGTTACCGATTACTTTGGGAGGGAAAACCGTCCATATGGATGTGATGGTCGTTCCAGGCCCCTTGGATTTCAATCTGCTTTTGGGGCGCGATTACACCTATGCCATGGGAGCGCTCGTCTCCTCCCTCTTTCGCGTGGCCTGTTTTCCGCATGAAGGAAGGATCGTGACCATTGATCAGCTGTCATTCTTTGGTCCTAATGTGGCAACTGGTCTGCCATCACCCCCTCCTGGTTTTTATTCACATGTTTTCTCTGCCCCACCGCAGGTCAACTATGTGTCTACCTACCCCGTGCCTGTGCTCAGTGATGATGCCATTGTGCATAATGTACTGGGGGCATTGGGTCCTGACTTTCAGGATGTCTCCCTTCCATCAGGAGTGGAACTCTTGGAAGCACCGCCTTCTCGTTTATTTTGATGTAAGTCGGTTAGAGCACGGTTTCCTCCCTGGGTCAAGCTCTTTAAAAAATGAAACCAGGCTCTCGGAGCATAGTTCCTTCGTTTGTGTCAAACTCCCTAAAAAAATGAAACAAGGTTGTCGGAGCAGAGTTCCTTGTCTTGTGTCAAGCTCCTTAAAAAATGAAACAAGGGTGTTCTGAGGATAGTTCTTTTAATGTGTCAACCTCGTTAAAATAATGAAACACGTCCTTGTTCAATTCGAGTCTTTGTTTAGATCTCGTAAAATCCCAGTCGAGTCTTTCTCTTGATCTCGTAGTTTGAACCTTCACTCCATCTGCCTTTCATATGGAGTGAAGCTTGGGGGGCATGTACCTCGAATTGAGTCACCATGCTGGGGGCATGCTTAACTTTTCAAGCATAGTTTATGTCTGTTTCAAGCTTGTGTAAAAATGAAACCGGTTTCAAGCATAGTTTTTCTTTGTTTCAAGCTTGTGTAAAAATGAAACCAACTTCAAGCAGAGTTTCCTGATTTCAAGCTTGTGTAAAAATTAAAGCTTGCCCATTTTACCTCTTGTGATTGCCATTTTATCAGCCTGTTTCGCCAGATGAGCCTTGGTTTTTTCACTCCATCGTCACTGTCTGCTTGGCCGATCATATGCCTTCACTTGGTTGTTTTCTCCATTCCTGAGGAACCGCTGCGATGAGTGGTCTTGTTAGCCAGCCTCTTAACCTTTACTTTGTTCTGAGCAGTTCCACCATTACCGGAATCAGTTGCTACCCTTTATACCACTCGTTCCTCCAGGAGGAGTCATCTTTCAGCTCTTTTCTGACTCTCTAAACATGAAAAGATTGCCGAGGCCCTTGTCGTTTCGATCTCGTTAAAATGGACACGAATCGACATTCACCCGGTATAAGTTTAACCCTTTTTCGGGCCGGGATGGATTGATTACGAAAAAGGAATACCCTAGCCTATCGCGACTAGGAGGTTTTTCTGGATATTGTTTTTTACCTTTTCGGATCTGGGGAACTATTTACGAAAAGGGACTTGTGGAGTTTTCTTTTCCGCTGTCTTTTCAAACTCTCTAAACATGAAAAGACGCCGAGTTCTTCCTTTGTCAGACTCGTTAAACCCTGATGACATCGGATCCAGTCGAAATGACGTAATTCGAGTCGCTCCTTCCTAGGGCTCGTTAAATGTACTAGGATGGATTCGCCCGAAGGGCGGACTTATATGACAAGCATATGGTATCCTCTTCAAGCTTGTGTAAAAATAAAGAGGTACTCACCAAGATGGTGGGGAAAAATGGAACCATCGTCGTTGTCGTGTCGGCAGTATGTCGCTCTTGAACATGGCACTTGTCTGCATTCGTGTCGGGTTGGGGACAATCTCATCTCGTTTTTCACTTGCCTCCGTGGGTTTGGGTAATCCTTTTTGACCTCTCATCTGCTCTTTGCCTCGTCCATCATGACCTCTGATCTTTTGATGTCAAAATGCTGCCAAATCCACTGTCGTGCCGCCAATATGTTCAAGAGAAGTTGGCCTCTGCAAATATCAACCTTCCTCTGTTTCTCATACGATCCTGATTCACAACAAAACATCATGTTCCTCTGTCTCGTGTCGATGATGTGGGAATCATTATGGCCCACCTTCGATCAAGGTCACTTCCCGTCGACATCAACTCATTATCCAGGAAGTTGGTCTAGAGACTCCTTATGGTACCTTGGAGCCTGCATGCCTCAATGGCAGGTTCGTCGCATTCGACGAGAGGTTTACATCATTGGCCTCCGATCGAGTGATTCTGCGGGTGTTCGACGTCAACTCATTTATTCACACACCGTAGATTGTACCTGTAGTACCTTGAGGACCATTGTCATTATTGGTGGTTTCTCTCGCATCTGTTAACGGCTTTCATCATTGGCTGGTAATCAGACGATGTTCTTGCATGTTCGACATCGGCTCACACATTCGCATGCTAGAACTTGTACTTGTTTGGGTCGAGATGGAGCGCAAGACCCTGGATTGTGTCTGTTGTAATCCAGGCTGCGATTGTGGATTATTGTCATTATGTACATGACTCAATGATTGGATGGCTGCGACCATACCTGAGTCTATTTGTTTGATCTTAGTTGGATGGTTGCGCCCATACCCTAGATCCGGATTATAGCATACTCTGTTTCGGATGGCTGCGCCCATACCATATATATACATCATGTACTTGAGATATCAGTTGTATCTTTCTATGCAGGTTTTCCGACGGCGGGCCTTCAGTTGGACATGTTCTCGTAAAGCATTTCACCCCTCTCTCTCTCGGGCCTCATGCTTTAGGGGGCATCTGTTACACAGTAATTTGTCACCGTCCCTACCATTCCCCGTCCCGCACAATGGAGGACCCATTATGTGACCTGTGAGCAATTTCAAGCCTTGAAAATACCTTCATTGCATCCCTTTCCATGAGGACAACATTTCTCCTGTTTATCATTTCCTGAACAGACCCCTAAAAACACATGTTTTTTCATTGGCGCTGGTAGCCCGTTATGTACTCGCGCCAATGGGGAAAAATTAACACTGAGCCCGCGCCAATTGGCGCTCTGTACCAGTGTTGTACCCGCGCCACTCTGTTTATGGAAAGTTTTTTAAAAAAAGAGGCGAAGTTTCGATTACAACAACTTCGTGGATGAGTCATCAGGAGTGGTTTCGCCTGAATAACCACGGCCTTCCTCCTTTGGCCTCTTGTTTCCACCATATGGGGAACCTCCCAAAGGATAAGGCCTGCCTTCCACTATTGTAGGGATCCCAACCTCCTCCTCTCCTCTATAAATATAGCCTTCATCCATTGATGAAGGGGCTGAAGGGCTGAAAGTCTTGAAGTGCTAAAGCTTTGCATCTCCCTATTCCCAAGTGCCTTTGTGCTGTAAAGAATCCCTTATTTCCCTTAAGGCCCATTCAAGCGAGGAGACCATTGTTACGAGACTCTGGAGAGGTTTCCCTTTCCTTGGCGAGCTTTGCGAGACGTGGACAACCGGAGACCCGTTCGAAGGAAGTCGCGACGTCAGAACTTGGTTGTAACTTCTATTCGTTTATCACTTTAATAGATGACTATGATTATGGTTCCACTCCTTTTTCTATCATGTTAATGCGAGTAATATCTTTTCTGACCGATGTTTAGTTACGTATGCTGGTTCCTATGCATGTATCTGTTCGTTTCTTCTGCGTGCAGGTGTTCATCCATGGAGATCGTGGAAGGATTGTGATCTGCCAGGGCTGGAGGACGGGGACATCTTCTTCTTCAGATCTAGCGTTGGAATCCAGGTAGGCTCTTATCCCAAGTCTTTCATTCGTAACTAGGAGCTTGCGTCATAGCATTGTTTGTTTGTTGCTAGACCCCTGCTGGGCTAGTAGGGATCGCCTCTGTCCGCAGAGGGGATTTACCTCCTCAACAAAAATCGTCTTTAAAATCTTTGAATAGCTCTATATATTGAAATTTTATGTGAGCTGGGAGAGTGCTGGATAGTTTAATCATCTTGGGTTCTACTAGGCTGCCTATGTTATGTTCTTCTACATTTGTTTCCACAAGCTCCATTCTCGGTACTTTGGCTACATCGTTAAAATCGAAAAGGTGTTCTAAAGGTGTGAGACCTCTTGGAATTGTATCGTTCTTGCATTGTAAAACTTCCAAGTCTTCTTGGTCTGCGTTGTCAATTATCTATGCTTCAAAAGGATTCTCATAATGATTCATATCAACAGAACATGTCATTTCAACTTCTGGGATTTGTTCAATATACAAACAGTTTTCTTTATGGCTGGTTTCTAACGTGGGTATGTCGAAATCATTTTCTGATTTTAAGAAATCATCTATGTGTTTTTCAGAGTCAAACACTTGCGAGTGATCTTCATTATCGAGCACAAAAGGCCCGTGTTTTACCTTTACGCTAAGCTGTTCATTTATCTCAGGTATTTGGCAGTTGCTGGCATTGAAAGCTAGTTCATTTGCTAGATGATTTAGTTCTCTAGGAATGAAAATAAGTTCATACTTTTCAAAGGTTTTTAATAAATCAAGGGCAGCGTTCCGATATTCCCTAAGCCTTGGATTTCTAGCTAAGTATTCTCCTTTGATTTGTCCTATGATAAGTTCAAAATCTCCTAAGATTGATATCTTTTGGGCTTCTAATCATTTAAGCAAATGTAAGCCTAGGAGAAGTGCTTCATACTTAGAAATATTGTTAGTGCATGGGAAATCTAATTTATATGAAAAAATATGATTCATATTTTGAATCCAAACACCTGCCCCTGCACTTGTTTTATTACAGGATCCATCAAATTTTATTGTCCAAAGTATGTTTGCCTCATTTTCATTTTCTTGTTGTTGTGGATTTTCAATGTTTTGAATTTGATTCGAGGGAAGATTTGATTGTTCTGGTGAAATGATTGGGTCTATGTTTTCCTTATCTTGTTGAGTGATTTCATCTTCGTTGCACAAGATAAAGGAATCTAAACTTGATTGAATGGAATAGATTGGAGAGTTGTTCGGTTTGTCTATGTTGCTCACCATGTAATTCATGTGAGATTCCCTGTATAGTCTTCTGTTTTGGTTAAAAACAGGGATGGTGGCATAAGACATGTCCATTTGAAGGCTTCCCCGAAGTTTGGCTCCCCATGATCTTGATAAGAGCATGCCATACTTAGGGGGAATGTCAGCTACAACTATTTCCATTACTAGACTCTTAGCAGGGATCTGAGCTAAGTTAACACATAAATCTTTGATTAGACCCAAAAATTTGACTCTGATTGAGTCAAAGGAATACAAATATTTGTATGGTTTAGTAATTTCTAAGCCTAAGCTTTCCATTACTACCTTGGGCATCATATTGTGTGAAGCTCCAGAATCTAGCATGGCATTGTGTAAAATTTTCTCATGTATGTTCAAACTAACATAGAAGGGAGGGACAACCTCTTCTTGGTATTTCCCTTCAACTTCTGGACCAAACAACAACTCAGGTTTGTCATCTATCAAGTTTAAAGTGTCAATATCACTTCCTAAGTTCAAAGCTTTTAAAACTTGGTTTTTATACACTTCTTGGATTACTAGTTTAGCTAGGGGGATGGTAATTTTTATCTTAGCAATCTCTCCCTCAAGGCTGAAAGGAACAATTGATTTGTTGATATTTACATCTGCCTTTTCAATTGAATTATTTTCAACAGTTTTAATTTGCTGAACCTTGTTTGAACTGGTAATTGGGATTGTTTTGTTAGGACCACTAGCTGAGGTGCTAGGAGTACTTTGTTCAACATTTGGTTGGCTGTTTTTCTCTTTTTTTAAATCTGGTTTTTTAGCCAAAATGATAGGTTTGTCTACTGTCTTCTTAGGCTGAATTTCTGTGTTTTTCTTGACAGCAGTACTAGTGTTCTTATCTTTTGAATTATCTACATTCCCTTTGCTCCTAAGATCATATTGTTTGTGTACCTCCATGATTGCATTTTCAAACCCCAATCTATAGTCATCAGAATCTTCATAGGTGTTTGTACTTTGATCAAAGAAGAAACCTTGTTCTTCCTCAGTGAGGAAAACATCATCCCCACTGTCTGATCCAATCAAGTTTACATGAGCTTCTCCCAACCCTTCCATCTCCCTATCTTCCTCGTATTGATCTACATAGTTCTGTTGGAAGGGAGGTCTAATCTGTTGGTCACTTTATTTTTGCTTATCTTGATTGTTTTCTCTTCTATAATTCTGATTTCTATTTCTGTTTTGGTTATTTTGAGGTTCTCTTGGTGGCACTCTATCATTTAAGTTGATCTTCTCAAGCATCCTCTCCATCACCTTCACTAGGTTGTCAATTTTTGTGTCAGAAGTTGAGGTTGAGGGTAGTAGGTCATCTTTATAAGTTACCCTCTTCTCTAATCTCAACCTATTTCTTTTCTCAATTATGTTTGCTTCTACGCTCACAGCTCCTTTCTGCATGTCTTCTAAGGTTAAGTAATCTCTCTCCCTTAACTGATAAGTCATTTCAACATCAAGGCCTTCAGGATACCTTACTAAGGCCATGCCTTGGGGAGGTTTCATGTGAGGTGGAAGAGCATTGTAAATGCTATTAAACCTAGTGGAGTAGTCATGAAAACTCTCCCCTTGATTTCTCTTGAGGCTGCTATATTCTGCTAGTATTTGGAGAGGGTTATTTTTGAGTTCCCATTTATTGATGAATGTTTGATGCAAGGCAGGGAGATCATTTATGCTATTAGGAAGTAGGTTTTTAAACCATTTATTTACATCTCCCCCTAAAATTTGGGCGAAGATCCTCATCTTCACAGTTTCTTCTTCTATCTCCATGTAATCGAATGCATCTTCCATCCTATCTACATGATGTTGAGCTATTGTAGACTCTTTTCGAGTGAAGTGAGGAATTTTGGATTGGTAATCATTTGGTAAGGGAAGTAGAGGTTGTGGTAACACTAATGGGGCATACCATGTTGCCATGGCTGGAAATAAGGGTGGATTTACAGTAGTGAAATTGGGCTAAACAAGAGTGTTTTGCACAATGGTAGTATGGATTGGAGTGGAAGAAACACTTGGGCCAGCAAACTGATTTTGAGCAGACTTGTTATGGAAAAGGCTAAAGTGATGAAGAAGCTTGGAATCAGGAGGAGTGGAAGGTGAGGCTTTTCTATTGAAGCTTTGTTGCAAATATGAAATGTCAAGGTCATCTTGGTTTAAATCACCTTAAGATGTAGTTCTAAAGATGTTATTTGTATGATGTAAATCAAAGTGTGAATCCTCTAAGACAACAAGGTTTTCAGGGATAGATTTTGTTCTTAAGAGGCTCCTATTAGTAGCTTATTCTCTAGAGTTAGAAGTCTGCCACAGAATTCTCTCTAGGTTGGCAAAAATTAAAGGAGGATTTGGGTCTGGATGGGATCTGGTGTTGATCCTATGTGAATCCAGACTGTTTTTCAAAAATGAGAGAGGTTTAAAGTTTTAGGGACTGTTTTTGGGAGTTTTACCTCTCAGGATGTCTTATCTAGTATGGGAGTAGGCTTCTAAACCTCTTCAAGGCTGGTTAACACAATCCTAAAGAAAACTAGGAACCTAGATGAGTAATAGGCCTACTGGGGCTAGTGGAGTCGCCAGGTGGAAACTATTTAGCTTGTATGAAGGTAAAATATGGAATGGTTCCACCACCACGTTTATTATGAAGCCAAACTGAAATTTTTTTTGGGTTTTTTCTGAGTTATTTTGGTCTTATAGGTTATGAGAGTGTCCTAAATCTGATTTAACACTTAGCTAAGGTGTTTAAACATACATAGTTCACTCTTATGGCTTGGTAACTGGTTCCTTCAAGGTTTGATAAGGTCTTACAAGAATCCTAAGGGTCACTTGTTGGAAATGTTGTCATTGATGGCAAAGGAAATGAAAAAGGAGGAGAAGAGGAAGCAAGGAGAGAGGTAGCAGAGGCAGCAAAAAGAGAAGCAAGGAACAACATTAGTCAAGGAGTAGAGGAAGCAGTGAATTGAAGTAGAGACCTATAGAGAGCTGTGCAGAATAGAAGAGGAACAAGGCCACTGTCATTAAAGATCTGGCCACCCAGGAAGTCATGAATATGAATTTTTCCTGCATAGACTGCTTGGATAAATTGTGGAAGGGTGAGTTAGTATTCAGGTTTGCGATTCTGTACATAATTGGGATACATTATAGCATAGGAGGTTTTACATATAATTTGAGGGAATGAAGACTTGCAGACATCAATCCCTGCAAGGATTGATGACCTAGGAGGAGTTCTGAATTCAATCTCAGGAATTTGGTATATGACTATATTTTTTTGGAACCCCAGGGATGTCGTGAGGGTTTCTGGTTGTAACCCCGAAAGGTTATATCAATACCTATTAGTGCTGGGTTTAACCAAACGCCCGAGGTCTATTTATGTTCTTAACGCCTGGTATATATGTTGGTATTTGTATTTTATGCTATGGCGAACCTTGCATGAGTTGAGCTGTATGCTGGGCACATATTAAACTAATACTTAGTCCTCGAATGTTAGAATCAAATTAAGGTTTGTTAAGTAAACTGCGTTGGAGAAGGCGAAACCAAGGGATGGAACCTTGAGCAAGAGGAGCAGAACAGTGAGGTTGTAACGGAACCTGGAGTGGGGAGTAACCGGAACCACGAAGGAATGAATAGTAACGACGGTTTGGAACACTAGACGGTTTTCATCACACCGCTTTTGTACGATAAGCGGTATTTCCAAATCGAATGCGATCAACGCCATAGGTTGACACGTGGTCTTAAGCTGTTTTGAAAACCTACTCTCATCCTGAGTTAAAGCCCGTGCATCTAACTCGTGCGATTGTGGTAGGATCGGAGGGTTGAAGCGCAATAAGACAACAACCGTTGGATGAGCAGGGTAAGTTAATGCTGGGACCCATCGTCATCGCACATTAACACTCGTGCATTTAATTCACGTGATATGTGGTTGTGTCCATTGGATCACAACAGTCGGTGCAACGAATTCTCTGCCGTTGGATGATGCGGGTGATTGAAGGACCGGGCCAGCTCATCCTGTGAGGTTGGAGTGATAACCTCCGGACAGTGTGACCACGCGACTACCGTTGGATAGTCGAAGGGTAGCGCGATAGACTTGTAGCCCTTGGATGAAGACAATAGTTAATATATGTATGCTGTGGGTCCAATGTGGTTTTAAATGTTGATGGTTGGCCTTTTATTTAAAGTTTGGGTTATAACCATAGTGCAATTAGAAAGTAAGCCTCCACATAGTTTTATAACAACAGACCAGTAATAAAGTCCAAGGCTTATTATATGTTTGATGGCTGGTACTTTGGGTTAAAGGAAATTCGAGTAATTAATCCGAATACTCTTAAGAATAGGTGCTCATATGGTGAAATTGTAAAATCGATATTAATCATGAGGATTGGGAAAAGCTTCCGAAATTGAAATGAACATTGGCTGAGTTTTATTAAAAGAAAATCGTATATACTTGAGGGTTTATAACCTTATTAAAGGAAATAAATAAGCTAAAGACTAAAGAGAGAGATTAAAGACTCTAAAATACTTCAGCAGAAGAAAATATAAAACAATGAAGGATAAACAGGTCGAAGGTGCTTCCAAGAGTCATTTCTTAGCCTAAAAATTTCATCCTATTGTAGTAAGAATTTATGGAACAAAATGAAATAGGGGAAAACATAAAAAATTTCAGAATACTTCACCAACATCCAAGCTCATGGATCCAATGATAGAGCCTTCTCAAGAACAAGCATGCAACATCATCATCAGGGCTTCCAAGACTTCATTTTCTTCTTCAACTTCAATAGGCTATGTATAATTTCAGAGAGTTTCAGTATTACAACTAGTAGTCAAACAACCAACGTTTACAATGGACTCCTCAACAAGTTTTTATAGAGGAATGAGGAGGTTGAAAGAGAGAAAAGATCTTTTGAGTTCAATTAATACAGTTAATGCTTCTCGGCCTTTGAGGGGATCAAGGGAGAATTTTACAGATATTTTCCTATATTAATTGGTTTACATTAAGTGATTTAAGCTTGCTGGAAGCTTATGTTGACTTTAAGGCTCCGTGTCATCTTTTGCAATAACTCTGCTGATAGTTTATATTAGCTTCTTTGATTCGAAATAACTATTTAGCTGCAAGGGGAAGATATGATCTGTTCTGGTCATTACTCGGCCTTTGTTTAAATGCTGTGAAGGCACAGGTGGCAATCTGGTAGCTGAGAGGAATCAATTTGCCTCTGGCGAGGCAGTGGAGGCATCCTCTGTCTGATAAATATTCTTGATTTGTCTTTAACTGTGTTTAATTCAATGGATAAGGCTTTTGATAATCAATTTTTAGCCGTAATCCATTGAACTATATAATCAAAGTTTAATCCTTCATTTATGCTGTGTGTAGGTCTTTGACACTGATACTCTTTGACTCGATTTAATTTTTTGTGTCTTGTTGATGTGCAGGTATGTACGAGGTCCACATGGAATCAATGCCCATGAGTCATTGATGAAACGTGAAATTGAACTTGTATATGGCTTTCATTTTTGATGGACGAAAGTCTGGAGGATCATCATCCTCAGCTTTCATTTTCTTTTTAAAACATTTGAAAGCATTTTTAAATCCTGCAAAATAAAAAAACAATTAATAAATCTTGCATATTTGGTAAAAAATTCTTTGGAAGTTTCGACTTGGAGCGTGGCCGTTGGATGACAACATCCAATAGTGGAAATTGCGTGCGAATATCAAAAGGGGCAGTTGATAGATAAGCGGTGGAAGTTTATATCAAAGTCGTTGATTTTGTAAAGATCGACAGTGGGGAGCGACTGGGGAGACATAATGAAAAAGGGCCGCTTTTTGATGATAACATAAGAAATACAAAGGAAATGAGGAAATTTCCTTTGGCGAAGAGAAAAACATAAAAAGGAAATTTGGGGTTTCGGGATGATTGTGGACCGTCGGATCAGATCCGCCCACGAAATCAACGGTGGAGATCGCTCTGAGAAACCCTTTAGGAAAGGCAGAGGGCGATAGCATATGGCCAGATCAAATCTGAGCCGTTTACCTGCAGAGATCAACGGCGGGAGACACCACGCGATAAAACACAATAAAACAGGGGAAAGTGGTTTCGGAGAGCGAAACAGGCAGTATCGCGCGACGAAATGGGAGAAAGGTGGTTTCACGTTTTTGAACGTGATATGCCTTGGAAGGTGACACGTGCCTTTTAAAAACAACCTATATTGTGTAACTTTTGAAAATTAACCTCCGCGCTGAAAGTTGTGCGAAAATCTGTGTGGGCCGTCAGATCTAGGCCCTCAGATCTAACGATGCAGAGAAAGCGTGAAACTGACTAGATGTGTGAGGGATAAAAGGCATGGAGGTTTTATTATGGACCGTTCGATCAGAGGATCGATGGTGGAGATTAGTTCTGGAGGAAGGCAAGACCCACAAGAGGCAGGCTTGTCGGGTTAAATATGGGTTGTTGGATGTAGAAGATCAACGACCAGGATTGAATCTGGGGTAAAAAAGAAATAATACACAGGCGGAGAAAGGGTGAAGGAGGATCGTTGATCTGCAGAGATCAATGACTATGATTGGCCTAAGAAACATTATGAGCAGGGCTGCATGTTTTTAAACCAAAGTCGGGGAATGCGATCTGGACCGTCCGATCTGGACACATGGACGACCCAGATGCAATCGGGGCTCAGCGATCGGCAGGGGAAGAAACTCGGGAGGTGCCGATGCGATTAACTGTAGACCGTCGATCTGCAGATCAGATCGATGACAGAGAACTCATCAGAGGTTGACCAATCGCGGGTGGAATTATGTTGACACGCTCGATAAAAAACTTGCGATGCGATTATGCGCTGATCGTTGATCGACTTTAGATCAACTGTCGATATTGTTTCAAAACTTGCACCTGCGGAAACCCTTTATAATACATGAAAATAAAAAATTTAACGAAATGCAAAGGTTTGGGTGGCTTGTGGCAGAATATATATATATGAAATGTTCTGGCGCTCGACTATGGGGCCGATGGTCTATATGAAATATAATAGGCCCGGGGCGTATATAATAAAGGGCCAATTGCAATCGGAACTTCGGATTGGGCCTGTGGGCTTTTCAATCTACCCATTTAGATTTTTTCCGATGTGACTGGCGCTTGGGGACCTTTTAACTCTTGGTCCCGGATGCAAGTTATATGGAGTAAAGTGGAGAGCGGGGTTTATATAATGGGGCTCAATCGCATCTGAATTTTGATGCGGGCTTTTCAATCTACCCATTTACATTAAGAAACGTTGCACCAGCGGGTTTAGACCAAACATAGGAAAAAGTGGGTTCTACGACTTTACAAAGAAAAATATGCATCAGAGATGGATTTTTACAATGTTTTAGCGCCCGATTGCGGGTACAAGGTTTATATGAAGCGATAATAGGATCGGGAGTTATAAACACAGGGCTGAATCACATCGGAGGTTTTGACATGGCACAAAGACTTGCGCACTTTGGATTTTCCGATGCGATAAGCGCCGAAAGGGCTTAGCGCTTGGTTCTAGCACCTGGGCACATGTGGGGAAGTGGTTTAGTACTTAGCCCAAGGGGGCTTAAGTCCATAGTTTAAAAAAACCTTATTTTTTATGAATTTTTCCAAGGTTTTTGATGGATTTGGGGGTTTCGGTAAAGTCTAAAAATGAGTTTTAGACTTTGTAAAAGGGATTTTCACAAAGGGAAGAAGGGAAATCATAAAAAATGGAGGAATTCTATGGGGAATAAAGGGGTAAAAATGAAGGTCAGTTTTTTGAGTGGGGGAGGGGGAAAAAGGGATTTTGCAGCAGTCTTTTTCCTTATGAAAATAGCAGATTTTCAGATTTGAAAGGGAAACAGCAGTGACGATTAAACAAAAGATAGAATATCTTTAGAAGAATTTAAGCACCAACAATTTTAGGCAATAAAATTGTTTCTTGAAGGGTATCCAAAATAATTTAGCCACCACTTGATATGACAAAATTTTATAGGTGGCTAACAACTCTTACAGATGTTGGTGAGGTTGGTCGTCCCGTGGCTTGGTTGGTCGGCCACAATCCTCCACGACGACCTAGAGGTGATCGGGGAGGAGATGTTGCGGGGGGACCTAGCGGTGGTGCTAGCCTTTCAGGGGAGGGAAACAACTTGGCTACTGGAGAGATTGCGGCTGAGCGAGCTCATGCCGACACGACAGTGGCTCGCGTAGATACGACAGATGCTCGTATTGCAGAACTGACAACTCAAGTGTCAGTTCTTGAGGATTTTCAGGGTTGAGTGGACCGCTTGACCCAGGGGATGCATGCTCGGGGTTTCATGTATGACTTCGAGGAGGTTTGGTTGGAGACTGTGATGGCCTGCGAGAGGGACTATCGGCCCGTTCTTCGTTGGGTGGCTATCGCGGTTGCGACGATAGCTCCAGTGGTAGCACCGGGGGCGATGGTGGGTCCAGGTGCCCCTCCTGAAGGGGCACCACCCTAGAGTATTTTTGTACATAGGGAAAGAACCCATTATGAGGATTCTTCCCTTATTTTTGACAACTTTTGTATCTTTGGGTTGGCGGTTGGGCCAACGACACTATTTTTGTACTCAGACATACACATTGTGATATATATATGAGAGATATTTTTTGCGGCTCTACATGATGTGTCACTTGTTTCGGTTTATGTATAATGTTATGCTGATGGATATCTATAATTTTGGTTTTTTTGTATGATAGTTTACTCGAGATGCATTCTAGTTTAGGATATTGTTAGCTATGTGATCAACTGTTTGGTTTTGACTCCTTGGTACATGTGTAAATGTGATATAGTCAAACTGTCTGCTTAATCTTTTGGCACACAAATATTTTCTAAACAGATGTGTATCTCTTGTCTCAAATGTTTGGTTTAACTGCGATACTACTAACTGGGAATCAAGGTAGATATGCATATGGCGTATTCCTTGATGGAGGGTATCGCACATAAGTCCGATGATGGCGTCATATTTTGCCTAATTTTTTTTTTTGAACCGATGCACTCACCGTTGAAGCAGAGTGGCGATCGGTCAGGGTAGTAAATGACCCAGGAAGCTGCGGCTAAAATTTGAGACCATCTTGATGCTCCACTAGAAAATCTGAAATAGGGTTCAGGTTGGTGATCCATGGTGGCACTTTGAGCACTTTTAAAATAAGTGTTTTGGTCAAAAATTTTGAGTTGTGGGGTTTTGTGTACGAACACTCTAGGGAAGGGCCATCTTGGCCTTTATGGGTAGAATTTCTTGAGGTAAAGGCCGTTGACGGGGTTATTTAGGCAGGTCCCATCCAGTTCCGTCAAGATGTATGCCCCCTGTCAGAGGCAATGTTTAATGATGTAGGGTCCTTTCCAAAAAGTTTCAAACTTTCTTGGCCCTAGGGCTTATTTTGTGACATCATAGCGGAGGACTAATTCTCCCTCGGTGAATGAGCGAGGGGTGATGTGGTAGTAGAATGATGCTTTTACCATTTTCTTGTGGGCCGCATTGTGTTGCAGTGACTGTCATTGATTTTCGTCGACAAGATCTAGTTGTACTAGGCATTGTTCTAGAGGCTTGGTATTATCCAGGAGTTCGATGGCGGCATGTAAATTTGGGATCTCGCATTCGATGGGAATCATGGCCTCGAACCCATATAATAAGTGGAAGGGAGTGAAACCAATGGATGTATTTACTATAGTGCGGTATGCCCACAGGGCGGAAAAGAACATATGGTGCCAGTTGGTTTTATGGTTATTCACCATGCGTTGTAACATAGTTTTGAGTACTTTGTTAAGAGCTTCTACCTGTCTGTTGGACTAGGGGTAGTATGGTGAAGCGAATTCGTGGGTGAATCTGAGGCGGTGAGATAGTTCCTCAAAAACTTCGTTCTCAAAGTGTTTCCCATGGTTGGAGACTAACTCTTTGGGGACGCCGAATCGGGCGATCACGTGATTGAACAAAAATCGAGCAGCGGTTTCTGCCATGTTGTCCAATGTAGGCATGGCCTCAGCCCACTTGGTGAATTAGTTGACAACCACGATGATGTATTTATGGTTGTTCGATGAGGCGGGGTTTCAAGTCATGAAGTCAATCCCCCATTTACAAAAGGGACCGATGATGATGACATGATGCAGAGGAGCGGGAGGTGCTCTTGCTTTGTGGGCAAAGCATTGGCATCGTTCACATATTTTGACTGCCGTAATGCAGTCGCGAAACAAGGAGGGCCAAAAATATCCTGCCCGTGGGAATTTTTGGGTGGTGGACATGCAAGATAGGTGGCCGTCGCAAGCACCTCCATGACAGTCAGTAAGGGCTTGATCTGCTTGATCGTGGGTGAGGCACCACTGTAAAATGGTGTCGATGGCTCATCGATATAAAACATCTCCTATGAGGAGACATTGAGGGGCTTGCTGGCGTATGCGCTGACGGTCATCTCGAGTGAGATGAGGTTGAGTGAAAATAGGAATATCACCATATCAAGGGTCGTCGATTGCTACAAAGAAGATGTGTTGGTCAGGTAGAAAATTGTTCACTGGTGATCCCTTGATATCTCCCAGGAGATCCGTAATGAACTCTGCTAGGGAAAGCACCTTTTTGCTTTTGGGGGAGCGAAACTGTAAGTCATATTCTTGTAGAATGACTATCCAATAGGCATACTTATGCTTCATTAGGTGGTGCGTAAGAAGGTATTTAATGGGGTTAATATCTGCGATGAACGTATTGGTTCTTAAGATGTTGTAGTGGCAAAGTTTTTGGACTGCATAAATAATTGCTAGTGCAATATTTTCTTCAGGCTCATATCTTAATGTTGGACCCTGTTATCACTCTAGAAATTCTCTAGTTGTGAGATTTTTGGTTTTTATATGAGAAAAATATAGGTAACCACAAACCAAATTTTAAACTCTAGGATCTAGCCTTCCTAGGGTTTAGAGAGGGCTCTCTCTATAAAATTTAACTTTGTTTTGTTTTATAAAATATTAGGCTAGTTATGATTGTGCAATTGGTATTGGTTTTGATTGGTTTGGTGGGAAAAATCACTGAAAGAGATGGATAGTGGGAAAAATATTTGTCCATTGGGCTAAGGAGTCAAAAGTCAAGCATACAAAGCTAGGATCAAGGTAAAAAAGTCAAATGTTTTCAGGGCAAGATAGATAACCCTTGGAGATCTTGGAAAGTTGTTTTGTGAGATGATACGATCGGGATAAAGAGCAATGAAGGGTTCTTTGATCCGGAAAATGGAAGCAGTAGGCAGAGGTCAAATGATAGAGGGAGAAATTAAGGGTTCCCTACACTGGAAATCATATGAAAACATAGAAATGACAAATAGTTAAGACAGGGTGCTTTTAACAAATCCTGAAGTAATCCTCCTATTCATTTATTCAAATTTAGAAAACATTATGGATTGCATGTAACAAAGAAAGATAACAGTGAAAAGTTTAGAAAATACTTTACTCCAAATAGCTCATCACATGAATCCTAAAATATGATGCTAGTTGATCTGATCCAGTCTGCTACTCGAAATTTGAAACACAAAAAGCCTTCAAGTCCACAAAAATGACTATAGAAATCTTCAACAATTTATTCCACAATAATACTTCTAAAGATGAATTATTTATACATAATTGTTTACAAAATATCCTAGAGTGCTTCTAGGAATTATCTAAGGGAAATAAAATATCTTTACAACAATAATAGAGACAACTACTTAGCAAATCAACAAGCTGTCCTATCTATCCAAAAGAAATAAAAACTGATTGAGGATAAGAAGCAATTGGCTGCCTTGTTGAATTTCTAGCTGGCTTTTGATATTTCAAGTATGTTTTAGAATTCTAATATGCTTTAACTGATACTCTTTCACTGATTCTCTTTAACCTCTGATACTCTTTAACTCTGTAAAAGATATTTATTGCTATAAAAATCTGTTTGACTGCAAATTTTAGCAAACTGTTTTTACTGTTACCTTTCTGCCTTTTTTCCTTTTACAGTAAATCTGTTAATGACTACCAAACTTCATCACTTGGAATTTGTATTTTCTTCAACTTTATGAAATTTTCATATGCTTCTACATACTTGGAGAAAGTTGGTTTGATGAAAAACAAATGTTTAATTTCATGCTGTAAATAGAATAAGTCCTCAAAACTTCTAAGTATGACTTTGCTTGTTGGAATGCCTTGTCCACCACCTTCTTTTTCAACTTTTTCCTTGGCATATTCTCTAATATTTTTGTTATAATCTTCCTGAGGCATCAAATTGTCATTTATGACCAAAATATTAGGCAAAATCCTTTGCCTCAAGTTCTCAAATTTAACCATAAATCTGGTTACGAAAATGTTCATGTTCTCACACTTTTCTTTTAACTGCTTCAGCAGGTTCTTTTTGGTTATAACCTTCTTTATCTCAAGGATAGTTTCAGTTCTATCAATTATTTCAAGTTCTTCCAACTCTTGCCTGTTCTTGCTGTTGAGGAACTTTATCAGTTCTAGAGCTTGTTCTGGTTTGTTATCCAATTCCTCTTTAGTCTTTTAGATCTCTTCTAATGCTGCTTTTAATAAGTCTCTTTGTTCAAAAATCACTTGGATGGAGGGCCATACATCATTAATGGCTTCTATGATTTTGTTCCACAAATGATTTTTCACATAGGAAATCTGTTCCTTCAAGGTAAATTCCTTCTACAGTTTCTTCAATTCTTCATTTAATCTGATGGCCTTTTGCTCATGAGTTTTTGCATTAATTTGAGCCAATTTGTTTGAATTATCAATATTTTCTACCATATGTTTTAATCTGCTGATTTCACTTGTATTAAGAGTAATTTATTCCATGGCCTTTACTAGTTTACTGGCATCATCTGTATGGTGCAGTGCTGTTGTAGATGATTCTGTAACTGAGGTGGTGGATGAAGTTATTGGCACTGTAGTAGTCAGTGGGACTTTAGGTGCCAACTCTGCAGCTCGAGTTGATGGCACAATTGTAGTAGCCATAGGGATGACTGTAGGTGCTTCCCGTGTCTTTGGTGTTTCTTTTTCCTGGACAAGCTTGTCCATTTGAATCTCCATTTCCTTGATTTGAGTTGTCAACTGAAAAATCAAATTCATGATGTCATATTTTTATTTCTGTCCTTCTATTATTTCCTTGGTTTGAGGATGTTCACTTTGAGGAAGTTTAAGATGTTTCCTCAAAGCTGCAATATCCTCATTCTTTTTCTTCACTAATAACTCTGTTTCTTTGACATTAGCAGGGTCATATCCCACCTGCAAAACTAGTTCTTCCAAGGATTTTATCTTGAGATATTCAACATACAAAGATGGTTTTTCCATTTTCATTTGATCTTTCATGTTAGAGATGGTGTTCTGGAGTTTCTGAGCACTCATGGATTTAGTTGCAACAATAGAGTATAACATTTTTGAAGTCTGTCTGTGGAATTCAATCTGATCAAGTGCATGAATCTTCTTATAATCTGCCACTTTCTTTGCGGATTTGAATGTAGCTTGCAATAATGACATAATTAGCTTATTGTTTGAATAATCAAATGCAGACAGAAGTCTGTTTTGCACACTTGGTGTTTGCTTGAGATATTGAGAATAAATATTGTTTTTAATCTCTTCATTCTTTAGTTTGATCTATTTGTATTTTTATTTGATGTCCAGAGCTTTCTCCTCAGCTGCCTGTGAGGAAGAGGCTTCCATACTATATTGTCTTTCTATCAACTGTGCATCTTCATTTTCAAATTGTTCTTCATTCTGATTTTTTGTAATTGTTTCGGGGAAAATCACCCTAGAGGTTCGTTGGGTTACAACCTCCACAGAGTAGGGACATGCTACTTAAGAAGGACTCACACAACCATACATGTTCATTAAAAACTAAATAGAGAAGATCGAGGAAGTTACCCGTAGGTCCTACGGTTGAAGTAGATCCCGCGGGGTCCAAACCCCCAGCAACCGTCCTTCCTTCTTAACCTGAAAGACAAGAAGAAACAAGCACGAAGAACTGGTTGTACAGCATATATCTACTCTAAATTTTAGTGAAATCCATATAAAACATCAGATAAACCATAATGAATGCTTAAATAACAATATTCTCATATATGTAAGCAGACACTAACACGTATATTTCGGGAACAAGATGGTACTTCTGTATTATAAATAGCATGTACAAAAATAACGAGTGGAGAGATCACCTGAATCCTTCCACGATCTTCGAGCAGACCGTCGTCCGGATCCGTCCCGCCCTTGCCTCGCTAAGATTCTTTCCAAACTGGTGCATACGAGATGACATATAGGGAGATGAGCATCTCAAGGAAACAAGGGTTTCCTGTAATGAACTGGGAAAGTGCAGGAGGCACGGGGAATCAGACTTGGATAGGGAATACCAACAGAGTATAATATCAATAATTCTCTCTCCCTTAGGCCATACACATGAGGGGTTTTTATACTCCCTCCAAGTAGTTTCAACAGTTGGAAACAGTTGGCCACGTGCTGGGGTGGTTGAACTACCTGAGTAACCATCAACCCAGCCCGAAAATAGGGAATTTTATATATTTTTTCATGATTTTAATGGAATACGTGGAAAAGTACATGTGGACTCATGTATACATGTGGAAAATTCTAGGCATAACCGCGTATGAGGATTTTTACACTGTTTTTAAGTGAATTTGTCCAAGTCTGTAGGAATGGGTGCCCAAAGCCATAAAAGCAATCATGAATCATATGAAGGTGAGAAATGATGCTATAACAGAAGCCCCCTAATATATGAGGTCAGAAGGGGTACATGATGGCCAAAATGTATTATGCACATAGAAAGAACTTCGCAAGGACAAGAGAGGACTTCACCAGATTTCAGCCTGCCAAAAACCAATGAAAGAAAACAGAGAGTCAACTCATGCTGAGGCGGGCATACCCATGCTCAGTCAAAAATACATCATATGGAAAGTACTGAATAGATCCAACATGTATACAAGTATAGTTGAACTGAAAGTACATAATGAATCATCTGAGCATGGCCCGGAAATATAAGTCTGAATCAATGTCCAAGTATCACATATAGAAAGCTGATCAAGGATGGTGCAACTGGATGTCTGATCATATAAGCAACTGAATCTCCAAGTACCGAATCATAAGAGGTGGAACAAACGGTACAATCACACAACTCGGGAGCCAACATATAGGATGCTGCTGTACTGAACTGCAACATATAAGGGTGGACGGAATCACTGGCAGAAACTGAATGGACTGTCAAAAGTGAACCGAGAAATGATGATGCAACTCGAGGTCTTCACCGATCACTATGGCACAATTCTACACAATGGGAATAAATGAGCTGAAGTCGACCATGTGAGAAATCGTTGGATTACCGGCCAATGATGTATACCGTTAACCAACGCGAGACAACCCACCAATAATGAAAATGAGTGTCAAGGTGCCCCAGTACAATCTAACAAGTGCGAATGAATGAGTTGAAGTCGAACACTTGAGAGAATCTACCAATCAGGAGGCAATGATGAATCCCCACTGTCGATAGCGAAGAGTCTGCCACTGATGACTGCAAACCCTAAGGTACTGACAAAAAGACTCTAGACCTTGTTCCCAGAGCAATGAGTCGAAGTCGATGGGAAAAGATCTGCTGGAAGGAAGGCATTAAGGCATCCTACATCAGTCCAGTGCGAGTGTAACCCGCAGGCCAAGATTTGGAAGGAATCGGACGAAGGAGAGTGATGGAACCAAAACCGAAGTACGTTTCCGACGTGCACAAGATGAAGCTAGCGCACGGAAGAAACCCTCTGAACCAACCAATAATGAAATCTGACACAGAGGCGAGAAATCCACCGATAGGGTCAAATGGAAATCAAGGTACTGCATGAATCCCAAGTGTGATAATGTATGCTGACGTCGAACACAGGGGAAACCACTCAGTCAAAGACCCATAATGATGATCAAATTCTGAGCACAAGGTCACCTATCAATGATGGAAATAGGGCCAGGGTGCAGCTCTAGGTTTGCTCTCAGAGCAATGTGTCGTAGTCGATAAGAGACAAACCCGCCGGCAAGAAGTCAATGGGGACCTTCTCAAACCAGCACGAGCAGAAGACCAAAACATCTAATGTGATAGAACATGATACTGACAAGACCGGGAAGGCCGACTGAATAATGAGTCAAGAGACATCGCAGAATGGTCGACTCAGGCTAAACTTCCCTGGAACAAAAGCACGACTCTGTGATGACCATTGCAATAAAAAAGTGACACTGTATAAGTCTGTCATGCAGGAGGCAAAACAAACTCTCCATATGATTGGAAGAGATAACCAACCGGGGGAGAACTGACAAGTGAAACATGGTAAAGGCTGAACCTAGGTCAAAACTAGAACCATCCCAAATGAAGGAAATATATAAGTATATGTGCTTTGTTCAAGGGCGACAAACTGACTCTGTACTGCCATCAAAATAATGAAGATACATCCCGTTCCCGCTCTTTTTGTTATATTTGATTTTTTTGTCTTTTTCATATAATAAGCCTGAAAAAGAATAAAAGAATGCTATGGTACAATGGATAGAACGAGTATAAAAAATCAGATGCACTAGTTCCTGGGATTGGAACGATCCTATGCTCAATTCAAGGTGGCAGAAACTGGTAAGCGATACTCAAAGGAATGTTCCATCCATGGGTAAAAAGGTGTCAAGTCGCGATAGCTAAGTGCATGCAATGGTTAACTTGTACAGAGAGTCAAGGTCAAAAGTTGGCTTAAACATCGAGTCCAAATGAAGCCGGCTAAAGGCCAGGATAAACAAGTAGCCAATATGCAATGCAGTAATACAACTTAACGACACCAGGGAGCCTCTAGGGTAATAGCCAGAAAAATGATAGTGAGGAGGAAGAAGAATGAAGCTTCAACACATAAGTCATGGCGGGACTAAAGAGGACTCCCTAGCCTACGGAAAACGCAGCATGGGCAACAAGTGATAGCGAGGAACTAACTAGGAAGCCCATGTAAAGGAAGGCTCTACCACCAAGTCATGATTAAATAATCGGTGAGTGAAATGGGTGTAATACTCATAAGCTGATGGGATCGACCCTAAGGCAAGTGATCAGTATGGAGACTAGTATGCAAGATGCAACGGAGAGTGACTTCCCTAACCTATATGCCAGTAGAGATCATATACCTGCCGTGACGAGTTGGTAATCATGGATAAAAAACCGAGAAAATCTCAAAATCGTCAAAATGTACCTGAAAACATACCAAACTGGGCACTTCCAAGCATCCGGGTTATGCAGCTTAAGATAGATCGAAAAAAATAAGCATAAAAATTTTTTGTGAAAATTTTCAACTTTTTAGGCATAAATAGACAAATTACCTCATATTTGGTTCATTATTGCATTGCTGATTTGGAAAAAAGTGCTCTGGAGCAAAAAATTCTTTCGTCAAATCAGGAACAACCGACCGTCAAATCACACCGAATTTGTCAGGTAGGCTCCTCAATCATCTTTGCAAATCATTTTGTCCGTTTGGAAATTAAAATTTAGTGAATTTCACCATTAAAACCCTTGCTAAAAAACTCGGACTTGCGCATACTCGGGTTCGTAATGGGAAAGTCACGTATACGCAGGTCCGAATCAAAAAATGCGTGGCTAATGGATGATTTGTTGAAATTTGACAGGATGACAATCTCATGGAGGGAGCGTGAACACAGCGCAATTGATCAAGAGGTCATGCAAGATCGAGCAACGCAAAATATCCTTCGGAATTGCGGATTGTTCAAATTTTTCAAAATGCCAAATATGAAAAGCAATGCTCGGTTGCTAGAAATGCTCGTCAATTATTGGGAACCAGACCAAGACTGCTTCATTATAGATCAGATGCCAATACGCATTGAAGTGGAAGACATATATTTTATCACTGGACTTTCCCGGAGGGGAGAACCAGTGGACTTGCACGGGAAGCCCCTGGGAGGGCTAACCGTGGAAGATTATGTCCACGTGTATTGCATAGAGGGTTCCAAGAAAGTTGGAACTTAGATTTCTATTAAAGATTTACGGGATTTGCACATGAAAATCCTCCTTTTCACCATCGGCAGAGTGGCAGGATCTGCCTCCCTACATCAGGCGTCCAGGACGCAAATGAGCATAGCAGTAGAATGCTTGACTCACGTGTATGATTGGTGCACAACCCTATTACTGAACATGAAGCAACAATTGACCTCAATCTGCCAAGTAAAGACCAAACACTTTGGGTACGGTACTATTTTGATGACATTCTTCTTTAAGAAGATACCAACATTGAGACCCAGAGTTATCTCTACCATTAGTAACCCGCGGGACCCAAGAATTGCCCGTTGGGTGGATATGATGAAGAGATTAGGGGGAAGTGAAGTTCCCCGGACCACTTGGGACGATGAGTTCTTCCTTTGGTGGGGAGAACAAATCATCGCAGTGGACGACTATCCCTATGCTAGGATGAACTTCCGTGGAGATCCAGATCTAGTTCTTCCACCAGGCACAGCATGGGGTATAGTCGGTAAGTTTGCAAATTTTTTTTGACTTATATAATTTTTTTGGATTTTTTCAAATATGTATGAAAAATGAAAAACAAACATGTTTTTGATTGGATTCATAATGACTGACAATGTAAACATGATCATGATACAGATATTGGACCAGTTCTTCCTGAGGGTTTCCCGCACCACAAGCGTCGCAGGGGCGAAGCAGATACAGTGGATTCAGACAGGACCCTCCAGGCCGTGCAGAGGAACTTGGAGGGATTAACCCACCAAATACCTATGGCTGTCGTGGAAGACCTGCCGGAAGCCATCCAAAGACGGGTGGTAGGAGTGCCCCGAGACTGGGTACGATTATTCGGCCAAGTTGCTACCGCGGTCACGTTCTATAGGAACACGACTTCTGGGCAGGGACCTCAGGAGTAGATAGATATTATGTATTAGATGACTGTATAGTTCTTTTTGAGACTGAACATGATCGGGCATAAGCCCAAGTTTTGTATGACCTTATGAATCCAAATTTTTTAAAGTTTTTTGAACACTCTGATAATATATATACAACGCTATTTGATGTGATGTGATAAATGTATCAAAATGTATGATGTTTTTTATGATTAAATTTTATTGTATGGAATGATTAATATGCCAATCAAGTGCTTGATTAGCTAATGAGTCAGCTAACCAATTTTCAGCTCGAGGAATATGAATGCAAGTTAAAAATTGAAATGATCTTTGTAACAAACGTACCCTCAAGAACAATCGTAATAAAAATGGATCTCGAACCCGATAAGTATTGTTCAACTGCGACACCACCAGCTGAGAGTCCAAGAAAACTACCAACGAATCAACACCCAAAGATATTTCCTCCGAGAGTAGATAAACAACTGCAGTGTATTCTGCTATATTATTGGAAGTAGGACCAATGCAGACCCCTCTTGATACTAGCAGCTGACCGGAAGGATAATGAAGCACCCAAGCCACGGAAGCTAAGTTCCGGGTGTGTCTACTAGCACCATCGGCGAAACCAAAATGACTCATGACATCCGACACAACCTGCCAAAGTAGATCAAAAACATCACCAACTCATCAAAAATCGAAAATCAACCAGATATGTACAAAGAAAAAAACTACTATATACAAAAGCAAGATGCCAGGCCGAAGCCTAGGCATAATACTTCTTCAAATAGAGCCCATTTCGGGGCTCTGGAAACTCGTTCCATTCGAAATCAACCAAGGTATACGCTCCTTTATTAAGGACTTTTTTAACGATGAAGGGGCCATACCACATAGACTTAAACTTTCCTGCCCCCAGGGCATCTTTTTCTTGGGCATAGACCAAAACAATGTCACCTTCCGAAAAAACCCTGGGTTTGACCGCCTTATCGTACTGAACTTTAACTCGGTTTTTATGCGCTTCATTCATCGTGGTGGCATCCCGATGCTGCTCATCGAGATGTTCCAGATGAAGAAGCCGTTCTGCCAGACTAGAAGTGTCAGGAAAAATTTCAACAGCTAATTTAAGAGAAGGAATCTCGCATTCAATGGGAAATACGGATTCCATCCTGTGCACTAGCTGAAACGGAGTAAAGCCAGTTGCAGTTTTCACTGACGTCCTGTATGCCCAAAGTGCAGGATATAGCATAATATGCCAGTTGGATCTAGCTTTATCAATTTTCCGTTGAATAATTGTCTTCAAGGATTTATTCACGGCTTCCACTTGCCCATTGGCTTGAGGATAATATGGAGATGAATGCTCCTGCCGGAAACCCAATTTGAGAGCCAACTTAGCCATCATACTATTCTGAAAATGACTGCCATGGTCAGTGACAATCTCTCTAGGAATACCAAAATGAGCGATAAGCTGGTTGAAAAGAAAAAGAGCTGCAGTCTCACCATCTTTCCCAAAAGTAGGCATAGCCTCGACCCACTTCGTAAAGTAGTCTACTGCTACAATAATGTACTTGTGACCTTTAGCCGAAGGTGGGTTACAAGTAGTATAATCAATACCCCACTTTGTAAAGGGACCGACAGTAACGACTGGAAAAAGCGGAGCTGGATGAGCGCGCATTTTTCGAGTATAGACTTGACACGGATGACACTTTTTGACCGATTCAATACAATATTTGAAAATCGAGGGCCAAAAGTATCCAGCACGCAAAATCTTTTGAGCTGTAGCAAGCCCAGATAAATGACCCCCACAAGCTCCACTGTGAGAATCATTGAGCAGAGCCTCAGCTTCTTCGAGAGTTAAGCAGCGTCTCAGGATTGAATCAAACCCTCGACGGTATAAAGCATCACCAATAATCAAATAATTCTTGGCCAAGTGACGCAGCTTACGACGCTCATCTTTCGAAAAAGTAGAGGGAAACTTCGCAGTCTGGAGATACACAATGATATCTCCGTACCAAGGATCCTGTGAAGAGATAAGAAACAAATGTTCATCCGGAAAGGATTCATCATAGATCATCTCCTCCCCACAGGGCAACTCAGAGATCAATTCCGCAAAAACCAATGATTTCTTGGACTTGGCAGACATGAACTCAAGATCAAATTCCTGTAAAATCACAATCCATCTATTATATTTGCCCCCAATCACTCGCCTACTGAGGAAAAATTGAAATGGATTGGCAGCTGCCAAAACATAAGTTTTGCGAAGAATAATGTAATGCCGGAGTCGCTGCACAACATGAACTGCTGCTAAAGCTAATTTTTCTATCGGAGTGTACCGGAGTTTAGGTCCTACCAGTCCTCGACTAAGGTAGTAAATAACATGCTCTGCAAGAGCATCATCATCCTGAACCAGAACCATACCAATGGTAGACTCTGCTGCTTCCAGATACAAAAGGAAATCCCTGCTATAATCAAGTGGACTCAGTAAAGGAGCAGAGGTCAATGCTTTCTTCAAAGCATCGAATGAGCGTTGAGCGTAGTCGTCCCAAAGAAAAGGAACTCCCTTCTTCAACAATCTCATAAATCCCTTTGTAACTTTAGCATAATTGACGATAAACCTCCGAAGAAAATTAGACTTTCCTTGAAGACTTTGAAGCTGACGGATAGAGGAAGGGGGAGGCAACCGAAGTATTGCCTCAACCTTGAAGGGATCTACCCTTATCCCTTCCCTAGACACAATGAATCCCAATAGCCGACCGGATGTAACCGCGAAAACGCACTTGTTCGAATTCAATCTAATCTTATAAAAACGACATCTTTCAAATATTTTCCGGAGGTGACCAGGATGATCCATCCTCTTTCGAGAATGAGCAGCTAAATCATCCAAGTATGCTTCGATAATCTTTTTGATGTTGTGGAAGGCATATGACATGGCTCGCTGAAAGGTAGCCCCAACATTTTTAAGACCAAAAGGCATCTTCTTGTATGCAAACGTACCCTAGGGACAAATAAAGGCAGTCTTATGTTGATCTTTAGGACGGATAGTGATCTGATTATATCCGGAAAAACCGTCCATGAAGGAAAAAATCTCATTACCGGCACACTCGTCAATGATCTGATCGATAAATGGTGTGGGGTAATTATCTTTAGGACATGCTTTATTTAGGTCTCTGAAATTAATGCACACTCGAATCGTTCCTTGCTTTTTATCTACGGGAACGGGATTTGAAACCCATTCAGTCAAAGGAACAGGGAAAATGAATCCCGCCTTAAGCAGCTTCTCAACTTCAGCTTTGATAGCTGCTGCCTTCCTAGGATTGACCAGACGAAGTTTTTGCCTCACCGGCTTAGCGTTTTCATACGTCTTGATCTCATGCTGGACAATAGATGGGTCTATACTAGGCATTTCCTCATAAGACCAAGAGAATACATCCCTATACTCTTTAAAGAGCTCCGTGTAAATTTGAACCTCTTCACGGGAACATTCAGCTCCGATGAAGACATTCTCGATAATATTGGGATCCCTGGAAATGTTCACCAGGATAGTAGGAGAAATCACAACCATGTTCCCTTCAGCATAAACCTGTGTTGGTGCTAAAGGGTTCAAGACTGGGTGAACAGGACCAAGAGATGGAGGACTTGGAAAACTCGTTTCAACTTCGCTCAAGTCAGGTAAAAAATAATACTGATGATGCAAATCATCCCACGGTCTATCTATACCAGTCATGGCTTCCAGGATGGCCTCTTCAGATGGAAGAGTGGTATCGAGGCAATCCTGGGCCAAAGAAGAACTAAGTGTCCAAGCCGGAGCCACATCTCCATCCAACTCTTCCGGTGACAGAGGAGCTGGGATGGATTTTGCAGAGTCAACAATAGACTGATAAGCAATCTCAGCTGCAGACATCGGAAATGCCATTCCACCCACTTGACCTTCCGCTAATGTGGTTGTAGGGGAAGGTAAGGTCCAAGGGTCCGAAAAATAATGAGTTCTGAAGAACTCTCTTCGAAGAGGAGCCTTGGAGGATGAAATTGCATTAATATGAACCGTAGGAGGAGGAATATCAAAAGTACCCATCAAGGAAGAATACATTCCAACTCCTAAATTCTCAACAGGTGCCTTAGTATTATCCAACTTTGGAATAGATGAGTCAGTAGGCGCATTCGGGTCTACAGGAGGACAGTCCAGTTGATCCATTGTAACGATCCTCCCTTCGTGGGGGAAAAATATAATTCGAAATAATGAGGATGCAATGGCATCCATCTCATAAATTCAGTTCCTCCCCAATAGAAGGTTGTAGTCCAAGCTTGCGTCCACTACCTCAACCTCTATATTAACAGTTTTGTCCCCAACACAGATGGGAAAAGCTAGGAAAATACCATGGGGTCTGTGAGAATGACCATCAAACGCAGTCAGAACAGTGCTAGATGGAACAGCTTTGGGAGATCCAAGTGTCTTCCAGCATGCGAGAGACATCACGCATGTGGAAGCACCCTCATCAACAACCGTCCGAAAGATGTTACACTTCCGATACGATGATTTAATATGAAAAGCCATGTGATGAGGAAGTCTCTTCTTAAAATTAGACATATCAAAAGTAATCAGAAGAGAATTTTTCAGATCAATAGCCCCAATGGCAGTGAGCAAAGCACTGCGCTGAGCCGGAAAAAACTGGAGTACCTCTAAAGCTGACATAGCACAAGGACTCTGCGCCAGATCTTCCACAATCGAGTAGTTCTGGGCAGCCCTAGCATTTGGATTAATCGTTGATCGCTTAGAAGATGCTTTGGGCATCCGAGGCATAGACTCAACAATAGGCTTCGTGATGTGAAGAGGCTCAGTAGCATCAGGAACATCCTTAGCTTTCGAAGACTCTTCTCCACCATAATCACGGGATCTTGTAGCGATATTCGCGTGAGCACTCATCATAAAAATGTTCGATGGAATTTCCCCTTCCTGGGTGCCCCCAGAGGAAGCCCCAGGATTTTGGTTCGCGCCAACAACTAATTGCTGCCCTTGGGGAAAAGGGTTTGTTAATACAACCTGGGAACTAGAAGAACCCTGCTGGGCTAACAAGCGCTGCACATCCTGAATTTTAGGGCAAAGGTGTGTGAGATGGTCTCCAGTACACAACTTGCATGGAAACTTCACTTTCTTTTTCTCCTTTTGACCCTCACCAACATGCTCGTTGGTTTTATTCACATTACCCTTCCCGTTCTTGCCCTTCTTCTTGTTATTTCGTCCCTTCTTCTTCCCATCGGATTGTTGATTTCCTTTGGGATCAGAAGCTTGGACAACATTTATGGACAAAGACTGGGAAGGTGATGACTCAGCAGACACAACCTGACTAGAAGGAGAAGATTGTAAAGACAACTGCTGCAATTGAGAAAGCAGGTTGGCTGTACCACTATTAATCGATCCAATCAGTCCGTCACCATGAGGACCGGGCTTAGTTTTCGATAAATCTAATTTGGAGCGAGGAGCATTGGGAAAATATTTATGGAGAACCCCAGACTGAGAATAGATCAGTTCCAGCTGCTGGGCTCTAAAAATGGCCTGCTCCTCGGAAAATACCCCTGAGAGGGATACATCTTTCGAAATATCTAACTGCAGGGATTTGAGAAACCATTCCAAAAGGAATTCACCTGGAATATGAGCTTTTATAAGCCTCTTCCTTCTCCTCCATTCCTGAATGTGATCAGAAATGTGGGTTGCGTCGTCCTGCTTAAAATTGGCTAGGAGTTTAGTCCCAACATCATATCAGACAGGCAACTGGAAATGGTTCAGAAATGTAACAGCCAGTTCTCCAAATGTAGTAAAACTGCCCCCAGTTAGCTCAATATACCATTTGGCGGCGTTTCCAGTTAGGGTGCGTTGAAATAATATTAACCTAATCGAATCATCGATCAGGGAGTTCGAAGAACACCATAAATGGAAAGTAGTGATGTGGTCAGCCGGATCTTCTCCATTATTGCATTCAAACTTTGGAATGTTTGAAGGAAGTTTGGTGGGAACTGGAGGCCACCCCGGACCATAACGAATTGGATCATTAGTCAACTTTGACAGATCTGGCAAGTTTAACGTTGCCAGAAAAGGTAAGCGAGGTGGAGCTTGAGGATTCCATCCTTGATGGGATGGATTCCCAACATTCTGAAAAGAATACCCTGGTTTTGATGAGGCACCAGGTTGCCAGAAAGGACTCGTAGAAAAAGGAGAAGAACCTCCTCCCCACGCCGAGTTACCAAAGCCCAGACCAGTTCCCCCCGCTGAAGTATTAAATGAAGAGGAGAGCCCCTGATAGGGTTCCAGGCATTAGAAAGAGGAGAAAAGGTCTGATAAGCACTCGATGAAGGGAAAGAAGTATTCCCTTGATGACCTGCGTAAAACTGATTCCCTGACCCCACTGTAGTGAATACAGGGTTCCATCCTGTAAAAGTGGTCAAATTCTGACCTCCAGACCAAGGGTTGAAACTCTGGGTCTGGGACGTAAACGGAAAGGACCCTAAAGAAGGATTGGAACTAGGAATGTGCCCAGTTCCAAAGGGGAAACCCTGAAAAGAAGCTGATCCACTAGCCATAGAAGACATGGGTGTAGATCCAGTTGCAACAGTGGAAAAGGAAAAAGAGGGATTCCCACTAGAGGGCATCCCTAAACATAAGGGACCAGAATGAGAAGCATGTGCTTGGGTGAAACCAGAGCCAAACACAGCAGCAATAGAAGCAATCGAAGATAAAGCAATAGTGCCCCCTCCTTCAACAGAAGCAGGGGTCTGAATTCTTGCAGCACTCATGACAGAAGCCGCATTCCCAGTCGTGGCCATCGAAAGATATGAATGATACGGAAGATCTTCCGGTCTCTCAGACTCAGGTCCGATATACTGAACAACGAATGGATAGTCAGGAGGAAGAGGAGATGGACCTGTCGTAGGAGGCTCAGGTACGTCTTCAATTTGAAAATCTTCTTCCTGAGGAAATAAAACTCGCGAGGTGAGCGGAATGCTCCTCTCGGAACCGACACCAGAATCAGCTATGAAACCTTCAGACCTTTGTGGAGGATCTCTCTCCACTGCGTCAGACGCCACAGGGTGGTAACCACCTGCTAAATCACTCCCAGGCCTTCTCAAAGAAGGCTCTGGACTCTCGGGAGATAACCCTCGGATTCTCCTCGATCGACGAGGCGCTTGATCAGCCACTTTAGCAAATTTTAATTAGACTCAAAAAATATAAAGCTAAGCAAGCTAGGAGCAAAGAGCACTCACTAAAATAAAAATCCCTGAGATACAGTCAAGCAAACAACCCTCAAGTATTTCCGCTCCGGGTGATGAGGACCGGACACCAAAATACAAGAAAGCGAAAAATATAGGACCTCCCGAAAGCAGTCTGGGATAATTACGGCCCAGGCCTACTAGCGAAGGTATCAGAAACAGTTACGCTGACCTCCTAACGACAGCCTTTGCCGGCTCAAGCACCCAAGCTTCGCAAGGGCACCCCCCAGAAGTACTGTTGAAAGTGATGCGACGTCTGCCTCATGTACCACGGGTATTCCCCCCCGCAGTCACCTGTGTGGAACCTAGGAGTGGAAACTATGGGCACCAATCTGTATCAGAAGCCGGGCAGAACGGTCTTGAGGTCAGATTCAACTAATTAGAGAGGGGGTATCCCTCTTCTCGGCCTTCACTTCCCCTCGCGCTTGACTCTCTGGAGGAGAGCTTTCCCGGTCCACCTAACGGAGTTGGATTTCGCTCAATTAATCAACTTCTATGTTTTTTTTGAGCGGCCTTGGAGAGTTAACTCTCCACTCACCTATTCCAAGGCCCTACAACCTAGCTAGTTGGTGTATGACACTTATAAAAACTTGCTAGTTGATTTTAAATTATATCGCTTATTTTAATGGGCTGTTATGTTAAGTCACAAGGATATGGAGATGAAACTTATGGTGTTTTGACGCAGAAAGAAATTAATAAAAACCTAACTACATGAAAATGCAGTTATTGTCTTTCGATGAAAAGCGATCTCTATACAGGTTCTACGAGATTAAAAATTGTATTTTTCTTTTCAAATAGAAAACTCACACTCACAAAAACTATGAAACTGACTAAATGCTGAAGTGCACCTGATGCAAATCACTACAAGCATGCAAATCCTAAGATGCAAAATATCCTAAAGCAGAGTGAAATTTCCCAAAAGATCCTTCAGTTTTAACTCTTCTTGGTTGTCCAGAAACTAGTTCCCGAAATCAAGAACTCTTAATATGAAGACACCAAAAATGCTTGAAAAACAAGAAGAAGAAATCAATGACAACTTCTTTCCACAATCAAGCCAAAATCCAAAGGCAAGAAACCTCAACCAAGCTTCAAAAGATACAAAGAAACGAAAACAAAAAATGCAAAAACAAAAGCAAACAACAAAGCAAAATGTTTTTTGAGCTTTTGTGTTTTATAAAAGAGTTCGAAAAGACCAAGTAAAACTATAAAATTTCAAGCCAAACAACACTGAATTTCAAGCAAAAAACTTCCAAAATGCTCCAAATCTTATAGGGCTAACTAGTAGCAAGATCAATACGAGCAAAAGAAGACAAGAAAACTCAGCCACTCAGCCTAAAATAATAGTGCAACCTTGCCGCAAACAAAAACTCCAAAGAACCAAGAAAGACTCTTCAAAAGTTGCAACAAGACCTAGCCAACTGAACTCGAGAAAACCAATCAAGAAACGGGAAAAAAATCGTAGTGCCAAGCAAAACATAAAGACAAGAAAGAGTAAATGAGCAGGAGCTCTCTGTTCTGATGAAGCAGAACAGCCAAGAATGCCCAGAAAGCTATCTTGGTACTCAAACCAGAAGTGCTAGCACAAGAAACAACACTTTGCCAAAAAGACTAGTTTTCAATCAAACGAAAGAGAGAAAAGACCAAAGACCACTTTCTTCACACTCCAGAGGGTACAAAGACACTGCAGGAACAGGTCTCCACAGACAGAAAGGACTAAAAATCCAAAGAATCCAAAATTTCAAAATCTGCCTAGGTATACGCTACTTCACAGTTTAGCAACAAGCGTGCATACGCGACTGTGCTAAAGGAAACACGCATATACGCGACTCCCTTTAGACAAACTTGCGTGTATACGCGACTGTGTGCAGAAAAAAGCGCGTATATAAAGGTAAATAGTGAAAAAACAAAAAGGATCAAGCCTGGATAAGAAACCAGGACTTCAGTCTGACTGAGAAAGAGTAAACTGGACTGCAAATAGAAGTTAAAACTGTTGGAAACCTATCAAAAAGCTGAAACCACCCAACAGGGGAATCACAAGAATGCGATCCCCAGTGGAGTCGCCAGTTCTGTTTCGGGGAAAATCACCCTAGAGGTTTGTTGGGTTTAAACCTCCACAGAGCAGGGCATGCTACTTAAGAAGGACTCACACAACCATACATGTTCATAAAAAACTAAATAGAGTAGATCGAGGAAGTTACCCGTAGGTCCTACGGTTGAAGCAGATCCCGCGGGGTCCAAACCCCCAGCAACCCTTCTTCCTTCTTAACCTGAAAGACAAGAAGAAACAAACACGAAGAACTGGTTGTACAGCATATATCTACTCTAAATGTTAGTGAAATCCATATGAAACATTAGATAAACCATCATAAATGCTTAAATAACAATATTCTCATATATGCAAGTGGACACTAACACGTATATTTCGGGAACAAGATGGTACTTCTGTATTATAAATAGCATGTACAAAATAATGAGTGGAGAGATCACCTGAATCCTTCCACGATCTTCGAGCAGACCGTCGTCCGGATCCGTCCCGCCCTTGCCTCGCTAAGATTCTTTCCAAACTGGTGCATATGAGATGACATATAGGGAGATGAGCATCTCAAGGAAACAAGGGTTTCCTGTAATGAACTGGGAAAGTGCAGGAGGCACGGGGAATCAGACTTGGATAGGGAATACCAACAGAGTATAATATCAATAATTTCTCTCTCTCCCTTAGGCCATACACATGAGGTGCTTTTATACTCCCTCAAAGTAGTTTCAACAGTTGGAAATAGTTGGCCACGTGCTGGGGTGGTTGAACTACTAGAGTAACCATCAACCCAACTCGAAAATAGGGAATTTTTATATATTTTTTCATGATTTTAATGGCATACGCGGAAAAGTGCATGTGGACTCGCGTATACACGCGGAAAAGTCTGGGCATAATCGCGTATGGGGATTTTTACACTGTTTTTTAGTGAATTTGTCCAAGTCTGTAGGCATGGGTGCCCAAAGCCATAAAAGCAATCATGAATCATATGAAGGTGAGAAATGATGCTATAACAGTAATTGGCTCATTGATGATGATAGTGGCAACATCTGTGTTGGTATCTATAAGATCTGTTTCTTCCACATCAATGTTTACTTTATCTTTTCCTGCTAAATTTAACTTAGGCCTCTCGTTTTATATTAACTTGAATTTAGTTTCAGTTGTAGTTTCAACAATATAGGCACCTTCTTCTCTTACTCTCTTGGTGGATTTTTCCTAGCTGATCTACAATCTCTAAAGTGTGACTAGTATCACTTTGATTTACTGCATCTATTAAGGTATTCTCTGTCCATTTAGTTTGATTTTCATATTTTTCTATCTCTAGCTTTGTTTCGTGAATGAAGGGGGTTAACTTACATTTAACCCTTAATTTGCTTAGGATCCCTTGTGGATCATAATTCCAAGGAAAGATTTCTTCAAATTTGAATTCCAATAGCTGCTTAATTGCTTCTTTCTCTGCATCACTATGATTGCAGATGAATGACCTTATCTGATTCTTTAATTTGAACTGAGTTTTCTTCTTTGCTACCATGAAATTTATAGAATCAAAGTTTAGGATTTTCCTGATATACTCCAATGCAAAGATCTTGATTGAAACATGTTTGGGTAATTTGTAAGGTAACAAATTTGACCCAAAACTCTAATCTCAGTATGTTTTTCATATAAGTACCAGTCACCAACTTTATTTTGCTCTGACAACTGTAATATCTTCTTCATTTATTCATTTATCCTTGGATGCTCTTTTTTTGTTAACATTTTGATCACTGGATGTATGAACAATTTTGAAAATTTTGCATAAGTAAAATATGCACATTCTTTCTTCAACAAAGTAGTCTAGAAAGTGACAGAAAGTGGATTTCCCTCTATGTCAAGCTTTTGAAGAGTAACTGGAAAATTATCTGATTGAAAATATAAAAACATGTGCTAGAGGAAGTATGTGTTTCTGAACACTCCTTCAATTGGAAAATTGGTCAATTGATAATGAGTATTGTCTGTAATGAAACCAACATAATCAAAGATTATAGATGGGGGTTGTCCTGGGGTAAAAGTGGATAAGAAACCCAAGATGGATTCATCTATGTGTTCATCAGTGAAATATCCTAGGATGAAGGAAAATATGGAAATCACACGTCTTGAACATTCTGGGAATCTGGAAGTGGAATATGGGGGATTTATTTGAGAAATTTCTACATGCAAAGCATAAATGTCTGAAAAATCATGAATCTCTTGTGAAAATCTAGGCCAATATACAACTTGGTGAGGCCTCTATAGACAAAGGGACTTCTTGAGGATCAAGCTATAGTTGTAGCATTTGGTTAATGGATTCAATAGTAATGGTGATAAGAACTTCTTTGTTGGAATTTAATATGGCTCTCTTTTCAGGCACATAATACTGTTGACATAACCTAATAACTTCTTGGCATGGATGAGTTATTGGAACAACATATATGGGCAAATGGGATTCCCAAATATGGACTTCTTCTTGATTATCTAAGGACTTATCATAGCTCTAGTTATGAATATCTAGCAGATTAAACTCAACAATTGGGTCTGCTATCTTGTAATCAATATCAGCTAAAGGAATATGTTCAATGTCTATGATAGGGGGCTGTAAAGGATTTACAATAATACTAATCTTAGAAGTCATAGTTGGAGTTGATTTAGGCACTTTGGAACCTTCAGGATTGCTAGAGCTCTGCTTTTTAGGAATTTTGGCTACTTCTGCAAGTTTAGATAATTTGCAGAGGTATTTTTATTTTAGAAGAGGTTTCTTGGATGAAGATGGTCAAAATATGGGCTTCTCTTGGGTTTTTCTTGTCAATTCTGGATTCTCAATAGGATTTATAGGATTTTATTGGTTTAGACACAAGAAACAGGGGTTTCTTGGGCTTTTTCACTGAGCAATTGGGCTAAAAATCACTTAAAGATTGAGCACAGAGGTTTTAGGATACCTTTAGAGGATTTCTGGCTAATTTTGGAGTTTAAACAGTTTATAAAACTATAAAAAACTCACAATTTCTATTTAAAACAATGCGTAACAAGAAACAGGGTTTTTACAGAAAATTTGATAGGGTTTGGCTTGTTTTTTGGACTTTTTGATAAAGTTCAATGGTTGGTTTTTAAGCTTTGACTGAAATTGTCTTTTTAAAGGTCTTTTAAAATTTGAAATAGGTCTAAATTTAAGAGAAATACCTGTTATACGCAGGTATAAGGTTTCGAGAAGTTTTCTCAGGTTTTGAACGGGTCAAATGGCTTTCTTCTAGTCTTTTGGAGCAATGTCTGAGTTCCTCATCAATCTTCAATGGTAACAGGTTTGGAATTTGCGTTATTTGGCTAAAACATGATATAAACTACTTGTTTTACATTCGAGAGCCTTTATACAGAGTTTATGCGCATAAATTATATGAAATGAAATGCATTTTCAATGTTTATTGTGCATATTAGGGCAAACAACGCCAACAATTTAATGAAGGTCAAGTCAGGCGGGAAGGGTGGTTTCAAAGGGTCTAAAACCAGAGTGGTTACCATGCGCCATTTCAGTGGTAAGTAGTTTTGGAGCAAACCCACGCGATCCAATTAGAATTGAGCACATGGAGGGGAGAGGAAATCCAAATATCGCCCATTTTCATGCAGAAATGAATGGGGAAATACTTGCAAATTTATTTGCGATATTGGGTTTCAACCATCAGATCTTGGGGTTCGATTGCAAACGACCCAGATATTTTATGGAAGTTTCATCGGGTGAAGAGTGGGACCAGGGTCTAATATAAGTTGCAGGGACAGGTTTTAAACTTTAGTAATGAACATTTTAATAAGTTTATAAAATTAGGTTTAAATTACATGCGGCGGGATAAGGTTTTATGTGTTTAATTTAAACATTAGCCAATGTTTAAATCATTCGTATGGGCACGCCTTTTAATATTATATAGTTTTTCAAATTTTGATAGTTGTTTTAAAACTATGGGGGCCGGGGTATTTGTGTATAGATATGTTAAACCAATGAGATAGTGTGGGGTTTTAATATTGCACACATGGAGTATTTAAAACATTGGTTTAAAGTAAAATAAAGGGTTTTTGTGGGTTTATTTAAGATAAAAGGGATTTAATACTATATGGGTGGGTGTAATTTTTAGGGAATTAATATATATAGTTAGTAGTTAATATGAAATAAGGGTGAAGTGTAGGGGATATGAAAAACACATGTTTAACTCTAAAATAAAGTGTAAATAACATAGTTTGTCTTTGTTGTATTACTTCACACTTTAACTTAGGATAAATGTATTTTTGAGGGTTTATGAATGATTTTTTGAAAGGGAATGGAATTAGTTATTTAGGGTTTTAATTTTACTAGGTAAAAATGGATTTTTACTTAAGAAAATGGATTAGGATTATGAAATGAAGGATACATCCTGATGAATGTGGGTTTTGTGTAGGAATTCAATATTTTTAACCAATCAGTCATCGAGCCTTGGGTCTGGTCCCAACAGAAGTCAGAGAAATGCTCTGAGCCTTTTTGACTGATAGTTTAGAATACTGAATATTTGTAGGGAAGGGGAGATTAGTGATTTTTTTCCCGATGATGCTTTATTACATGCTTGCACAATTGTTTTCTACCTACCCATCTTTATTTATAACATTTTTTTCTTCATTTTCATGGGTGCATTTAGGATTGCAACCCTAAATCAATTTTCTTTCAAAAGCATAAAAAATATCTAAGTCTAACCTTATTTCATCCAAGGGCTCAGATTAAACTGTTGAGCTCCTCATTTATTCTCTATCTTAACTACTGATTTGTCAAGTTTAAATAGTTTGACATATCTTTATTCTCTATCTAAAACATAAAATTCAAAGCATGAAAAGTTTAAGATTAAACTGTTTAACTAATCATGGATTATGGCATTTATTGACAATCTGCACATAATCATTATTCTTGCAGTAAAAGTAAATAGTAGTGGCATTTTGATTTGTTCACTTTCAGGTCTTATTTTCATCTCTTTTTTCTTTTGGGGTCTATCTTTTTCTAAGTCCTTTGATATTTCTTTTAGGACTCTTTACCCTTTTTTCATTTTTTAAAATAGGGGAAAACAACTTGCAGAAAGCAAGGTATGTACATATTTACAAGACTATCATAGTCAATTCAAAAATTATGAATCCTATTATTTTAACACCCTAATAGTGGCTCCACTTGGGGATGGAATTTCCTAGTGAAATGTCAATAACTTTGAGACTAGTAGCCTTTGAATTTTACTGTGATGACCCTGTAAATGTCTTCTGATATCTGCAGTTATTCATATTTATGATTTTTACTTCTCAAAGCTTAGAGCCTTCTCTTCGGGCTTCAAATTTGTTAGGAAAACATCCAATCAAATCTAAACATCTTCAATGTATATATATACAATGATCAAAATAAATGAAAATAACTATTTGTTAACTTATGAGAGTAGTAGTGCTTCAACATTCTGCCATTTACTGCTCATTGTGACATCTCTGACCCATTTATTTCTTTTAGGTAGAAAGCATTGTTACCTCTGTAACCATAAATGAGATAAGGCCATTTCCATAGAAAATAAAATTTTCCATGTTTGCCTTAATCTTCTCTTCTTTAATCCCATTTTAATACTTTATCTCCAATGTAGAAATCATATTCTTTACTCTTTTTATCAAAAATTTTCTTGATATTATCCTGGATGACTTGAGACTTGATATAAACTTCTCCTCTTGTTTGTTGCAAGTGAATAGTTTGATTAATCCTTCTTTGAATGTCATTTTTTTCAACTTGTAACTCTTGGATAATCTTCATCACTGGTACTCCTAGGGAGGATGGAAAAAAAACATCCATTCCATAGACAAGTTGGTAAGGGGGGTACCAAAAGATTTTTTGGTAGTATGTCTATCTTCCCATAAGGCATTGACTAACTTCTTATTCCAAGTATTTTTATTATCTTCAAGTAACTTTTTGATGATGTTTACAAGGCTCTTGTTTGAGGATTCAGCTAGACCATTACCCTGAGGGTAATATGCAGTAGAATGGCCTAGGGTAATATGGTATTTGTGGAAAAAGTCAATCATTTTCTTGGATTTGAATGCTGCTGCATTGTCAGTAATTATCTATTGGGGACATCCAAATCTTGAAAGAATGTTACATTCTAGGAAAGAGATAATGACAGTATATATGGCTTGCCTTGAGGGTATGGCTTCAATCCACTTGGTAATATAGTCAGTGGTTGTTAGAATCCACTTATGTTGGGCTGATGATGGGGGGTGAATTTCTCCAATGAAGTCAAGACCCCATTGTTGAAATGGCATTTCAGCAGAGGTGGGTTTTAAGGGGAGGGGTAACAAATTTTTCTTACCCTCAAAGATTTGGAACTTATGACAGGAGTCACGTATATTTTTACATCAGACAACAAGGTAGGCCAGTAAAAACCAGCTCTCGGAATCTTGTCTGCAATAGGCTTCTAGTAAATATGTCCTCCACAATCACCTGTATGAAATTCTTCTAGTATTTTTCTAGCTTCTTATTTTAACAAACAAATTAATAAAATCCCACTATGACCTCTCCAAAAAAGCACATTGTCTAGAATACAAAATCTTACTGCCTTAAGCTTTAGAAAAATTGCTTTTGTTCTTGATAAACTAGGAGGAGCTTGTTAGTTTAGTAATATAAATATAATATCTGCATACCATGGCGAGTCAAAAAAGGCTGCACTGATCTCTGGAGTCACCATCTCTTCCTAATCATCTACTTGGGCAATAAAATTTATGTCTATGGCATTGCAATTTGATTTAGCCATTAGTCTGGCTAAAACTTGACCTTTTATTAACTTGGTGGGTTTTATCTCTATGTCATATTCTAAGATAGTGGAAATCCACTTACCTCTTCTTCCATCAGGACCATCCTGAGTAAGAATGTCTTTTACTATAGCATTTGGGACATAGGCAATGATGTGAGAATAGAGAATGTAAACTATGAAGTCTTTAATAGCCTTTACCAAAGCTAAGGCTTGTTTCTCCATGATATTGTTCTTCAAAGATGCATCTCTAAGTGTTCTGGTAAATAAAGCTATGGGCTGTTCATAACCCTGGTCATTTTCTGCAGTAAAACTGCAACAATGGTGTGTTCTGAATAAAATGAAAAAATGATGAAATATTTTTTGAAATCAGGACTTATAAGGACTGGAGTTTTGGTTAAGGCCTGTTTGATAGATTCAAATGACTGTTTGGCCTCAATAGTCCATTTAAGAACTGAATCTTTTTTGAGCATGTTATTTAATTCTCTAATTATCTCAGCTAAGTTGGATATAAATCTTCTTAAAAAGTTAATCTTACTTAGAAAAGCTTGTAACTCTTTTATGTTTCTTGGTGGACTGATGTTGAGAATTGTTTCTATCCTAGCAGGATATATTCTGATTCCTTCTTTTGATATTATGTGTCCTATTAACTTGCCTTATTCTAATCCAAATAAGGTTTTCTTAGGATTTAATGAGATGCCAAACTTTCTGCATTTTATAAAATATTTTCTGAGATGATCCAAGTGTTCATAATCAATTTTAGAAAATACAGTTATGTCATCTAAGTAAATTACTAAGAATTATTTAATTTCCTTTGCAAAGGCTATATCCATAGCTCTTTGAAAGGTTTCCCCTGCATTCATTAAACCAAAATGCATTTTTACATACATAAAAGTGCCCCAAGGAGTAGTTAAACCTTTTGGTAAGAATTTCTCTTTGAGATTTAATATTTCAGATTCTTCATCAATTATCTCATCAATTTATACTCTCTCTAGTTTATCTATATCTGATTGACTAAATCTAGTGGGTTTAGCAGACTTTACTTTATTTACATCTACATTATTTAAATCAATTTCAGCATCTAAATCTTGATTTATGGTACAATCAGTGTCTATCTTATAGTTCTAAAATTCACCTTCATTATTCAAAAAATGATAAATTTGTTGGTCTTGTGAGAAAATTTGTCAATATTTGAGGTTGTTTGGAATTATTGGCCTGTGTTTTACTTCTATAGTATACATATGATTAGGTTGAAAAGGTAAATTACAAGTACTAGCAAAGGTTGCTAAAGAACGTGCTTGTAAGTTTTGCCTTCTTGGTATTGCAGAGAAATTAAATTCCAGTAAATCATCAATCAAATCTAATACAATCTCTCTATATCGGCCAAGTCCAGGATTGTAAACATAATAATCACCTTTAATTTGTTTAACAATCAATTCTGAATCTCCCATTATTGCTATTATTTTTCCTCCTAAATTTATAATTATTTGGAGTCCTATAATGAGGGCTTCATACTCAGCCATATTATTTTTGCATTTGAAATTTAGTCTAAAAGCATGGCCTTCTGCATGATTTTTCTCTATATTAGTTATCCATACTACTGCTTCTGCTCCTAATTTATTTTATGAACCATCAAAGTCTAAATGCCATAAAGATTCATGAGAAATATTATTAATGTCTGGTGTTTTCCTTTCTTTTCTTAGTTTTGTCTTGATTCCATTATTAGTTTCTAAATTACATAGGATGAAAGAGTCTAGATCAGTAGGTGTGGTATAAATTGGGTAATTTATTGACCTTTCAGCACTACTTACCATATATTTCATTAATGTTTCCCTATATAACTTCTTAGGTTGACCAAAAAGTGATATAGTAGCATAAGACATGTCCAATTGTAGAGATCCCTGTAACTTTGCTCCCCATGAGCGAGATAGTAACATTCCATATTTAGGTGGGATATTAGCCACTACAATTTCCATTAATATAATCTTACCAGGATATGGAACTAAAGTTACACATAGATCTTTGATTAAACCTAGGAATTTTACTTTACTTGAGTCAAATGAAAATAAATCTTTATAGGGCCTTGTGATGTCTAAGTTCAGGGTTTCCATTATAGCTTTGGGCATCAAATTATGTGAAGCTCCTGAATCTAGCATTGCATTGTGTAGGATTTGATCATGAATAGTTAAACTAATGTAGAATGGAGGAACTGCTCCATTTAGATGCTTTCCATTCACATCTGGGCCAAAAATCAACTCTGGCTGATCATCATTCAGATTTATGGAATATTCTGCATCATTTATGTTTAATGTTTCAGTTATAGTTGATTTATACAAGTCATGTTTTACCAATTCTGTCAATGGAATTCGTATTTTTAGCTTAACAATTTTAGATTGTATGTTGAATGAAGGTTGGGATTTACTTATTTGAATCAATTCTTCTTTGGTAACTGTAGTTTGTGTTGGTTTGTCTTGTTTTTCTACAATTATCTTTTCAGTTTCAGTTTGAGTGTCTTGAGTCTTACTGCTTTTTATTTTCTTAGGAGTGGTTTGAAAAGAAGTAGAGGTTTTTTTTCAGATTTGGAGCTGTCAAAATCTATTTTTGAAGTGGTAGCTTTTGGATCTGCTGATTTTGGATCAACATTAAGCATTTCAGTTTCTAAGGTTGCTGTTTTATCAGAATTAGATGCTTTGGGAGCAACATATTTTTGTGAATCTTTTGCAGCTTGGGCAACTTCATCAGTTATGTCTACAATCTTAGGGCTGGAAACCTTTTGGGAAGAACCAGAGTTTTGCTTATTTTCCCTAGGGAGAATTTTCAGAACTTTTGTTTTGGGAGCTTCTACTATATTCGTATTTGGTGTTTGAGAAGTTTTCTTAGTATAATACTCATCGTTTTTCTTACTTCTTAGGTTATACTGACTGTGTACTTCATTAATGTAAAAGTCATAACCTTGTTTGTAATCAAAGGATTCCTCTCGAATCTAATTGGAGTTGTTGGAGCTCAAATAACTCTTGATCTTTCTGCGTGAGAAAGATAGTGTTATTATCATCTATTCCCATTAAATTAATAGTATCCTCATCATCATCATTGTTTTGAGAACTCTCAGCATAGTTCTCATGAAAGGGAGGTCTTATTGTTTGGTCTGGGGCTGAGTCTTTTGATTTTCCTGAATTTGTGTTTTTTCTAAAATTGGGATTTTTGATTTGTTGTTGATGATCCCATTAAGGTTTTATTTCTATGTTATCTAACCTATCCATCATCCTTTCTAAAGTTTTAGCTAACATATCTATTTTTGTATCTAAACTAGAGGCTTCTTCTTTCATAGTCACTCTCCTCTCATTTCTTAATCTTGTTTTTTTAGCCAGAATGTTTACTTCTACACTTACAACATCTGTTTGCATTCTTTCTAATGTTTTTTCATTTCTTTCTCTTAACTGATATTCCATGTCAGTGTCAAATCCATTTGGGAATTTGAGTAGGAAAGAGTCAGGAGTGGGATTTAGATTTTTAGGAATTGAATTGTAGACACTATTATATCTAGTGCAATAGTCTTATACAGATTCATTTGGAGCTCTTTTTATTGCATCAAATTCAGACAAAATTTGCAGAGGGTTTTTCTTCTTTTCCCATTTATTTAAAAATAATCTATGGAAAATAGCTAAATTAGCTATACTACCTATAATAAGACTTTTAAACCATTTCTTTACTTCTACTGTTAAATTTTGTGCAAAAAACCTCATTTGTACATCTAATTCATCTATCTCATGGAGTTCAAAGAAATCTGTCATTTTGTTTATGTGCTGCTGTGCAGTATAATGTGTAGTAGCATCAAACTGTGGTATTTTACTTTGGTAATCTCGGGGCATGTCATGAAGTTGTCCTGGAAGAACATGGGGAACATGCCCAACAACCATAGCTTGAATGCTAGCTTGGCTAGGAGGTAAAGTAGAGGCACTTGGAGCTAAACTAGAAGTAGTGGCTGATGAAAATGGATTATAAGGTGCTGAACTAGAAAAAGTAGTTGAAGAAATAAAGGCTAAAGCTGAGGTACTGGGAAGTGAAACTGGAATATATATGGAACTGCTAGGAAATGAAAATGATGTTCTTGAAAAAGCAATGGTGAAACTATGGATGAAGTGGATGTAGGGGATGAAGGAAATAAATTTCTAGGTTGTAAGGGTAATCTAGGACTAAATGGATATGTGGATTGAATGGTAGTAGAAAATATAGATGAAGTAGTGGTTTCTAAATGGGGAATAGAAGGTTTATATGTATAAGCTAAAAATTGATCTAATTCTATGGCTTCATCAATTTCTTTAAGAATAGTAGCATTAATTTCTTCAAGTCTGTTTTGATTTTTAACTTTCTTTAATTCAGAATTTGCTGCAATACTTTTCTGTTTTGATTCCAAAAAAGAAATAAAAACAGGGTCTAAAACAACAATACTTAAATTACTTTCAGATTTGGTCCTGAATAAATAATGTTCAAATTCTAAATCAAACTGTATATCCTGCAAACTTACTAATTATTGGGGTAATGAATTGACTCTCATTAATGAAACTTTAGCATCTAAATCTTCTCTCTATTTTTTATTTTTTCTTATTATGTCTGGATTGTCTACTATAACAACATGTTTAGGGTTCGAATTAGACCTGGTATAATAAAATTTCCTAGAAGCCATAATTACAAATTTGTATACTCACAACTAGTTAAACAATATCTAAAGGTAAAAATATGATAAGAAATGATTTCATTTAAGGTTTATTTAATAATTAAGTATTGGTTAGATCCCTAGTATGGTCGCCAGTATGTTATCACGCCAGTAATTCTCTAGTTGTGATATTTTTGGTTTTTAGTTGAGAAAAATACCACAGACCAACTTTTAAACTCTAGGATCTAGCCTTCCTAGGGTTCAGAGAGGGCTCTCTCTATAAAATTTAACTTTGTTTTGTTTTATAAAATACTAGGCTAGTTATGATTGTGCAATTGGTTTTGGTTTTGATTGGTTTGGTGGGAAAAATCATTGAAAGAGATGGATAGTGGGAAATCTATTTGTCCATTGGGCTAAGGAGTCAAAAGTCAAGCATACAGAGCTGGGATCAAGGTCAAAAAGTTAAATGTTTTTAGGGCAAGATAGATAACCCTTGGAGATCTTGGAAAGTTGTTTTGTGAGATGGTATGATTGGGATAAAGAGAAATGAAGGGTTCTTTGATCCGGAAAATGGAAGCAGTAGGCAAAGGTCAAACGAGAGAGGGAGAAATTAAGGGTTCCCTACACTGGAAATCAGATGAAAACATAGAAATGACAAATAGTTAAGACAGGGTGATTTTAACAAATCCTAAAGTAATCCTCCTATTCATTCATTCAAATTTAGAAAACATTATGGATTGCATGTAACAAAGAAAGATAACAATGACAAATTTAGAAAATAATTCACTCCAAATAGCTCATCACATGAATCCTGAAATATGATGCTAGTTGATCTAATCCAGTCTGCTACTCGAAATTTGAAACACAAAAAGCCTTCAAGGCCACAAAAATGACTATAGAAATCTTCAACAGTTTATTCCACAATAATACTTCTAAAGATGAAGTATTTATACATAATTGTTTACAAAAAATCATAGAATGCTTCTAGGAATTATCTAAGGGAAATAAAATATCTTTACAACAAGAATAGAGACAACTGCTTAAAAAATCAGCAAGCTGTCCTATCTATCCAAAAGAAATAGAAATTGATTGAGGATAAGAAGCAACTTGCTGCCTTGTTGTCTTTCTAGTTGGCTTTCGATATTTCAAGTCTGTTTTAGAAATATGATCTTCTTTAACTGATACTCTTTCACTGATTCTCTTTAACATCTGATACTCTTTAACTCTGTAAAAGATATTTAATGTTGTAAAAGTTTGTTTGACTGCAAATTTTAGAAAACTATTTTTACTGTTACCTTTTTGCCTTTTTACCTTTTACAGTAAATTTGTTAATGACTGCCAAATTTCATCACTTGGAATTTATATTTTCTTCAACTTTCTGAAATTTTCATCCGCTTCTGTGTACCTGGAGAAAGTTGGTTTGATGACAAACAAATGTTTAATTTCATGTTGTAAATAGAATAAGTCCTCAAAACTTCTAAGTATGACTTTTCCTGTTGGAATTCCTTGTCCACGACCGGCTTTTTCAACTTGTTCCTTGGCATATTCTCTGATATTTTTGTTATAATATTCCTGAGGCATCAATTTGTCATTTATGACCAAAATATTAGGCAAACTCCTTTGCCTCAAGTTCTCAAATTTAACCATGAGTCTGGTTATGGAAATATTCATGTTCTCACACTTTTCTTCTAACTGCTTCATCAGGTTCTTTTTGGTTATAACCTTCTTTATCTCAAGGATAGTTTCAGTTCTATCAGTTATTTCAAGTTCTTCCAACTCTTGCATGTTCTTGCTGTTGAGGAAATTTATCAGTTCTAGAGATTTTTCTAGTTTGTTATCCAATTCCTCTTTAGTCTTTTGGATCTCTTCTAATGCTGCTTTTAATAAGTCTCTTTGTTCAAAAATCACTTGGATGGAGGGCCATACAACATTGATGGCTTCTATGATTTTGTTCCACAAATGATTTTTCACATAAGAAATCTGTTCCTTCAAGGTCAATTCCTTTTGCAATTTCTTCAATTCTTCATTTAATCTGATGGCCTTTTGCTCATGAGTTTTTGAATTAATTTGAGCCAATTTGTTTGAATTATCAAGATTTTCTACCATATGTTTTAATATATTGATTTCACTTGTCTTAAGAGACATTTCTTCCATGGCCATTACCAGTTTACTGGCATCATCTGTATGGTGCATTACTGTTGTAGATGATTTTGTAGCTGAGGTGGTGGATGAAGTTGTTGGCACTGCAGTGGCAAGTGGGACTTTAGGTGCCAATTATACAACTAGAGTTGATGGCACAGCTGTAGTATCCATAGGGATGATTGTAGGTGCTTCCTGTGTCTTTGGTGTTTCTTTTTCCTAGAAAATCTTGTCCATCTGAATCTCCATTTCCTTTATTTGAGCTGTCAACTGAAAAATAAAATTCATCATGTCATATTTTTCTTTCTGTCCTTCTATTATTTCCTTGGTTTGAGGATGTTCACTTTGAGGAAGTTTAAGCTGTTTCCTCAAAGCTGCAATATCCTCATTCTTTTTCTTCACTAATAACTTTGCTGCTTTGACATTAGCAGGGTCATATCCCACTCGCAAAACTAGTTCTTCCAAGGATTTTATCCTGAGATCTTTAGCATACAAAGACTCTTTGTCCATTTTCATCTGATCTTTCATGTTAGAGATGGTTTTTTGGAGTTTCTGAGCACTCATGGATTTAGTTGCAACAGTAGAGTATAACATTTCTGAAGTCTATCTGTGGAATTCAATCTGATCAAGAGCATGAATCTTCTCTGTTTGGACTTTCAAATCCACCTTCTTATAATCTACCACTGTCTTTGGGGATTTGAATGTAGGCTGCAATATTGAAATAATTAGCTTGCTGTTTGAATAATCAAATGTAGACAAAAGTATGTTTTGCACACTTGGTGTTTGCTTGAGATATTGAGAATAAATATTGTTTTTGATCTCTTCATTCTTTAGTTTGATCTGTTTGTATTTTTATTTGATGTCCAAATCTTTCTCCTCAGCTGCCTGTGAGGAAGAGACTTCCATACTCTGTTGTCTTTCTATCAACTGTGCATCTTCATTTTCAACTTGTTCTTCATTCTGATTTTTAGTAACTGGCTCATTGATGATGATAGTGGCAACATCTATGTTGGTATCTATAAGATTTGTTTCTTCCACATCAATATTTACTTTATCTTTTCCTGCTGAATTTGACTTAGGTCTCTTGTTGTATGTTAACTTGAATTTAGTTTCAGTTGTAGTTTTAGCAATATAGGCACCTTCTTCTCTTACTCTCTTGGTGGATTTTTCTGGCTGATCTGCAGTCTCTAAAGTGTGACTAGTATCACTTTTATTTACTACATCTATTAAGGTACTCTCTGTCCACTTAGTTTGATTTGCATATTTTTCTATCTCTGGCTTTGTTTCATGAATGAAGGGGGTTAACTTACATTTAACCCTTAATTTGCTTAGGATCCCCTGTGGATCATAATTCCAAGGAAATATTTCTTCAAATTTGAATTCCAAGAGCTGCTTAGCTACTTCTTTCTCTGCATCCCTATGATTGCAAATGAATGGCCCTATTTGATTCTTTAATTTGAACTGAGTTTTCTTCTTTGCTTCCATGAAATTTATAGAATCAGAGTTTAGGATTTGCATGATATACTCCAAGGCAAAGATCCTGATTGAAACATGTTTGGGTAATTTGTAAGGTAAAAAATTTGACCCAAAAACTCTAATATTAGTATGTTTTTCATATAAGTACCAATCACCAACTTTATTCTGCTCTGAAAACTATAATATCTTCTTCATTTCTTCATTTATCCTTGGATGATCTTTTTTTGTTAACATTTTGATCACTGGATGTATGAAAAATTCTGAAAATTCTACATAAGTAAAATCCGCACATTCTTTCCTGAGCAAAGTAGTCCATAAAATGACAGAAAGAGGATTTCCCACTATGTCAAGCTTTTGAAGAGTAACTGGAAAATTATCTAATTGAAAATATAAAAACATGTGGAAGGGGAAGGATGTGTATCTGAACATCCCTTCAATTGGAAAATTGGTCAATTGATAATGAATATTGTCTGCAATGAAACCAACATAATCAAATATTATAAATGGGGGTTGTCCTGGGGTAAAAGTGGATAAGAAACCCAAGATGGATTCATCTACATGTTCATCAATGAAATACCCAAGGATGAAGGAAAGCATGGAAATCACATGTCTTGAACATTCTGGGAATCTGGAAGTGGAATATGGGGGATTTATTTGAGGAATTTCTACATGCAAAGGCATAAATGTCTGGAAATCATGAATCTCTTGGGAAAATCTAGGCCAATATACAATTTGGTGAGGGCCTCTATAGACAAAGGGACTGCTTGAGGATTAGGCTGTAGTTGTAGCATTTGGTTAATGGATTCAACAGTAATGGTGAGAAGAACTTCTTTATTGGCATTTACTATGGCTCTCTGTTCAGGCACATAGTACTGTGGACATAACCTAATAACTTCTTGGCATGGATGACTTAATGGAACAACATATTTGGGCAAATGGAATTCCCAAATATGGGCTTCTTCTTGATTATCTAAGGATTTCTCATAGCTACAGTTATGAATATCTAGCAGATTAAACTTAACAATTGGGTTTGCTATCTTGTAATCAGTATCAGCTAAAGGAATGTGTTCAATGTCTATGATAGGGGGATGTAAAGGATTTACAATAAAAGTAGTCTTAGAAGTCATAGCTAGAGTTGATTTAGGCACTTTGGGACCTTCAGGATTGCTAGAGCTCTGCTTTTTAGGCATTTTGGCTACTTTTGCAAGTTTAGATAGTTTGCAGAGGTATTTTTATTTTAGCAGAGGTTTCTTGGATGAAGATGGTCAAAATATGGGCTTCTCTTGGGTTTTTCTTGTCAATTTTGGATTCTCAATAGGATTTATAGGCTTTTACTGGTTTAAACACAAGAAACAGGGGTTTCTTGGGCTTTTTCACTGAGAAATTGGGCTAAAAATCACTAAAATATTGGGCACATAGGTTTTAGGATACCTTCAGAGGATTTCTGGCTAATTTTGGAGTTTAAACAATTTATAAAACTATAAAAAACTCACAATTTCTCTTTAAAACAATGCGCAACAAGAAACAGGGTTTTTGCAGAAAATTTGATAGGGTTTGGCCTATTTTTTGGGCTTTTTGATAAAGTTCAGTGGTTGGTTTTTAAGCTATGACTGAAATTATCTTTTTAAAGGTCTTTTAAAATTTTAAATAGGTATAAATTTTAGAGAAATACCTGTTATACACAAGTATAAGGTTTTGAGAAGGTTTCTGAGGTTTTGAATGGGTCAAACAGATTTCTTCTGATCTTTTGGAGAAATGTCTGAGTTCCTCAGCAATCTTCAATGGTAACAGGTTTGGAATTTGTGGTCTTTGGCTCAAAAATGATATAAACGGCTTGTTTTATGGGCGGGGGGCTTTATACAAAGTATATGTACAGAAATGATATGAAATGAAATGCATTTTCAATGTTTATTGTGCATATTAGGGCAAACAATGCCAAAAGTTAATGAAGGTCAAGTTAGGCGGGAAGGGTGGTTTCGGGCTTCAAAGGGTCTAAAACCGGAGTGGTTATCGTGCACCATTTCAGTGGTAAGTAGTTTTGGAGAAACCCACGCTATCCAATAAGAATCGAGCACATGGAGGAGAGAGGAAATCCAAATACCACCCATTTCGCGCAGAAATGAAATGTGGAAATACACGCAAGTTTATTTGCGATATTGGGTTTCAACCGTTGGATCCTGGGGTTCGATTGCGAACGTCCGAGATATTCTGTGGAAGTTGCATCGGGTGAAGAGTGGGACCGGGGTCTAATATAAGTGGCGAGGATGGGTTTTAAACTTTAGTAATTAACGTTTTAATAAGTTTATAACCTTAGGTTTACATGACATGCGGCAAGATAAGGTTTTATGTGTTTAATTTAAACATTAGACAATGTTTAAATCATTCGTATGGGCCAGGGAAAATTTTAGGGGCGAATTTTAGCCCAAAGGCGAATTTTAAGGGATTTTAAATTTTATTAGGGCGAATTTTTTATATAAAACCCATTTTTTAGGAATTAATATATATAGTTAGTAGTTAATATGAAATAAGGGTGAAGTGTAGGGGATATGAAAAAAACATGTTTAACTCTAAAATAAAGTGTAAATAACATAGTTTGTCTTTGTTGTATTACTTCACACTTTAACTTAGGATAAATGTATTTTTGAGGGTTTATGAATGTTTTTTTGAAAGGGAATGGAATTAGTTATTTAGGGTTTTAATTTTACTAGGTAAAAATGGGTTTTTACTTAGAAAAATGGATTAGGATTATGAAATGAAGGATAAATGCTGATGAATGTGGGTTTTGTGTAGGAATTCAATATTTTTAACCAATCAGTCATCGAGCCTTGGGTCCGGTCCCAACAGAAGTCAGAGAAATGCTCTGAGCCTTTTTGATTGATAGTTTAGAATACTAAATATTTGTAGGGAAGGGGAAATTAGTAATTTTTTCCCGATGATGCTTTATTAAATGCTTGCACAACTGTTTTCTACCTACCCATCTTTATTTCTAACATTTTTTCTTCATTTTCATGGGTGCATTTAGGCTTGCAACCATAAATAAATTTTCTTTCAAAAGCATAAAAATATCTAAGTCTAACTTTATTTCATCCGAGGGCTCAGATTAAACTGTTGAGCTCCTCATTTATTCTCTATCTTGTCTACTAATTTGTCAAGTTTAAACAATTTGACATATCTTTATTCTCTATCTAAAACATGAAATTCAAAGCATGAAAAGTTAAGACTAAACTGTTTAACTAATCATGGATTATGGCATTTATTGACAATCTACACATAATCATTATTCTTGCAGTAAAAGTAAATAGTAGTGGAATTTTGACTTGCTCACTTTCAGGTCTTATTTTCATCTCTTTTTTATTTTTGGGTCTATCTTTTTCTAAGTCCTTTGATTTTTATTTTAGGAATTTTTACCCTCTTTTCATTTTTTATTATTTTCATTTTTCAAAATATGGGAAAACAACTTGCAGAAAGCAAGGTATGTACATATTTACAAGACTATCATAGTCAATTCAAAAATTATGAATCCTATTATTATAGGACCTTAACAGACCCGATAAGGTTTTGCTGACGTAGTAGATTACGTATTCCTTCCCATCTAGGCCATCCTAGACCAACACTTTGGCTAACGTGGACTCGGAAGCTGATAAATACAAGATACAATCTTTGTCATAGTCTGGGGGACTAATGAGGGGTGTTGAAGATAATGTTTCTTTCAACACATTGAATGATTTATGGGCGAAATCATCCCATTTAAATGGGATGTCCTGGCAGAGGAGGTGCAAGAACCCTTGAGCGTAGGTGGCATAATCTAAGACAAGGCGTCTCAAAAAATTGGCCTTCCCTTGCAGGCTTTGAAGTTGCCTGAGGGTTCAAGGTGGAGGTACCTCTTTGATGGCTTTGACCTTGAGGGGGTCCACACAAATTCCTTGTTGGGACACGATAAAACCTAAGAGTCTTCCTGTGCTGACGCAAAAGACACACTTGAGGAGGTTCAAGCATAGGTTGTATTGAAAACATCATTGGAATACCAATCATAGATCCCGGAGGTGGTCTGAGCGCTTCTTCGAGTGTACGGTCAGGTCATCCAAGTAGGCGAGGATAAGGTGCGCCAAGTCATGAAATATATAATTCATGGCCTGTTTGAATGTGGCTGCAGTGTTTTTTGGGCCAAAAGGCATTACCTTGTATGAGAATGTGCCCGAGGGGGTGATGAACGCAGTTTTGTACTAGTCTGTATGGCAGATTTGGATTTGATTGTACCCAGAGAACCCATCCATAAAGGATAGAGCCTCATGTCCTGCACAAGAATCGATGACTTGGTCGATGAATGGAGTGGGATAATTTTCTTTAGGAAAAGCTTTGTTCAAATCTCAAAAATCGGTGCAAACGTGTTTAGTTCCCTATTTTTTCATGATGGGAACAGGGTTGGTAACACAATATGTATAGGCAATGGGGTAGATAAACCCGGCTTTGTGAATCTTGTCGATTTCTCACTTTATTGCTTTTGCCTTAGATGGGTGCAGTTGATGTTGTTTTTGGCGCACTAGAGGTACGTCAGGCAAAGTGTCAATACGGTTCTCTACAATAGTCGGACTAAGCCCAGGAATTTCTGAGTAGTACCACATGAAGATATATCTATACTCTTGTAGCAATTTGGTATAAGAGGTTATTTATTCTGGAGAGCATACTACCCCCAGTGAGATTTCTTCGACCTTTACCGGATTTTGGGATATGTTCACTTTGATGGTAGGTGAAATATTCAACATATTTCCTTCCTCAAACGCATTTGGCGTTGGGATGGGGTTTTTGAACCAATCGACCATCCCTTACGGCAGGAAATCTTTTGATTTGATCGCGTAGATCTCTTGTTCATTTGTATTTTTAGGACTGAACATTTTCTTAGAGAGAAAAAGTGAATGGTGATGCATTTAATCCCATGAGTAATCTGGCTCCGTCATAGCCTTAAGGATATCCTCATCCGAATGAAACAAGGACCCGAAGGGGGATTTTTACTGTGTAGGGTTATGATAAATGGGGTTAATCCGTATGGAGCTAGTTGAGAGACACGAGAAGGATTCCATCGTGGATGTGGTGGAACCAGACGCAGTCGACAGAGTGAAAATAGATTGGGTCTGTACTGTTGTAGGAACATCTACTCTCATAGTTGTAGCTGACTCGACACCTATGTTAGATGAGCAGACAGCTCGAGTCATAGTTCTGATACATGATAATATGAATTGTATATGATGTGTCCTGTCATCGGAATTTGGTGGGGGATGAATCTCCCTGATTGGTAGACTTTCAGTTGGCAAGAATGAGACAGAACTTTCCATCACATCCTCTTGGGTTGAGGAGATATCCGTGGACTCTGCATCCATGTCATATTCTTGGGAGAGGCAGACTATGGCGGAGCGTAAGCTAGTGAGGGATAGCTGGAATCGGGGGATATAGTGACAATCCTCCAAAAGGTGATTGTCGGTGCATAGAGGACATATGAATTGCACTGCCCATAATCCAATGTAGTACACCCTTTCTATTGGGTACCTTCTGTGGATGAGTTCCAGGGCTGCACACTCTTCGTGGAAGTGACCATGTTCATCGCATAGTGTGCAATGTATAACGGGTATGACTGGGGGTCTTTCTATAGCGCTTTGTTCATCTTGCAGGTATAGGATGGTACGAGGTTCATTTCTGGATGCCTGGGTGGAGGGATCCTCTTGATAGGATTGCTCGATCACTCGATGGCATGTAAGGCATCCCTATATCACGGGATCTTTGGCCAATGATGGGTATAGTGCCCGTAGTTGCTACAGAGAGCGCATATGTGATTGGTACGCAACATTTTTCCTTTACCTTTGGTGGTAGGTTCCTTTTTATGGGAACGTGGCGTTGCGATGTCTGTCTCATATCCAAGGAGTGGTTTTAATTCATCCAAATTTGGATAGATATGGGTAGGGTGACCGATTACGTCACATATGGCGCATACTGGTGATTCATATTGAATGGCGGGGGTCACCATCTTCTTTCCTCTCTTCTTGGTTTTCTTAGCCGGAATCACCGATTTTGCAATGGGAATTTCCTTTGCAGGGGTGGTTTCGACCGTTTCTTGGATGAGTGGGGCCTCTTCGGGACTGAGGGACTTCAATCCAGTGGTACTAATGTGGGTGGCTCCTGTTCCTGTAGGGGAAACGAGGTACCAAACTGGAATTTCCAACGACATTTTGGGTAATACCAGTGTTGACGAAACCAGTTGGGAGACGAAACTAGCTGGGGTACATAAGAAAGGTGTTTGGGAGGCGGCATAGGCTAGAGAGGCTACTGTGGCCGATGAATCGGTGCCATTACTGCTTGTGTCCATGTCCTGACTAACTTCAGCGCTTGATGTGGACATCATGCACACCGGAGCCCCTGTGAAATCAGGCGATGACTCAGGGATTATGGGAGGATCTCCTACGAATGACCCTAGAACGGATGACAGTTTGAATTGGCTGGGGCCATATTCTCAGTACCGTGAGAGAGCATCCAAGACTATATCTACATAGGGTAGAGTTACATTAGTGTTTGTTATGGGTCGCTTCTATCTATGCATCAGTTGGTCTACAGTAATGATGCGGTCCTCGTGGGGGAACATCATGATGTGAAAGACGAAGGAGGCTATGGCAGACATGGCATACATATAACTCCACCCAAGGATTATATTGTAGTCCAGGTGAGCATCCAAGACTTCAATGTCTATGTGGACCATCTTTCCAATTAAGCAGACTGGGAAGTTTTGGTAGAGGCCAATGGGGGTCGAAGAACGACCGTCATATGCTCAAAGCATGATGACTGAGGGTTTTAGTTTGGGGGAACCTAGCTTCTACAAAACATTTTTGGACATGATGCATGTGGATGCACCCTCATCTATGACACATCGGTGGATAGTGATATTTTTTACCAACACTGGTATCTAGAAGACGACCATGGAAGGAAGCCGGGGGGTGGCTTTGTCTAAGTCAAAATCCATTAGGCATGTATCAGCAGGGTCGATAGTGCCTAACTCAGAAAGAAGGGCTTTCCATTGTTTTGGGCATCACTGCAATACTTCCAAAAGTGACATAGCAGCGGGAGATTGTGCTAAATCGTCCATGATACTATAATTATGGGCCACTTTAAAGTAGTTTCCTGCTCGCCTATTAGGTCCCTTTTCCATTTTCAGCAATGGTTCTATAGGCATCTTTGAAATGGTCAAAGGTGTAGTTGGTGCACTAGTACTTGCCCCTGACATATTGGTGTCTGGTGGGGTGTCATAATTGTGATTCCATGTTTGGAAAAACATCTCTTCTCCCTTCATGTAGATTTCATGGCTGTTTTTCCCGGAATCATCTGTATTTTGCTGCTGAGTGCTTACTGTCCCTTGATTGGGGAAATGTCCTTGCATCACGGCTGGTTGCTGGGAAGATCCTCCTTGTCCTAGGTTACTCTATAGATTCTTCAGCTCAGGGAGATCAGGACAGTGGTGAGTATAGTGACCATACTCACCACATATCGAACATGAATGGTTTGTTCAAAGAGGTGGTATTTTGCTCTTTCGTTGGGCATTTTTCGGCTCCTCGTTCTGATTCCGGTTAGAGTTTCCTCCAGCCTGGGATCACGGTGGGCACTGTTGGTTTCTGCCCCCCTGTCCAGGGTTCCCTTTTGGCTTGTTTTTGGATTTTTTCTTCACCATGTTAGGAGGGTATTTTTCCTGATTATATTGGTGTGGTTGGTTTTGGGACGGCTGCAAAAAGTTCACCTGTGCATTGCTTTTCTTAGGTGGGTCGTGTGCTAGGGACTGAGCGTAACGCGGTCCCTGGTTTGCACCTGATTGTTGGAGGGGAGTTTTTCTGCCAGTGTTTCTTTATGCGTACTGATTCCCTTGAGCTGGAGGATGAGGTCCTCCCTGGTGATACACTAGCGCCCTATTAGTCAAATTTTTCTGAGGCATATGATGAATTTGAAAACCGGGTTGAGGCACATTCTGGGTAGAACTGTATGTGTAACCGGGGTTTTGACTACTGCTACCTAGGTAACCTTGGGTCAATGACCAAATTAATCCATCTGCAGAGTTCGACGCACATGGAAATTCTTGATAGGTTTGCAGGCACGGGGCATTAGGTAGGATGTTATAAATATATCCTGACTGCGTATAAATCAGCTCAAGCTTCCAAGATTTGCTAATTGCGTCCTCTTCGGATGTGGGATACATTTGCGCCACATATTTTGAAATCTCTGCTGTAAGAGTTTTCAATAACAAATCTAAGAGAACCTGATGGTCGAGTTTAGCTTTACATAAACTGCGACGCTGCCTCCATTCATGGAGATGGTCCGAGATATGGACGACAGGGGTTTGTCTAAAATGAGTTAGTAATTCCATTTCGGAATCATGGTGAATGGGTAATTGAAAATATGTTAGGAACGCGGTAGCGAGGGTGCTAAAGGTTCCATGTGAAGTTGAGGATTTCTCCACATATCCCTCTATGGATACTCCTGTAAGAGTGCGTTGAAATAATCTCAATTGAATAGTGTCATCAATGATACTGTTCGATGAGCACCATAGGTGAAAGGTCATAACATGATTACCTGGGTCTTCCGCTTGCTTTCCTTTGAATTTTGGTATATCCAAAGGGAGCTTCGTGGGCATGAGAGGCCATGTAGGATCGTGTGCGATGGGGTCATTCGTCAGCTTGGTTAAAGCAGGCATATTCAACGAAGCTAAGAAAGGTGACTGAGAGGTTGATGCCATTGCAATGTGTGAAGACACAAAGTTCTGGTTAGAACGAGGGTTAGTCTGTGACGTACCCTGCTGTGTATTCAGCTGGCTTCCCAAATGGGACACGCTCCTCTTCCCCCTAGGGGTCATGGGAGGAGTGGTGTGTGGTGTGGTGTTGGGAGACCAACTAGGGTTCCCAATTGCGGCTGCCCCAAAAAAGGACGAACCAATAATGGTGGCAGCGTTCCGTCTTTGACGCATGAATGGTGAAAGACTTGGAACGCCTCCCGCTAATGGGGTGAGGCCCAAAAGACGCCTGGATCGATGAGGTTCTATTGGGACCTTTCAGGTGTCGCTCAGGTTTGGTTTTGGAAAATTTTGAGAGGATAGAGTCTATGATCAATGAAAACTTCTTGTCACATACATAAAATAAAGAGAAAAATAAAATAAATTTCCCTTTAAATTAATCTATGTGATCAAGCAATAAAAAAAGTGGTTTTTGTTTGTTTGCGTATGATAATCAAAATCCTAGAAGACCTGTGCATCCTTACACACTCAAAAGTAACTGGGCCTCGAGAATATTTATTGTGAGTGCTAGCACAATGTCCCGTAAGAGCTGGTGATTCCCCCAGTCAGCCGAAGAGAATCCACCAAGGTAAGGGTAGAGGGTCTGGCGCTTGCCTGCATAGTCACCTATAGGCCCATAACGCAGAATACAACTTCTGATGCCATGTGGATTTATGATTTCCGAGCAATCGATGAATCATGGTTTTGAGGATGCCATTTACAGCTTCGACTTGGCCATTAGCTTGAGGATAATAAGACGACGATTGATCTTGATGAAAACCTAGCATGGATGTTAATTTGGTCATCATATGATTCTGAAAGTGGGATCCATGATTTGTGAAAATCGATAGGGGTACGCGAACCGACAAATTACCTGATTGAACAGGAAGAGAGCGACGGTTTCACCATCGACCTTAAAACTGGGAATGGCTTCCACCCATTTTGTAAAATAGTCGACCGCAACCACGATGTAGTTGTGTCCATTTTCTGAAGTGGGATTGCAGGTGACGAAGTCAATTCCCCATTTAGCGAAAATACCAATGGAGATAACCGGACGAAGGGGGGCAGGATGAGCACGCATTTTATTTGTGAAAATTTGACATGGATGGCACTTCTGGACCGCTGCAATGCAATCTTTAAACAAAGTGGGATAATAGTAACCTGCACGCAATATTTTTTGGGCAGTAGCTATGCCCGAAAGATGACCACTGCATGCCCCTATGTGGCAGTCTTTCAAAACGCGTTCCACCTCATCGAAAGTGAGACAACCTTGAAGAATAGTATCAATACCACGACGATATAGTGTATCGTTTAGCATGAGGTAGTGCTTTGCGTGGTGGCGGATACGACGACAGTCGTCGGACATGAGAATTGGGCGAAAGAGTTGGGTTTGTAGGTAGACCAAAATGTATCCATACCATGGGTCCGAAGAATCGACCAAGTATATAGATTCCTCAGGAAATGGATCATGAGCTACTTCTCCTGGGTCGATTCTGGGAAGGTCTGATAATAATTCGGCGAAGACGAGGGATTTCTTTGCTTTGGCAACTGTGAAGACCAAATCAAATTGTTGGAGGATTATGATCAATTTGGAATATTTTCCTCCAATAATTTTTCTAGACAGGATGTGTCGCATGGGGTTCTCCAAAGCAATAACCATAGTCTGTCGCAGCAATATATAGTGTCGAAGTCGGGTGATGGCGAAAACTACTGCCAGAGAAAGTATCTCCACATGTGAATAACGTATTTCAGGTCTAATTAGACCTTTGGACAAAGAGTATATCACATTTTCACTGTCGTCATTGTGAACTTGAACCAGAACCATTCCAAGTGAGGATGGTGAGGCTGCCAGGTAGAGGAGAAAGTCGCGAGAGTAGTCGGGGGCACTAAGGAGTGGGGTTGAAACAAGTGAAATTTTAAAGCAACAAATGACCGTTGAGCTTGGTCATCCCACAAGTATAGTGTTCCTTTCTTTAATAATCGCATAAATATTTTCGTCATCTCCGCATAGTTAACGATGAATCGATGTAAAACGTTTTCCTTCCCTTGCAAACGTTGGAGTTGAAGGATGGATTGTGGTGCCGACAATTCAACAATTGCCTTAACCTTATCGGGATCAACCCTAATCTCGTGCTTGGAGACAATGAAACCTAATAGATGTCCGGACTCAACCATAAATACGCACTTATGAGGATTCAGACGTATATTGTAGAATCTACACCTAGCAAAAATTTCTTTTAGATGAGCGAGGTGATTAGGTCATTTCTTGGAATGCGCCGGAAGGTCATCCAAGTAAGCCTATACAATATGTCGAATGTCATGAAAAGCATAGTCCATAGCCCACCGAAAAGTTGCTCCAGCATTCTTCGGATCGAATGGGAGTTTACGATACACAAATGTGCCCCAAGGAAAGATGAAGGCAGTTTTATGTTGGTCGTCTTTTTTAATTGCAATCTGGTTATAGCCCGAGAATCAATCCATGAAGGAAAAAGATTAACATCCGGCACAATCGTCGAGAATCTGATCTATGAACGGTGTAGGATAATTGTCTTTGGTACAAGCGGCGTTCAGATCGCGATAGTCAACACAAACGCGAATGGTGCCTTGTTTTTTATCGTCAGGAACCGGATTGGAAACCCATTCCGTCAAAGGAATGTGATAGATGAAACCAGCGTTTAAAAGTTTTTCTACCTCAATTTTGATGGCGGCTGCTTTGCGTGGGTGGACTCGTCCGAGTCGCTGCCGAATAGGTTTTGCATTGTCATAAATCTTGATTTCGTGCTCGACTATAGATGGATCTATACCGGGAATTTCATTATAAGACCAAGCAAACACATCGTGAAATTCCTTGAAAAGAGATGTGAAGCATGCAATTTCCTCAGGATTGCAATCAGCTCCAATTTGAATATTTTCCACGATACCCGTTTTGACCGAGATATCAATGAGCATTGTCTTAGAAATATTACCCATGTTCCCTTTTGAATCGATAGTTTGAACAGTCGTGTAAGCGGAGGGAACCATCTCAGGTGGGTCAAAGGATGGGATTTCAGTTTTTATCATGTCCGAGTCAATCATTGAAGCGTGATGGTGAAACTCTCCCCATGGTCGTTCTTCTAGAGACATGATATGTCGAATAGCTTTGTCTATAGGCAAGACTTCATTGAGGAGATCCTTAGAGAGAACTGTGATGGGTGGGAGGTTTGTACCTTTGGTCGAAACCATAGTAGTGGAGGGTTCAAATGTGATTTGGATGGCTTGGTAAGCCAACTCGGCCGGTGAGAGCGGCATCTGATCTCCGTAGGAATCAATGTCTAAAGGTGCCGGGATGATCCATGGGTCGATAGAGCCATCCAAAGTGGTGGATATCATTTCAACCGTGTTTGGATCTGTGGCGGCGGGAGAGTAAAACAACCCAGTAGGGAAGATGTCTTTAGAAGACTGGTACCGATACTGACATAAGAGTTAGGAAAGCCTCCTATTAGGGGTACAGTGTTACTTGGTAACGTGGTATAATCAGGGGTGCAGAAGGATAACTGATCCACTGTGACTATTTTCCCATGCAATGGAAATAGGATGAGTCAGAAGACCGAAGAAACAATGCTGTTCATGGCATAAGACCAACTGTGACCAAGCAATAGATTATAGTTGAGATGGTGCTCTACGACTTCAATGTCCATGGTTACCATTTTCCTACTCAGAGTGATGGGAAAGCTATCAAGGTATCCTTTTGGGAGGAACGTGTGGTCATTGAAAGCTTTAAGGGAATTTGACGACGGTGTTAAGGTAGGAGAACCTAAATTTAGCTAGCAAGCTTGTGACATACGCAGGTCGAAGCACCTTCGTCTATGATAGTGCGATGGATTGGTCTCGCTTTCGACACAACCTGCACCTGGAATGAGAGTTGGTGTGACAGGTGAGGTTTATATTTTTCCATATCAAAGATAGCTAGCATGGAATCCTGGGGGTCTATTCCACCAATGGCCGAAAGCAAGGATTTCCTTTGTGTTGGACAGGTTCGTAATACTTCGAGAGCAGACATAGCTGACGGTGCCTGTGCCAAATCTTATACAATGTTGTAGTTTTGGGCTGCACGTGCAGAGGTGTTATGAGTCGTGCGTCGAAGTGTCCCTTTGGGGGGGACGAATCATGGGTTTAGCAGTAGGCCATTCGATATGAAAATCGTTGGGTAGTGGTGGATTTGAACTAGTACCAGGTTCTTGAGCATCTATGGTAGGATTTCCATAAAGCTTGGCTCATGTTTGAAGTTCAACACTCTCAATGCCATAAATGGCAGATGGTCCTTCGCTGGAAGGATGTGAACCATCATTTCCCCGTTGATGGGGTTTTGGCAGATTTTCAACCATGTGTTGATGTTGCTACTGTTGATTAGGGAAAGGATTATGAAGAACGACAAGTGTTCGCCCAGAATCCTTGCTTGCAATAAAATCGGTGCATTCCTGCAGCCGAGGAAATTTGTATGTCAAGTGGTCCTCTGCAGAGATATTGCAAGGAAACTTCATGGGTTTATCCTTCCCTTTTTCATTTTTGGTAGTGTTTTTCTAATTAGGGTTATTCTGATTGTCCGACTGCTCTTCCGAAGAAGATGTCTTTTTCTTGTTCTTATTATTTTTCCCACTAGGTTTTTGTGAGTTTTGCACATAATTTACCTCAGCGGTAGGAAGAGTAGTCGTTTGGTGAGGGGCAGTGGTAGCCGAAGATGGCTGGGAGGCTTGCCCCTGAGACTGTTTTGTGGCTACACCAGAGATTGTTCCAACGAGACCGTCGGCATGATCTCCGGTTTTCTGAGTAGTTGGAGGGTTTGGGTTACCAGGGGCATTGGGGAGTAAACCATATAGCGTGCCAGATTGTGAATAGATTAAATCAAAATTTTGGGCATGACGAATGCATTGATATTTTTTAACCGCGCCAGAAATGCCAATGTCTTTATATATGTGGGGTAAGAGAGACTTACAAAACCAATTAGCTAAGAGATGATTCGGGATTGGAACTTTGACTAGACTCCTCCTACGTCTCCATTCATGAATGTGATCGGAGATGTGGGTGGCGGTGTCTTGGCGCAGTGAGGTTAACAGTTCCGTTCTGGTTTCAAATATGATTGGTAATTGGAAGTTATTTAGAAATTTTGTTGCTAAAGCACCAAAAGTGTTGATGGCGGCATGTGGCAATTCAATATACCACTTGGCAACATTGCTTGTAAGAGTGTAGGGAAACAGTCGAAGCCGGACACTATCATCCACCATGGAGTTGGATATAGACCATAGATGAAAGGTAGTGATGTGTGCGGCTGGGTCGTCCCCTTGCTTCCCATCGAACTTTGGGATGTCAGAAGGAATCTTGTGTGGTACTGGAGGCCAAAGCGGGTTGTGATTGATCGGATCATTATTCAGTTTATGGATGTCAGGGATGTCCAGAGCTGCCAAAAATGGCAATTGTGGATTTGCACCCGAATCTAACCAAGGAAGTATGGGATGACTATTTAGACCATAGGGTCCACCCATCAATGTGTTACCAGGAGGATCAGTAGGAATTTGATAAAATTTTCCTATAGGTGGAGGGGTAGGGACATATGGTTGCTGTCCATAGGGCATATTATATTGTGGGGAAAATGGTTGGTTTCCCCCAGTATAAAAGTTCCCACCCATTCCAGATGGAGGTTGGGGTGGGTTAGTCCATATGGATGCAATAGAGTTTCCCAGAGGCATGCTACTACTTGCATAGTTCGGCAACGACATAGACCCTACACTTATATTTGAAACACTTAAGGGAATAGTATTAAGAATAGGTTGTCTCGTTTTCCTAAGGATTGCAGGGGAAGTGACATGTTCCATGCTACCTGCGTGCTGGTGAAATTTCCCCCTGGTATGGTGGCCAAGGGGTTTGAACTCAACAAAGAGTTCCAACCGAAAATGTTGCTAAAAGGAACCAAAGCAGTCACACTCGTGGGAGGAGCAACCGTGGGTCCCATCGTGGTCATGGTATGAGTAGATCCCGAAGGAGTCGGCAAGATACTGACAGTTGTGATGACCGTAGGGTTGGGATTAGGTATATGTTGACTACTGGGGTTACCTAGTGATGGCATAGAATTGACGACCGGCGGGGAGGATGGTGGCAAACCTAGGAGGGTTGCCATTGGCATCGACCCTGTGGATGCCGGTTGTGAAATGGATGTTTGTGCAGCCGAAGATATGTCTTGGTGTGGTGGAATCTGAAATATCATAGGCCCCAACATATCAGTGAGTGGAGGATTGTAATGAGGTACAACCCCTTCCGTGAAAGGGTCCTCCCGAAATTCCGTATGATATGAGGCTATGTGAAAATCATGATTTGTCAATGGAGACTGCTCTTCTGCAGAAGGCACGGGTTCACCAAGCTTCAGTTCTTCCTCAATAGTCAGAGGAGGTAGACCTTACTGTCATCGAGACAAATGGCGTGGGTAGGCTGATGCCATGGTGACCTGTTAGTTTTAGCAAATTTAAAAAAAATGTGATGTGTTATAAAGTCTTAATGACAGTAACCACACACCTAACAAATAAAAAAGGACTCTCTAAAATCAATCAGCAAGCAGCCAGAATAGGGTGCCCTGTCTGAGTACTACCATTTTTTGGTGATGAAATCCAGTATCACAATAGTATCCAGAGAGGGTTGGTCGAAAGTACAGTTACAGTCACTCTAGAGCTTCGCCCAAACCTCAGACGATAGGTGCAAACACTCACGTGAAGACGAGTATCCTCCTAAAGACCAAAGAAAGAGTGGGTCCGTCTATTTCAGGTACCAGGACAACTCGTCCCAGTCACCTTGTGTAAGTCCCTAAAAAGTATGGCCACTAAAGATACCTCAAATCACAAACATCATCAGGGGGGTCCACAGTCAAGGACAACATGCTATATGGGCATAATACCTAGATCCCCGATCTAGTTTCGACATTCCCGAAGGGAACCCCAATATATAACACACCCACCGGATTTAGTCGAAGGCGGACTTCCTTCTTGTGCACACAAGTGTTGCCTCGTGCTGAGCTCCGGTAAAGGAACGGTCCCAATAATATGAGAGCAGTAGGATTTCGCTCGTTAATGACTCTAGTTTCAAGTTTTGAGATCTTTGGTGATTTTATCACTTTTCCTAACCCAAGATCCTAGCCTGAACTACTGTTTGTGCGAGCTCAAAAAGAGTAATGTGATTGATTTTATTATCGCTTGATTCTCAGTGTACTTTATTATTAGTATTGCGGAGGTGGAGTGGACGTATGAAATGTAATGAGACTCTAACTCAAGAAACCATGCAAAATATGCTCTAAATATTCAATTCAATGAAGAGTATTTCTACAAGGAGAGGTTTCTTTTCAACATCCATGCACTAACATTCAAATAGCACAGTTCAACTTTAAAGATTCAGACTTCTATCTACCTCTTCTTAACAGTCTATGAATTGAAATTTTCAGAATTAACTCAGCTAGATGCAGAAAAACTAAAAGATAAATAAATTATTCTTTAAAAAGTAAATTCTTTTGACACTAAATTTTCAAACAAGAGAAAACAAACAAAAAATCCAGCTTAGTAAACAAGCACAGGGATTCAGTCAAGGAGAGATACTGATGGCCAAAAAACTCTGCAACCAAAACAAAATCTCAGTAGTGAACAACAAATTTTGGCTGAGTAACACACTGTCTTTGAGTAAAGACAACGTTAATCCAGAGACTAACACACTGTATTTAAGTAGAGCCAATGTTATAATGCACTGGAAAACCCACAAAGGTAGCGTTATCCAGGGTAAAGTTCTTCAGATGGTCAAATAGAAACATGATTGAACTCTGCGAGCTTTTAAAATGTCTACTGGGCATAAATACTGGTTAGAAGGGTCTATGAATAGAGGAAAGAAGAGAGGAGGAAATAAATAGTTCAGAAACTATGGGGAAATTCCCAACAGAGTCGCCAATTCTTCTATAAGGTAAAATTCTTGGGTTGTTGGTTATCGAATATCCCTCTCAGGGCTTTCCGGTGCCCGAGGCAGACAGTAAGATTAGCTGTATAGTTTACAAAGATGGCACATACATGCTCATATTAACTTAAAACAACTTGATAGAATAAGATGGAAGATTACCTCTTTAATGATCTTGGAGTCCCTTGGAGAGCACTAGGCAGTGAAGCAGGAGTTCTCTTTCACCAGCTCCAAATCTTGGCCCTGCAATCAATTAAAGCATCCGTGTAATCTATACCATAACATACATTTCCTATCAATCAAGTCAATATATAATAAACATTTAAAATATCCACATATAAGCCATTCATCTCATGATATATAAGTGATTAAATAATAATGACAATATCAATGCATAGAATGGACAAAACAGATACAATTCTATTGATTTATAAAAAGGAGGATTACAACCATCGGTTGTACCAAGCCCTCCTCAGCCTTCCAATCTCTCAAATTGGTGATGTCTTGATCAACAATTTCTCTATGAACCTCTTTGACCTTTGACCTTCACACTACAACAATGATCTCTACTTCACAAGTATTCAAAAAATTTTACAATCCTTCGACCTTGAACCAAGAGCCTTCAACTCCATTTTATAGGAGATGGAGAGAGCAATCATTGCCCTTCTCTTTCCACCAGTTTTGAATAGAAAAAACCAAGATGTTTCCTCAACCTCCATGCTTTTTCCTTCTTTGAGAGTTCAGTTGTTTATGGCAAGGCCCAATAAGAGATTAGTGCTTTGCAGTTTCCTTTTTGTACCGACTCTCTTGTGAGAAAAAGTTGGAGATTCAAATCATTCTCCACGGGTTTTTCCCATTTCAAACTTAAAACATGGGTAGCACTACCCTATAGTGTAAACATAGTGTTTCCCTAGCCACTAACATGGCCCATTCACTGATCAGGTGCATTATAACGCTCTTGTGTTGTTATAGTGAGGCGTTACCTTGGAAGAAATAGGTTTAATTTAGGTCTTTGTATTCCTTCCATATTTATCTTCTCGTATGAGTTGATGAGGAGTTATTTTGACCTGTAACTGGCACCAGGATGTGGATAAGGATAATGGTTAGGTTGGGAAACATTGAGGTAAGTAGGAGGTTGGGCAAAAGGATGAGGCATGCCATATCCTAGATACATGCTACCTGGAGGGGTAAAAGTGCTGGAGGTGTTGGCCCCTCCCAGAGGGAGACCATAGCCCATAAGAGGTTGAGCGCATGGATGAGAAAGAGCTCCATTACCTCTAGCGTTAGGCCTTGGACCAAACATAGTGAAGGTGACAAGGGGAGAACTCGAAGTAAGAGCAGAAGTAGGGGGAGAACCCAAAGAATCAGAAGAGGAGTCGGAGTGTGAACTCGGGGGAGGACTAACTCGACGACGGTGGGAAGGAGCAAGTGGACCAACCGGAAACTAACTATCAAATTACCTGATTGAATAGGAAGAGAGTGGCGGTTTCACCATCGGCCGTAAAACTGGGAATGGCTTCCACCCATTTTTTAAAATAGTCAACCACAACCACGATGTAGTTGTGTCCATTTTCTGAAGTGGGATTGCATGTGACGAAGTCAATTCCCCATTTATCGAAAAGACCAATTGAAATGACTGGATGAAGGGGGGCAGGATGAGCATGCATTTTCTTTGTGAAAATTTTACATGGATGGCACTTCTGGACCGTTGCAATGCAATCTTTAAACAAAGTGGGCTAATAGTAACCTGCACGCAAGATTTTTTGGGCATTAGCTATGCCCGAAAGATTACCACTGCATGCCGCTGCGTGGCAGTCATTCAAAACGCGTTCCGCCTCATCGAAAGTGAGACAACGTCAAAGAATAGTATCAACACCACGATGATATAGTGTATCGTTTAGCACGAGGTAGTGCTTTGTGTGGTGGTGGATACGACGATGGTCATCAGATGTGAGAATTAGGCGGAAGAGTTGGGTTTGTAGGTAGACCAAAATGTTTCCATACCATGGGTTCGAAGAATCAACCAAGTATATAGCTTCCTCAGGAAATGGATCATGAGCTACTTCTCCTGGGTCGATTTTGGGAAGGTCTAATAATAATTCGGCAAAGATGAGGGATTTATTTGCTTTGGCAGCTGTGAAGACCAAATCAAATTTTTGGAGGATTATGATCCATTTGGAATATTTTCCAACAATAATTTTTCTAGACAGGATGTGTCGCATGGGGTTCTCCAAAGCAATAACCTTAGTCTGTCACAGCAATATATAGTGTCGGAGTCGGGTGACGGCGAAAAATACTGCCAAAGAAAGTTTCTCCACATGTGAATAACGTAGTTCAAGTCTGATTAGACCTTTCGACAAAGAGTATATAACATGTTCACTGTCATCACTGTGAACTTGAACCAGAACCATTCCAAGTGAGGATGGTGAGGCTGCCACGTACAGGAGAAAGTCGCGTGAGTAGTCGGGGGCACTAAGGAATGGGGCTGAAACAAGTGCATGTTTTAAAGCATCAAATGACCGTTGAACTTGGTCATCCCACAAGTATAGTGTTCCTTTCTTCAATAATCACATAAATATTTTCATCATCTCCGCATAGTTAATGATGAATCGACATAAAAAGTTTGCCTTCCCTTGCAAACTTTGGAGTTGAAGGATGGATTGTGGTGCCGAAAATTCAACAATCGCCTTAACCTTATTGGGATCAACCCTAATCCCATTATTGGAGACAATGAAACCTAACAGACGTCCAGACTCAACCATAAATACACACTTATGAGGATTCAGACGTATATTGTAGAATCTACACCTAGCAAAAATTTCTTTCAGATGAGCGAGGTGATCAGGTCGTTTCTTGGAATGGGCCGGAAGGTCATCCAAGTAAGCCTATACAATATGTCGAATGTCATGAAACACGTAGTCCATAGCCCGCTGAAAATTTGCTTCAGAATTCTTCAGACCAAATGGGAGTTTACAATACGCAAATGTGCCCCAAGGAAAGATGAAGGAAGTTTTATGTTGGTCATATTTTTTAATTGCAATCTGGTTATAGCCCGAGAATCCATCCATGAAGGAAAAAGATTCACATCTGGCACAATCATCGAGAATCTGATCTATGAATGGTGTAGGATAATTGTCTTTGGTACAAGCGGCGTTCAGATCGTGATAGTCAACACAAACTTGAATGGTGCCTTTTTTTTTATCGACAGGAACCGGATTGGAAACCCATTCCATCAAAGGAACGAGATAGATGAAACCAGCATTTAAAAGTTTTTCTACCTCAATTTTGATGGTGGCTGCTTTGCATGGGTGGACTGGTCCGAGTCACTGCCGAATAGGTTTTGCATTGTCATAAATCTTGATTTCGTGCTCGACTATAGATGGATCTATACCAGGAATTTCGTTATAAGACCAAGTAAACACATCGCGAAATTCCTTGAAAAGGGATGTGAAGCATGCAATTTCCTCAGGATTGCAATCGGCTCCAATCTGAATATTTTCCACGATACCCATTTTGACCGAGATATCAATGAGCATTTTCTTAGAAATATTACCCATGTTCCCTTCTGAATGAATAGTTTGAACATTCGTGTAAGTGGAGGGAACCATCTCAGGTGGGTCAAAGGATGGGATTTCAGTTTTTATCATGTCCGATTCAATCATCGAAGCGTGATGGTGAAACTCTCCCCAAGGTCGTTCTTCTAGAGACATGATCTCTTAAATAACTTCGTCTATAGGTAAGAGTTCATTGAGGAGATCCTTAGAGAGAACTGTGATAGGTGGGAGGTTTTTACCTTTGGTCGAAACCATAGCAGTGGAGGGTTCAGATGTGATTTGGATGGCTTGGTAAGCCAACTCGGGCGGTGAGAGTGGAATCTGATCTTCGTAGGAATCAATGTCTGAAGGTGCTGGGATGATCCATGGGTCGATAGAGCCATCCAAAGTGGTGGATATCATTGCAATCGTGTTTGGGATCTGTGGCAGCAGGAGAGGAAAACAACCCAGTAGGGAAGATGTCTTCAGAAGACCGGTACTGATACTGACATAAGAGTTAGGAAAGCCTCCTATTAGGGGTACAATGTTACTTGGTAACGTGGTATAATCAGGGGTGTAGAAGGATAACTGATCCACTGTGACTATTTTCTCATGCAATGGAAATAGGATGAGTTGGAAGACCGAAGAAACAGTGGCGGTCATGGCATAAGACCAAATGCGACCAAGCAATAGATTATAGTCGAGATGGTGCTATACGAATTCAACGTCCACAGTTACCATTTTCCCACTCAGAGTGATGGGAAAGTTATCAAGGTATCCTTTTGTGAGGAACGTGTGGCCATCAAAAGCTTTAAGGGAATTCGACGGTGGTGTTAAGGTAGGAGAACCTAAATTGAGCCAGCAAGCTTGTGACATAATGCAGGTCGAAGCACCTTCATCTATGATAGTGCGATGGATTGGTCTCGCTTTCGACACAACCTGCACCTACAATGTGAGTTGGTGTGAGAGGCGAGGTTTAGATTTTTACATATCAAAGATAGCTAGCATGGAATCCTGGGGGTCTATTCCACCAATGGCCGAAAGCAAGGCTTTCCTTTGTGCAGGACAGGTTTGTAATACTTCGAGAGTAGACATAGCTGACAGTGCCTGCGCCAAATCTTATACAATGTTGTAGTTTTGGGCTGCACGTGTAGAGGTGTTATGAGTCATGCGTCGAAGTGTCCCTTTGGGGGGGAAGAATCATGGGGTTAGCAGTAGGCCGTTCGATATGCAAATCGTTGGGCAGCGGTGGATTTGAAATAGTACCAAGTTCTTGAGCATCTATGGTAGGATTTCCATAAAGCTTGGCTCATGTTTGAAGTTCAACACTCTCAATGCCATAAATGGAAGATGGTCCTTTGCTAGAAGGATGTGAACCACCATTGCCCCGTTGATGGGGTTTTGGCAGATTGTCAACCATGTGTTGATGTTGCTGTTGTTGATTAGGGAAAGGATTATGAAGAATGGCAAGTGTTCACCCAGAATCCTTGCTTGCAATAAAATCGGTGCATTCCTGCAGCCGAGAACATTTGTATTTCAAGTGTTCCTCTGCACAAATCTTGCAAGGAAATTTCATGGGTTTATCCTTCCCTTTTTCATTTTTGGTAGCGTTTTTCTAATTAGGGTTATTCTGATTGTCCGACTGCTCTTCCGAAGAAGATGTCTTTTTCTTGTTCTTATTATTTTTCCCACTAGGTTTTTGTGAGGTTTGCACAGAATTTACCTCAGCGGTAGGAAGAGTAGTCGTTTGGTGAGGGGCGATGGCAGCCTAAGATGGCTGGGAGGCTTGCCCCCGAGACTGTTTTGTGGCTACACCAGAGATTGTGCCAACGAGACTGTCGGCATGAGCTCCGGTTTTCTGAGTAGCCAGAGGATTTGGGTTACTAGGGGCATTGAGGAGTAAACCATATAGCGTTCCAGATTGTGAATAGATTAAATCCAAATTTTTTGCACTACGAATGCATTGATATTTTGTAACCGCACCGGAAATTCCAATGTATTTAGAGATGTGGGGTAAGAGAGACTTACAAAACCAATTAGCTAAGAGATGATCCGGGATTGGCACTTTGACTAGCCTCCTCCTACGTCTCCATTCATGAATGTGATCGGAGATGTGGGTGGTAGTGTCTTGGCGCAGCGAGGTTAACAATTCTGTTCTGGTTTCAAATCTGATTGGTAATTGGAAGTTCTTTAGAAACTTCGTTGCTAAAGCGCCAAAAGTGTTGATGGCGGCGCGTGGCAATTCAATATACCACTTGGCAACATTGCATGTAAGAGTGCAGGGAAACAGTCGAAGTCGGACACTATCATCCACCATGGAGTTGGATATAGACCATAGATGAAAGGTAGTGATGTGTGCGGCTAGGTCGTCCCCTTGTTTCCCATCGAACTTTGGGATGTCAGAAGGAATCTTGTGTGGTATTGGAGGCCAGAGCGGGTTGTGATTGATGGGATCATTATTTAGTTTATGGATGTTAGGGATGTCTAGAGCTGCCAAAAATGGAAATTGTGGATTTTCACCCGAATCTAACCAAGGAAGTATGGGCTGACTATTTAGACCATAGGGTCCACCCATCAATGTGTTACCAGGAGGATAAGTAGGACTTTGATAAAATTTTCCTATAGGTGGAGGGGTAGGGACATATGGTTGCTGTCCATAGGGCATATTGTATTGCGGGGCGAATGGTTGGTTGCCCCCAGTATAAAAGTGCCCACCCATTCCAGATGGAGGTTGGGGTGGGTTAGTCCATATGGATGCAATAGAGTTTCCAGGAGGCATGCTACTACTTGCATAGTTCAGCAACGACATAGACCCTACACCTATATTAGAACCACTTAAGGGAATAGTATTAACAATAGGTTGTTCCGTTTGTCCTAAGGATTGCAGGGGAAGTGACATGTTCCCTGCTACCTACGTGCTGGTGAAACTGTCCCCTGGTATGGTGGCCAAGGGGTTTGAACTCAGCAAAGAGTTCCAACCGAAAGGGTTGCTAAAAGGAACCAAAGTAGTCACACTCGTGGGAGGAGAAACCATGGGTCCCAACGTGGTCACGGTATGAGTAGATCTCGAAGGAGTTGGCAAGCTACTGACAGTTGTGATGACCATAGGGTTGGGATTAGGTATATGTTGACTATTGGGGTTACCTAGTGATGGCATAGAACTAACGACTGGCGGGGAGGATGGTGGCGAACCTAGGAGGGTTGCGATTGGCATCGACCCTGTGGATGACGGTTGTGAAATGGATGTTTGTGCAGCCGAAGACATGTCTTGGAATAGTGGAATATGAACTATCATAGGCCCCAACGGATCAATGAGTAGAGGATTGTAATTAGGTACAACCCCTTCCGTGAAAGGGTCCTCCGGAAATTCCTTATGATATGAGGCTATGTGAAAATTAGGATTTGTCAATGGAGACTGCTCTTCCGCAGAAGGCACGGGTTCACCAATGTTTAGTTCTTCCTCAATAGTCAGAGGAGGTAGACCTTACTGTTGTCGAGACAGACGACGTGGGTAGGATGATGCCACGATGACCTGTTTAGTTTTAACAAATTTTAAAAAATTGTGATGTGTTATAAAGTCTCAATGACAGTAAACACACACCTAAAAAATAAAAAAGGACTCTCTAAAATCAATCAGCAAGTAGCCAGAATAGGGTGCTCTGTCTGAGTACTACCATTTTTCTGGTGATGAAATCCAGTATCACAATAGTATCCAGAGAGGGTTGGTCGAAAGTACAGTTACGGTAACTCTAGAGCTTCGCCCGAACCTCAGACGATAGGTGCAAGCACTCTCGTGAAGACCAGTACCCTCCTAAAGACCAAAGATAGAGTGGGTCCATCTATTTCAGGTACCAGGACAGCCCATCCCAGTCACCTTGTGTAAGTCCCTAAAAATTATGGCCACTAAAGATACCTCAAATCACAGACATCATCAGGGGGGTCCACAGTCAAGGACAACATGCTATATGGGCAGAATACCTAGATCCCCGATCTAGTTTCGACATCCCCGAAGGGAACCCAAATATATAACACACCCAACGGATGCAGTCGAAGGTGGGCTTCCTTCTTGTGCATCCAATTTTTGTCTCGCACTGAGCTCCGGTAAAGGAACGGTCTCGATAATATGAGTGCAGTAGGATTTCGCTTGTTAATGACTCTAGTTTCAAGTTTTGAGATCTTGGGTGATTTTCTCACTTTTCCTAACCCAAGATCCTAGCTTGAACTAATGTTTGTGTGAGCTCAAAAAGAGTAATGTGATTGATTTTATTATCGCTTGATTCTTAGTGTACTTGATTATTTGTCTTGTGGAGGGGGAGTGGATGTATGAAATGTAATGAGACTCTGACTCAAGAAACCATGCAAAATATGCTCTAAATATTCAATTCAATGAAGAGTATTTCTACAAGGAGAGGTTTCTTGTCAACATCCATGCACTAACATTCAAATAGCACAGTTCAACTTTAAATATTCAGAGTTCTATCTACCTCTTCTTAACAGTCTATGAACTGAAATTTTCAGAATTAACTCAGCTAGATGCAAAAAAACTAAAAAAAATAAAAATTATTCTCTAAAAAGTAAATGCTTTTGACACTAACTTTTCAAACAAGAGAAAACAAACAAAAATTCCAGCTTGGTAAACAAGCACATGGATTCAGTCAAGGAGAGATACTGATGGCCAAAAAACTCTGCAACCAAAACACAATCTCAGTAGTGAACAACAAATTTTGGCTGAGTAACGCACTGTCTTTGAGTAAAGATAGCATTAATCCAGAGACTAACGCAATGTATTTAAGTAGAGCCAACATTATAACACACTGGAAAACCCACAGAGGTAGCGTTATCTAGGGTAAAGTTCTTCAGATGGTCAAATAGAAACATGATTGAACTCTGCGAGCTTTTGAAATGTCTACTAGGCATAAATACTGGTCGGAAGGGTCTGTGAATAGAAGAAAGAAGAGAGGAGGAAAGAAATAGTTCGAAAACTATGGGGAAATTCTCAGTAGAGTCACCAATTCTTCTATAAGGTAAAATTCTTGGGTTGTTGGTTATCGAATATCCCTCTCAGGGCTTTCCGGTGCCCGAGGCAGACAGTAATATTAGCTGTATAGTTCACAAAGATGGCACATACATGTTCATATTAGCTTAAAACAACTTGATAGAATAAGATGGAATATTACCTCTTTAATGGTCTTGGAGTCCCTTGGAGAGCACTAGGCAGCGAAGCGGGAGTTCTCTTTCACCAGCTCCAAATCTTGGCCCTGAAATAAATTAAAGCATCCGTGTAATATCTACCATAACATACATTTCCTATCAATTAAGTCAATATATAATAAACATTTAAAATATGCACGTCTAAGCCATTCATCTCATGATATACAAGTGATTAAATAATAATAACAATATCAACGCATAGAATGGAAAAAACATATACAATTCTATTGATTTATAAAAAGGAGGATTACAACCGTCGGTTGTACCAAGCCCTCCTCAGCCTTCTGTTGGTGTCCCGTGTTTTGATAGTTTGGAAAATCAAAAGATAAAGAAACATCAGAACCAATATTTAGAGTTCTAGGATCTAGTCCTCCTGTTCTCAGAGAGGGATCTCTCAAAAGTTTGTTTGCAAAGGTTTATCTTGTGTGCTTTGAGTATTGGTTTTAGACTAGTTATTAAGTGTAGGCGTTTATTTGTTTGTTTGGTTGGGCTGGAATGATACAGAAGAACATGAAAGGCCTAGGAAAGATATATAGGACAGAGAAATATCTATTTCATTGGGAAATGGAGTCAAAAAGAGGTCATAACATACTCATCAATGGATATAGGATATCAAAGGGAAAATCTAACTTGGCCACAAGATCCTTCTATTTTTGGAATGAGATCAACATTAATGATTTGAAAAGAGAGGTTTAATTCTCAACAAAGGGAATTCAAAAGCATATTTTGAACAATAAAGAGTTCTTTGATAGACAAGGCTAACCATAAATTCTACAAATCACACCTTTAGGCAAATAATGGTTTCAATTTTTTTTTAAAATGAAATCTAAGATTCGGGGAACACCCTATTTCCTCAAAGATTTTATTTTAAATGACTTAGAAAACATAAAATATTCAGTCATAGAAGAGGGAACACCTAAAAACATCTATGATCATAATTATAACGACCTTTAAGCCAACTGTTTAAGTGAAAACAAAGGGCAAGATCAAAACAGACCTCTTTGATTCACTGTAAGCAAAGAACTTCAAAGGGAGACTTCAATAATAGTTTTTAAGTGGAAGCAGACAAGCAGGGAGAACCATAAATCATGCTGAAACCAACTATTCTAACTATTAAGGAAATAAACAAGCATGGAGATTAAAGACTCTAAAATACTTCAGCAGAAGAAAACATGAAATAGTGAAGGATGAACAGGTCTAAGGTGCTTCCAGGAGTCATTTCTTAGCCTAATACTTTCTATCCTACTGTAGTAAGAAGTTATGGAACATAATGAAAACAGGGGAAAAACATTAAACAGTTCAGAATACTTCACCAATAGCCAAGCTCATGGATCCAATGATAGAGCGTTCATAGTAACAAGCATGCAACAATATCATCAAGGCTTCCAAGACTTCAATTTGTTCTTCAACTTCAACGGACTATGTATTTTTTTCAAAGAGTTTTAGTATTACAACTTGTGATCAAACAACAACCAACAGCCAACCCCTTACTCATCTTCTACAAAAGTATATATAGAAGAATGAGGAGGTGAGATATGATAAAAGATCTCCAATTACAATTAATACAAATTTAATGACCTCTTGGCCTTTGAGGGGCTCAATGAAGAAACTTACATGGGTGTACTATGTAATAAATGTTTTTACATAAAGTTTAAGCTCGGTGGGAGCTTTTGTTGACCTTTGAGGCTCTGTGTGGCATCAAAGTAACTCTGCAGATATTTCTTGCATTGAAGTTTCTTGCAGAAGTAACTCTTTGGCTGCGTTTTGAGACAAATATCTGATCACAATCAATAAATTTGGCTTTTGATTGAATACTTTGAGGCACAGGTGGCATTTCAGCAGCTGGGAGGAATCAATTTGCCTCATATGTGGCGGTGGATGCTTTCCTGTTGATAAAAACCCTTAATATTGTCTTTAAACTGTATTTTACTTGGGGGTTTAGGCTTTTAATAATTGTTCTTAGCCATAATACCCATAAAATTTGTCTTTAATCCTCTGTTCTGATAAATTTTGGTCTTCGTCACTGATACTCTATGACTGTGCCTGATTCATGATTTTTGCTGATGTACAGGGCTGTGCAAGGGCGATATGGCATCAATTCCTGAAAAAACACTGATGAAACGTGTTTTTAACACCCTGTGATGATTTTATTTGGTGAATCGAAAGCAGGAAGATCGTCATCCTCTGCCTTCGAATTTTATTCAAAAATGGCGAGAAAACCGTTTAAACCTTGCAAAATACAAACAAATATTAAAAAATCTTGCATATATAGGTTTTATTGCTGCGGAGGACATGTGGAGGAAGCGTGGTCGTTGGATGGCATCATCTAATGGTCGGGATTGATCAGGAGAAGGCGTAGCGAAGGCGGAAGAAAATTTTAAATCAAGGTCGTCAATCGCGCAGAGATCGATGGTCGGGAGCGGAAAATGAAAAGTCAAACTGAGAAACGTTGACTGGGCGATGAAAATGGGCAATGAAATATGAATCGTCGATCTGCAGATCAATCAACGGCAGAGATTAATTGGATGCCGCGCCGTAGCCCGGTTAACTATCGGGCATCTTTGGTGAGTGATAGCCGTCAGATGGGCGGCCTCAGATCGGACGGTACGCATCATTATCACGCCATATCCACGTCAGAACATTAACGCACGATGGACGGCGGTTTTGTGAACAGTGCCCAGGACACGTGTCGGCCAGCATATGGAATCGCTGTCGATCGGGAAAAAACTGCCGTCGCCCAAAGGCGGTGCGATGAATACCGCGCAGTTTTTGGAATGGTTAGTGGAATGTGGGGACCACCGGGAGACGAAATCTGCACCGTCCGATCTTCAGACCAGATCAACAGTGCAGAACTATTTAAAACTTGTAGCAGTGGAAATCTAATAATAAATCTGACGGAAAAAATAAAAATAAACAGAGGTTTTATTTTTATATATATAATCAAAGGTTATAAACTTTGGCGGGAATAATTAAAAAATGGCTTGGTGCTCGATTGCGGGACCGTGGGGCATATGGGAAAAAATGTGACTGGGGTTTTTAAGAGGAGGGGCTAAAGACCTAGTCCGAGGGACTTAAGTCCATAATACATTAAAATATGATTTTTATGAATTTTCAATGGTTTTCAAGGGAATTTGAGGGTTTCGATAAGGTAAAGAAGGAGTCTTTAAACCTTATAAAATGGATTTTGATGAAGGGGAAATGGGGAAAACATGAAAATGAGGGATTTTCATGGGAAATATAGGGATAGAAAATGAGGTTAGCTTTGGAAAAGGGGAAAAAGGGAAATGGTGCTTGCAGCAGTATTATGGCTTGGAAATCAGTAGGATTTTTGAGTCCTGAAGGGAAACAGCAGTGACGATTATACAAAGGATAGGATATTATCAAAAGAATTTAAGTATCATAAATTTTAGCAATGAAATTTTTTCTTGAAGGCTATCCAACATTATTTAGCCACCACCTGATATGACAGAATTTATGGGTGGCTAACAGTGGCTCCACTTGGGGATGGTGCCTTTTTGAAGGCATCAAGAATTTCAGACTTGCATTCTCTGGGAGGCTGATCAATTGCCTCCTCCATTGGGTTACCTTCCCATCTGTGGATGATCTTCTTTGTTCTGAAAACATATTAGCAGCCAAAAAACAATGGCTCTTTCATCAACAAGCTTTCTACCTACCCAATCCTACTGATCTAACATTTTTTCTTCTTATAGTGCACTTGGATTGGAAAACTGTCTTACAACATTTTATTCTTTTTAAAGCATAAAAATAATCTAATTTTACTCCTTATTTCTCCCTGAACTTAGATTAAACAATTGAGTTCAGATGTTTCTCTACCTATTCTACCATCTGTTGGGATTAAATTGTCCAACAAAATTTTGTTCTCTAAATTCTACAACAGAAATTGAAAAGCACTCAAGTCAGGATTGAACAGTCTAACTTGATGCTGGTCCATGGCATAAAGACAAGCTGCACATATAAATTTATTTTGCACAAAATTTAAAAAAAAAATGGAAGGCTTGAGATCTGAAATTTGAAAACATTTCCTTCCTCTTTTCTATAGCTCTGTTTTGATATTTTTTTTGAGCTATCTTTGTTTTTCTTCTGGTTCAGGTTTTAATCTGATTAGAACCAGATTTTTACATATTTTGACTCAAAATTTGGAACATATTTGAGTCATTTTCTCTTTGAAACTTTAGGTTCAGATTTTGAGCATGTTTGAACCTTTAATTTCTATCCTAAACTATCTACTGATAAGCCAATATTAAATAGTTTGGAAAATCGATTTCACTATCCTATCAACAGAAAATTTAAAGCTAATTAGTCAAGATTAAACTATTTGACTAACTAGAAGTGTGTTTTTTAGGAGTGGCATTTGAGCTTGCACACTTTCAGATTTTTTTCTATTTTTTGGTATGGGGCTATACCTTTCTTGTTTTCACAATCTGCCCTCTTTTCTTTCTTTCTCTGTTTTTGTATTTTTGATTTTCATAACTTTGAATGCAATGTTAAGACTATGATATTTAAAATGGAAAATAAAATGATTTGAAACTTAAGATTCTTGGCAGAAGTAATGCTTGAGCATTCTGCCATTGACAGGACCTCCATATAGATCTTCTCCATTTAATTCTTTCAAGAAAAATGCATTGTGACCCCTCTCAGCATGAATAATATAGGACCCTTTCCATAAGTTCTCAAATTTTCCATGTTTTCCCTTCTCTTCTCTTCTTGAATCCCACTTAAGAACAACATTTCCAACTTGGAAATTGTTTTCCTTAGTCCTCTTATAAAATAGCTTCTTCATATTTTCTTGGACTAACTGTGTTCTTTCATAGAATTCCTCTCTGGTCTGCTGTAAATGGATTGTTTGGTTGATTCTTCTCTGCATATCATTCTCTTCAATCTGTACTTCTTGAAGGAGTTTCATGACTAGAACTCCTAATGAGGTGGGAAAGACTGCATCCATGCCATAAACCAACTGATAGGGGGACATATTTATTGATTTCTTTGTAGTTAACCTATCAGCCCATAAGGCATGAACCAATTTACTGTGCCATGATTTCTGATTTTGTTCCAACAACTTTTTAATGATATTGATGAGGCTCTTGTTGGAAGATTCAGCTAATCCATTTCCTTGGGGATAGTAAGAAGTGGAATGGCCCAAGGTTATGTGGTATTTGTAATATAAATCAACCATCTTCTTAGATTTAAAAGCAACAACATTGTCTGTTATGATTTTTCTGGGACAACCAAATTTGGATAGGATATTTGTTTCAAAGAACTTGATAATGACAGAGTCATTGGCATTTCTGGAAGGTATAGCTTCTATCCACTTATTAAATAAGTTAGTAGCTGTGAGGATCCACTTATGTTGAGCTGAGGAGGATGGGTGAATTTCCCCAATGAAGTCTAAACCCCATTGTTGAAAAGGTGCCTCAACAATGATAGGATGTAAGGGTAAGGGAAAAAGTTTTCTTTTGCCATAAAAAAATTGACACTTATGGCAAGACATGACCAACTTTTGAGTGTCTGGGAAAAGGGTAGGCCAATAGTAACCGGATTTAAGAATTTTGTTTGCTGTGGCCTTCCAGTAGAGGTGTCCTCCACATTCTCCATTATGCAATTCATGCATGATTTTTCCTGCATCATCTTCAAGTAAACATTTAAGCAAAATTCCAACAACATTTTCCAATATAATACTCCATCTAATATGCAAAAACTCAAAGCTTTTTGTTTCAAAACTCTAGCTTTAGTTTTAGTCAGATAAGGAGGGGCATTTAAATATAAAAGTACATAAATAATGTCAGCATACCAAGGAGAATTTAGAAATGTTTCTTCAATAAAAGGAGCAGTATATTCTTCTATTTCCTCCAACACATCTACCATATTTATTTCTAGTGCTTGAAAGTTAGACTCAGCCATAAGTTTTGCTAATCCCTGCCCTTTAACTAGTTTGGTGGGCCTAATTTCTAAGTCATATTCAATAATAGTTGCAATCCATTTTCCCCTTTTACCATCAGGGTCTTGAATTAGAATGTCCTTGACAACAGTATGTGGAACAAAGGCAATTACGTGAGAGTGTAAAATATAGACCCTAAAATCTTTTAATGCTTTCACTATTGCTAAGGCTTGCTTCTCCATGATGTTATATTTGAGAGGAGCATCTCTTAAGGCCCTACTAAAGAAAGATATTGGTTGTTCTTGCCCCAAATCATTCTTTTGAAGTAAAACTGCAACTATTGTATGCTCAAATGCAAAAGAAAATATATAAAAGTCTTTGGTGAAATCTGGACTAATCAGGACTGGTGTTTGAGTAAGAGCTTGTTTGACCAGTTCGAATGATTGTTTAGATGGTAAAGTCCATTTTACACCAACATCTTTCTTAAGCATGTTTGTAATGTTTTTTAATAGCTCATAAAGATTTGGAATAAACCTCCTCATGAAATTAATCTTTCCGATGAAAGATTGCAATTATTTGAGGCTCCTTGGATGGCTGATCTGCAATATGCCATCTATCCTTGTAGGGTCTATTTTGATTCCCTCTTCTGAAAGTATATTACCAAGAAGTTTACCTTCTTGGAGACCAAAGAGTGTCTTATTGGGATTCAATGATAAACCAAATTTCCTACATTTCTCAAAAAATTTTCTCAAGTGAATCAAATGTTCTTCATTAGTTTTTGAAAAAATGGTTATGTCATCAAGGTAAATGATTATGAAAAAGCCAATGTCTTCAGAAAAGGCTATGTCCATGGCCCTTTGGAAGGTGGCCCCTGCATTCATTAATCCTAAAGGCATTTTTACATACATAAAGGTGCCCCAAGGTGTGGTAAAGGTAGTTTTGATTTGATCACTTGGGAGCACTAACACCTAGTTGTAACCCGAGAACCCATATAAGAGGGATATTCTTCTAGATCCAACTACCTTTTGAAGTATATGGTCCATCTTGGGAAAAGGGTAGTTTTCCTTCAAAGAGGCTCTATTTAAATTTATGAAGTCAATACAGAGCCTGATTTCCCCTGTTTTCTTTCTAACAGAAACTAAGTTTGATACCCACTCTGAAAATCTAATGGGTACTATGATTCCAATATCATGCATTTTTTCAATCTCTGCCTTGAATAGAGGTAGTAAGAGAGGATTTATTCTCCTTAGTTTTTGTTTGAAAGGATTTTGATTTTCTTTCAAAGGAATTTTATGTTGGATGATGCTGGTGTCATATGATTTTAGGTCTTTGTATCCCCAAGAAAAAACATCTTTAAACTCTTTCAACAACTCTATGTACTGCAATTTTATGTGAACTGGGAGAGTGCTGGAAATATTGACCATCTTGGGTTCTGTTAGACTGCCTATGTTATTTTCTTCTACATTTGTTTCCACAGGCTCCATTCTTGGTTTTTTGGCTACATCGTTAAAGTCAAAAAGGTGTTCTAAAGGTGCTAGACCTCTTGGAATTTTATCATTTTTGCATTGTAAAAATTCCAAGTCTTCTTGGTCTACATTGTCAATGACCTCTGCTTCAAAAGGATTCTCATAATGATTTATATCAGCAGTATATGTCATTTCGGCTTCTGGGATTTGTTCAATATACAAACAATTTTCTTCATGGTTGGTTTCTAATATTGGTATGCTGCAATCATTTTCTGATTTCAAGAAATCATCTGTGTGTTTGTCCAAATCAAACACTTGCCAGTGATCTTCGTTATCAGGTACAACAGGCCTTTGTTTTACTTTTACACTGAGCTGTTGATTTATTTCAGGTATTTGGCAATTGCTGGCATTGAAAGCAAGTTCATTTTCTAGATGATTCAGTTCTCTCAGAATGAAAATAAGTTCATACTTTTCAAAGGATTTTAATATATCAAGGGCAACGTTTCGATATTCCCTAAGTCTTGGATTTTTAGCTGAGTATTCTCCTTTGATTTTTCTTATGATAAGTTCAGAATCCCCTAAGATTGATATCCTCTGGGCTTCTAACTGTTTAAGTAGTTGTAAGCCTAGGAGAAGTGCTTCATACTCAGCAATATTGTTAGTGCATGGGAAATCCAATTTGTATGAAAAACTCTGTTTTGTATTTTGAATCCACACACCTACTCCTGCACTTGTTTTATTACAATATCCATCAAAATTTAGGGTCCAAAGTATGTCATTCCTATTTTCATTTTCTTGTTGCTGTTGATTGGTAATGTTTTGAATTTGATTAAAGGGAAGATTTGATTATTCAGGTGAACTGATTGGGTCCATGTTTTCTTTATCTTGTTGAGTAATTTCATCTTCGTTACATAAGATAAAGGAATCTAAACTTGATTGAATAGAATATATTGGAGAGTTGTTTGGTTTGTCTATGTTGCTCACCATGTACTTCATGTGGGATTCCCTGTATAGTCTTCTTTTTTGGTTAAAAACAGGGATGATGGCATAAGACATGTCCATTTGAAGGCTCCCCTGAAGTTTGGCTCCCCAAGATCTTGATACAAGCATGCCATACTTAGGGGGAATGTCAGCTACAACTATATCCATGATCAAACTCTTAGTAGGGATTTGGGATAAGTTAACACACAAATATTTGATTAAACCCAAACATTTGACTCTGCTTGAGTCAAAGGAATACAATTATTTGTATGGTTTAGTAATTTCTAAGCCTAAGCTTTCCATCACTGCCTTGGGCATTAGATTGTGTGAAGCTCCTGAGTCTAACATGGCATTGTGTAAAATTTTGTCATGTATGTTCAAACTAACATAGAAGGGAGGAACAAACCCTTCTTGGTATTTTCCTTCAACCTCTGGACCAAACAACAACTCAGGTTTGTCATCTGTCAAGTTTAAGGTGTCAGTATCACTTCCTAAGTTCAAATCTTTCAAAACTTGGTTTTTGTACACTTCTTGGGTTACTAGTTCAGCTAGGGGAATGGTAATATTTATCTTAGCAATCTCTCCCTCAAGGCTGAAAGGAATAATTGACTTGTTTGTATTTACATCTGTTTTTTCAATTGAATTCTTTTCAGCAACTTTGATTTCTTGAACCTTGTTTGGACTGGTAATTGGGGTAGTTTTATTAGGACCACTAGCTCAAGTGCTAGGGGTACTCTGTTCAACATTTGGCTGGACACCTTTATCTTTGTTCATGTTTGGTTTCTTGGTCAAAATGTTGGTTTTCTCTGTTGCCTTTTTGGGCTGAGTTTCTGTGTTTTTCTTGACAACAGTGCTAGTGTTCTTATCTTTTGAATTATCTATGCTTCCCTTGCTCCTAAGATCATACTATTTGTGGACCTCCATGATTGAATTTTCAAAACCCAATCTATATTCATCAGAATCTTCATAGGTATTTGTATTTTGATCATAAGAGAAGAAATCTTGTTCTTCCTCAGTGAGGAAAACATCATCCCCACTGTCTGATCCAATCAAGTTTACATGAGATTCTTCCAACCTTTCCAACTCCCTATCTTCTTCATATTGATCTACATAGTTCTGTTGAAAGGGAGGTCTAATCTATTGGTCACTTTCTTTTTAATTATCTTGATTTTTGTCCCTTCTATAATTCTAATTTCTATTTATGTTTTGGGAGTTGTTCTGATTGTATCTTGACTGTGTTCTCTCAAGTATGCTCATCCTTTTCATGATCTCTTCCAACATCAGTTCTGTCTTTAAGCTAGATGTGGAGGGTGTAGTGTCATATTTATAAGTTACCCTTTTCTCTGATCTTAACCTATTTCTTTTCTCAATTATGTTTGCTTCTACACTCATAGCTCCTTTCTGCATGTCTTCTAAGGTTAAGTAATCCCTCTCCCTTAACTAATACATCATGTCAACATCAAGGCCTTCGGGATATCTGACTAAGGCCATGCCTTGAGGAGGTTTCATGTGAGGTGGAAGAGCATAGTAAATGCTATTAAACCTAGTGGAGTAGTCAGGAATACTCTCTCCTTGATTTCTTTTGAGCTACTATATTCTGCTAGTATTTGGAGAGGATTCTTTTTGAGTTCCCATTTGTTGATAAATGTTTGATGCAAGGCAGGGAGATCACTTATTCTATGTTGGAAATGTTGTCATTGATGGCAAAGGAAGTAGCAAAGAAGGAGCATCTGAATAGCAACAAGGCAAACAGAGAAGCAAGGAGCAACATTAAACAAGAAGCAGAGATAGTAACAGAGACATAGCAGAGGCAGCAAAGAGACCAGTAGAAAGAGCAAGGAAGCAGAGAGGAAGCAAGGAAGATAAGGAACTAAGGCAGCAGACAACACAGAGACAGTGAATATAAGTAGAATGCATAATTGAAGCAGAATTGTCCAGAGACAGAGTAGGAGAAAAAGGCCATCGAATAGAAAAGAATAAGTGAATGGTAATTTGTGATAAGTAAGAAATCCATTGAAGGAATTAATGGTTGCAGAGATATGATGAATGTAGCAAAGATTATAATTGCGATGGACCATAGTACAGTGATCAGCTTGCGGAATCAAGAACTTGAATGTGCAGCGGAACTGTGACAGGATAGAACTTCGAACATGCAATGGAAGGTTGATATATTATATATATCATAGCAGAATTGAACACAGAGTGACATTGTGTTGTGTCGAGATCGGAAGGCAGCAACCGGTGTAAAGAATGTATGTTAAAAGACTCAAACGAAATTGTGAACAAAGCGTTAAACTTAGCAATGGAACTGTAATAAAAGGAAAAACCTTAAAGCGCAACTTAATTATAATAATACATTGAAAAGGAGACAGAACCCTGCGTGGAAGAGCGGAACCGTGACCGAGTGAACAGTGAAGGCGGTTTATGGTTTCCATCGCACCGCTTATGCGGAGCAAGCGATATTTCCTGGTTAAGGAGCGATTCCATAGAGTGCTCAACACGCATTCCTGTACGACTTCACAAAACCGCTTACCACTGCGCACCATCGCGCGTTATCGTTCGACCCAAGATGCCCAGTGATATTGATATATACCGTTGATCTGGGAAGATTCCATCGGACGGTGGCTGTGTTCGGAAGGTGCGCGAAGAATAACACAAGTACGGTGTGCCATCGCGCGTTATTTCCTGTGCAAGTTGCCCAAGCGATACCCGTCAGATTGGATGTTGTGGCGCGATGGAATGTGAGCCCTTCGATCGGGTTGATTGTTAGCAATGGGCCCCAATTTTAAATAATATTGATTAAGCCATCGATTATGCATGTGGGGCCGGATCCAAAGGCCTTTTTTAAAAGGGCCATTTGATAAAAGCACGGGTTATTAATATTTAATTATCAAAGGGTATGGATAACATTTATTTATCAAATTCCACGAATTTGATAAATAAAATTCCAATAAAAGAAAGTAAAACCATCAGTGGCACGTTAATAATACTTAACCTTGGCTATAGTATTATTTGGCAGAGAAAAAGATTACCTTTGGGACATTTCGTGCATGGAAGAATGAAGATTGGATTTTCAATTTGGATTGGTTCAAATTTTAATATGAATACCATTGGTAGTTGGATGGTTTTGACTCATGGTTTTACGAAAGGAAAAAACTATATAAGGAGAAGACGATTATTGTACAGGTGGTGCACATTGTAAGGGTCGTGAATGAATAAATTTCTCTAAGGAATATCTGTATGGGAGAACTCTGTTCTTAACTGATAAATATGAAACTATGATGCACCCATGGATATAATGATCTGACGATGATGAATCTCTGGTTTGAACGACGGACGAAATCATGAAGGACTGGTGTGAGTGTACTGAATGAATAAATCTGGTGGCCTGCAAGGTATTTCGTGTGGAAACTGGTGGATCCAGTATGAAAATTGATGAAACGTGGTCCGCAGTGGTGCTGAGGGTTGAAGCCGTTAGTGAGGGGGTTGTAGCTCCCTTCCAGTGGTAGCTGGTAAACGAGAACACGGGGTTGTAGCTTCCTTCCAGGAAAGGCTGGTAAACGAGAGAAGGTTGTAGCCTTCTGCAGGTGGGTGCCTGCGTGCTGGGATAAGTCTGCACCAGCATAAAATTGTAAGAAGTTTTCTTTATAATAAATATTGAATACTGAGATAACAACAGCGGTGGTTTTCTCTCGAATTGGGTTTCCACCTTAAATCCTTGTGTTTGTATGTGTTTCTTATGTTTGATGGTTTGTTCTTTTATTTCTGTTCATGCTTACTGCTTATCTGATGAATAAATGATGCAATGATCTAAGTAAAGACATAATAAGATCTCTGGACATACAAGTTGGATGCAGTAATGTAACATATGGTTTTAACAGAAAAGAAAAAAAAAATTTGTCAGTCAGCTCTAAATACTGATTCACCCCCCCTCTCAGTATTTTTCCAATAATTGGTATCATAGCAGGTCCTTCTGAAAAAAAATCTTAGCCGCTAGAAGGAAGATCAAGCCAGATGAGCAATCAATATGGAACAGCATCTATCAGGCCTCCGCTCTTTAACGAAAACAATTTAATCTTTTGGAAAACAAGGATGAGATCCTATCTTCAGTCTCTGGGAGCAAAGGTATGGGCAATTTTTGAAGGAGGATATCAATATCCAGCTGCAGTACCAACAGATCCGATGGAAAGAAAGAATTATGAAACAAATGCAAAGGCGGTCAATGCTCTATTGGGAAGTATAACTGAATCAGAATTTGTCAAATTCATGCAGCTGAATACAACAAAGGCAATATGGGACAAAATAATTCTAAGTTATGAAGGTGATGCAAAGGTAAAAAGTGCTAAACTCCAAACTCTCATAATTCAATAGGAGAATCTAAAAATGGATAATGAGGAGAGCATTGCCAATTTATTTTTACGTCTTGATGATATTGTAAATCATATGAGAAATCTGGGAGAAACAATAACCAAATCTACTTTGGTTTAGAAAGTCTTAAGATCACTAATGACAAAATTTGAGTCAAAATTTTATGCTCTTGAAGAAAAGCAGGATCTTCAAAATCTTACTGTGGTGCAACTTCATGGCATACTAACTGAATATGAAATGAGAAGAGGAGGACCATCTGAAGTCAAAGAAGCAGTCTTTAGAACTTATACAAAAGAGAAGGAAGTACAAAAAACAGAAGGATCAGGATATATCTCAGAAGAATATGAGATAAACTTTGTAAAGAAACTTCAACTTGGCACAGGACGGTTCATAGGTAAGCTTCCTTTCAAATGTTTTGATTGTGGAAGAGTTGGTAATTATGCTGCTAAGTGTCCTTATAAAGAAACACATAAAAAGGGGAAGGAATTAGCAAGAAGGAATAAGAATTGTTTTAGCACTAGAAAGAGTTACTATACTCATGAAGACAGTGATGGGTTATCTGATAGTGAGGAAGAATGTGAAAAAGATCTTAGACTTCTCATGGCATTTGAAAAAGAATCTATAGAAGAAAAGGATACTTTTGTGGATGCTCTAGAAGAGAATTATTTTCTTGATGAAAAGAATAAACTCAAAATTTTCTTAGAAGAGAGTAAAATAACCATAGAAACTCTGAAAAATCAGCTTGAAGAAAAAGAGAAACACAATGAGAAATTAGAGTGTGAAGTAGTAAGTCTAAGAAAAGAACTTGAGAAAGTAAAGACTCTGAATCTTAGATTTGCTAAAGGATCTGAAACCTTAGATGAGATTATCAACGTACAATGTTCTCCTCTTATAAAGACAGGTCTTGGGTATATTGGAGAATCTTCTCAGGCTTCAGCACCAAATTATCTAAAAGAAGTTACAGCTGGTTTACAACATGCTGCCACTCAGCAAGGGAATAAAGAATCTTTACAGGTAAATCATGATCATCTCAATTCAAAGAACACTAACAGGAATTTCTTTCAAAGAAACACCAATCAACAGGTAAATTCAAGTAGAAGATTTTGTGATCGCAGAAATTTCTTCTTCAATGGAAAATGTTTCTCATGTCAAAATTTTGGTCATAAAGCTGTTCAATGTGTTGTATTTAAAACCATCATGACAAGAGAAGCAAGAAAGAAAAGGATTGATATTGAAACAAAGAATAATACTTATAACAACTTTTCTCCTCTTCAAAATGAAGTTGAATGTGCTTATTGCAATAACTTTGGCCATGAAGAATCTGAATGCAGGAGCAAAGTTTAGCCAAAAGAACATGTTCCTTCAAGCTCCAAAGTATGGAAAAAGAAGGAATTACAGGTTGAAAATTGGTGCATAGATTTATTTGCAGAAGATGAAGAAAACCAATGGTACATTGATAGTGGATGCTCAAGACACATGACAGGTGACAAAAAAAAACTTCTAGCATATAGTGCTTTAGAAAAAGAAAAGAATGTTACATTTGGAAATGATACTCCTGCGGTCATTAAGGGAAAAGGGTCTGTTTTTCTAAAAGAAAAGGTGAAAGCTAATGAAGTTATGTATGTGGATGGATTAAAGCATAACCTGTTAAGTGTAATTCAAATGTGTGATCAAGGAACTGAAGTTGTATTTAGTTCAAAATAATGTGTGGTACGTGATCTTGATACAGGTAAAGCAATTATAAAAGGAAAAAGAACTCCAAGCAACCTGTATGTATTGAATAACTGCAAAGAACAATGTTACTTGAGTAAATCTTCAGAAAACTGGCTATGGCATAGAAGGTTGGGGCATCTGAGCTTCTCTCAAATCAACAAATAAAGCAGACTTAAAGCTGTTCGTGATCTTCCCAATATTACTCTACCTGAAAATATCATATGCAAATCTTGCCAATTCGGTAAGAAAACCAGAGTACAATTTAATGCCAAGGAAGGATCATCAAGTAGGCCTCTTGAACTCATTCATACTGACATGTGTGGACCTATGAGGAAAAATTCACCACGTGGTGAAGAATACTATATCTTATTCATTGATGATTTCTCTAGAATGTGTTGGATTGGGTTGATTAAACACAAAGATCAAGCATTTGAGAAATTTCAGATCTTCAAAGCACTGGTTGAAAATGAATTAGATCTAAAAATCAAGTGTCTTAGATCTGATCGAGGAGGAGAATATACATCCAATGAATTCCTTGAATTTTGTGAACAACATGACATAAAAGACAGTTTTATGTAGCTGGCACTCCACAACAGAATGGCGTAGCAGAAAGAATGAACATAACAGTTCAACAAATGGCTAGAGCTATGCTTTATGATTCCGGAACACCTGACACATTTTGGGGAGAAGCAGCACATACAGCAGTAAATATTCTTAACAAGGCACATGTTCATGTAAATAGTGATAAAACTCCATATGAACTCTGGTATGGTAATTCTCCCACTGTAAAGCATTTTAGAATTTTTGGAAGCAAATTTTTTATAAAAAATAATGATGAAAAACTTGGCAAGTTTGAACCCAGAGCAGATGAAGGAATATTTCTTGGTTACTCCTCTAGGAGTAGGGCATATAAATATTACAATAAAATACTTCGGAAGATTGTTGAATGTATAGATGTTGTTATTGATGAGTCTCCAGCAGCTCCAAAAGAAGAAAAACAAACAACAAATGAAGACGATGATGATGACATATATCCTTCTACATCAAATAGTAATGATAAAAACAGTTAACCCAGTGTTACACAGTAATTTGTCACCGTCCCTACCATTCCCCGTCCCGCACAATGGAGGACCCATAATGTGACCTGTGAACACTGTCATGCACTGAAAACATCATCATTGCATCCCTCTGAGTATGAGCTTCATTTCCCCTTGAGACATCTCCTTGCAAAATCCATGAAAAACAACTCTTTTTGCATTGGCGCGGGTAGGCAGTTCAGTACTCGCGCCACTCAGGGAAATCCTGTAAAGAGGTCGCGCCACTTGGCGCTCTGTCATAGAGCAGCAATCGCGCCACCCATTTTAGGGACTATTTTTTATATATGGATGGCGGAAGTTGAGTTCAAACAAACTCACAACCACTGCCTATCTTGAGTTGGGAGGTTTGGCTACGGGAGTTCTATGGAAGGGAAGTAGTTTTGCCACCTTCTGTGGAACCTTCCTTGTTGATAGGGCCCATCCCATAATAATAGGGATCCCAACTCCCTCCTTCCCCATCTATAAAAGCTTGCTCAGATCCATGGCAAGCTAGTCTTGAAGTGTTGAAGCTTTGCATCTCCTATTCCCAAGTGCCTTTGTGCTGAAAAGAATCCTTCCTTTCCCTTAAGGCCCATTCGAGCAAGGAGACCATTGTCACGAGACTCTGGAGAGGTTTCCCTTTCCCCCCGGCGAGCTTTGCGAGACGTGGACGACCGGAGACCCGCGCGAAGGAGGCTGCAGCGTCAGAACTTGGTTGTAACTTCTATTCGTTTACCACTTTAATAGATGACTATGATTATGGTTCCACTCCTTTTTCCATTATGTTAATGCGAGTAATGTCTTTTCTGACCGATGTTTAGTTACGTATGTTGGTTCCTATGCTTGTATCTGTTTGTTCTTTCTGTGTGCAGGTGTTCATCCACGGAGATCGTGGAAGGATTGTGATCTGCCAGGACTGAAGGACGGGGACATCTCTTTTTCGGATCGAGCGCTGGAATCCAGGTAGGTTCTTATCCCAAATCTTTCATTCGTAACTAGGAGCCTGCGTCATAGCATTGTTTGTTTGTTGCTAGACCCCTGCTGGGCTAGTAGGGATCGCCTCTGTCCGCAGAGGGGATTTACCTTCTCAACACCCAGTGAAGAACCCGAAGATGATTTGTCTGAAAAGGCTCCATCCAGATATGTTCAAAAGAATCATCCAGAATCTCAAATTTTTGGAGAAAAGGGATCAGGTGTACAAACAAGAAGGACTCTTGTGGGATCTTCTAGCAATCTGGCATTTCTGTCCACTATTGAACCTCACAATGTTAGTCAATCTAGAAAATATGAATGTTGGATTCAAGCCATGAATGAAGAGCTTGATAAAATTGAAAATAATCACACTTGGGAATTATTACCAAGACCTCATGACAAAAATGTCATTGGAACTAAATGGATATTCAAAAACAAGTTAAATGCGAATGGGGATGTTATAAGAAATAAAGCTAGACTTGTTTGCAAGGGGTATGCTCAACAAGAAGGTATAGACTTTGAAGAAACCTTTGCTCCTGTAGCCAGACTTGAAGCCATAAGAATGTTTCTTGCCTTTTCAAGCTTCCAACAAATCAAAATTTATCAAATGGATGTTAAATCTGCTTTTCTCAATGGTGATCTAAAAGAAGAAGTTTATATAGAACAACCAGAAGGATTCATTTTGGGAAACGATGAAAAAATTGTTTTTAGACTTAAAAAGGCTCTATATGGTCTCAAACAAGCTCCAAGGGCATGGTACTATCGTCTTGAAAAATATCTTCATCAACAAGGATTTTCAAAAGGGTCTGCTGATAGCAACTTATACACAAAAACTGAAAATGACAAACTATTGATTGTGGTTGTATATGTTGATGATAGCATTTTTGGAAGTAATGAAGAGTCTATGAGTCAGAAATTTGCTTCTGATATGCAGCAAGAATTTGAAATGTCTTTGCTTGGGGAACTAACATTCTTTCTTGGCTTGCAAGTGCAACAAGCAACAGATGGCATATTATTATCACAATCAAAATACTTCAAGCAAATCCTAAAGAAGTATGGCATGGAAGATTGCAAACCTGTAAGTACAGCAATGATAATCGGATGTAATCTCAGTTCTAATGATGATTCCCCCACGGTGAATCAACCAGAATACAGATCTATGATAGGAAGTCTACTTTATCTCACTGGGACAAGACCAGACATCATGCATGCAGTTGAGATTTTTGGACGATTCCAAGCTAATCCAAAAGAGTCTCATCTTCAGGCTGTGAAAAGAATATTCAAATATCTACAAGGAACTCAAGACTTTGGACTATGGTATCCAAAGAATGCTGATCTTACTCTTCATGCATACACTAATGCAGATTGGGCTGGAAGTGTTGATGATCGGAAAAGCACTAGTGGTGGTGCATTCTATATGGGGCCCCGGTTAGTATCTTGTTTTAGCAAGAAGAAAATCTCTATTGCCTTATCTACAACAGAAGCAGAATATGTGGCTGCCGCATCATGTTGAACTCAACTTCTCTGGATGATGCAAACCTTACAAGAATTTCAAATCAAATGTTCACCTCCTATCTCCATTATGTGTGATAATACAAGTTCCATCAGTGTCTCAAAGAATCCTGTTATGCATTCCAAGACCAAGCACATTCCCATCAAATATCACTTCTTATGTGAACAAGTGCTTGAACAAAAAGTGAAATTGGAGTATGTTTCCTCCAAAGAACAAGTTGCTGATATATTTACCAAACCTCTACCCAGGGAAGCGTTTGAATATCTCAGACAGAAACTGGGAGTAGTCTTTGCCATGCAGAGGATCAGGTCTACTTAAATACAAAATATTAAATTGGTTGTGATGTGCTGTTAGGCATCTCTGAATGCGCAGGCTAAGGGGGAGCATTGGTCATATGAAAAGGATGAATTTTTGGTCATATTATGTTTGAAGATGCAACATGATCTCTGGGGGAGCATGGCATTGTCAGTTCAAAGGATCTTGATCAAACTCTTTGCCATTGATGTCAAAGGGGGAGGAAAAGCAACAAAGGTCTTCTATAAGACCATCAAAGGAAGAGTATTGCCATCAATGCCAAAGGGGGAGATTGTTGGAAATGTTGTCATTGATGGCAAAGGAAGTAGAAAAGAAGGAGAATCTGAATAGCAACAAGGAAAACAGAGAAGCAAGGAGCAGCATTAAACAAGAAGTAGATATAGTAACAGAGAGATAGCAGAGGCAGCAAAGAGACCAGCAGAAAGAGCAAAGAAGCAGAGAGGAAGCAAGGTAGATAAGGAACTAAGGCAACAGACAATGCAGAGATAGTGAATAGAAGTAGAATGCATAATTGAAGGAGAATTGTCCAGAGACAGAGTAGGAGAAAAAGGTCATCGAATAGAAAAGAATAAGTGAATGGTAATCTGTGATAAGTAAGAAATCCATTGAAGGAATTAATGGTTGCAGAGATATGATGAATGTAGCGAAGATTATAATTGCGATGGACCATAGTACAGTGATCAGCTTGCGGAATAAAGAACTTGAATGTGCAGCGGAACTGTGATAGGATAGAACTCCGAACATGCAATGGAAGGTTGATATATTATATATATCATAGAATAATTGAAGACAGAGTGACATTGTGTTGTGTCGAGATCGGAAGGCAGCAACCGGTGTAAAGAATGTATGTTAAAAGACTCAAACGAAATTGTGAACAAAGCGTTAAACTTAGCAATGGCACTGTAATAAAAGGCAAAACCTTAAAGCACAACTTAATTATAATAATACATTGAAAAGGCGACGGAACCTTGCGTGGAAGAGCAGATCCGTGACCAAGTGAATAGTGAAGGCGGTTTATGGTTTCCATCACACCGCTTATGCAGAGCAAGCGGTATTTCCAGGTTAAGGAGCGATTCCATAGAGTGCTCGACACGCGTCCCTGTATGACTTCACAAAACCGCTTACCACTTCACGCCATCGCGCGTTATTGTTCGACCCAGGATGCCCAGCGATATTGATATATACCATTGATCTGGGAAGATGCCATCAGATGGTGGCTGTGTTCGGAAGGTGCGCGAAGAATAACACAAGTACGGCGCGCCATCGCGCGTTATTTCCCGTGCAAGTTTCCCAAGCGATACCCATCGGATTGGATGTTGTGGTGCGATGGAACGTGAGCCCTTCGATCGGGTTGATTGTTAGCAATGGGCCCCAGTTTTAAATAATATTGATTAAGCCGTCGATTATGCATGTGGGGCCGGATCCAAAGGCCTATTTTAAAAAGGCCATTTGATAAAAGCACGGATTATTAATATTTAATTATCAAAGGGTGTGAATAACATTTATTTATCAAATTCCATGAATTTTATAAATAAAATTCCAATAAAAGAAAGTAAAACCATCAGCGACACGTTAATATTACTTAACCTTGGCTATAGTATTATTTGGCAGAGAAAAAGATTACCTTTGGGACATTTCGTGCATGGAAGAACGAAGATTGGATTTTCAATTTGGATTGGTTCGAATTTTAATATGAATACCATTGGTAGTTGGATGGTTTTGACTCATGGTTTTACAAAAGGCAAAAACTATATAAGGAGAAGACGATTATTGTACAAGTGGTGCGCATTGTAAGGGTCGTGAATGAATAAATTTCTCTAAGGAATATCTGTATGGGCGAACTCTGTTCTTAACTGATAAATCTGAAACTACGATGCACCCATGGATATAATGATCTAACAATGATGAATCTCTGGTTTGAACGACGGACGAAATCATGAAGGACTGGTGTGAGTGTACTGAATTAATAAATCTGGTGGCCTGCAAGGTATGTCATGTGGAAACTGGTGGATCCAGTATGAAAATTGATGAAACGTGGTCCGCAGTGGTGCTGAGGGTCGAAGCCGTTAGTGAGGGGGTTGTAGCTCCCTTCCAGTGGTAGCTGGTAAATGAGAACAGGGGGTTGTAGCTCCCTTCCAGGAAAGGCTGGTAAATGAGAGAAGGTTGTAGCCTTCTGCAGGTGGGTGTCTGCATGCTGGTATAAGTCTGCGCCAGCATACAATTGTAAGAAGTTTTCTTTATAATAAATATTGAAGACTGAGATAACAACAACGGTGGTTTTCTCCCGAATTGGGTTTCCACCTTAAATCTTGGTGTTCGTATATGTTGCTTATTTTTGATGGTTTGTTCTATTATTTCTGTTCATGCTTACTGCTTATCTGATGAATAAATGATGCAATGATCTAAGTAAAGATATAATAAGATCTCTGGATATAAAAGTTGGATGCAGTAATGTAACATATGGTTTTAATAGAAAAGAAAAGAAAAGAAATTGTCAGTCAACTCTAAATACTGATTCACCCCCCCTCTCAGTATTTTTCCAACATGCTATTAGGAGGTAAGTTTTTGAACCATTTCTTTACATCTCCTCCTAAAATCTAGGCGAAGATCCTCATCTTCACAATTTCTTCTTCTATCTCCATGTAATCAAATGCATCTTCCATCTTATCTACATGATGTTGGGCTGTTGTAGACTCTTTTCCAGTGAAGTGAGGGATTTAAGATTGGTAATCATTTGGTAAGGGAAGAAGAGGTTGTGGTAACACTAATGGGGCATACCATGTTGCCATGGTTGGAAATAAGGGTGGATTTACAAGAGGTGGATTTACAGTAGTGAAAGTGGGCTGAACAAGAGTGTTTTGCACAGTGGTAGTATGAATTGGAGTGGAGGAAATACTTGGGCCAGAAAACTAATTTTGAGCAGACTTGTTATGGAGAAGGCTAAAGTGATAAAGAAGCTGGGAATCAGGGGGAGTGAAAGGTGAGGCTTCTCTACTAAAGCTTTGTTGCAAATCTGCAATATCAAGGTCAGTTTGGTTTAAGTCACCTTGAGATATAGTTCTAAAGTTGTTCTTTGTATGATGTAAATCAAAGTGTGAATCCTCTAAGACAATAGGGTTTTCAGGGACAAAATTTGTTCTTAAGAGGCTCCTATTAGCAGCTGATTTTCCAGAATTAGAATTCTACCACAAAATTCTCTCAAGATTGTCAACGATTAAAGGAGGATTTGGGTCTGGATGGGATCTAGTATTGATCCTATGTGAAGCCAGACTGCTTTTCAAAAATGAGAGAGGTGGGGGGGTTTTAGGGACTATTTTTGGAAGCTTCACCTCTCAGGATGTTTTGTATAAAATGGGACTAGGCTTCTAAACTTTCTTCAAGGCTGGTTAACACAGTCTTAAAGATATTTTGGAACCTAGATGAGTAATAGGCCTACTGGGGCTAGTGGATTCGCCAGGTGGAAACTTTAAGTTTTTTATGAAGGTAAGATATTGGATGGTTCCACCACCATGCTTATTATGAAGCCAAAATGAAATGTTTTTGGGTTTTTCTGAGTTTCTTGATTTTATAGGTTATGAGAGTGTCCTAAATATGACTTAACACTTAGCTAGGGTGTCAAAACATACAGAGTTCACTCTTATGGCTTGGTAACTGATTCCTTCAAGGTTTGATAAAGTTTAATGAGAATCCTAAGGGTTACTTAGTTTGTCACTGAGTCAATTAAGTCCTATCATGATTACCATTGCTTGGCAGTGCTTGAAGAAGGTTACTTATGTTATACTGGGCCTAAAAAATTTGAAGAAAAGTTTTCAAACCATTATATTCTCAGTAGGTCCCACCGTGATCACCATTATGTTGGTGTCCCGTGTTTTGATAGTTTGGAAAATAAAAAGACAAGGAAACATCAGAACCAATCTTTAGAGTTCTAGGATCTAGTCCTCCTGTTATCAGAGAGGGATCTCTCAAAATTTTGTTTGCAAAGGTTTATCTTGTGTTCTTTGAGTATTGGTTTTAGACTAGTTATTAAGTGCAGGTGTTTATTTGTTTGTTTGGTTGGGCTGGAATGATACAGAAGAACATGAAAGGCATAGGAAAGATATATAGGATAGAGAAATATCTGGTTCATTGGGCAATGGAGTCAAAAGGAGGTCATAACATACTCATCAATGGATATGATATATCAAAGGGAAAACCTAACTTGGCCACAGGATCCTTTTGTTCTTGGAATGAGATGAACATTACTGATTTGGAAAGAGAGGTTTAATTCTCAACAAAGGGAATTCGAAAGCATATTTTGAACAATAAAGAGTTCTTTGATAGACAGGGCTAACCATAAATTCTACAAATCACACCTTTAGGTAAATAATGATTTCAAAACAACTTTTAAAATGAAATCTAAGATTTGGGGAACACCCTATTTCCTCAAAGATTTTATTTTAAATGACTTAGAAAACATAAAATATTCAGTCATAGAAGAGGGAACACCTAAAAAAATCTATGATCATAATTATAACGACCTTTAAGCCAACTGTTTAAGTGAAAACAAAGGGCAAGATCAGAACAGACCTCTTTGATTCACTTTAAGCAAATAAATTCAAAGGGAGACTTCAATAATAGTTTTTAAGTGGCAGCAGACAAGCAGGGAGAACCATAAATCATGCTGAAACCAAATTTTTGAACTATTAAGGAAATAAACAAGCATGAAGATTAAAGAGAGAGATTAAAGACTCTAAAATACTTCAGCAGAAGAAAACATGAAACAGTGAAGGATGAACAGGTCTAAGGTGCTTCCAAGAGTCATTTCTTAGCTTAATACTTTCTATCCTACTGTAGCAAGAAGTTATGGAGCATAATGAAAAAAGGGGAAAAACATTAAACAGTTCAGAATACTTCACCAATAGCCAAGCTCATGGATCCAATGATAGAGCCTTCACAGTAACAAGCATGCAACAATATCATCAAGGCTTCCAAGACTTCAATTTGTTCTTCAACTTCAACGGACTATGTATTTATTTCAAAGAGTTTCAGTATTACAACTTGTGATCAAACAACAACCAACAACCAACCCCTTACTCATCTTCTACAAAAGTATATATAGAAGAATGAGGAGGTGAGATCTGATAAAAGATCTCCATTTACAATTAATACAGATATAATGACTTCTTGGCCTTCGAGGGGCTCAATGAAGAAACTTACATGGGTGTACTCTGTATTAAATGTTCTTACATAAATTTTAAGCTTGGTGGGAGCTTTTGTTGACCTTTGAGGCTCTGTGTGGCGTCGAAGTAACTCTGCAGATATTTCTTGCATTGAAGTTCCTTGTAGAAGTAAGTCTTCAGCTACGTTTTGAGACATATATCTAATCCCGATCAATAAATTCGACTTCTGATTGAATAATTTGAGGCACAGGTGGCATTTCAGCAACTGGGAGGAATCAATTTTCCTCAGATGTGGCGGTGGATGCTTTCCTGTTGATAAAAACCCTTAATATTGTCTTTAAACTGTATTTTACTTGGGGGTTTAGGCTTTTAATAATTGTTCTTAGCCGTAATACCCATAAAATCTGTCTTTAATCCTCTGTTCTGATAAATTTTGGTCTTCGTCACTGATACTCTCTGACTATGCCTGATTCATGATTTTTGTTGATGTACAGGGCTACGCAAGGGCGATATGGCATCAATGCCTAAAAAAACACTAATGAAACGTGTTTTTAACACCCTGTAATGATTTTCTTTGGTGAATCAAAAGTAGGAAGATCGTCATCCTCTACCTTCGAATTTTCTTCAAAAATGGTGAGAAAACCATTTGAACCCTGCAAAATACAAACAAATATTAAAAAATCCTGCATATATAGGTTTTATTGCTGCGGAGGACATGTGGAGGAAGCGTGGCCATTGGATGGCATCATCCAATGGTCGGGATTGATCGGGAGAAGGCGTAGCGAAGGCGGAAGAAAATTTTAAATCAGGGCCATCGATCGCGCAGATATCAACGGTCAAGAGCGGAAAATGAAAATTCAAACCGGGAAAATTTGACTGGGTGACGGAAATGGGCGATGAAATATGAACCGTCAATCTGTAGATCAAATAGACGGTGGATATTAACTGGATGCTGCTCCGTAGCCCGGTTAACTATCGAGCATCTTTGGTGAGCGATAGCCGTCGGATGGGTGACCTCAGATCGGACGGTACGCATCAATATCGCGCCGTATCCACGTCCGAACGTTAACGCGCGATGGACGGCGGTTTTGTGAACAGTGCCCAGGACACGTGTCGGCCAGCGTATGGAATCGCATTCGATCGAGAAAAAACCACCGTCGCCCAAAGGAGGTGCGATGAATACCACGCGGTTTTTGGAATGGTTAGTGGAATGCAGGGACCACCGGGAGACGAACTCCGCACCATCCGATCTTCAGACCAGATCAACGGTGCGGAACAATTTAAAAATTGTACTGGTGGAAATCTAATAATAAAGCCGACGGAAAAAATAAAAATAAACAAAGGTTTTATTTTTATATATATAACCAAAGGTTTTAAACTTTGGCGGGAATAATTAAAAAATGGCTTGGCGCCCGATTGCGGGACCGTGGGGCATATGGGAAAAAATGTGACCGGGGTTTTTAAGAGGAGGGGCTAAAGACTTATCTCAAGGGACTTAAGTCCATAATAGATTAAAATATGATTTTTATGAATTTTCAATGGTTTTTAAGGGAATTTGAGGGTTCCGATAAGGTAAAGAAGGAGTCTTTAAACCTTATAAAAGGGATTTTGATGAAGGGGAAATGGGGAAAACATGAAAATGAGGGAATTTCATGGGAAATAGAGGGATAGAAAATGAGGTTAGCTTTAGAAAAGGGGAAAAATGGAAATGGTGCTTGTAGCAGTATTCTGGCTTGGAAATCAGCAGGATTTCTGAGTCCTGAAGGGAAACAATAGTGATGATTATCCAAAGGATAGGATATTATCAAAAGACTTTAAGTATCAGCAATTTTAGCAATGAAATTGTTTCTTGAAGGCTATCCAACATTATTTAGCCACCACCTGATATGACAGAATTTATGGGTGGCTAACACCTTCCAATCTCTCTATCTCTCAAAGTGGTGATGTCTTGATAAAAAAGTTCTCAATGAACCTCTTTGACCTTTGACCTTCACACTACAACAATGATCTCTACTTCACAAGTATTCAAAAACTTTGACAATCCTTCGACCTTGAACCAAGAGCCTTCAACTCCATTTTATAGGAGATGGAGAGAGCAATCATTGCCCTTCTCTTTCCACCAGTTCTGAATAGAAAAAACCAAGATGTTTCCTCAACCTCCATGCTTTTTCCTTCTTTGAGAGTTCAGTTGTTTATAGCAAGGCCCAATAAGAGATTAGTGCTTTGCAGTTTCCTTTTTGTACTGACTCTCTTGTGAGAAAAAGCTGGAGATTCAAATCACTCTCCGCGGGTTTTTCCCGTTTCAAAATTAAAACACTGGAAATGCTACCCTCTAGTGTAAACAGAGTGTTTCCCTAGCCACTAACATGGCCCATTCATTGATCAGGCGTTACCTTGGCAGAAATAGGTTTAATTTAGGTCTTTGTATTCCTTCCATATTTATCTTCTCGTATGAGCTGATGAGGAGGTATTTTGACCTGTAACTAGCACCAGGATGTGGATAAGGATAATGATTAGGTTGGGAAACATTGAGGTAAGCAGGAGGTTGGGAAAAAGGATGAGGCATGCCGTATCCTGGATACATGCTACCTGGAGGGGTAAAAGTGCTGGAGGTGTTGGCCCCTCCCGAAGGGAGACCATAGTCCATATGAGGTTGAACGCATGGATGAGAAAGAGCTCCATTACCTCTAGCGTTAGGCCTTGGACCAAACATAGTGAAGGTGACAGGGGGAGAACTCAAAGTAAGAGTATAAGTAGGGGGAGAACCCAAAGAATCAGAAGAGGAGTCGGAGTGCAAACTTGGGGGAGGACTAACTCGACGATGGCGGGAAGGAGAAAGTCAACCAACTGGAAACTAAGGGTGAAGGCCAAGAAGTCTCTGGGATATATGCCTTGGGGGCGCAACGATGACGGCAAAAAGGGAAGAAGAATGACCAACAAAGGCAGGGAGGTGCAGAATCAAGTGATTACAATGTCGAAACAAGGGCAGAAAGGTGCAGTGTCAATTGATTTTAGAGTATTTGCCTGGCGGTGTTAACCAGGCTCTTCTTCACTTAGGGTCAGTGTGTGGCATGTGTTTATTTTAATTTTTAAACCCAGATGTTTTGAGAGTAAAAGAAAAAGTGTGTTGCGTAACTGAAAATAAATCTGCAGAGAACAGTGTATAATACTGAAATAACATAAAATTAACAGCTAACAAGGCATCAATCTAACCCAAGAAGGGGGGTCTCTCAAAACTAGTCTAAAAGAGGGAAAAAATCTAGTCAAAACACACTAAAAATGGGACAATAGATCTAATGTCAGGAGGGATAGGGATCTAAAGGAGAAATTAGCTGAAAAGAGGTGTAGAAAACAACAAAGAGGTAGAGGCAAGGTTGCTGCAACAAAGGAGGAAATCAGCTAAAGGTAGAAGGGACAAGGAGGTGACCCTAGAGGCAAACCCAAACAAAACTATATGAGGTGATTTGAAAGGGAGAAGAGCTGATCTAAAAGGGATCTGAAGGTGACGTATCAGATCTGAAAAGAAAAAGCCTGAAACTCTGAAAATTCAGACGGCTGAAACAGCTAAAACTCTTCCATAAAACATGGAGGGTACTAAAGCCCCAAGGGGCTAGATTCCCACTTATTTTAGTAAAAAAGATCAGAAAAAAGTCTAAATGGGCTGAGACAGAGGCTGTAAAACCCTGAAAGAAGCTTTAGACAAACCCAAAAAAATTGCTGAAAAAAATGCAGAAAAAAGTGTAGGTCCCCAGTTCTGACCTGTTTTCTGTCCAGGTCATAGATTCTGGGCTAAAAACTATGCCCTGTAGTCCAGGTTCTAGGTTCTAGGCCAAAAAGTGTGACCTGCAACTTCGGGTGTCTCGGCGGAAGATTTAAGAAAAAGTTGCCATCTCAGTTGTAGCTGATGTTTGTTACCTGTGCAATAGGGCCAGAAACACACGTAAGTTAGAAATTTTAATGTTTGAGGGTTTTAAAGGTAAAAAACGACATAAAAATAGAAAAAAAGAAGCTTAAAACAAAACCCTAGGGTTTGAAGCAGCTGGATATGCAGGAATAGGAAAAATGACAGCGGTCGTAATTGAAAACCCGTGTGGAGTCGCCAATTGTTAGTATGAATATTTTGTCGAAGTGTACGAAAAAAGACCACTTTAGCTATGCATAAAAAATAGCCCTAACATCAAATATAGCTGCCAATATCTTCAGATCTGTGGTTATTTGATCAAGACAAATGTTGCAAAAATCCATATCTATGCATAAAAAGACACTAAGCAGTAAAAATAAGGTTTTGCTCCATACATCCAATAGACAAGACAAGAACAATATTTTTGAAAGAATTTTTATATTAAGGGAACCTGAGAGGAAAACAAGAAAGGTGTTTCCAATTCTCCTCAATGGGATGGGTTCTTGAAAGTCCTCAGCGCTTCAGATCTAGCATTTCTCTCTCTTGTTGGTGTAGAAAACCTAGAAAAACATAAAACTCAAAGGGAGCTCACAAAGTGAAAAATAGAAAATTTGACAATGATAATGGCTCAAAGTCAGACCAAGAGCATAGATCTAGAGTGATATAATAGGCAACAAAAGGTGAAGAATGGTAGGAAAAACCCTCCTATTTATAACAAAATATTGGTTCATTTTAGATCTTAGTGCATGATTAAAATAATATTAACCAAATCTAGATCTACCTTTCGTGGAATATGTTAGTTATCATTATTTTTCACGTGTTGATGATGACTAGTTTTTAAAGCCAAGTTTTCTAGCAACTAATCTCCAATATGTCAAATTTGTCAGCTAGAAAACACCCATAAATTTTTTTCCCTCCTACCTTTTCAATCATCCCATGATGAGATAAAACCTAATTATCAGGCCCTATGTAACCTCAGTCATACAAACTTGTCCATCAGCTCCAAAGAGAATACTCCAAATATGTCCAAAAGGTCTTCCCTAAGTTAGGTAGTGGCACTTTAGGCAATATTCCCTTGGAAAACTATCAAAAATCCAAAAGAAACTTTGTCTAATACCAACCAGTCATAGCTGACCTTCTTATTTCAGCAAGTAAAGCTTGATACACCCTTAAGTCGCACCACTAACAAGCCTTGATGTCTCTGCAGTGCATGTTTCAAAAGCAAAACTGATTTTAGGTGGATTTACAGTGTTTCAATGTATTTTTCAAAAGCAGAACTATACCAGTGTTCTGAAATACATTATTAAACTTAACATGAGAAGACAACTGCTTCTCATGTGGTTTTGAGCCTGGGATGCAAGTACTAGTTAGAGAGGAAATTCAATGAACTCCTGCAAACACAGTAAAAAAGGTTAGTGACTAATGACTAGCAAGTATTACTCTACAGATACAGGTCAGGGTTGCCTCTAGTTTCTAAATATGCATAAGAGTATTTTAACAACAGAATACACATCTCAGAGCATGCCTCTCATGGCATATTTACAATTTTACACCTTATTACTTACTGTGATATACCAAGCAGAGATGGGAATTAAAAGGAAAGATGACACAGTTTGAATAGAGAGATGAAATAACATCATTATGAAAAGCCTCCTCCAAACATGAGCAGAGGGTTGGGTGACTGTGTAAAACCTCCTCCAAACATGAGCAGAGGGTTGGGTCACTTGTTGTAAAACCTCCTCCAAACATGAGCAGAGGGTTGGATGACTGTGTAAAACCTCCAAATATGAGCAGAGGGTTTGGTCATTGGTTGAAAACCTACTTCATTTAAAAGTAGATGGTTGGGAATATTATGTTGGCCTCCCTCATTAAACAAGCATAGGGACAGGAATAGAGGTGTACCCTCATTGAAAAGGGCACAAAGCTAACAATGTTGCAAACTGCCTAAAAACTTGTTTTAACACCTTTTTCTCTAATATATGAAACCACTAACACAACAATGGTGTTTCAAGGATTAATTACATGGTTTCACTATTTGAAATACAGAGTTGAAATTAGTAGAAAGCAATTGAAGGCTTATGAATATGAAAATGGTGTTAGAAACAGAGGGAAAGCAGTGGTGTTTTAAAAGGTGCTTACATGAGTTCACTGTTTGAAAGACAGAGTTGAAATCAGTAGAAATCAATTCAAGGTGTATGAGTTGAGAGATGGGTTAAACATAGGCCAAGTAGTGATGTTTTGATGTTCAAAGAAGCTTTGCTTTTCCTGTCCATGAAGATCTTTTTTAAAACCTCATCAAAATTTACAAGAAGGTAGCCTAAGCCTTGCTTCTGAAGGAGACTTTGCAAATAAACAGATAGAGACAGTTTGTGTGAAAAAGGATATGACAAGTGTTTTAAATTCAGAGACAACACTCAAACCAAATGAAACATACTACTGTCATAAACAAAGACCTTGTAATGAAGCATGTGAAAAAGCCATTGCTGTCGCATATGATTGCAGGAAGGGTCTTTAAAGGATTTCATTTTTGATAAGAAGATGTTTTCCATACCTAGGTGAAGGCAATTAAGTTTTCACCCATAGTCAAAGGGAAATATCATTCAAAAGATGCATCTACAATCATTAATATGGTTTTGAGCAAGTTTTCTTTTAAGGAACAGATATAGGCAAACAATGGCAAGGTTGTTGACTTTGTGAAAATTTTCCTTTAAAGGACAAAGATAGAGAGACAGTGAAAAATATTTTAGCCTTGAGATGGCTTCTTCGCATTGGGAAGGGTCATATCTATGAAGACTTTCAAAATAACATCCACAACATTTTGTCATAAACTTTTTTGAAAGAAGGCTTCATGATGTCTAAAAAGGTGATGAAAGGATAAAAAATAGCATGTTGAGTTTTTTATAACAAAAATCTTCTCAAAGGCCATTCAAACCCTTATGAAACAAACACAAAGGTTTTTCAACTTTTTCATCTTTAAAAGGCATAAATTGACCATTACAAAGTTTCATTTGCAAGTTTCAAACCACAAACAAATGCTCCCTCGATTCATTCACCAAAGAAGCAAGCAATTTCAACATTTTTTTTTAGAGTTTGAGGCCTTGAAACTTGCGCGGCACGCTTGTAAAAGCACGCAGCGCGCCTAGGAGGAGATACAAAGGGTCTATGTTGTTGCGCGGTGCGCCTATAGTGGTGTGCGGAGCGCCTGTAGCACCGTTCACCTACCGCCCGTGGCCGACTCGATTGCGCGACGCTCTTCTTTGTGAACGTGCCGCTCACCCAAACACCTTCAAAAAAATCTGTGGAGTTGCTCCAATCAATCAAACAAGGTCTGAAGCCATCTTCAAGGTATTTTCCATTACCCCTTGGTGCATTTGAAATTCTAAGGGGGGTATTGATACCGTGTTTTTCCAAGACAAAAACAGTGATTGGAGAGTGGCGTTTTTGGTAAATAATCAAGGTTGTTTATTGCTATGGTTGCCAAAGATTGTTAAAGTAATAGGTAGGGTGTGTTTTTATCAGTTTAAAGGGCCTTAAATGCTTTTGAGAATAGTGAAAACCATACACAAATTACAAGACAGAAATACACAGTGGTAGAAGTCTCCAATCAATTTGAAGAGTGTCCTAAACAGTGTTAAAACAAGAGCAGAATTTGTTTAAAACTCAAAGGGGAAAACAGTGGTCATAGTATGAAAGTTTGTCATATAAATGGTCCTCTCTGTATGGTGAAACAATGAAACCTAGTGCAGCCTCCATAGTTCCAAAAAACAGAGTATGCTATGAAGGTCTTTTAAATCAGTTGGAGGGTGTTTTGCTTTACTTTGTGAAGAACAGTGAACAACAAAAGAACGATGTTTGGAGGAAAAAGTGTTTTTGTCAAAACACAAGATGTTCTTTATTCGCCAATCAACCACAAACACATCTTTTCAGAGTTATTTTCCCAAGCATAATTATAATTTGATTTTGTTTCATTTGAAAAATACTTGTTGTTTGGCATCAAAGAGGATTAAACAATGACTTATAAGGAGGACAAAGGTGTGGTTGAGAAAACATTTCAAGGGCCATTTGAGACAGCTTGTTTTTGCAAAGAGTATCCCAAACAAAATACATCCCAGGTAGGACAACAAAAGTGGCCTTCACAGGAGGTTTGAGCCTGTTTCAACTGAAGAGGTAAATGCTCATTCATCAGTCCTGTTTAACTTTCATGAGGTTGGATGTCTAGAGTTTTGTCAAAGGGTGCAGGAGGTGAAAAGCTATTCCCCTTTGACACATCTTTGTGCATTGAGATTTCAAGGGAAACATTTTCAGCTGGCAGGCTTGGATTTCAAGTTCTCTCCTAGGTCCATTTCCAAGGCCACCAAAATCCCTTATGTCGAAGAGAAGTGGTTTAAACAAAGCCACCTAGACTCAGAACAATACAAACCTTTTTTGAAGCCTGAGCATAGAGATACATGTCCATCCATCTTTCCCTTCTCATATCTGTTGACTAGTTATGCTCCACTCATGAAGATAATCATGAAATACTTCACTTGCGATGGAATATTCTCCCGGGTCTATGCTTACCATGTCCGGTTGCTCATGCATTTCACAAGAGCCAAATTGTTAAATCTCCCTTTCTTCCTCCATAGAAGTATTGAAAAAATGGCCTCCACTATTCATAAAAGACCTCCTTCTCAGCAGCCAGCTTGCCTTTTCCATGATTCCCTCATCAAGGTTATCATTCTTCATCAGCTTGAGAAGAAGGAAATATCCTGGGACAATTTCATTGCACATCCAGATTTCGCCACTATTCCTTCATTCCATGCATCTCTTTCACCTTCCACTCACCATCCTTCACCTTCTTCAAGCAAGACCATTCCCACGAGGCTCAAATTTCCCATAATTGAATAAGAAGAAGAACATGATGAGGAGGAAGAACATGATGAGGAGGAAGAGCATGATGAAGAGGAGGAACAACATGATGAAGATGAACAACAACATGATGATGATGAATAACAGTTGGATGAAACAACGCAACAAGGGGAAGAAGGGCAAGATGAGGAGGAGGAACATCATGATGAAGAAGGGCAGCAAAGTGAAAAAGAGCACAGTGAAGCAGGGCAGCAAGGCGAAGAAGAACACAGTGATGATATGCAGCACAGTGATGAAGAGCTGCGCCATGAACAAACTCAAAACAGTGAGGAGGGAAATTATGAAGAAATTGAACATTTTGATGAAGGTATTGGTAGCCCTAATAGCAGCAAAAAATATGAAGATGAAGCCCAAAACATTGAACAGACAGAGCCTCAAAGTCTTAGAGACAACAAGGGCAAGAATAAAGAGGGAAGCCCTTAAAAAGACATGCAAAAGGACAGTCCAAGCATTCACGAAGAAACTCAAGACAGTGGCAAGGATGATGAGGAAATTAGCAAGGGAAAAGAGCCAATAAAGCATGTGCTAGCTGCCTCTCCTAGGCAAGGGGCCATGTTTTCTTCCCCAAAAGTGGCCAAGCCTCGGACATCAAGGAAAAGGGTGCCTAAAACTATAACTCCAAATGTTACTAGGGCCCTGCGAAGCAAGGGGAAATTTCCCAAGAAGCCCATTGTCGAATTACCCAAGAGGAGGAAGACCAAGAAGAATACCCAAGGCAAGGGAAAGGAGAAAGAAGAAAGCAGCCATGAAAAGGAGAGAGACTTTGACATAATTCAAATCCAAAGTGATGATAGCGACAATGAGGCCCAAATCCTAGAGACTCTCTTGATCAATAGAGAAAGCCAAATTGATGCTTTGAGGGCAGATCTAGAGAGGGCTAGAAACTTCAATCACTTCTTGAAAATACAAAATAAATAGATGAGTGTCCACATGGCGGTTTATGAGACACGGGCCATCAAATACAAAAAGGAGGCCTCCAAGGCGCAAGTTAGATTGGAAGAACTCATGGGTCAGTTCAATGATAGCGAAGATGAAGATCAGCCCAGAAGAAAGAGGTCAAGGACCATGGGACTCAAAAGAGCCCTTGAGAAACAAAAAGAGGAAAAAGATGCCCTTCTCCAATCTATTCCTCTCACTACTTTGTTCACCCAAGAGATAGCAAAAAATCGAGAAGCATGGCTCGAGAGGGTGAACGATCACTTGGAAAAGAAGTTGGAGAAGTCCAATAGAGATTTGGACCTTTAAAGGAAGATGACCGGGCACTATAAGAAGCTCAATCAGTTTTCCTGGCGGAAATTGAAGGCCACACAGGAAAAAATCAAGGAAGCTCAAAGGAGGCACCCGGCACCAAAAATGAGGAAAGATACCTCAAAGATCCAAATTTTGGCTTCAGCTTCACAGCATGTTTCTACAAACCCTTGAGGGTCATGCTCGCCAAATTTGGGCGAAATTCAACAAGTTTTGGTTTTTTGTCATTTTTGGGTTTTTGGCTAAAACTCATGGGCATTGCCATTTATGTTTGGGGCATCCTCAAAGGATGAAAATGGTATCATTGGATGCCATAATTTTGGGGGCATCTACTCAGTTATTTTCAGATCAATTGAAGATTATTTTCTCCCCCAAAATGGCGAAAAACACTCACTTTTTCCACACTCTGCCCCGTTTATCAGTAAGGTCTATTTTTGGGGGTTTTACACATAGGTCAGTTTTTGATGGACTTATAGTGATAATTTTGGAGAAAACTTAGCATTTTCAGAAAAAAGACATTCAAAGCTTTCCAACGATCCATCACGGGCCTCGTTTCGACATCGTGAAGGCCTCCAAAAGTTGCCAGCAAGACAGAGGACTTTCTACTGATATATTTCTTAAGTATTTTTGTGAAAAATGTACCTTTCTAAAGTGACTTTTCCTCATGTGCGTTTAGCTATTTTTGGGCATGATTAGTTATGAAAAGTCAATATATTTTCATTTTTTAGCATTTTTGAGATATTTTATTAGATATTTTGTGCCTTGGGCTTTGCAAAGCCTCAAGGAAAAAATCAGATATTTTTGATGGGCCAATGAGATTCCAAGTTGCACTAGGAGGTTTTCCCTCATCTTGGCCTATATATTCCATGAGAATTCATTGTAAAAAAGGCTGAAATTGATGAATAGAAGCAATATATGGTTATACAAGCTTGGAAGAAGCACTTGTCTCATGCATTGGATAGTTTCTTGAATGTTTTTGGATGATGAAGGAGGTCTGTTGTTGGATTCCTTGACTTGGTAAAACGGTATAGTGTCCCTATCTATTATGCTTCCTAGTTTTCATTCATAATTCCATGTTCTTGCTTGTTATAAGAGAGTAGAGAATAGATTTGAGACATTCCCTTGGAGGCACCTCAAATTTCCCGTTTCTTTATAGCTTCTATGTTTTCTTCCTTCTTAGTCATATCAAAGAATCCTTGATTGGTCTTTGAAAACTGAAGAAATTTTTTGCTTGTTTCATTTATGGTTTTATGCATGCTAATTAAGTATGATTCATGGTATGCCCTGCTTACTCATGGCTAGTCATAGCTCCACCTTTGAAACCTTTCTTTGATTGTTGATTGTCATTTGTTGAACCAAGGAGGTCTTGTACTGATCTTGCCCTTTGCCTAAAACTATGCAATCTTTATTTCAAAGTGCCCAATAGCTTGAAGTACTATGATTAGGTGTTTCCTCATAGTGATTGGAGTTGTTTGTTTGTCTTAAATGTATTTCCCCAAAGTCTGATAGCCATTTCCTAAAGTTAGAGAGTCATATATCTCTATGCATGGTTTGAATGTTTATTTCTATGCATTGATCAGTTTGTAGTTACATTTCTCATGATGAATGGTTAGCCCTACCATGTTTATGTCAGCGATTGAACTATTTCTGTTGGAAATCCTTTTTTCTTCACAAATTTAGTGTCCATCCCACTCCATTTTACCTAAAGATCCATTTTACCTCAAATCAAATCGGCCCTTCAACAACCTTGTATCACCATCTGAAAGCTTTCTTGACCCCTTCGACCCCATAGCCTAGTTGATCTGACATATTTTTACCTATCTTAGTCTTTGATCAGTTCATCCCTCACAAACCTAAAAACCAAAACCAAACACCTACTTCATAACTAGCCTAAAATTAGAAACACAAGAATCAAAACACATAGATATCCCTTACAGAAATAGAGAGAGCCCTCTCTGAGTCCAGGAAGGCTAGGTCCTTGGGATCCAAAGATTGGTTTGATTTTACACTGTCATTTTGCTTTCCAATCAGCCAAATCACGGGACCCTAACATAATGTCGATCACGGTGGGACTCTGAGTGACAAACAAACTTAGATTCCCTAAAACCTTCAGATACCTTTGAGAATACTATCTTGTGGACTTATCCCACCACTCACTAACATAATGGCGATCACGGTGGGACTTTTCTGAGTTCAGTCTAATCTGAATACCTTTCAAGACTCACAAAAAGCCCCTATTTGAACTAAGCACACCTGCCATTTAGCCACCTCATCACCACACTAACATAATGGCGATCACGGTGGGACTTTTCTGAGTTCAGTTTAATCTGAATACCTTTCAAGACTCATGGAAAGCCCCTATTTGAACTAAGCACACCTGCCATTTAGCCACCTCATTGCCACCCCAACATAATGGCGATCACGGTGGGACTTTGAGTAACAAAAATACTTAGATTCCCTAAAAAAAATTTAGTAGCCTTAGGAATACTATCTAATTGACTTATCCCACCACTCCCTAACATAATGGTGATCACAGTGGGACCTTCCAAGTTAGTGACAATCTAAGTACCCCTTAGTAACTCCTGAAGTCTCAATCAAACTTAGAAAACTTAAGTGTTGTTTGAAGAGTAGAAGCTAGCTCTTTCACCATCTTAGCAAAATGATGATTCAGTTATAGGAAACTCTTCCAAACCTCATAGGCTACACATAAAAACTCAGAAAACCAAAAAACATTCCCAGATTGGATTTTCCCTAGTTATTAGTGGTGGACCATAGCTACATCTCTTCAAAAACAACCAAGTTCCACCTGGAAACTCCACTAGCCTTCAGTAGGCCTAAAAAATCCATAAAAAACCAAAAAATTCATAAACCATACCTTTCTGTTGACTCATCCTTTCCAAAACTTAAAACTTATGGTGCAAAATCTGTGATCAGTGACAAACTAAGTATATCTTAGTGATTTAGAAAGATTCACCTAAACATAAGAGATAAATAGAAATAAACTTGCAAATAGAACCATTAGCTTGTTTAGACATCCCAGAAAACTTTTCAAACCAAGTGGATAACTTCTCCTTGCAAGTATTCATCTCAAATTTTGCTAGAAGACTTTTTCCCGAATGCATCTTTGATATTTTTGTTGGTGGACCATAGTTCTCAAAGAAATCCACCTGGCAACTCCACTAGCCCTCATTTTTGTTTTGACCATCCTTCACATTAGCAAAACCCCTAGAGAGGCCATCCATCCGAAACAATCACAAATACCATCCTCTCTGCACTCTAAATTGGAAATCTGGCTTCACGAAGAATCAATATCAGATCTCATCCAGACCCAAATCCCCCTATCATAGTAGATGACCTAGAGAAGATTTTGTGGCAAGCTTCCGAAACTGGAAACCTAGGTACCGATAGGTCCATCCATAAAGCAAGATTAGTACCTGAACACCTAAAATCCTTGCAGGATTCCCCACTTGACTTAAAATCAGCAAAAACTATTTTTAGAAGAAAGTCACAAAGTAAGGTAAGCTTTGACGATCTTGAGCCCCTAGATTTGCCATAGAGTCCTAGTAGAGAAGGCTCACTTACTATACCCCCTGACTTTCAGCTTCTCCATCACTTTGGCTCCTACCACCCCAGATCTGTTCAAAATCAGATCACTAGCCCAAGTACATCCGCCACACCCATCCAAACCACTACTGTTCAAATCACCTCAGCTCATCCTATAAACCCTCAATTATACATCATACATTAGCTCCCGCCATGGCAGCTTGGTATTCACCCTTGGTGTTGCCACACCCTTTGGCTCCTTTACAAAATGACTATCAATCCAAAATCCCGCACTTTACAGGAGTTGAGGCTACCACCACTCAAAAACATGTAGATAAAATTACCGATGCCTTTGAATACATGGAAATAGAGGACGAAACCATAAGAATGAGGATGTTCACCCAAAGCCTGGGCGGAGAACCCAAAAAATGGTTTAAGAGCTTAACTCCAAATAGAATCCATGATCTCCCAGAACTCTACCAAACCTTCATTAATAAGTGGGAAATCAGAAATAACCCCATTCAAATCTTGTCGAAATATAACAATCTAAAACGAGAAAATGAGGAAAGTGTCCAGGAATACTGGACTAGGTTCAACAGTGTTTATAACGCCCTCCCACCTCACTTCAAACCTCCCCTTGGCTCAGCCTTAGCAAATTTCCCTGAAGGTTTCGACCCAGACATGACTTATCAACTAAGAGACAAGGACCCCCCAACCTTAGAGGAAATGAAAAAAGTGGCCATAAATGCAGAAGCCAATTTAGCTGAAAAGAGAGCTAGGATAAAATCAAAGAAGAAGGTTACATACCATGACGAAGTTTCCCCTTTAGTATCATCCTTAGACCCTAGAATAGATGGCCTGGTTAAAACCATGGTGAAAACGTGGGAAAAAATGAGTGAAAAGACACCTCTTAGGGACAACTAGCCAAACCCTCCAAACAGAAACCAGAACCAAAACTTTACGAGAGAACAACCTCAAAACAAACCGAGGGAAACTGACCAACAAATTAGGCAATCCTTTAATGAAAACTATGTTGAGGAGGATGAGAGGGATACAAAACCCATTGATGAAAATCATTTGAACCTTATAGGTTCTGATAACGAGAGTGAGGTTTACCTCACAGAAGAAGAACAAGCTTTCTTCTCTCCGAATCAAAATGAAACCAACTATGAAGATCTCGAAGATCCTGCTATAGAGTTTTAGAATGCCATAATAGAAGCTCGCAGGTAGTATGATCTCAAGAGTGGAAAAAACCAGGACAACTCTAATAAAGGTAGCTTAGACACTGCTGTTACTAAAACCCCTGATAACATCCTTAAAAAAGCAGCAAATAGCAACAAAATCGTGGTCAAGAAAACTGACCAAAACAAAGATAAATCTATTCAGACAAGTTTTGGCTCAGATTCTCCTAGTACCTCCACCAAGATTCCCGAGATGGCTGTGTCGAACAAAATCCCAAACCAAAGTCAACAAATTAAGAACATAGAGAAAATCATGGCTGAAAAAACTGAAACAAATATATCCAAACTACAAGCGCCTTTAGTTTTGAAGGGAAATTGCCAAAATAAAAATAACCATACCCCTTACTAAACTAATAACTATAGATAGGTATAGATCTCAAATCTTTAAAGTTTTTAACATAGGAAATGAGGCAGACACTTTAAATATGACAAATGACAAACTCGAGCTTTTATTCGGTCCCGAAATAGAAGGTGAAAACCAAGAAGGAACTGTTTCCCCTTTCTATGTAAGTTTGAACATCTGGGATAAGATATTACATAACACCATGTTAGATTCTGGTGCCTCCCATAACCTCATGCCTAAAGAAGTCATGGAGAATCTGGGTCTAGAGGTAAATAAACCTTACAAGGACCTGTACTCATTTGATTCAAGTCGAGTCAGATGCTTAGGCCTAATAAAGAACTTGGGTTTTGCTTTAACACAGTTACCAACAAAAAACCTAGTCATGGACGTAGTAGTGGCCGATATTCCTCCTAAGTATGGAATGCTATTATCAAGATCATGGGCTGCCAAAATACAAGGTAACCTTCAAATGGAAATTTCATTCGCTACCATCCCAGTTTTCAACCAAACTAGGAGGCTGTACCGAGAAAATCACATGAAATACATGGTTAGCAACAAGGATAGGCCAAACAACACTCCCATTTATTCCATTCACTCTAGTTTGTATTCTTTTATCTTATACAATGAAATTGATATAAATGAGCAGATAAAAGAAAATGAAGAGGATCTCAAACCATCAAAACAACACTTCCCATCCTCAAATGAAGAAACTAATGACCAAAGCTCCGAGAAACCTGAAAGACAACTTAGTATCATGTATGAAAAAGAGACTCTTTGGAGTGTAAGCTTTGACGGTTCTTGTGGAAAAACTGGTTTGGGGGCCGGTATCTGGATACACAATACTAATGAAGGTCATTATTTCAGATTAGAATTCCAATGTACAAATAACATTGTGGAATATGAGGCCCTTCTCCTTGGCCTGCACATACTTAAGGACTTAGGCGCTAAGAAAATATCAGCCCAGGGAGATTCAGAACTTTTAATTAGACAAATCAACGGTGAATATTCGGCAAAAAACCCAAGACTAAGAGAATACAGGAATTCAGCTTTAGACATCCTCAAAACCTTCGAAAAATATGAACTCACTTATATTCCTAGGGTTCAAAATAGCCTAGCCAATGAGCTCGCCTTTGCTGCAAGAAATGGCCAAATACCATGTCTAAACGCGCAATACAATATTCAGGTCAAACATCGCCCTACAGTACCAGATAATATTGACCATTGGAAAATATTCAAAGATGACGATCAAATTGATGATTTCTTACAATCTAGGAATGAATTTGAAGTAACCAAAATGGACTTAGAAAATGAAGAAAATAATCCTGGCAAAAATCAAGATCAAGAGCCAAATTTACCTTCTTGGATAGATGTAAACTAGGTAAATCATTCATATGAAACTGAGATAGGAGAGGAAATAGACCAAAGGGAACTTGAAGTCTTACAATGTGAAAATGACACCATACCAAGAGTGCATGCACCTTTAGAGGAATTGTTTGATTTTAACGATGTGGCCAAAAAGCCAAAAATGGAATCTACCGAGGTCGACATAGAAGAATATAACATAGGAAGCCTGGAAGAACCAAGAAAGATCAAACTATCCAAAACCCTACCTCCTCACATAAAACAGAAGTACATCAAGTTGTTTAAAGAATTTAAAGATGTGTTCGCATGGGGATACCAAGATTTGAAATCATACGACACAATCATCATTCAACATAAGATTCCCCTCAACGAAAACCATAAGCCTTTCAAACAAAAGTTAAGAAGAATAAACCCAGTCTTATTACCTTTGGTTGAAAAAGAAATAAAAAAGATGTATGACGCTAGGATAATAGTGTTCCTCAGGTACTCTGAGTGGGTTTCAAATCTAGTATCAGTTAACAAAAAAAACTGGTGAGATCAGACTTTGTATCGATTTCTGAAACCTAAATAGAGCCTGTTTAAAAGACAACTATTCGTTGCCAAAAATGGACCACATACTTCAGAAGGTAGTAGGTGATAAAATGATCTCATTACTTGATGGTTTTTCTGGTTACAACCAAGTATTGGTTTACCCCACTGATCAACAAAAAACGACTTTCACCACACCTTGGGGCACTTTCATGTACGTTAAAATGCCTTTCGGATTGATGAATGCTGGCGCCACATTCCAAAGAGCCATGGAAATAGCCTTATTAGAAGACATAGGTTATTTCATAGTCATATATCTCGACGATATCACAGTATATTCCAAATCAGATGAAGAGCACCTGATTCACTTAAGAAAGGTTTTTAACAAATGTAGAAAATATGGCTTATCCCTAAACCCCAAGAAAGCACTTTTTGGTCTCGAAGAAGGAAAACTCCTAGGTCACATCATTTCAGAAGAGGGAATAAAAATAGACCCCCAGAGAATTGAAGGTATATTACAAATAAGTCACCCCAGAAACATAAAGGAGTTACAATCCTTTATTGGAAAGATTAATTTATTAAGAAGATTCATCCATAATCTTGCCGAACTTCATAGAGATATCACAAACATGTTGAAAAAATAGGTCGGGGTTAAATGGACTACATAAGCCAAAAAATCTTTTGAATTAGTTAAAAAATCCCTAACTGAAACACCGGTACTGATAAGTCCTGATTTTACCAAATATTTTTACATTTTTTCATTTGCCTCGGAACACACAATAGATGTTGTGTTGTTACAAAATAACGCGGCAGGGAAAGAACAACCCATTTCCTTTTTTAGAAAATCCCTAAGAGATGCTCCCTTGAAATATAACATCATGGAAAAACAGGCATTCGCATTGGTAAAAGCACTAAAAGATTTTTGAGTTTACATCTTGCATTCTCATGTCATTGCTTTTTTTCCTAATACCGTCGTCAAAGAACAATTAAACCAAGATCCCGATGGTAAAAGGGGAAAATGGATCGCTATCATCTTAGAATATGACTTAGAAATCCGACCCACCAAACTGGTTAAAGGACAGGGACTTGCAAGACTAATGGCTGAAACTAACCTCCAAGAATTAGATATAAATTTTGTTGATACCTTAGAAGAACATAAAGAATGCACAACCCCTCATGTTGAACAAATGTTTTTAAATTCACCTTGGTATGCAGATATTCTTTATGTGTTATTTTATCTAAATGCTCCTCCGAATTTATCAAAAATAAAAGTAAGATTCCTTAAACAAAAATCTCTTAACTTTTGCATTATAGATGGAGTTATGTATTGGAAAAATCCCACTGGTATGCTGCTTAAATGTTTGCTTGAGTATGATGTAGAGAAAATTATGCACAAAATGCACGAAGGAGAGTGTGGAGGTCATCTCTACTGGAAAACCACAGCGAACAAAATCCTTAGAGCTAGTTATTATTGGCCTACATTATTTCCTGACACTCACAAACTAGTTATGACATGCCATAAGTGCCAAATTTTTGATGGCAAGATTTTTTTTTTACCTTTTCCCTTACATCCCATCATAGTTGAAAGACCCTTCTAGCAATGGGGTCTAGATTTTATTTGGGAAATTCACCGTTCTTCGTCCGCTCAACATAAATGGATCCTTACAGCTATTGATTACTTTACCAAATGGATAGAAGCCATACCCTCCAGGAATGCCACCGATTCAGTCATCATTAAGTTCCTAGAAACTAACATCCTATCTAGATTCAACTGTCCTAGAAAGATGATTACAGATAATGCTGCTGCCTTCTCCTCCAAAAGAATGGTCGAATTTTGTTACAAATATCACATTTAATTAGGACATTCCACAGATTATTACCCTCAAGGTAATGGTTTAGCTGAGTCCTCTAACAAAAGCCTAGTAAACATCATAAAGAAACTTCTGGAACAAAATAAAAAAGCATGGCATGGAAAACTAGTACACGCACTATGGGCTGGTAGACTAACCACCAAAAAATCAATAGTAATGTCTCCCTACCAACTAGTATATGGCATGGATGCCATTTTCCTAACATATTTATGGGTTCCAGTAATGAAGCTATTGCACAAAGTTCAAATAGAAGAAAATAACATGCAAAGGAGGGTAAATCAGACTATCCATTTACAACAAACAAGAGAAGACGTTTACCAAAAGGCTCAATTAGCGCAAGACAAAATAAAACATATTTTTGACAGAAGGACTAAGGAAAATGATTTTCAGATTGGGGACAAAGTGTTAAAATGGGATTCTAGAAGAGAAGACAAAGGTACACATAGCAAGTTTGAAAACTTATGGAAGGGGCCATTGATCATCAACTCAGTTAGCGGAAACAATGCCTTTTTCCTGCAAGCACTTGATGGGAATGAAACTTTTGGAGGTCCTGTGAATGGCAGGACATTAAAGCATTATTTTTGTCAAGAGATCCAATTTTAAATATTTTCAACCCATTGTATATAACATTGTTTGAAAAATAAATCAAAAAATAGAAAATTCAAAAACAATAGAAAAATAGAAAAAGAGGGCGGTTTGAAAAATAGAAAGAAAGCCCCATGTTCAAAAAATAGTCATTCTGAAAGCGCGCAAGTCTAAATGCTGCTACTAGTGCTCAAATGTCTTGTTCAGTTATCTAGCCTAATCATAACTGAACATGTTTTAAATTTATTTGCTGATAAGTTAGTGAGAGGAAAGATAATCAACATTGTGTAAGCTTGACTTATCAAAGAAAATAGATTAAGAAAAGATACTGGTTTCACATGCTCAGAACAGAACCAAAGAGGGAACCAGGGATGAAAAACAAACTATGTATCCTAGCCCTAATTTTCTAGATTTAATTTTATGCAAAATAACATTTGCGTGGATCTTTTCTTTATTGCCACAAGAACATGACAAATCAGACTGCCTAATCCTGATTTGGTCATTTTTCAATTTCATGTTGTAGATTAGAGAATAAAATCCTGTCAAACAGCTTAACCTTGACAGTCGATCCAGCATAGGTAGAGAAACAAAGGTGTTCATCAGCTTAATTTGAACTCCCGACAGATATAAGTGTAGAATTATATAGTGTCATTTTTCAAAAATATTATGTCAAAGGGATACTAGTCCAAATGCACCCGAAAGAAGAAAAAATGTTAGGAAATGTAGCGGGGTAAGAGAAATGTCTTTGATGCTAATCATGCTATCAATTTTCAGAAATAGCATCACGGAAGAAAGAAATTTGCGCCAATAGATAAAGGCACTGGTCTTCAAAGAACCGAGATCTGAAATTCTGGACACCTCTTGAAAAGGAGCTGCCCTCCCCAAATGGAGCCACTATTAGTCATCAATATTTTTCACCTGTTGATGATGACTAGTTTTTAAAGCCAAGTTTTCAAGCAGCTGATCTCCAATATGTCAAATTTGTTAGCTAGAAAACACCCATAAACATTTTTCCCTCCTACCTTTTCAATCATCCCATGATGAGATAAAACCTAATTGTCAGGCCCTATCTAGTCTCAGTCATACAAACTTGTCCATCAGCTCCAAAGAGAATACTCCAAATCTATCCAAAACTTCTCTCCTAAGTTAGGTAGTGGCGCTTTAGGCAATATTCCCTTGGAAAACTATCCTAAAGCCACAAGAATCTCTGTCTAATACCAACCAGTCATAGCTAACCTTCTTATTTTTGCAAGTAAAGCTTGATACACCCTTAAGTCGTGTCACAAACAAGCCTTGATGTCTCTGTAGTGCATGTTTCAAAAGCCAAACTGATTTTAGGTGGATTTACAATGTTTCAATGTATTTTTCAAAAGCAGAAGTGTACCAGTGTTCTGAAAGAAATTATTAAACTTAACATGAGAAGACATCTGCTTCTCATGTGGTTTTGAGCCTGGGATGCAAGTACTAGTCAGAGAGGAAATTCAATGAAATCGTGCAAACACAGTAAAAAAGGTTAGTGACTAATGACTAGCAAGTATTAATCTGCAGATACAGGTCAGGGTTGCCTCTGGTTTCTAAAGATGCATAAGATTATTTTAACAATAGAATACACACCTCAGAGCATGCCTCTCATGACATATTGACAATTTTACACCTTATTACTTACTGTGATATACCAAGCAGAGATGGGAATTAAAAGGAAATATGACACAGTTTGAATAGAGAGATGAAATAGAATCATTATGAAAATTCTCCTCCAAAAATGAGCAGAAGGTTGGGTGACTGTGTAAAACTTCCTCGAAACATGAGCAGAGGGTTGGGTCACTTGTTGTAAAACCTCTTCCAAACATGAGTAGAGCATTGGATGACTGTGTAAAACCTCCTCCAAATATAAGCAGAGGGTTTGGTCATTGGTTGAAAACCTCCTTCATTTAAAAACAGATGGTTGGGAATATTATGCTGGCCTCCTTCATTCAACAAGTAGAGGGACAGGAACAGAGGTGTACCCTCATTCAAAAGGGCACAAAGCTAACAATGCTGCAAACTGCCTAAAAACTTGTTTTAACACCTTTTTCTCCAATAGATGAAACCACTAACACAACAATGGTGTTTCAAGGATTACTTACATGGTTTCTCTATTTGAAAGACAGAGTTGAAATTAGTAGAAAGCAACTGAAGGCTTATGAATAGAAAAATGGTGTTAGAAACAGAGGGAAAGTAGTCGTGTTTTAAAAGGTGCTTACATGAGTTCACTGTTTGAAAGACAGCGTTGAAATCAGTAGAAATCAATTCAAGGTTTATGAGTTGAGAGCTGGGTTAAACATAGGCCAAGTAGTGATGTTTTGATGTTCAAAGAAGCTTTGCTTTTCCTATCCTTGAAGATCTTTTTCAAAACCTCGTCAAAATTGATAAGAAGGTAAACTAAGCCTTGCTTCTGAAGGATACTTTGCAAATAAACACATGGAGACAGTATGTGTGAAAAAGGACATGACAAGTGTTTTAAATTCAGAGACAACACTCAAACCAAATGAAACATACTACTGTCATAAACAAAGACCTTGTTATGAAGCATGTGAAAAAGCCATTGATGTCGCATATGATTGTAGGAAGGGTCTTTAAAGGATTTCCTTTTTGATAAGAAGATGTTTTCCAAACCTAGGTGAATGAAACTAAGTTTTCACCCACATTCAAAGGGAAATATCATTCAAAAGATGCATCTACAATCATTAATATGGTTTTGAGCAAGTTTTCTTTTAAGGAACAGATAAAGGAAAACAATGGCAGTGTTGCTGACTTTGTGAAAATTTTCCTTTAAAGGACATAGATAGAGAGACAGTGAAAAATATTTTAGCCTTGAGATGAATTCTTCGCATTGGGAAGGTTCATATCTATGAAGACTTTCAAAATAGCATCCACAGAATTTTGTCATAAACTTGTTCGAAAATAAGGCTTCATGATGTCGAAAAACGTGATGAAAGGATAAAAAATAGCATCTTGAGTTTTTTATAACAAAAAGATTCTCAAAGGGCATTCAAACCCTTATGAAACAAACACAAAGGTTTTTCAACTTTTTCATCTTTAAAATGCATAATTTGACCGTTGCAAAGTCTCATTTGCAAGTTTCAAACCACAGAAAAACGCTCCCTCGGTTCTTTCATCGAATAAGCAAGCAATTTCAACATTTTTTCAGAGTTTGAGGCCTTGAAACTTGCATGGCGCGACTGGGAGTAGAGATACAAGGGTTCTACGTTGTTGCGCGGTGCGCCTGTAGCGACGCGTGGCGTGCTTGCAGCGCCGTTCACCCACCGCCCGAGGCCGACCCGTCTGCACGGCGCTCTTCTTTGTGAACGTGCCACTCACCCAAACACCTTCAAAAAACTCTGTGGACCTGCTCCAATTAATCAAACAAGGTCCGAAGCCATCTTCAAGTTATTTTCCATTACCCCTTGGTGCATTTGAAATTCTAAGGGGAGTATTGATACCGTGTTTTTCCAAGACAAAAACAATGATTAGAGAGTGGAGTTTTTGGAAAAAAATCAAGGTTGTTTATTGTTGTGGTTGCCAAAGATTGTTACAGTAATAGGTAGGGTTTTTTTTTATCAGTTTAAAGGGCCTTAAATTCTTTTGAGAATAGTGAAAACCATACACAAATTACAAGATAGAAATACACAGTGGTAGAAGTATCCAATCAATTTGAAGAGTGTCTTAAACAATGTTAAAACAGGAGCAGACTTTGTTTAAAACTCAAAGGGGAAAACAGTGGTCATAGTCTGAAAGCTTGTAATATAAAGAGTCCTCTTTTTATGGTGAAACAGTGTAACCTAGTGCAGCCTCCATAGTTACAAAAAATATAGTATGCTGTGAAGGTCTTTTAAATTAGTTGGAGAGTGTTTTGTTTTACTTTGTGAAGAATAGTGAACAACAAAAGAACGGTGTTTGGAGGAAAAAGTGTTTTTGTCAAAACATAAGATGTTCTTTCTTCACCAATAAACCATAAGCACATCTTTTCAGAGTTATTTTCCCAAGCACAGTTATAAGTTGATTTTGTTTCATTTGACAAATACTTGTTGTTTGGCATCAAAGAGGATTAAACAGTGACTTATAAGGAGGACAGAGGTGTGGTTGAGAAAACATTTCAAGGGCCATTTGAGACAGCTTGTTTTTGCAAAGAGTATCCCAAACAAAATGCCTCCCAGGAAGGACAACAGAAGTGGCCTTCATAAGAGGTTTGAGCCTGTTTCAACTGAAGAGGTAAATGCTCATCCATCATTCCTGTTTAACTTTCATGAGGTTGGATGTCTAGAGTTTTGTCAAAGGGTGCAGGAGGTGAAAATCTATTCCCCTTTGACACATATTTGTGCTTTGAGATTTCAAGGGAAACAGTTTCAGCTGGTAGGCTTGGATTTCAAGTTCTCTCCTAGGTCCATTTCCAAGGCCACCAAAATCCCTTATGTCGAAGAGAAGTGGTTTAAACAAAGCCACCTAGACTCAGAACAGTACAAACCTTTTTTGAAGCCTGAGCATAGAGATACATTATAGAGGAGAGGAATAACCTGTTTCTGAGTTTTTACATCCATCTTTCCCTTCTCATATCTGTTGACTAGTTATGCTCTCCTCATGAAGATAATCATGAAATACTTCACTTGCGAGGGAAGATTATCCTGGGTCTATGCTTACCATGTCCGGTTGCTCATGCATTTCACAAGAGCCAAATTGTTAAATCTTCCTTTCTTCCTCTATAGAAGTATTGAAAAAATGGCCTCCATTGTTCATACAAGACCTCCTTCTCAACAATCAGCTTGCCTTTTCCATCATTCCCTCATCAAGGTTATCATTCTTCATCAGCTTGAGAAGAAGGAAATATCTTGGGACACTTTCATTGCACATCCAGATTTCACCATTGTTCCTTCATTCCATGCATCTCCTTCACCTTCCACTCACCATCCTTCACCTTCTTCAAGCAAGCCCATTCCCAAGAGGCTCAAATTTCCCATAATTGAACAAGAAGAAGAAAATGATGAGGAGTAACAACATGATGAAGAGGAGGAACATCATGATGAATATGAACAACAACATGATGATGATGAACAGCAGCATGATGAAACAGGGCAGCAAGGGGAAGAAGGGCAAGATGAGGAGGAGGAACAACATGATGAAGAAGGGCATCAAAGTGAAAAATAGCATAGTGAGGTAGGGCAACAAGGTGAAGAAGAACACAATGATGATATGTAGCACAGTGATGAAGAGCAACGCCATGAACAAACTCAAAACAGTGAGGATGGAAATGATGAGGAAATTGAACATTTTGATGAAGGTATTGGTAGCCCTCACAACAACAAATAAGATGAAGATGAAGCCCAAAACATTGAACGGATAGAGCCTCAAAGTCTTAGAGACAACAAGGGCAAGAATAAAGAGGGCAACCCTCAAAAATACATGCAAAAGGACAGTCCAAGCATTCATGAAGAAACTCAAGACAATTGCAAGGATGATGATGAAAGTAACAAGGGAAAAGAGCCAATAGAGCATGTGCTAGCTTCCTCTCCTAGGCAAGGGGCCATGTTTTCTTCCCCAAAAGTGGCCAAGCCCCAGACATCAAGGAAAATGGTGCCTAAAACTATAACTCCAAATGTTACTAGGGCCCTCCAAAGCAAGGGGAAATTGCCCAAGAAGCCCATTGTCGAATTACCCAAGAGGAGGAAGACCAAGAAGGCTACCCAAAGAAAGGGAAAGGAGAAATAAGAAAGAAACCATGAAAAGGAGAGAGACTTTGACATAATTCAAATCCAAAGTGATGATAGCGACAATGAGGCCCAAATCCTAGAGACTCTCTTGATCAATAGAGAAAGCCAAATTGATGCTTTGAGGGCAGATCTAGAGAGGGCTAGAAAATTCAATCACTTTTTGCAAATAAAAAATAAACAAATGAGTGTCCACATGAAAGTTTATGAGACACGGGCCATCAAATACAAAAAAGAGGCCTCTAAGGCACAAGTTAGATTGGAAGAACTCATGGGTGAGTTAAATGATAGTGAAGATGAATATTAGCCCAGAATAAAGAGGCCAAGGACCATGGAACTCAAAAGAGCCCTTGAGAAATAAAAAGAGGAAGAAGCTGCCCTTCTCCAATCTATTCCTCTCCTTAATTTGTTCACCCAAGAGATAGAGAAAAATCGAGAAGCATGGCTCGAGAGGGTGAATGTTCACTTGGAAAAGAAGTTGGAGAAGGCCAATAGAGATTTGGACCTTGAAAGGAAGATGACCGGGCACTATAAGAAGCTCAATCAGTTTGCCTAGCGGAAATTGAAGGCCACATAGGAAAAACTCAAGGAAGCTCAAAGGAGGCACCCGACACCAAAAATGAGGAAAGACAACTCAAAGCTCAAAATTTTGGCCTCATCTTCACAACATGTTTCTAAAAATCCTTGAGGGTCATGCTCGCCAAATTTGGGCGAAATTCAAGAAGGTTTTTGTTTTTTGTCATTTTTGGGTTTTTGGCTAAAACTCATGGGCATCGCCATTTATGTTTGGGGCATCCTAAAAGGATTAAAATGGTATCATTGGATGCCATAATTTCAGGGGCATCTACTCAGCAATTTTCAGATCAATTGAAGATGATTTTCTCCCCCAAAATGGCGAAAAACACTAACTTTTCCACACTCTGCCCCATTTATCAGCAAGGTCTATTTTTTTGGTTTTTATACAAAGTTCAGTTTTTTATGGACATCCAATGATAATTTTAGATAAAAATCAGTATTTTCAGAAAATAAACATTCATATCTTTCCAACGAGCCATCACAGGCCTCGTTTCGACATCGGGATGGCCTCCAAAAGTTGTCGGCAAGACATAGGACTTTCTGCTGATATATTTCTTAAGTATTTCTGTGAAAAATGTACATTTCTAAAGTGACTTTTCCTCATGTGCGTTTAGCTATTTTTGGGCATGATTAGTTATGAAAAGTCAATATATTTTCCTTTTTTAGCATTTTTGAGATATTTTGTTAGATATTTTGTGCCTTGGGCTTTGCAAAGCCTCAAGGACAAAATCAGATATTTTTGATGGGCTAATGAGATTGCATGTTGCACTAGGAGGTTTTTCCTCATCTTGGCCTATATATTCCATGAGAATTCATTGTAAACAAGGCTGAACTTGATGAATAGAAGCAATATATGGTTATACAAGCTTGGAAGAAACACTTGTCTCATGCATTGGATAGTTTCTTTAATGTTTTTAGATGAGGAAGGAGGTTTGTTGTTGGATTCCTTGGCTTGGTAAAATGGTATAGTGTCCCTCTCTGTTATGCTTCTTAGTTTTCATTCATACTTACATGTTATTTCTTTCTATAAGAGAGTAGACAATAGATTTGAGACATGCCCTTGGAGGCACCTCAAATTTCCTGTTTCTTTATAGCTTCTATGTTTTCTTCCTTCTTAGTCATATCAAAGAATCCTTGATTGCTCTTTGATAACTGAAGAAATTGTTTGCTTGTTTCATTTATGGTTTTATGCATGCTAAGTATGATTCTCGGTATGCCCTGCTTACTCATGGCTAGTCATAGCTCCACCTTTGAAACCTTTCTTTGATTGTTTTATTGTCATTTGTTGAACCAAGGAGGTCTTGTACTGATCTTGCCCTTTGCCTAAAACTATGCAATATTTCTTTCAAAGTGCCCAATAGCTTGAAGTACTATGCTTAGGCATTTCCTCATAGTGATTTGATTTGTTTTTTTGTCTTAAATGTATTTCCCTAAAGTTTGATAGTCATTTCCTAAAGTTAGAGAGTCATATATCTCTATGCATGGCTTGAATGTTTATTTCTATGCATTGATCAGTTTATAGTTACATTTCTCATGATGAATGGTTAGCCCTACCATGTTTATGTCAACTATTGAACTATTTATGTTGGAAATCCTTTGTTCTTCACAAATTTAGTGTCCATCCCACTCCATTTCACCCAAAGCTCTATTTTACCTTGTATCACCATCTGAAAGCTTTCTTGACCCCTTCGACCCCATAGCCCAGTTGATCTGACATATTTTTACCTATCTTAGTCTTTGATCAGTTCATCCCTCACAAACCTAAAAACGAAAACCAAACACCTACTTCATAACTAGCCTAAAATAAAAAACACAAGAAGAAAAACACATAGATATCCCTTACACAAATAGAGAGAGCCCTCTATGAGTCCAAGAAGGCTAGGTCCTTGGGCTCCAAATATTGGTTTGATGTTACATTGTCATTTGGCTTTCCAATCAGCCAAATCACGGGACCCTAACATAATGGAAATCACGGTGGGACTTTGAGTGACAAACAAACTTAGATTCCCTAAAACCTTCAGATACCTTTGAGAATACTATCTTGTGGACTTATCCTACCGCTCACTAACATAATGGTGATCACGGTGGGACTTTTCTGAGTTCAATTTAATCTGAATACCTTTTAAGACTCACGGAAAGCCCCTATTTGAACTAAGCACACCGACAATTTAGCCACCTCATCGCCACACTAACATAATGGCAATCACGGTGGGAATTTTCTGAGTTTAGTTTAATCTGAATACCTTTCAAGACTCATGGAAAGCCCCTATTTGAACTAAGCATACCTGCCATTTAGCCACCTCATCGCCACCCTAACATAATGGTAATTGTTACACCATTTTTTGGTCATCTAACCTATTATCATTAGATGGACCCAAGTACACCATGTAAGACCAATTTTACCCTAAGTAAAATTGCTTTCACTATGTAAAATAACTTAATAAACCACATTTATTAGGTTGTTTATGGTCTAAACAGAAAACCCCAAAAGGAAATATTAAACAAACCTATATTTGTTTGATTTTCCTCATGGAATAATTAATTAAACCATAATTTAATTATTATTCCTAATCATGTTTAACCCAAAACAAAGGAATTAATTAGATAAACCTTTATTTATCTTATTATTTTCTAGGAATAATTATTTAAATCTTATTTAGATAATATTCCTTGTTAAATATGACCAAATCACCCACAAATAATTAAATAAATCATTATTTATTTAAATATCCTTCAACCACTTCCTTAAAAAGATAAATAAATCATTTATTTATTTATTATTAACAAATAAAGGGATTTGACCCAAGTCAAATACTTTTTCCCTCCAACAAATATAATAAAATATTCCATAAAAGGTGGATCTAGATTTGCTTAACATTATTTTAATCATGCACCAAGATCTAGAATGACCCAATATTTTGTTATAAATAGGAGGGGTTTTCCTACCATTCTTCACCTTTTGTTGCCTATTAGATCACTCTGGATCTAAACTCTTGGTCTGACTTTGAGCCATTGTCATTGTCATATTTTCCATTATTTGCTATGTGAGCTCCCTTTGAGTTCTATCTTTGTCTGGGTTTTCTACACCAACAGGAGAGAGAAATGCTAGATCTGAAGTGCTGAGGACTTCCAAGAACCCATCCCATTGAGGAGAATTGGAAACATCTTCTTGTTTTCCTTCCAGGTGCCCTTAATACAAAAAATTCTTTCAAAAAATTGTTCTTGTCTTGTCTATTGGATATATGGAGCAAACCCTTCCTTTTACTGCTTAATGTCTTTCTATGCATAGATCTGGTTTTTTGCAGCTCTTGTCTTGATCAACTAACTGCAGATCTGAAGATATTGGCAGCCACTTTTGATGTTAGGGCTATTAGTTATGAGTAGCTAAAGTGGTCTTTTTTCGTACACATCGACAAAGGATTCATACTAACAGTAATCACGGTGGGACTCCGAGTAACAAACAAACTTAGATTCCCTAAAAACATTTCAATAGCCTTAGGAATACTATCTGATTGACTTATCACACCGCTCCCTAACATAATGGTGATCACAGTGGGACCTTCCGAGTTAGTGACAATCTAAGTACCCCTTAGTAACTCCCGAAGTCTCAATCAAACTTACAAAACTTAAGTGTTGTTTGAAGAGTAGAAGCTAGCTCTTTCACCATCTTAGCAAAATGATGATGCAGTTATAGGAAACTCTTCCAAACCCCATAGGCTACACATAAAAACTCAGAAAACCCAAAAAAATTCCCAGATTGGCTTTTCCATAGTTATTGGCGGTGGACCATAGCTACATCTCTACAAAAACAACCAAGTTCCACCCGGCGAATCCACTAGCCTCTAGTAGGCCTAAAATCTCCATAAAAAACCAAAAAATTCATAAACCGTACCTTTCTGTTGACTCATCCTTTCCAAAACTTAAAACTTATGGTGCAAAATCTGTGATCAGTGAAAAACTAAGTATATCTTAGTGATTTAGAAAGCTTCACCTAAACATAAGAGATAAATAGAAATAAACTTGCAAATAGAACCATTAGCTTGTTCAGACAGCCCAACAAACTTTTCAAACCAAGGGTATCACTTTTCCTTGCAATTCTTCATCTCAAAGTTTGCAAGAAGACTTTTTCCCAAAAGCATCTTTGATAGTTTTGTTGGTGGACCATAGTTCTCAAAGAAACCCACTTGGCAACTCCACTAGCCCTCATTTTTGTTTTGACCATCCTTCACATTAGCAAAACCCCTAGAGAGGCCATCCATCTGAAACAATCACAAATACCATCCTCTCTGCACTCTGAATTCGAAATCTGGCTTCATGAAGAATCAATACCAGATCTCATCCAGACCCAAATACCCCTATCATAGTAGATGACCCAGAGAATATTCTGTGGCAAGCTTCCGAAACTGGCAACCTAGGTACCGATAGGTCCATCCGTAAAACAAGATTAATACATGAACACCTCACATCCTTGCACGATTCCCCATTTGACTTAAAATCAGCAAAAACCATTTTTAGAAGCAAGTCACAAAGTAAGGTAAGCTTTGACGATCTTGAGCCCCTACATTTTCCATAGAGTCCTAGTAGATAAGCCTCACTTACTACACCCCCTGAATTTCAGCTTCTCCACCACTTTGGCTCCTACCACCCCAGATCTGTTCAAAATCAGATCACTAGCCCAAGTACATCCGCCACACCCATCCAAACCACTACTGTTCAAATCACCTCAGCTCATCCTATAAACCCTCATATTGTACATCATCCATTAGCTCCTGCCATGGCAGCTTGGTATTCACCCTCGGTGTTGCCACACCCTTTGGCTCCTTTACAAAATGACTATCAATCCAAAATCCCGCACTTTACTGGAGTTGAGGCTACCACCGCTCAAAAACATGTAGATAAAATTACCGATGCCTTTGAATACATGGAAATAGAGGACGAAACCATAAGAATGAGGATGTTCGCCCAAAGCCTGGGCGGAGAACCCAAAAAATGGTTTAAGAGCTTAACTCAAAAGAACATCCACGATCTCCCAGAACTCTACCAAACCTTCATAAATAAGTGGGAAATCATAAAGAACCCCATTCAAATCTTGTCGGAATATAACAATCTAAAACGAGAAAATGGGGAAAGTGTCCAGGAATACTGCACTAGGTTCAACAGTGTTTATAACGCCCTCCCACCTCACTTCAAACCTCCACTTGGCTCAACCTTAGCAAATTTCCCCGAAGGTTTCGACCTAGACATGACTTATCAACTAAGAGACAAGGATCCCCCAACCTTAGAGGAAATGAAAAAAGTGGCCATAAATGCAGAAGCCAATTTCGCTGAAAAGAGAGCTAGGATAAAATCAGAGAAGGTTACATACCGTGACGAAGTTGCCCCTTCAGTATCTTCCTTAGACCCTAGAATAGATGGCCTAGTTAAAACCATGGTGAAAATGTGGGAAAAAATGAGTGAAAAGACACCTCTTAGGGACAATCAGCAAAACTCTCCAAACAGAAACCAGAACCAAAACTTTAGGAGAGAATAGCCTCAAAACAAACCGAGGGAAACTGACCAACAAATTAGGAAATCCTTTAATGAAAACTATGTTGACGAGGATGAGAGGGATACAAAACCCATTGATGAAAATCATTTGAACCTTATAGGTTCTGATAATGAGAGTGAGGTTTACCTCACAGAAGAAGAACAAGCTTTCTTCTCTCCGAATCAAAATGAAACCAACTATGAAGATCCCGAAGATCTTGATATAGAGTTTCAGAATGCCATAATAGAAGCTCACAGGAAATATGATCTCAGGAGTGGAAAAAACTAGGACAAATCCAAGAAAGGTAGCTTAGACACTGTTGTTACTAAAACCCCTGATAACATCCTTAAAAAAGCAGTGGATAGCAACAAAATCGTGGTCAAGAAAACTGACCAAAACAAAGATAAAGCTATTCAGACAAGTTTTGGCTCAGATTCTCCTAGTACCTCCACCAAGATTCCTGAGATGGTTGTGTCGAACAAAATCCCAAACCAAAGTCAACAAATTAAGAACATAGAGAAAATCATGGCTAAAAAAACTGAAACAAATCTATCCAAACTACAAGCACCTTTTAGTTTTGAAGGGGAAATTTCCAAAATAAAAATAACCATACCCCTTACTAAACTAATAACTGTAGATAGGTATAGATCTCAAATATTCAAAGTTTTTAACATAGGAAATGAGGCAGACACTTTAAATATGACAGTTGACAAAATCGAGCTTTTATTCGGTCCCGAAATAGAAGGTGAAAACCAAGAAGGAATTGTTTCCCCTTTCTATGTAAGTTTGAACATCTGGGATAAGATATTACATAACGCCATGTTAGATTATGGTGCCTCCCATAACCTCATGCCTAAAGAAATCATTGAGAATCTGGGTCTAGAGGTAACTAAACCCTACAAAGACCTGTACTCATTTGATTCAAGTCAGGTCAGATGCTTAGGCCTAATAAAGAACCTTGGTTTTGCTTTAACACAGTTACCAACAGAAAACCTAGTCATGGACGTAGTAGTGGCCGATATTCCTCCTAAGTATGGAATGATTTTATCAAGATCATGGGCTGTCAAAATACAACGTAACCTTCAAATGGATATGTCATTCGCTACCATCCCAGTTTTCAACCAAACTAGGAGGTTGTACCGAGAAAATCACATGAAATACATGGTTAGCAACCAGGATAGGCCAAACAACACTCCCATTTATTCCATTCACTCCAGTTTGGATTCTTTTATCTTATACAATGAAATTGATATAAATGAGCAGATAAAAGAAAATGAAGAGGATCTCAAACCATGAAAACAACACTTCCCATCATCAAATGAAGAAACTAATGACCAAAGCTCCGAGAAACCTGAAAGACATCTTAGTATCATGTATGAAAAAGAGACTCTTTGGAGTGTAAGCTTTGACGGTTCTTGTGGAAAAACTGGTTCGGGGGATGGTATCTGGATACACAATACTAATGAAGGTCATTATTTCAGATTAGAATTCCAATGTACTAATAACATTGTGGAATATGAGGCCCTTCTCCTTGGCCTACACATACTTAAGGACTTAGGCGCTAAGAAAATATCAGCCCAGGGAGATTCAAAACTTGTAATTAGAAAAATCAAAGGTGAATATTCGAAAAAAAAACCCAAGACTAAGAGAATATAGGAATGCATCTTTAGACATCCTCAAAACCTTCGAAAAATATGAACTCACTTATATTCCTAGGGTTCAAAATAGCCTAGCCAATGAGCTCGCCTTTGCTGCAAGCAATGGCCAAATACCATGTCTAAACGCGCAATATAGTATTCAGGTCAAACATCGCCCTACAGTACCAGATAATATTGACCATTGGAAAATATTCAAAGATGACGATCAAATTGATGATTTCTTACAATCTAGGAATGAATTTGAAGTAACCAAAACAAACTTAGAAAATGAGGAAAAGAATCCTGGAAAAAATCAAGATCAAGAGCCAAATTTACCTTCTTGGACAAATGTAAACTTGGTAAATCATTCATATGAAACTGAGATAGGAGAGGACATAGACCAAAGGGAACTTGAAGTCTTGCACTGTGAAAATGACACCATACCCAGAGGGCTTGCACCTTTAGAGGAATTGTTTGATTTTAATGATGTGGCCAAAAAGCCAAAAAATGGAATCTACCGAGGTCGACATAGAAGAATATAACATAGGAAGCCCAGAAGAACCAAGAAAGATTAAACTATCCAAAACCCTCCCTCCTCAAATAAAATAGAAGTACATAAAGTTTTTTAAAGAATTTAAAGATGTGTTTGCATGGGGATACCAAGATTTGAAATCATACGACACAAGCATCATTCAACATAAGATTCCCCTCAAAGAAAACTAGAAGCCATTCAAACAGAAGTTAAGAAGAATAAACCGAGTATTATTACCTTTGGTTGAAAAAGAAATAAAAAGATGCATGATGTTGGGATAATAGTGTCCCTCAGGTACTCTGAGTGGGTTTCAAATTAAGTATCAGTTAAAAAAAAAAACTAGTGAGATAAGACTTTGTATCAATTTCCGAAACCTAAATAGAGCCTGTTTAAAAGACAACTATCCGTTGCCCAAAATGGACCACATACTTTATAAGGTAGTAGGTGCCAAAAGGATCTCATTACTTGATGGTTTTTCTGGTTACAACCAAGTACTGGTTTACCCCATTGATCAACATAAAACGACTTTCACCACACCTTTGGATACTTTCATGTATGTTAAAATGCCTTTCGGATTGATGAATGCTGGCGCCACATTCCAAAGAGCCATGGACATAGCCTTCTCAGAAGACATAGGTTATTTCATAGTCATATATCTCGACGATATCACAGTATATTCCAAATTAGATGAAGAGCACCTGATTCACTTAAGAAAGGTTTTTAACAAATGTAGAAAATATGGCTTATCCCTAAACCCCAAGAAAACACTTTTCGGTCTCGAAGAAGGAAAAATCCTAGGTCACATCATTTCGGAAGAGGGAATAAAAATAGAACCCCAGATAATTGAAGGTATATTACAAATAAGTCACCTTAGAAACATAAAGGAGCTGCAATCCTTTATCGGAAAGATTAATTTCTTAAGAAGATTCATCCCAAATCTTGCCGAACTTCTGAGAGATATCACAAACATGTTGAAAAAAGAGGTCGGGATTAAATGGACTATAGAAGCCAAAAAATATTTTGAATTAGTTAAAAAATCCCTAACTGAAACACGGGTACTGATAAGTCCTAATTTTACCAAAGATTTTTACATTTTTTCATTTGCCTCGGAACACACAATAGTTGCTGTGTTGTTACAAAAGAACGCAGCAGGGCAAGAACAACCCATTGCCTTTTTAGCAAATCCCTAAGAGATGCTCCCTTGAAATATAACATCATGGAAAAATAGGCATTCGCATTGGTAAAAGCACTGAAATATTTCTGAGTTTACATCTTGCATTCTCATGTCATTGCTTTTGTTCCTAATACCATCGTCAAAGACATATTAAACCAAGATCCTGATGGTAAAAGGGGAAAATGGATCGCTATCATCTTAGAATATGACTTAGAAATCCGACCCACCAAACTGGTTAAAGGACAGGGACTTGCAAGACTAATGGCTGAAACTAACCTCCAAGCATTAGATATAAATTTTGTTGACACCTTAGAAGAACAGGAAGAATGCACAGCCCCTCATGTTGAACAAATGTTTTTAAATTCACCTTGGTATGCAGATATTCTTTATGTGTTATTTTATCTAAATGCCCCTCTAACTTTATCAAAAAAAAAAGCAAGATTCCTTAAACAAAAATCTCTTAAGTTTTGCATTATAGATGGAGTTCTGTATTGGAAAAATCCCACTGGTATGCTGCTTAAATGTTTTCTTGAGTATGATGCAGAGAAAATTATGCATGAAATGCATGAAGGAGAGTGTGGAGGTCATCTCTACTGGAAAGCCACAACGAAAAAAATCCTTAGAAACGGTTATTATTGGCCTACCTTATTTCTTGACACTCACAAACTAGTTATGACATGCCATAAGTGCCAAATTTTTGATGGCAAGAAAAAACTTTCACCTTTTCCCTTACATCCCATCATAGTTGAAGGACCCTTCTAGCAATGGGGTCTAGATTTCATTTGGGAAATTCACCCTTCTTCGTCCGCTCAACATAAATGGATCCTTATAGACTTTGATTAATTTACCAAATGGATAGAAGCCATACCCTCCAGGAACGCCACTGATTCAGTCATCATTAAGTTCCTAGAAACCAACATCCTATCTAGATTCAACTGTCCTAGAAAGATCATTACAGATAACGTTGCTGCCTTCTCCTCCAAAAGAATGGTCAACTTCTATTACAAATATCACATTTCATTAGGACATTCCACATCTTATTACCCTCAAGGTAATGGTTTAGCCGAGTCCTCTAACAAAAGCCTAGTCAACATCATAAAGAAATTTCTGGAACAAAATAAAAAAGCATGGCATGGAAAACTAGTACACGTACTATGGGCTGATAGACTAACCACCAAAAAATCAATAGGTATGTCTCCCTACCAACTAGTATATTACATGGATGCCATTTTCCCAACATCTTTAGGGGTTCCAGTAATGAAGTTATTGCAGGAAGTTCAAATAGAAGAAAATGACATGCAAAGGAGGGTAAATCAGACTATCCATTTACAACAAACAAGAGAAGAAGTTTACCAAAAGGCTTAGTTAGCGCAAGAAAAAACAAAATAGATTTTTGACAGAAGGACTAAGGAAAATGATTTTCAGATTGGGGACAAAGTGTTAAAATGGGATTCTAGAAGAGAAGACAAAGGTAAACATGGCAAGTTTGAAAACTTATGGAAGGGGTCTTTCATCATCAGCTCAGTTAGCGGAAACAATTCCTTTTTCCTGCAAGCACTTGATGGGACTGAAACTTTTGGAGGTCCTGTGAATGGCAGGACATTAAAGCATTATTTTTGTCAAGAGCTCCAATTTTAAATATTTTCAACCCATTGTATATAACATTGTTTGAAAAATAAATCAAAAAACAGAAAATTCAAAAACAATAGAAAAATAGAAAAAGAGGGCGGTTTGCAAAATAGAAAGAAAGCCCCATGTTCAAAAAATAGTCATTCTGAAAGCGCGCAAGTCTAAATACCGCTACTAGTGCTCAAATGTCTTGTTCAGTTATCTAGCCTAATCATAACTGAACATGTTTTAAATTTATTTGCTGATAAGTTAGTGAGAGGAAAGATAGTCAACATTGTGTAAGCTTGACTTATCAAAGAAAATAGATTAGGAAAAGATACTGGTTCCACATGCTCAAAACAGAACCAAAGAGGAAACCAGGGATGAAAAACAAACTATGTATCCTAGCCCTAATTTTCTAGATTTCATTTTATGTAAAGTAACATTTGTATGGATATTGTCTTTATTGCCACAAGAACATGAAAAATTAGACTGTCTAATCCTGATTTGGTCATTTTTCAATTCATGTTGTAGATTAGAGAATAAAATCCTGTCAAATAGCTTAACCTTGACAGTCGATCCAACATAGGTAGAGAAACAATGGAGTTCATCAGCTTAATCTGAACTCCCAACAGATATAAGTGTAGAATTAGATAGTGTCATTTTTCAAAAATATTTTTTCAAAGGGATGCTAGTCCAAATGCACCTGAAAGAAGAAAAAATGTTAGGAAATGTAGCGGGGTAAGTAGAAATGTCTTTGATGCTAATCATGCTGTCAATTTTCAGAAATAGCATCATGGAAGAAAGAAATTTGTGCCAATAGATAAAGGCACTGGTCCTCAAAGAAACGAGATCTGAAATTCTGGACACCTCCTGAAAAGGAGCTGCCCTCCCCAAATGGAGCCACTGTTAGTCATCAGTATTTTTCACCTGTTGATGATGAATAGTTTTTAAAGCCAAGTTTTCTTGCAGCTGATTTCCAATATGTCAAAATTTTCAGCTAGAAAACACCCATAAACATTTTTCCCTCCTACCTTTTCAATCATCCCATGATGAGATAAAACCTAATTGTCAGGCCCTATCTAGTCTCAGTCATACAAACTTGTCCATCAGCTCCAAAGAGAATACTCCAAATCTGTCCAAAAAGTCTCTCCTAAGTTAGGTAGTGGCACTTTAGGCAATCTTCCCTTGGAAAACTATTCCTAAATCCAGAAGAACCTCTGTCTAATACCAACGAGTCATAGCTAACCTTCTTATTTCTACAAGTAAAGCTTGAAACACCCTTAAGTCGCGCCACTAACAAGCCTTGATGTCTCTGCAGTGCATGTTTCAAAAGCCAAATTGATTTTAGGTGGATTTACAGTGTTTCAATGTATTTTTCAAAAGAAGAAGTGTACCAGTGTTCCGAAAGACATTATTAAACTTAACATGAGAAGACAACTTCTTCTCATGTGGTTTTGAGCCTGGGATGCAAGTACTAGTCAAAGAGGAAATTCAATGAACTCCTGCAAACACAGTAAAAAAGGTTAGTGACTAATGACTAGCAAGTATTACTCTACAGATATAGGTCATGGTTGCCTCTGGTTTCTAAAGATGCATAAGAATATTTTAACAACATAATACACATCTCAGAGCATGCCTCTCATGGCATATTGACAATTTTACACCTTATTACTTACTGTGATATACCAAACAAAGATGGGAATTAAAAGGAAAGATGACACAGTTTGAATAGAGAGATGAAATAGAATCATTATGAAAAGCCTCCTCCAAACATGAGCAGAGGGTTGGGTGACGGTGTAAAAATTCCTCGAAACATGAGCAGAGGGTTGGGTCACTTTTTGTAAAACCTCCTCCAAACATGAGCAGAGAGTTGGATGACTGTGTAAAACCTCCTCCAAATATGAGCAGAGGGTTTGGTCATTGGTTGAAAACCTCCTTCATTCAAAAGCAGATGGTTGGGAATATTATGTTGGCCTCCTTCATTCAACAAGCAGAGGGATATGAACAGAGGTGTACCCTCATTCAAAAGGGCACAAAGCTAACAATGCTGCAAACTGCCTAAAAACTTGTTTTAACACCTTTTTCTCCAATAGATGAAACCACTAACATAGCAATGGTGTTTCAAGGATCAGTTACATGGTTTCACTATTTGAAATACAGAGTTGAAATTAGTAGAAAGCAACTGAAGGCTTATGAATAGAAAAATGGTGTTAGAAACAGAGGGAAAGCAATGGTGTGTTAAAAGGTGCTTACATGAGTTCACTGTTTGAAAGACAGAGTTGAAATCAATAGAAATCAATTCAAGGTTTATGAGTTGAGAGCCAGGTTAAACATAGGCGAAGTAGTGATGTTTTGATGTTCAAAGAAGCTTTGCTTTTCCTGTCCATGAAGATCTTTTTCAAAACCTCATCAAAATTGATAAGAAGGTAGCTTAAGCCTTGCTTCTGAAGGAGACTTTGCAAATAAACACATGGAGACAGTATGTGTGAAAAAGGATATGAAAAGTGTTTTAAATTCAGAGACAACACTCAAACCAAATGAAACATACTATTGTCATAAACAAAGACCTTGTTATGAAGCATGTGAAAAATCCATTGTTGTCGCATATGATTGCAGGAAGGGTCTTTAAAGGATTCCATTTTTGATAAGCAGGTGTTTTCCAAACCTAGGTGAATGCAACTAAGTTTTCACCCACATTCAAAGGGAAATATCATTCAAAATATGCATCTACAATCATTAATATGGTTTTGAGCAAGTTTTCTTTTAAGGAACAAATATAGGCAAACAGTGGCAGTGTTGCTGACTTTGTGAAAATTTTCCTTTAAAGGACAGAGATAGAGAGACAGTGAAAAATATTTTAGCCTTGAGATGACTTATTCACATTGGGAAGGGTCATATCTATGAATACTTTCAAAATAGCATCCACAACATTTTGTCATAAAATTGTTCGAAAAGAAGGCTTCATTATGTCTAAAAATGTGATGAAAGGATAAAAAATAGCATCTTGAGTTTTTTATAACAAAAAGCTTCTCAAAGGGCATTCAAACCCTTATGAAACAAACACAAAGGTTTTTCGGATTTTTCATCTTTAAAAGGCATAATTTGACCGTTGCAAAGTCTCATTTGCAAGTTTCAAACCACAGACAAACACTCCCTCGGTTCTTTCACTGAAGAAGCAAGCAATTTCAGCATTTTTTTCAGAGTTTGAGGCCTTGAAACTTGCGCGGCGGGCCTGGGAGAAGAGATACAAAGGGTCTATGTTGTTGCACAGTGCACCTGTAGCGGCGCGCGACACACCTGCAGCGCCGTTCATCCACTGCCTGAGGCTGACCCGACTGGGCGACGCTCTTCTTTTTGAATGTGCCGCTCACCCAAACACCTTCAAAAAACTTTGTGGAGCTGCTCCAATCAATCAAACAAGGTCTGAAGCCATATTCAGGGTATTTTCCATTACCCCTTGGTGCATTTGAAATTCTAAGGGGGTTATTGATACCGTATTTTTCCAAGACAAAAACAGTGATTGGAGAGTGGAGCTTTTGGTAAAAAATCAAGGTTGTTTATTACTGTGGTTGCCAAAGATTGTTACAGTAATAGGTAGGGTGTGTTTTTATCAGTTTAAAGGGCCTTAAATGCTTTTGAGAACAGTGAAAACCATACAAAAATTACAAGACATAAATACACAGAGGTATAAGTCTCCAATCAATTTGAAGAGTGTCCTAAACAGTGTTAAAACAAGATCAGACTTTGTTTAAAACTCAAAGGGGAAAATAGTGGTCATAGTCTGAAAGCTTTTCATATAAAGAGTCCTCTCTTTATGGTGAAACAATGACACCTAGTGCAGCCTCCATAGTTCCAAAAAAAAGAGTATCTTGTGAAGGTCTTTTAAATCAATTGGAGGGTGTTTTGTTTTACTTTGTGAATAACAGTGAACAATAAAAGAACGGTGTTTGGAGGAAAAAGTGTTTTTTTCAAAACACAAGATGTTCTTTCTTCACCAATAAACCACAAACACATCTTTTCAGAGTTATTTGCCCAAGCACAGTTATAAGTTGGTTTTGTTTCATTTGACAAATACTTGTTGTTTGGCATCAAAGAGGATTAAACAATGACTTATAAGGAGGACAGAGGTGTGGTTAAGAAAAAATTTCAAGGGCCATTTGAGACAGCTTGCTTTTGTAAAGAGTATCCCAAAAAAAATGCCTCCTATGCAGGACAGCAGAAGTGGCCTTCACAAGAGGTTTGAGCCTGTTTCAACTGAAGAGGTAAATGCTCATCCATCAGTCCCGTGTAACTTTCATGAGGATGGATGTCTAGAGTTTTGTCAAAGGGTGCAAGAGGTGAAGATCTATTCCACTTTGACACATCTTTGTGCTTTGAGATTTCAAAGGAAACACTTTCAGTTGGCAGGTTTGGATTTCAAGTTCTCTCCTAGGTCCATTTCCAAGGCCACCAAAATCCCTTATGTCGGAGAGAAGTGGTTTAAAAAAAGCCACCTAGACTTAGAACAGTACAAACATTTTTTGAAGCTTGAGCATAGAGATACATGTCCATCCATCTTTCCCTTCTCATATCTGTTTACTAGTTATGCTCCCCTCATGAATATAATCATGAAATACTTCACTTGCGAGGGAAGATTCTCCTGGGTCTATGCTTACCATGTCTGGTTGCTCATGCATTTCACAAGAGCCAAATTGTTAAATCTCCCTTTCTTCCTCCATAGAAGTATTGAAAAAATGGCCTCCACTATTCATAAAAGGCCTCCTTCTCAACAATCATCTTGCCTTTTCCATCATTCCCTCATCAAGGTTATCATTCTTCATCAGCTTGAGAAGAAGGAAATATCTTGGGACACTTTCATTGCACATCCAGATTTCACCACTGTTCCTTCATTCCATGCATCTCCTTCACCTTCCACTCACCATCCTTCGCCTTCTTCAATCAAGCCCATTCCCAAGAGGCTCAAATTTCCCATAATTGAACAAGAAGAAGAACATGATGAGGAGGAAATACATGATGAGGAGGAAGAGCATGATGAAGAGGAGGAACAACATGATGAAGATGAACAACAACATGATGAAGATGAACAACAACATGATGAAACAGGGCAGCAAGGGGAAGAAGGGCAAGATGAAGAGGACGAACAGCATGATGAAGAAGGGTAACAAAGTGAAAAAGAGCACAGTGAGGCAGGGCAGCAAGGTGAAGAAGAACACAGTGATGATATGCAGCACAATGATGAAGAGCAGTGCCATGAAAAAACTCAAAACAGTGAGGACGGAAATGATGAGGAAATTGAACATTTTGATGAAGGTATTGGTAACCCTCACAGCAGCAAAAAAGATGAAGATGAAGCCCAAAACATTGAACAGATAGAGCCTCAAAGTTCTAGAGACAGCATGGGCAAGAATAAAGAGGGAAGCCCTCAAAAAGACATGCAAAAGGACAGTCCGAGCATTCATGAAGAAACTCAAGACAGTGGCAAGGATGATGAGGAAAGTAACAAGGGCAAAGAGCCAATAAAGCATGTGCTAGCTGCCTCTCCTAGGCAAGGGACCATGTTTTCTTCCCCAAAAGTGGCCAAGCCCTAGACATCAAGGAAAAGGGTGCCTAAAAATATAACTCCAAATGTTACTAGGGCCCTCCGAAGCAAGGGGAAATTGCCCAAGAAGCCCATTGTCGAATTACCCAAGAGGAGGATGACCAAGAAGGCTACCCAAAGAAAGGGAAAGGAGAAAGAAGAAAGCAGCCATGAAAAGGAGAGAGACTTTGACATAATTCAAATCCAAAGTGATGATAGCGACAATGAGACCCAAATCCTAGAGACTCTCTTGATCAATAGAGAAAGCCAAATTGATGCTTTGAGGGCAGATCTAGAGAGAGCTAGAAACTTCAATCACTTTTTGCAAATACAAAATAAACAGATGAGTGTCCACATGGCGGTTTATAAGACACGGGCCATCAAATAAAAAAAAGAGGCCTCCAAGGCGCAAGTTAGATTGGAAGAACTCATGGGTGAGTTCAATGACAACGAATATGAAGATCAACCCAGAAGAAAGAGGCCAAGGGCCATGGGACTCAAAAGAGCCCTCGAGAAACAAAAAGAAGAAGAAGCTGCCCTTCTCCAATCTATTCCTCTCACTACTTTGTTCACCCAAGAGATAGAGAACAATCGAGAAGCATGGCTCGAGAGGGTGAATGATCACTTGGAAAATAAGTTGGAGAAGGCCAATAGAGATTTTTACCTTCAAAGAAAGATGACCGGGCACTATAAGAAGCTCAATCAGTTTTCCCAGCTGAAATTGAAGGCCACACAGGAAAAGCTCAAGGAAGCTCAAAGGAGGCACCCAACACCAAAAATGAGGAAAGACACCTCAAAGCTCCAAATTTTGGCCTTAGCTTCACAGCATGTTTCTAAAAACCCTTGAGGGTCTTGCTCACCAAATTTGGGTGAAATTCAACAAGTTTTGGTTTTTGTCATTTTTTGGGCTTTTAGCTAAAAATCATGGGCATCGCCATTTCTGTTTGGGACATTTTCAAATGATGAAAATGGTATCAATGGATGCCATAATTTTAGGGGAATCAACTCAGCGATTTTTAGATCAATTGAAGATTATTTTCTCCCCCAAAATGGCGAAAAATACTCACTTTTTCCACACTCTACCCCGTTTATCAGCAAGGTCTATTTTTTGGGTTTTTACACACAGGTCAGTTTTGGATAGACTTCTAGAGATCTGTTTGGACAAAACTCAGCATTTTCAGAAAATAGACATTCAGATCTTTCCAACGAGCCATCACAGGCCTTGTTTTTACATCAATAAGGCCTCCAAAATTTACCAGCAAGACAAAGGACTTTCTGCTGATATATTTCTCAAGTATTTTTGTGAGAAATGTACCTTTCTAAAGTGACTTTTCCTCATGTGCGTTTAGCTATTTTTGGGCATGATTAGTTATGAAAATTCAATATATTTTTATTTTTTAGCATTTTTGAGATATTTTATTAGTTATTTTGTGCCTTGGGCTTTGCAAAGCCTCAAGGACAAAATCATATATTTTTTATGGGCCAATGAGATTGCAAGTTGCACTAGGAGGTTTTCCCTCATCTTGGCCTATATATTCCAAGAGAATTCATTGTAAACAAGGCTAAACTTGATGAATAGAAGAAATATATGGTTATACAAGCATGGAATAAACACTTGTCTCATGCATTGGATAGTCTCTTGAATGTTTTTGGATGATGAAGGAGGAATGTTGTTGGATTCTTTGACTTGGAAAAATGGTATAGTGTCCCTCTCTGGTATGCTTCTTATTTTTCATTCATTTTCCATGTTCTTGCTTGCTATAAGATAGTAGAGAATATATTTGAGACATGCCCTTGGAGGCACCTCAAATTTCCTATTTCTTTATAGCTTCTATGTTTTCTTCTTTCTTAGTCATATCAAAGAATCCTTAATTGCTCTTTGATAACTGAAGAAATTGCTTGCTTGTTTCATTTATGGTTTTATGCATGCTAAGTATGATTCATAGTATGCCCTACTTACTCATGTCTAGTCATAGCTCCACCTGTGAAACGTTTCTTTGATTGTTTGATTGTCATTTGTTGAACCAAGGAGGTTTTGTACTGATCTTGCCCTTTGCCTAAAACTATGCAATCTTGCTTTCAAAGTGCCCAATATCTTGAAATACTATGCTCAAGAATTTCCTCATAGTGATTTGAGTTGTTTGTTTGTATTAAATGTATTTCCCCAAAGTTTGATAGCAATTTCCCAAAGTAAGAGAGTCATATATCTCTATGTATTACTTGAATGTTTATTTCCATCCATTGATCAGTTTATAGTTACATTTCTCATGATTAATGGTTAGCCATACCATGTTTATGTCAGCTACTAAATTATTTATGTTTGAAATCCTTTGTTCTTCACAAATTTAATGTCCATCCCACTCCATTTTACCCAAAGATCCATTTTACCTCAATCAAATCGGCCCTTCAACAACCTTGTATCACCATCTGAAAGCTTTCTTGACCTTATCGACCCCATAGCCCAGTTGATCCGACATATTTTTACCTATCTTAGTCTTTGATCAGTTCATCCCTCACAAAACTAAAAACAAAAATCAAACACCTACTTCATAACTAGCCTAAAATAAAAAACACAAGAAGCAAACACACAGACATCCCTTACACAAATAGAGAGAGCCCTCTCCGAGTCTAGGAAGGCTAGGTCCTTGGGCTCCAAAGATTGGTTTGATGTTACACTTGTTAGCGCCAAATCTACCTAGGCCGAAATGAAGTAAAACTCACAAAACCCGCTACATCAAACCACGCTTAGCCTCGTAGCTAGCCCTACGAGGGCAGGAGAGGGCTCTCTCCGTCAATCTCGATAAAATGAGCAATCGGATGCAAGATGACTTACAATAGGAACTGATTTTAGGCTAGTAAAGAGATAGGTATGTTTGATTTTTTGGTTTTTGGGTTTTCGCTGGAGAAATGGGAAAACAAATTTTGGGTCCGGGTATAAGGTCAGACCTTTGCAGATTTCGAGTTGGGGCAAGGTAGGTGATTGTCTTGATGTTTTTGATTGAATATACGGACAGATTAGACCGACGATGAGCTGAAGAGGGCAAAGAAGAACTTGAATCCTCTCCAAACAGTTGAAAACATATAGAACTAACTGAATTCAAAGGCCGAGCACTGTAAACACTGGATTCAACCTTATTCACTCATTCAATTTTGTTCAGAAGCATATGAAAGAATGGCATACATTTAAACATGAAGAAAATTACAGTAAACAAAGAGGAAACACCATCAAGAACAGAACACCACAAGGATCCCAACAAGTGCCGCAAAACCTCTAATCTTTCCTTAGCCAAAATATGAAATAATATGTACAATGATATCAAAAGTCTCCCAAGAGTCCAACCTGTAGAATGCCTCGTAAATTACAATATATAGATCACTCTAACACCTTCCCCCACCTCTACGGGTCGAATTCCTCCTTCAGGGATCAGTTTCAACAAATTCTAACCATGGAACTACAATCTAGGCAGCTAACAACTTGCCTCTAAAAGAGTGGGAACTGATCCATTTACATGATTTTTACCCCTTTGAGAGTGAATCTTCTAGAATAGATAAACATAAGCCAAATTTACATGCCCAACATACATTTACATCATAAAAACCCAAAAATTCCATCCACAAGAAAAACTAGTCCATACTAGGCGAAAATCTGAGCTGGCAGTTGAAAATTCAGCAAAAATTTAAGTGGGTCGCATTTTTTCCAGCCTGAATTTGAGGTACTTCCCGGCATCCCAATTGAGCTCATGATAGCTTGTTGGAAAGCCCTGGATGTTTACTATCCAACCCAAGTGGAATGTCTGAATTTGGAGCTCATTTGACCCTCCAAAAATTCTTTCTCCCGGAAGTACTTCCTGCTGGTGCAAAAGGTGGCAGCAAGGTGATTTTCATGGTGTTTTTGAGCTCTTTGACCATCCGGATTTTGATGAAATGCTTAGGTAATGTCTGAGGATGCATAATTAACCATGACCAATCCAAAAATGAAAAAATTTCCTCCAGCAAGTGTCCCAAAAAAAAAATGAGCATATGAGGGTGAGACCCACTTAACTAAAAAACCTGTTTTTTGACCCAAAAATTTCAAATGACAAAATTTTCTCCGAATTTGCCCAAATTCGGAGCGGAGGTCCTCCATCATGTATCTTGCCCAGTCAACGAAGCTTCGGCCAAAATCCGAAGTGGATTAGGCCTTTTTCGCCGTCTTAGTGCTTCGCGCAACCTCCTCTTCAGAATCTTCATCCTCGCTTTGTAAACATGCATGCGAGCCCAATAATGGCCTTTCATGTGACGAAGCATGTCTTTGTCTCGATTGGCCTTCGCCAACAATTTCTCCAGATGAATGTTCACATGTGTGAGTACAGTATCTCGGTCAGCTGGTGTCATGTCACCGGGTCTCTTTCGATTCCACTGTCTGTCCTCACGGATTTGGCGCACCTCATAAAATGTGAGCTCATCCTCAAGCTGTTTGTTGCGCTGCTCCAAATAGTTAATCACCCAATGAGCCTTCTGCAATTGGTCTTTCAGCTGGTCATTCTTAGCCCTTTGTTCCTGGATGACTTCCCTCAGCTTCGAGCTAGGAGAGCCCGTATCAACATCAATGACTGTCAAATCTATGTCCCGGGCTCCTGATGGGCCCTCATCATGCATAGGCCTCTTGCCCCTGTCCTTTACCTGCACTGAAGAAGAAGGCGAGACCCCTTCCACATCATGTGGAGATAATACTCGCCTTGTCGATGAAGTCGGCAAGACCCCTTCCACCTCACGTGGAGATAATACTCACCGTGTCGCTGCAAATAAGGCCCTGTGGCCTCGCTGATATGTCTGAACCACAGGAGTGCTGATATGCTCATCCTCGCATGTCCTGGGCTGGTGTGAAGGCTCTCCCGCATCATGAACTATCTCGGGAGGCGGCTGTGGCATTGTGAAAACGTCACGAGAGATGAAATCCTCCCAAGCGATGCCCTGCTATGCCAACTGATGTAACACTATGATCTTGATCAAAGCGTAATGATATATACTCCTATACTGCTTCCCTGGGCTCGTCTTCTTCTGTACAAAAATCACCATCCTCTCTATGTTGCGATATATGAAGTACGGAATGTTCATCATACGTACCCTTGTAAAGTGCATCAACAAACGAATATGGTACGCAAAGAGACGGGCATATCTGCCCTCACAACTAAAATACTGAATGATGAGTTTCATGAGCGGTGCAAACTCATCCCTCGAGAATCTGAAAGGAAAAACTCTGCCCAAGTACTTCATATATCTAGGTTTAATGTATGGCTGATAGTGGAATCTCTCTAAATGCTGACTTTTGTTCCATTCCTCGCCCATATTTGGTATGCCAGTGGCTTGAGAAATAGTCAAGGGTGACAGAATGAAATCAACCCCGGCAAGATTTACACGGCCATCCCATAAATGTAGAACAAACAGACGAGCTAGTTCACGATGAAGATGGGTTTGCGCAATCATCTCACAAAATCGAAAACATGACAGATACCGAAAAAAATCCATTGCTAGTGGACATGCTTGCAACTGAGCCAAAGAAGTAGGCTCCTCTCTGCGATGATCACCACCTTTGACAACTCTGTGAGGCCTCCGTGGCACATTACCTTCAGTCGTGGAATCACTGTCTGACTCCTGCTCATAAACTGACTCTGTTTCTGACATGGCTTTGAACAAGATATTGGCAATATGTATACTGATATAGATGCAGTGAAAACAAAGTTATAATGTATGTTTCAACACCCAATAGATATCTCCCACTTCCAAAGTATCATAAGGAAACAAACAGTAGTAATAGCTCTGTTTTAGGTGAATTGAGATAAAAGAACAGTCTCTGTTTTAATTGCAAGTGAATTTTGACAAATGGTAGCGTGCAGCCTTTAGAATGCTGGATAAAATTTGTCAAATGGAACAATGAATATAAGACTGTGTTTGTCAATGGGAAGTGGGACAGAATGTGACAATGATCACCATGAAACAAAAGCCATGAAAGTGGTAAAACAATGATGATGACAACAGTGGCAGAATGAGTGTGAGGGCAGCGAGACTTTGACAATATATGCAGAGGTGTATATATCAATCATACAAGGTGGAAAAATACTCATAAAACCATCCATATATATTTTAAAACCCCGAGGAACAAAATCGCCATGAATGTAGGGTTTTACTCTTCCATTCAAATGTTTAAAGTTTTCAAGATACCACCAACACATTAAAATCTACCGAGCAATAGTTTAACCCGTTTGAAGGCAACTCGGAGATGATTTAAAAGGAAACCGGGCGCCCAACGCAACTTTTCCGAACTCGTTAGCAAGTGGGTCGCTTGCGGCGGGGTCGCATGCGTTATAATTTACACTCTGAGAAACTTCGCCCAGTGGGTCGTACTTACCATGGGCCGTTTGCTCAAGTGGGTCTCACGACCTCCAAACTCTGTCAACAATGCTCCAAAACTCGATTTCGGCCTCCAAGCTCCAGATTTCGACTTCTATGCTGCGGATCTTTGCAAATGAACTTGTTTGCCTTTTTATACATGATGTAAATATCTTTCACAATCAGATTTGATTCAAATCTATTTGATAACCCACATTACAATGTTTTTTGCATTTTCACATTTGGCTTTTTAATACAATATCTCTCTTTTGGCTTTTTTGAGTTTTGAATTGATGATTTTGTTGTCTCTTGCAGGGGTATGGCTCTTTAGCTTAGGAAAAGATCAGAGGCTTGCAGTGAAACTTCTTCTTGGTGAAATGAATACAATTTATTACAAAAATAGAATTAGACAATTTCTGGTTTCCAAAATAGAGTTTTGGACTAGAAATGTCTTCAAATGCTGATGATAATAAAAAAAACATGAAATCAAACTTATGAAACCATCCTCATAGCCTGTGGGCTTTATGACATGTATGAAAAAGACTCGGAAAACCCTAGACTCTAAGACTAAAGACACTTATTGACATTTAATGACCATAAATGAAATGATGATGATTTTGAGTGATTTTTGAGAAATTTTTTAGATAGCCCTGCAGGTGCAAGCATGAGGAAACATAAGACAACAGACCCCCTCGTCAGTCAATGGCATGCTCCTAGCGAATCGCAACGAAGTGGAACAAGCGAGACACCTAAGAATGAATATGCAAAAAACGAAATGATCACTGACGGAGGGCTGTAAGGACCGACTCTAACAACACTGTCATTTGGCTTGCCAATTAGCCAAATCATGGGACGCTAATAGAATATTTTATTATATTTGTTGGAGGGAAAAGGCATTTGACTTGGGTCAAATCCCTTTATTTGTAAATAATAAATAAATAAATGATTTATTATTATTTTAAGGATGTGGTTGAGTAATAATCAAATAAATAATTATTTATTCAATTATTTATAAATGATTTAGTCAAATTTAACATGGAATATTATTTAAATAAGGTTTAAATAATTATTCCTAGAAAATAATAAGATAAATAATGATTTATCTAATTAATTTCTTGTTTTGGGTTAAATATGGCCAGGAATATTAATTAAACTGGTGTTTAACTCATTATTCCTTAAGGAAAATTTAAAAAAAATATGGATTTATTTAATATTTCCTCATGGGGTTTCCTGCTTAGACCATAAACAACCTAATAAATGTGGTTTATTAAGTTATTTCACATAGTGAAAGCAATTTTACATAGGGTAAAATTGGTCTTACATGGTGTACTTGGGTCCATCTAATGATAATAGGTTAGATGACAAAAAAATGGTGTAACAATCCCTGCCTTTTGATGAGTTTGGTGGGCTTGATCTCTAAGTCATATTCTAAAATGGTAGCAATCCACTTGCCCCTTTTACCATCAGGGTCTTGATTAAGTATATCTTTGACAACCGTGTTTGGGACAAAGGCTATGATATGTGAATGAAAAATATAAACTCTAAAATCCTTCAAAGCTATGATTAAGGCAAAGGCTTGTTTCTCCATAATGTTATACTTTAGAGGGGCATCCCTTAAGGCTTTGCTGAAGAAAGATATGGGATGCTCTTGCCCCATGACGTTCTTTTGCAACAATACTGCTGCCACAGTATGTTCAGAGGCAAAGGAGAAAATGTAAAAGTCCTTGGTGAAGTCAGGGCTGATTAAGACTGGTGTTTGTGTGAGTGCTTGTTTTACCAGCTCAAAAGATTGTTTTGCTTCCATATTCCACTTCACTCCTACTTCATTTTTCAACATATTCGTGATATTTATTAGGAGCTCAGCAAGGTTAGGGATGAATCTTCTTAGGAAGTTAATATTTCCAATGAAAGATTTCAACTCTTTAATGTTCCTAGGATGGATGGTTTTTAAGATGCCTTCTATTCTTTTGGGATCTATCTTGACTCCTTCCTCAGAGATGATGTGACCTAAGAGTTTTCCTTCCTGAAGGCCAAACAAATTTTTCTTAGGATTTAGGGACATGCCATACTTTCTACATTTTTCAAATACTTTTCTCAAGTGGACTAAGTGCTCCTCATCAATCTTAGAGTAGACAATGATGTCATCAAGGTATATGAATATGAAGTAACCTATGTCTTCTGAAAAAGCTATGTCCATTTCCCTTTGGAAAGTAGCCCCTGCATTTATTAAATCGAGTGGAATTTTAACATACATGAACGTACGCCAAGGTGTAGTGAAAGAAATTTTAAGTTGGTCACTTGGAAAGACTAGAACTTGGTTATAACCTGAGAAGCCATCTAGTAATGAGATTCTTTGTGAACCAACTACTTTTTGGAGTATGTGATCCATTTTAGGTAAGGGGTAATTGTCTTTCAAGGAGGCTTTGTTCAAATTTCTGAATTCAATACAAAGCCTAATTTCCCCGGTCTTCTTCCTAACTGACACAAGGTTGGACACCCATTCTGAGTATCGGACAGGGACTACGATCCAGGCATCGTACATATTTTTTATTTATTTCTCAACTGAGGGTAACAAGAGGGGGTTTATTCTTCTCAAATTTTGTTTAAATGGTTTCTGATTTTCTTTGAGAGGAATTTTATGTTGGATGATTTTGGTGTCATAGGATTTCAAGTCTTCATACCCCCAAGCAAACACATCTTTAAATTCTCTAAAAAGCTCAATGTATTTCTGTTTTGTGTGAGATGGGAGAGTTTTGGACAGCTTGATTATTTTGGGCTCTTTCATCCCTCCAATGTTACACTCTTCTACATTTGTTTCAGTGGGTTCCATCTTGGGTTTTTTAGCTACATCATTAAAATCAAACAACTCTTCTAGGGGTGTAAGGCCTCTTGGCAAGGTGTCATCTTTGTACTGCAGAATTTCAAGTTCTCTTTGATCTGATTTATCAAATACTTCTGTAACACAAGGGTTTTGAAGGTGGTTTATATCATCATCAAATGGAAACTCTATTTTGGGAGTTTCTTTTTTAGTAGACTTATTTATTTCAAATCTCAAACTATGTTTTGTGCTTGAAAAATCATTTCTAGATTGCAAAAAATCATCTATTTGGTCATCATTGTCAAACACTTGCCAATGGTTCAAGTTGTCCAGTACAGTAGGCCTGTTATTTATTTTGATGAGGCATTGATTATTTTCATGAGGTAAATAGCAATTGCTCGCAACAAAGGCAAGCTCATTGGCAAGGAAGTTTTGGGCCCTAGGGATGAAAGTAAGCTCATATTTCTCAAAGGTTTTGAGAAGGTCTAGGGCAGCATTTCTATATTCCCTTAACCTAGGGTTTTTGGTTGAATATTCTCCCTTAATTTGATTGATGATTATTTCAGAATCTCCTTGGATCAAGATTTTCTTGGCTTTGAGATTTTTAAGTAAGTATAGACCAATAAGGAGGGCCTCATACTCTACAACATTATTGGTGCATTGAAAATATAACCTATAGGAATGGCCTTCATTGGTGTTTTCGATCCAAACACCAGCCCCTGATCCGGCCTTACCATAAGAACCATCAAAGCTCATATGCCAAAGGGTGTCAATTTCAGTTTTGTCAATGTTCTGTACTTCGGGGCTGCTAGAGTTCTGGGAGTCATTTTCCTGATTAGAGAGCTGGTTTGATTGTTCTGGGGAACTTAGTTCTCTCTCATTGTCATTCACTTGTTCACTTATGTCATTTTCATTGTATAGGATGAAGGAGTCGAGGTATGAGTGAATGGAATAAATTGGTGTGTTATTTGGCCTATGTATGTTACTCACCATGTATTTCATGTGGGATTCCCAGTACAATCTTCTTGTTTGATTGAAGACTGGGATGGTGGCATAGGTCATGTCCATTTGAAGGCTACCCCGGATTTTGGCCCCCCATGATCTAGATAAAAGCATGCCATACTTTGGGGGGATGTCAACCACAACTATATCCATGAGTAGACTCTTAGTGGGGATTTGTGCCAGATTGACACATAGATCCTTGAATAGGCCCAAACACTTAACCCTACTGGAATCAAAAGAATACAAGTCTTTGTAGGCCTTTGTGATTTCTAGGCCCAATCTCTCCATCACAACCTTTGGCATGAGATTGTGTGAGGCACCGCAGTCTAGCATAGCATTATGCAGAATTTTTTCATGTATGTTTAGACTGACATAGAAAGGAGGGAATTCTCCTTCTTGATATCTTCCTTCTACTTCAAGACCAAACAATAGTTCTAGTTTATCATTAGTTAAGTTCAAGGTATCAGTATCCCTGCCTATGTTTAACACTTTGAAAATCTAGGATCTATATACCTCTTGGGTTACCAATTCAGTGAGGGGTATATTTATCTTGATTTTGGCAATCTCCCCCTCAAAACTGAAAGGTTCAGGTGTCTTTATTGCATTTACATCAGTTTTATCAGCCATGAACTTTTCTATATTTTTAATTTGCTGATTTTATTTGATGGTTTGGACAATAAGGTTTTTTCAGGGCCACTATTTGAAGTACTAGGGCAGTTTGAATCATTACTAGGCTGGCTAGTCTTTTGCTTGTTTAGTTCAGTTTTCTTAGCCATAGTATTTGTGTTTTCTGTTGTCTTTTTAGGGATAGGTTCAGAGATTTTTCTAACAGCAGTGTTTGGCTGATCTGTTTTAAGAACATCTTGACTCTTCTTGCTCCTAAGATTATACTGCCTATGGACTTCCATTATGGCATTCTCAAATCCTAATCTATAGTATTCACAATCTTCATATGATTTCTCATTTGGTTTTGGAGAAAACATCATTTGTTCTTCTTTAGTAAGGAATGTGTTATCCTCATCATCCGAACCTATGACATTTACATGGTCTTCTTCCAACTGCTTAGTCTCTCTTTCTTCTTCATCTACATAGTTGTCTTGGAAAGGGGGTCTGATTTGTTGGTCACTCTCTCTTTGTCTGATTTGAGGAGGGTCTCTTTTAAAATTATGGTTTCTATTTCTGTTTTGAAGATTGGCTTAATTTTCTCTAGGAGGTTTTCTCTCATTCAAACTTAATTTTTCCATCATCCTCTCCATTGTCTTAACTATGGAGTCAAGTTTGGTTTCGGAAGAGGAGGGTGCAGGTGTTGTGTCATCTCTATAAGTCACCCTTTTTTTTGATCTCACCCTAGCCCTTCTCTCAATCAAATTGACCTCTACACTTACAGCCCCCTTTTGCATTTCTTCTAGAGTTAGGTAATCTCTCTCCCTTAGTTGATAGGCCATATCAGCATCAAAGCCTTCGGGATATTTTAATAAGGCCAAGCCTTCGGGAGGTTTCATGTGAGGTGGGAGAGTGTTGTAAACACTGTTAACCCTAGTGGAGTAGTCATGAACACTTTCTCCCAGATTTCTCTTAAGATTGTTATACTCGGAAATAATTTGGAGGGGGTTATTCTTGATTTCCCATTTGTTCAAAAAGGTTTGGTATAGAGTACGAAGATCAGGAATGCTATTGGGAGGTAAGTCTTTAAAACATTTCTTGGGTTCTCCCCATAGGCTCTGAGAAAAAATCCTCATTTTTATGGTTTCTTCTTCTATCTCCATATAGTCAAAATCATCATTAATTCTATCTACATGTTTTTGAGCAGTAATGGATTCAGTCCCTAAGAAGTGAGGGATTTTGGACTGATAGTCATTTGGCAAAGGTAATAGTGGTTGTTGTAGAGCCAGTGGAGCATACCAAGCTGCCATGATGGGAGGGAAAGGAAACAAAGGCTGATTTACAAGGGGAGGATTTGTGAGAGGTGGAGGAGGATGGAGTGAGGTGGTTTGCACACTGGTGTTATGGATGGGTGTAGCTGAGGTACTTGGACCGGAATACTGATTCTGAGTAGATTTGAGATGAAAAGGGCTGAAGTGATGTAGAAGCTAAAAATCAGGTGGAGTGGAAGGAGAAGCTTCTCTACTACATCTTTGCTGCAAAACTATGGGCTCAAAGTCAGCTTGGTCAACCCTACTTTGTGACTTGGTCCTAAATAGGTTCTTGGAATGGTGTAAATCAAACTGAGGATCTTGTGAAACTGTAAGGTGTTTCGGTGCAGAAATTTCTCTATGGATGGTCCTAACAGTGTGTGAGTTTCCAGCTTTATGATTTTGCCACAAAATCTTTTCTGGGTTATCAACTACGGTAGGAATATTTAGGTCTGGGTGTGATCTGGTATAGATCCTTCGTGAAGCCAGATCTCTTTATTCACACAAGGTATAACTAGGCCTTAAAAATTGTTTTGGACTGATTTGACACAATCCTAGAACAACCTATGGGACTAGTGGGGTGAGGAAGGCCTACTGGAGGCTAGTGGAGTCGCCAGGTGGATTTTTTTGAAAATTTGAAGATATGTATACAATGGTCCACCACCAAATTCTTGATAAAAAATCAATCTAGGGAGTACTTTTGGGTTTTTAGTTTCTTTATGCAGCCTTAAGGTTAATGAGTATCCCCTAACTAAGTCATTATCTTGCTAGGATGATGAAGTAATTAGTTTCTACTCTGGCTATGGATTGGTTTTTAAGTCAAACTAGGGATGTATATGAGTCTATAAGAGTTTTTCATGCTACTATGAACTTTTTCCCACCATGATCGCCACTATGTTAGCTCCCCGTAATTTTCTAGATTGATTGAGATACAAATTGACAAGGGTAACATCAAACCAAGCTTTGGAATCCAAGGACCTAGCCTTCCTGGATTCGGAGAGGGATCTCTCAATGTGTGCAAAGATGTGCAAAGATATGTCTTGTTTACTAATTAGGGTTTATTTTTAGGCTAGATGTTAAGTGCGAGGTATTTTGATCATTTTTGGTTGGGTATGATACTTTGATAGATTTTAGATAGGAAACATGGAAGATTGTTAAGTCATTGGGCAATGGAGTCAAACAAGGTCATGAATGAGTTCATCAATGGTGTCAGAGCATTTGCAGGGAAATTTAACTTGGTTGGTGGATCTTTAAGGTTGTGAAGGATCATGAGATGGACATTAAAGATTGAGAACAACAAACTAATAAAAGGCCGCAACCGAATCCTTTATATACTTGTAAACTGAGGGAGTTTAGAAAATTGATAAGAATAGAAAGAGAATCAAAGGCATAAGAAGAACCTAATCCATTTGATTTTAGATTGAAAAGAGATAATTAACCAAGACAAAAATTCAGATAAAAACTTAGAAAGATAAGAAACTTATTCGACTTTTAGAGCTTTTATCATCTAGAGTAGAAAAACATTTAAGATACACAAGTAACTATAACCATAGAAGAAGAGAAAACTCTAACATCCAAAGTTATAGCTATAAGGTTTCCTTAAAACAAACTTAGCTAAGTGAAGGCAAAGAGCATAATTTTAAATAGGATTTTTTGACAAACCCAGACAAAGCTGCTTTAAAGAGATGATTCCAAGAACAGAATATTTCAGTGGCAAAAATATGCAGGGCTAACCATAATCATAATTGATGCTAACTGATCTAAATTATTCAAGAAATGGACAAACTAACAATTTCTTAGAGAGCAAGAGATGGATTCCCTAATATAAATCAGCAGAAGAAAACATTAAGGCAGTAAAGGACAAACAAATTTAAGATGCCATTATAAAACATTTCTTAATCTAAATTCTTTGTCCTACTCCAACATAGCAAGATGGAAAACATAATGGAAAACTAGAAAACATAAACAAAAGAAAACTTCACCATCAACCAAGCCTGTAGATCTTGCAAGAAATCCTTCTCCATCAACAAGCAAATCATATCATGCATGAGTTCCAAGACATCAATTTATCTTCAAAGAGCTTCAAAGGACTATGTATTATTCTAGCATTAGTCATCAAAATCCAACATTTACAATGAGTTCCAATGCAGTATTTATACTGCAAATGAGGAGGTGGAACTCTTCTAGGGTTCAAAATGTTATTAATAACAGAGTAAATACGTTCCTAGCCTTGAAAACCATACAAGGCATAAAGTAATAATATCTGCAGCTACTTCTCTATTTAAATAACTTTGTCTTAACTACTGATATAAAGATAGGTGGAAAAGATTGATTTTAAGGCTTTATCTTATCTTTACAATAACTGTTCTGACAGTTTAAAATATATTCTTTTGTGTAATAACTACTTAATTGGCTTTATGGATAGAAAGTAGGCTCAATGTGTCAGTTAGATATTTCTAAGGAAATAACTGCTCTTTGTTGATGTATTCGAGGCCTTTTCGCCTAATTTTCCTTCATTTCATCACTAAACAATACTTTTGGCATGATTCTGCTTTTGTTCTTCATAATCCATATTTCTGGCTTTTTTTCCTTTCTGTTGACTGTTTGATCTTTAATTTACTTGTCCTTAATTGTGCTTTATCCATTATCTTTATGCTAATCCTCCCTTTTCTTTGATTTTTTTGATTAAGCCTTTAATCACTCTGTTTTATTGCTTGCAAGGGTTTCTTTGGAATTTTGGAGGGTTTTTGTGATTGCATCGATCAAATGCTCAGAATCAAACCTTGTATCTCCCATATTTCTTGTTAGAACCCTGAGGATTGTCATCGTGGGAATTTTCAACTTAGATATTGCTGTGGGCAAGCCTGTAAACTTCAGGTTTCCATTAAACCTGCACTCAAAAATAAAACATATTATGAAAACCTGCATTTTTTGGATAAACTGTGACTAGAGGCTTCGGGATGGGTGTTGGAGCATTTTCAGAGGAAGGGGTTATTGCAGGAGGAGGTTCCATGGCAGAATCCTGAAAAAACAAGGTTAAATTCAAATATCGGCACAAAAATGAGGAAAGCGGTTTTGAAAAAACCAGAGGTGGTTTTTGCATGGGGTCAGAGCGGTAAACGATTTTCCACAAATCGAATGCAATAAGAATCAATGATCGACACGTGGCTTCGAGAAACCACCCATTTCACATGCAAGATGCACGGTGGGAAGCTTTGGAGAGATCGGGCGTGAAGATGATCGCTGGCCGTCAGATCTGAGAGTGGTAGATCTATGGTTGTGGATGAGTGCGAGGGGAGATAATATGGGCGGAGGAAACATATGGTAGGGCCGGGGTGACGTGGAGTAATGTTTGGTGGAGGAAAAGCGGGAGGTGATGCGAGGATCATTGATCAGGAAAGATCAACGAATCAGATTCCATGTGGGATTTGACATATATGGAGGGGAAATACAAAGGAACCTGCCTTTTTGTAAGGGGTGCGAGGGTAGAAAACGGTAAGGGAAGGAGGCTTAAGGAACGGGGAAGGTAGGGTCTCATGGAAGAAATAGGAACTGGGAGAGGAGGGATAAGGGGCTGGGGATTAGCGCAGAAAGTTAATGGCCATCGGATCTGGAGAATATTGATGACTGAGATCAACTATGGGGGGACTGGGGGGTATGGAAGGATCTCACTGGTGGGTGCCTCTGCAGTGAATGGGAGAATGCGGGTCGTTGGATTGGGAAACGATCAATGGTGGAGATTTAACTACGGGGGGGACTAGGAGTATGAGCTACCTTGGTTGGGTGCCCCTGCAGTGAACCTGTGCCATCCGATCTTGGAGATCGATGGCTGTGATTGAATCAAGAGATCAGAGTTTTTAAAATATGGTGGATGAGGGATCAGGGGGATGGCGAAGTTGCGATGAAGCGAGGGCCGTTAGATCTTGAGGATCAACGACAGAGATTAAATCAGGGAAAGGCAGGTAGAAGGGGCTGTTGCAGAGTGAAATGAGAAATGCGAGAGTGCACTGGCCATTGGATCTAAAATATCAACAGTCCATATTATATCGTAGATGCGCAAAAAGAATGAAAGGGGTAGAGGGAGGCAGAGAAGCAAAGGAATGATCACTGTTGGATCTGGAGGATCAACGATTAGGATTTCATCGCAGGGAAGTGGGTAGAATGGAAAGGCAAGGCAAAGTCCGATGCAATGTACGATGGACGATGTGATATGCGATGGAGAAGGTGAAATGCGAGAGCCATCGATCTAAAACAGGATCAACGGTGGAGATGCGATTGGGATTTCGCATCGGCGACGAACTCCTTTTAAAGGGAAAAAGGTTGCGGGGGCCGACGAATAGCTGAAATGTCAATGGGCCAATGCGTCAATGGGCCGATGGGACGATGGGATGATGGGATGATGGACTTGGTCATAGAGCGCAGTCTTATGGCAGAAAAAGTGGCTAGGGCTTAGCCGAAAGGCGCTTAAAGCCTTATGCTAAAAAAGGAATGTTTAAGGCCAAAATGAAGGTTTTTTTAGCCTTTTCAAGGATTATGATAAGTGTAAAAAGGAGGTTTAAACCATTATAAATGGGTTTTAATGGTTTAAAGGGGTAAATGAAAGGGATTAAAGGGTTTTTTCAGAGAAAAATGATTGATTTAGTTAAGTGAGAATGAGTGGGAAAAATGAATGAAACAGGCTTAGGAAATAGTCTCTTTTGGTATCAGCAGGGCAACTTTAGAGCCTTTGATTGAAGATTTTCAGTGGATTGGTAGACTTAGGATAAAGAAAACAGTGGGCTTTCAAGAACTCACAAATTTTTTCATAAAAATTCATTTCTTGAAAGCTTAAGAACCTTTTTAGCCATCATGAGATATAACAAAAATTATAGATGGCTAACATATTCCAAGGATCTTTTTACATGCATGATCTTGGATGGCTAGTTGCATGAGGAGGGATATTCAATCAGAGATGAGGTCATCTACTATCGTGGTAGGATATTCTTTCCTAGAGCTTGCAAGCTCAAGGGGAAGTTGCTACAAGTAGCACATATGTATTTCATTTTCAGCCACACACTTTCTATGAGAGCATACCACACCATCATGGAGGGCTATTTTTGGATGGGCTTTGAGGAGGACATATATCAGCATATGAGGAGATGCATGGATTACATAGAGATGGAGGAGTTAGCATAGCCACCTCTATTCTCTTTGAGGATGAGAGGGGACTCATTTATGAGCCACTCCATTTGTATGAGCAGAAGATATGGTAAGGGTATTCATTGTTGTTTACATGATCATTTTTATAATGTATATATGTATCCCTTAACCATACATGTGCAGGATGATGCTCCAAGGAGGAGCATTCTTTCTTTAGAGATTCATGGTCTAGTTGAGGCCATAAGAAGGATTTATGGGCATTCCCTAGGAGGACTTAGGGAAGAGATATATCATGGAGGACATGCTCTTTGTACACCTTACATCATTCACTTCCTCCATACTTATGAGGAGATTGGAGCAGTAGGAAAGTGGTTTAGAAGCCACTTATTTTATCAGTATCTATTGCAGTTGAGGGTCAAGCTGTGCTGGTTGCATTTGAGGGACCATTTTCATTCTCATTTGTTGCATATGGCAGAAAGTATGATTCTCATTTTTTCTCCCTATGGTTTTATTGTTTCCGTCTTTATGAGGAGCATGCTTGGGAGAGAGACACATTGGGTGAATGTGTCCTTTGAGGGAGAAATTCCTCACACTTTTTGCACTACATGTTCTAAGAGGAACATGGGAGATGATATGGTCACTAGAGCAACACCTTTTATTCCTTATGAGGTGAGCCATATGATGGAGATGATGCCATATAATGATGACTTCCAACTCATCATATATGGAATGATTTAGGCCAGCTTGATTTGTAGCATTGGAGGAGAGATATTTAGAGATATAGTCCCCATATTTCCACTTGAGGGCAACCTTATTTCAGCCCAGGATCAACAGACACTCCACACTTATCTTAAGTGGAGAGATGGACAACGTGGGGCAGGCTACATTGTCTACCATGTGTAGATTTTCATCCCACCTACTTTGCCGGAGCCAAAGGTGGAGGACAATTTTCAGGAGTTGCCTAGTTGGTAGGTAGCTCATTTTGCATGGATCATAGCTTGGAGATGGAGGATCCATATGGGAAATATAGTTCCCATTATATTTCAGATCCCATTCTTCAAAGGGACCTCTATACATCACCTTGTCATCCTCTTGAGTATTTCACTTTTACATGATGATAGCTTGATAACTAACTTACATGTTGAGGAGGAGAAATGTGGAAACTTGATTGATGAAATAACATCACTTTCCTTGGAGGATATCATCATACATGGATGCTACAGGGAGAGGAGAAGAAAACTTAGTCTATCCTTACACTTTCTTGAGGACAAGCAATCTTTGAGAGGGAAGGACTGTAATATTCCAAAATTTACATGCAGCAAATTAGAATATTAATTTTTGCTTATTTCATCTAGGAGGTGAATCAAATGGGTAAAAGGCCCATGAGCAGGAATAATATCCTTCATAGTGTGAAAATGATCAATGGAGCAGCTTAATTTTGCACCTTCTAGTGTGAAAAGGGGCAAATGCATGAGGACAAGGTCAAGTTTGACCAAGTCAACAGCGCTGCCTAAGAGGTGTAGCTTGCATGAGAAGACATCACAGTTTTGGAGGGAGGAATATTCTTTGTGGAAGAAACCATAATTTGTGGGGTCCAGGGAAAAGAGGCATTCACTTGCATAAAAGGAGGAAGATGCAGCCATAGTGAGACATCTTTGAGCATATGATTTCAGTCTAAAGACTATTTTTCATTCTCCGGTTGTTCAGTTGAGTTGCAGTGTTGCTTAGCACAAGAGATTCCTGTTTAGGATTTCCTCTCCTTCTTGAGAGTCCTATTGAAGGATTGCACTTCATTTTATCCACATCTTAGCTCAAGGCCAAAGCCATTATTTGGTCACTGCGTTATTTCTGCTGAAGTATAATGTAGTGTTGCTGGATGTTGTAGTGGAGGGGTTCCACAACACCATTCCTTGTCTCATCTTTCAGAGGAGGGAGTCTCTATTCCTCAAAAAGGTTAGAAGGAAGGTTTCAGAGCTGATTTGCATATCTTGGCATCAAGGCCAAGCATATACCATCATATACAACACATTCCATTCTCCATACTGCATTATTTCAGTGCACACTTGCAGTGAGGGGTCACACAATCATCTTGGAGGAAGAGATCTTCAGGGATAGGATCAGCCTATCACTTGAGAGATCCATTGGAGGAGGTTTATTTCAGATTGCACATCATCTTCAGCCATCTCCAGTTATTTTCAGAGTTGCAGCTGCTACCCAACAACTCCAACATTTTTGCATATCTGCCATTTGTACATGTATTGCAACCAATCCTTCTAAGGATTGTGTATTATTGTTGTATTTTCATTTTCAGGGGTTGAGAACTTGCTCCCCCACCTTTCCTGAGTTGATATTGCTATATCATTGTAATTTCATATTATATGTTGCAGTGTCTCCTATAGACAATGTTGTCATAGCTAGGGCATATTTATGTAGCAGTGTTTTGTCACATTTGGTGTACATGTCCTATTGAGGCTTCCCTTGCCTAGCTTGAGTGAGTGATTCCTCAAAGAGTTGTACTATATTGCTGCTATATTATACATTGATCAGCTATTTTCATCTTCATGTGTCATGGCTCATTAAAATAACGTTGTGTATTCAATCCTTGCACAAGTATTGTTGTAGTCCCTTCATCGGGCACTTTTTGAGGACATCTAAGTGTGGGAGATCTGTTTAACCACCTTAGAAGGATTTATTTGGAGCCTCCTCTTGGATTTAGCACTTAAACACATTTTTCTAAGGGATCTAGTTCCTGGTTTCAATTCTTGCAGAAGCCATTACTAGAAAATGAGTTTTCCAGTCATGCCTTGCTAGTTGTTCCGAATTTGGGGATATTACAATGGGGTCCTATAGGATGATAGATTGACCAAGAACAGACAAAAGAGGAGGGATAGGGGAAAATTTATTTTTGAGGATATTTCTAGAAGACACATTGATTCTTGAATTTTGAATTCTAGAAATCTGAGACAAAGCATTTAGTCATCTAAAACAAGTGAAAATTATTGATGACTAATAGTGGCTCCACTTGGGGAGGGCATCTCATTTTCAGGAGGTGTCTAGAATTAAAAATATCTGGCTTATGAAGACTAGTGCCTCATCCATTGGGTGGATTCTCTCTTTTATTTTGCTGCTTTTCTTGAAGTAGTAATTTTGAAAATTTGAAAGCACGATTAGCTCAACTTTGCCTTTACCTACCCAACCTACTTGCCTAACATTTTTTCTTCTTTGACTGCACTTGAACTGGCAAACATATTGATATTTTATTTTGAAAAATGGAAATAAACTACATACTGCTACACTTATCTCTTCTGAGAGTTCAGATTAGGCTAATGAACTGCTCTGATTCTCTACCTATACTATTCAACTGTCAAGGTTAAAATTTTTGACAGGACTTCATTTACTAGGTTAAGACATGAAACTGAAAACATGACTAAATCATGATTAGACAGTCTGATTTATCATGAGTTTGTGGCATAAAAATAAGCTGCACACACATGTTATTTTTGTACAAAGTAAGATTTAGAAAAATCAGGGCTAGGATACATAGTTTTCTATTCATCCCTATTTTCCTCTTTGGTTCTCTTTTGAGCATGTGGAATTGTTGTGAAACCAACTCCAAAAATAGAAGAAAAGAGATATCAATGCCTTAGAAATAAGCCAATTCGAGGGGGAAACCTCCAATACATTACATTAATGAACAATTCTTGAATGATTCAAATTAAAAAACCTCATTTCTATATATAGGAGTCCATGGGGCCACAATGTAATCCTAGCTGACCTAACAATAATTTTTTAAGGGCACAATAATAACAATATGGGGGTTACAAGGGTACAATAATAAAAATAAGGGGGTTACAATAACAATAATAAGTGACTATACTAGTAATATAGGGACCTAACTTTCCTCTTTGGTTCTCTTTTGAGCATGTGGAATTGTTGTGAAACCAACTCCAAAAATAGAAGAAAAGAGATATCAATGCCTTAGAAATAAGCCAATTCGAGGGGGAAACCTCCAATACATTACATTAATGAACAATTCTTGAATGATTCAAATTAAAAAACCTCATTTCTATATATAGGAGTCCATGGGGCCACAATGTAATCCTAGCTGACCTAACAATAATTTTTTAAGGGCACAATAATAACAATATGGGGGTTACAAGGGTACAATAATAAAAATAAGGGGGTTACAATAACAATAATAAGTGACTATACTAGTAATATAGGGACCTAACATGCCCCTCCCCTTCAAAAAGTGTTGTCCTCAACGCTTGAGTAGCTTTGGGTGCTTCTGTATAAAATTCTCATCCTCCCATGTAGAATCTTTAGTGGGTAAGTTCTTCCACTTGATGAGATACTCTGAAATTGATCGATTTCGTCGCTGTCGAGTTCTTGTTTCCATGACTGCTTCAGGTTCTAATATGATTTTTCCTTCCTCATCAAGTTTGGGCAATATTGTTTGAATTGGAAGATTATCACCTATAACCTTCTTTAAGCATGAAACATGGAAAATTGGATGCACTCGTGAAGAAGCAGGAAGCTCCAATTTGTATGCCATAGTACCAATCTTTTGCAACACCTTGTAAGGACCATAGTACTTTGACGATAATTTATTATCCTTCTTAGCTTGCTTGAGAGACATTTGTTTGTATGGTTGTAGCCGTAAAAATACCCAATCTCCTACATCAAAACTTCTCTCGTTGTGATGTTGATCTGCTTGTTATTTCATTCGATTTTGTGTCAATCTTAGGTTATCGTTTAAGAGTTGGAGAAATTCTTGTTGATGCTCGATATGGTCTTCCACTGCTTGAACCTTCGAATTTTCTCTTAAAGATGATGTGATGGAAGGTGGATAATATCCATAAAGTGCCATAAATGGGGTCATTTTTTCTGCAGTATGGAAGGAAGTGTTATACCACCATTCAGCGAGAGGTAACCACTTGACCCATTGTGTTTGTTTATCAGATACAAAACAACAAAGATATCCTTCCAAACATTTATTTACAATCTCATTTTGACCATCATATTGAGGATGATAAGATGAGATATGAGCTAATTGACTACCCAAACAAGAAAATAACTCCATCCAAAAATTTCCAGTAAAAATGGAATCTTTGTTGCTCACAATAACCTTTGGGTTTCCAAGTAGTTTTTGAACTATTTCCATAAATGTAGTAGCAACTGTACTAGCTTTAAATGGATGAGATAATGCACAAAAGTGTGCATACTTGGTAAGTCTATCAACTACCACCATGATGACACTCTTTCCTTTGGACTTAGGTAAACCTGTGATAAAATCCATTGAAATCTCCTCCCAACGTTGACTTGGAATGGATAAAAGTTGTAGAAGTCCCGGGGTCTTAATTGTCTCCACTTTATTCTGCTGGCAAACCAAACATTCCGCCACAAACTTTTGAATATCAGATTTAAGGCCATCCCAAAAAAAATCTTTCTTCACCCTGTGGTAAGTTTTTAAAAATCCTGAGTGTCCTCCTAAAGGAGAAGTGTGCAATTCCAAAAGAATATTTTATTTTAGTTGGGAATTCTTACAAAGATATAAGCGATCTTTGTACCATAAGGAATCATTTTTCCAAGTAAATGTATCAGATGTTCTAGGATCTTGCTGCAACTTTTGAATGAATGTCCATACTTCTTTGTCCTTCTTCCATTCATCTCTTGCTTCAGTTATCCAATCTGGTTGGATAATAGAAATGGCACAAAGAAATGCTTCCACCTCTTCATTCTTTCTTGAGAGTGCATCTGCAACAACATTAAGCTTCCATTTTTTGTAGATTATTTAAAAGTCATAACCCAACATCTTTGTGACCCATTTTTGCTGCTCTTCTGAAGATAGTATTTGTTCCAAAAAGTGTTTAAGACTATCATGATCATTTTTTACCTTGAAGTGTCTTCCCATTAGGTAAGTTCGCCACTTCTTTAGTGCATGCAGTATTGCTAACATTTCCTTCTCATAAATAGGTTTCTGTAAATACTTTCCTTTGATTGGACGACTTTCAAAAGCAATGGGTCTTCCTTCCTGCATTAAAACAGCACCAATTCCATTTCTTGAGGCATCACATTCCACAATAAATGTTATTGTGAAGTCTGGCGTAGCTAAGACTGGTGCTAGTCACATTGCCTCTTTAAGATGTTCAAAGGCCTTAGTTGTTTCAGGAGTCCATGAAAATGCATCTTTCTTCAATAATGTTGTTAGAGGTGCTGCTATTCTCCCATAATTCTTAACAAACTTGTGATAATACCATGTTAACCCGAGAAATCCTCGCAACTGCTTTATGGTTGTGGGGACTTTCCATTCCTTAATGGCTTTAATTTTGTTAGGGTCTACTTTAACACCCTCGTGAGATACAATATGACCCAGATATTCCACCTCTTGTACTCCAAAGAAACATTTGGATTTTTTTGCATATAATTGTTTCTTCTGCAATAGTTTGAGCACCCTGTCAACATGTTCAACATGATCCTTCCAAGACCTGCTGTAGATTAGTATATCATCAAAAAATACTAGCACAAATTTTCTAAGGAAGGGTTTGAAAATGGAATTCATCAACCCTTGAAATGTAGAAAGTGCATTGGTAAGGCCAAAAGGCATGACCAAAAATTCATAATGACCCTCATGAGTTCGAAATGTTGTTTTTGGAATATCTTCAGTCTTCATTCTAATTTGATGATATTCTGAATGAAGATCCAACTTGGTAAAATAAATTGCTCCATGTAATTCATCCAATAATTCATCAATCACAGGAATGGGAAATTTATCTTTAATGGTGAGCTTATTGAGCTCCCTATAATCCGGACACATTCGCCATGATCCATCCTTCTTGTGTACCAATACTATAGGAGTAGAGAAAGAACTTTGACTAGGTTGAATTATACCTGCCTCTAACATTTCTGCAATCATACGTTCAATTTCGCTCTTTTGGAAGTAAGGATATCTATAAGGCCTGATGTTTGGAAGAACACTTCCTGGAATCAAATGAATAGCATGATCATGATCACGAATAGGTGGGAGTCCTTTGGGAGTTTCAAACACCTTGGAATGATTGTCCAAGACTTGTTGGAGATCTGCAGAAATAGATGATTTTGATGTTGGAACTTCTGGTGAGCATAATTGTGCAATTACGCCTCGTTGTTCTTTCTTTAGAAGCTTTGTCATGACATTAGAGCTTATTATCCTTCCTGGCTTCCCTTCAATACCCCGTGATTCGACTTCCTTTCCTTCTGAAAAGAATTTCAAGAAAATTTCTTGAAAATTAAAAGCTACCGTCCCCAAAGATTGTAACCATTGTACTCCTAGTACAACATCAGCACCTCCCATAGGAATGGAAAGCATTGGACTATTCAATAAATATTCCCCCATGGTTAGCTTGATATTATGGAATTTTCCAGAGCAATTTATAGTTCCTCCATTTGCAACCATCACTTGACATTCTGGTGTTGGGTATAGGAAACAATTCAATTCCTTGGCTACCTCACAATGAATAAAATTATGGGTACTACCTGAATCAATCAACACTATTACCTTTTTCTTCTTGATATGTCCTTCTATCTTGAGAGTTTGAGGAGTGGTAACTCCTGCCAATGCATTACACGATATGGTCAGACTCATTTCTTCCTCTTCTAGGGTTGGTTCCTGGTGTATATCCTCTTCTTTTGAAGATTCTTGTTCATTTTCTTCTTCCTCTTCACAATCTATGTAAAATAATTTCTTCTCAGCACACTTATGGCCTTTAGTGTATTTGCTATCACAACTGTAGCAAAGCCCTTTTGCTCTTTTTTCTTCGAATTGTTGTGGTGTCAACCTTGTAGGTTGTGGAAATCTAGGCGTAGCAACACTTCCTTCTTTATAGAATTGAGTGGTAGGCTTCCTTGTCGCCATAATTTTACATTCAAATTTTCTTGCCAACCTGAATGCCTTCTCCAATGAATTAGGTTCCAAAACACAAACTTCATGTTGGATGTTATCCTTTAGAGTGCCTATGAAGAGATCAATCCTGTGTTCCTCTGGAATATCAGTTACCCTTATATTCAATTTTTGGAAGTCCTCAATGTGCTGCCCCACTAAACCCTTTTGTTTGAGATTTATCAATTGGCTAAAGAAGGTGTTGCTCTTTGTATCCTTATAATGTGCTATCATTTCTTCCGTAAAAATTGACCAAGTGACAATTTTTTTACGGGAGCAAAGCCATCGATACCATACAAATGTATTTTGTTCTAAATGTAAAGTTGCAATGCGTACCTTTTGTGTGTTTTGCACATTATGGAGATCAAATATTGCTCCATCTGTAGTATCCATGTTACAGGATCCTTTCCATCAAACTTCCTCATATCCATTTTTGGAATATGGTGGTTCTTCCTGCCAACATTAGATTTTATGAAATCATGATTAACATTTATTTTTTTCTCATCATGAGTTTCCTCTACTATCTTTTCACCATTAGGAAACATTTCTTGTATCAACTTTGTCAAACCTTCTATGTCTGCTTTTAGATCATTCTTCATGTTTTCCATTTTAGCTTCCATGTCATCCATCTTAGATTCCATGCTAGCTTCCATGCCATCTATCTTAGATTCCATGCCATTCTTCAAACCATCCATCTTAGATTCCACGCCTTTCTTGAAAACTTCCATGTCATTTTTTGTTGCTTTTTGCGAGAGCAAAATTTGTTGCACTTGCTCTTGTAATTTTGATATGTCATGTTGCCATTCTTCATCTTCATGATTCATAGTAGAGCTTTATAAAGGCTTAATGGGTGTTGAATTATTTTTAGGGGCCATTTTAGAATCCAATACTGATATCTATTCTAAAATATGCCCTTGGAATCAATTCAACTTGATTCTTCAAACAAGAGTTATGCAATTCGGAAAAAAAATACACACCTTTTACTTGATTTTGAGCAGCTTGATATTGACATTGAAATATCTCTATAATTGTGGATCCTAAATATTTAAAATTCAGCCCTATATTATCCCTCCAAAGCTTATTTAAAATGCCACAAGTCTGATCTGATTTGGATTCTTCAAGGCAAAGTTATGTCTAATCTCCCACAATGACCCAATTTTGGACTGGTTCAGTAGAGAAAACTTGTATGACTTGCCACGTGTCACTGTTTCCTCCTTTGGCTCTGAAATTAATAGAAAAAAAACTAAATTCCGTGTACTTGTGGACAATTTTTACGGCATTCCAATCCGATGCTCAGAAAGAGAGATATGAAGCTTTTCCCACGATCACCTCTTTGAGATGAAATTCTGAAGCCACAAAAATCCCTAACTTCCATAGATCATAGCTCTGAAAATATTTCGAACCAATATCTGAATTTTTTTGATGATGTTTCTTAGGATTGCGGCTTCAAACTCTAAAAATTTCAGCTTCTGAAACTTCGTAGAAAAAAAATTATTACGAAAATACCACGATGACCTGTTTAGGATAAATTCAGGAGCCTGCAAAATTACCTAACTTGCACAAATCATATCTCCTAAAATATTGTGAACCAAGATCTGAAATTTTACAATGATGTTTCTCAGGATTTCAGTTTTTCACTCTAAACATTTCAGATTCTAAGCCTTCGTAGAAAAAAAGTTATAGCAAAAATTCCACGCTGACCTGTTTGGAGCAGTGAAACTATAGAATCTCAAAGCTCTGATACCAAATGTTGTGAAACCAACTCCAAAAATAGAAGAAAAGAGATATCAACGTCTTAGAAATAAGCCACTTTGAGGGGGAAACCTCCAATACATTACATTAATGAATAATTCTTGGATGATTCAAATTACAAAACCTCCTTTCTATATATAGGAGTCCATGGGGCCACAATGTAATCCTAGTGGGCCACAATGTAATCCTAGCTGACCTAACAATAATAATTTAAGGGCACAATAATAACAATATGGGGGTTACAGGGGTACAATAATAAAAACAAGGGGGTTACACTAACAATAATAAGGGACTATACTAGTAATATAGGGACCTAACAGGAACCAATATCTTCTCTCCTAATCTATTTTCTTTGACAAGTCAAGCTTGAATATTTAGACCAACATTATTTTCACTAACTTATCAACAATAAATTTAAAACATATTCAACTATGATTAGGATAGATAGCTGAAAAAGACATTATTTTTCACTATTAGTGGCATTTAGACTTGGACACTTTCAGTATTACTATTTTTTGGGTATGGGGCTGTACCTTTCTTAGAATCTGCCCTCTTTTTCTGGTTTTCTTATGTTTTTGTGTTATCTCTCTTTTTGACTTTTTCTTCAAACTATGGTATGTAAAATGAGTAAAAATTAAAGCTAGGAACCTTTGAAGAAGTAGTGTTTTAGTGTCATGCCATTGACAGGACCTCCAAATGTTTTAGTTCCATCAATTTCTTGTAAAAATAATGCATTGTTTACTATATCTAAAGTGATAATGAATGGAACTTTCTACAAGTTTTCAAACTTACCATGTTTACCTTTGTTTTCTCTCCTTGAGTCCCATTTCAACACCTTATCTCCAATCTGCAAATCATTGTATTTGGTTCTTCTGTCAAAGATTTTATTTATATTTTCTTACAATAACTGTGTCTTTTTGTACACCTCCTCTCCTGTGTTCTGTAAATGGATAGTTTGGTTCAACCTCCTTTGCATATCATTTTCCTCTGATTGTACTTCTTGTAACAGTTTCATTACTGGGACTCCTAAAGATGTCAGGAAAATGGCTTCCATCCCATACACTAATTGATAGGGAGACATACCAATTGATTTCTTGGTGGTTAGTCTATCAGTGTTATGTAACCAGCTCCAAAAATAGAAGAAAAGAGATATCAATGCCTTAGAAATAAGCCACTTCGAGGGGGAAACCTCCAATATATTACATAAATGAACAATTCTTGGATGATACAATTTACAAAACCTCTTTTCTATATATAGGAGTCCATGGGGCCATAATGTAATCCTAGTGGGCCACAATGTAATCCTAGCCAACCTAACAATAATAATTTAAGGGCACAATAATAACAAAATGGGGGTTACAAAGGTACAATAATAAAAATAAGGGGGTTACACTAATAACAATAAGAGACTATACTAGTAATATAGGGACCTAACATGCCCTTCTCCTTCAAAAAAGTGTTGTCCTCAATGCTTGAGTAGCTCTGTGTGCTTCTGTATAAAATTCTCATCCTCTCATGTAGAATCTTCAGTGGGTAAGTTCTTCCACTTGATGAGATACTCTGAAATTTTTTGATTACATAGTTGTCAAGTTCTTGTTTCCGTGACCGCTTCAGGTTCCAATATGATTTTTCCTTCCTCATCAAGTTCTGGAAATATTATTTGAACTGGAGGATTTTCACCTATAACCTTCTTTAAGCATGAAACATGGAAAATTGGATGCACTCGCGAAGAAGCAGGAAGCTCCAATTTGTATGCCATAGTACCAATATTTTGCAACACCTTGCAAGGACCATAGTACTTTGGCGATAATTTATTATCCTTCTTAGCTTGCTTAAGGGAAATTTGTTTGTATGGTTGTAGCCATAAAAATACCCAATCTCCTACGTCAAAACTTCTCTTGCTGCGATGCTGATCTGCCTGTTGTTTCATTCGATTTTGTGCCAAATTCAGGTTATCCTTTAAGAGTTGGAGAACTTCTTACTGATGCTCGATGTGATCTTCCACTGCTTGAACCTTCAAATTTTACCTTAAAGATGATGTGATGGATGGTGGATGATATCCATAAAGTGCCATAAATGGGGTCATTTTTGCTGCAGTATGGAAGGAAGTGTTATACCACCATTCGGCGAGAGGTAACCACTTGACCCATTGTGTTTGTTTATCAGATACAAAACAACGAAGATATCCTTCCAAACATTTATTTACTATCTCAGTTTGACCATTATATTGAGGATGATAAGATGAGCTATGAGCTAATTGAGTACCCAAACAAGAAAATAACTCCGTCCAAAAATTTCCAGTAAAAATGGGATCTCTGTCGCTCACAATAACCCTTGAGCTTCCATGTAGCTTTTGAATTCTATCCATAAATGTAGTAGCAAATGTACTTGCTTTAAATGGATGAGATAATGCACAAAAGTGTGCATACTTGGTAAGTCTATCAACTACCACCATGATGACATTCTTTCCTTCTGACTTAGGTAAACCTGTGATAAAATCCATTGAAATCTCCTCCCAACGTTGACTTGGAATGGTTAAAGGTTGTAGAAGTCCCGGGGTCTTAATTGTCTCCACTTTATTCTGCTGGCAAACCAAACATTCCGCCACAAACTTTTGAATATCAGATTTAAGGCCATCCCAAAAAAATTCTTTCTTCACCCTGTGGTAAGTTTTTAAAAATCCTGAGTGTCCTCCTAAAGGAGAAGTGTGCAATTCCAGAAGAATCTTTTGTTTTAGTTAGGAATTCTGACAAAGATATAAGCGATCTTTGTACCATAAGGAATCATTTTTCCAACTAAATGTATCAGATGTACTAGGATCTTGCTGCAACTTTTGAATGAGTGTCCATACATCTTTTTCCTTCTTCCATTCATATCTTACTTCGGTTATCCAATCTAGTTGGATAATAGAAATGGCACAAAGCAATGCTTCCACCTCATCATTCTTTCTGGAGAGTGCATCTGCAACAACATTAAGCTTTCCTTTTTTGTAGATTATTTCAAAGTCATAACCCAACATCTTTGTGACCCATTTTTGCTGCTCTTCTGAAGATAGTCTTTGTTCCAAAAAGTGTTTAAGACAATCATGATCAGTTTTTACCTTGAAGTGTCTTCCCATTAGGTAAGTTCTCCATTTCTTTAGTGCATGCAGTATTGCTAACATTTCCTTCTCATAAATAGGTTTCTGTAAATACTCTCCTTTGATTGGACGACTTTCAAAAGCAATGGGTCTTCCTTCCTGCATTAAAACTGCACCAATTCCATTTCCTGAGGCATCACATTCCACAATAAAGGTTTTGTGAAGTCTGGCGTAGCTAAGACCGGTGCTAGGCACATTGCCTCTTTAAGATGTTCAAAGGCCTTAGTTGCTTCAGGAGTCCATGAAAATGCATCTTTCTTCAATAATGTTGTTAGAGGTGTTGCTATTCTCCCATAATTCTTAACAAACTTGCGATAATACCCTGTTAACCCGAGAAATCCTCGCAACTGCTTTATGGTCGTGGGGACTTTCCATTCCTTAATGGCTTTAATTTTGTTAGGGTCTACTTTAACACCCTCGTGAGATATAATATGACCCAGATATTCCACCTCTTGTACTCCAAAGAATCATTTGGATGTTTTTGCATATAATTGTTTCTCCTGCAATAGTTTGAGCACCCTGTCAACATGTTCAGCATGATCCTTCCAAGACCTGCTGTAGATTAGTATATCATCAAAAAATACTAGCACAAATTTTCTAAGGAAGGGTTTGAAAATGGAATTCATCAACCCTTGAAATGTAGAAGGTGCATTGGTAAGGCCAAAAGGCATCACCAAAATTCATAATGACCCTCATGAGTTCGAAATGCTGTTTTTGGAATATCTTCAGTCTTCATTCTAATTTGATGATATCCTGAACGAAGATCCAACTTGGTAAAATAAATTGTTCCATGTAATTCATCCAATAATTCATCAATCACAGGAATGGGAAATTTATCTTTAATGGTGAGCTTATTGAGCTCCCTATAATCCGGACACATTCGCCATGATCCATCTTTCTTATGTAGCAATACTACAAGAGCAGAGAAAGAACTTTGACTAGGTTGAATTATACCCGCCTCTAACATTTCTGCAATCATACGTTCAATTTCGCTCTTTTGGACGTAAGGATATCTATAAGGCCTGATGTATGGAGGAACACTTCCTGGAATCAAATGAATAGCATGATCATGATCACGAATAGGTGGGAGTCCTTTGGGAGTTTCAAACACCTTGGAATGATTGTCCAAGACTTGTTGGAGATCTGCCGAAATAGATGATTTTGATGTCGGAACATCTAGTGAGCATAATTGTGCAATTACGCCTCGTTGTTCTTTCTTTAGAAACTTTGTCATGAAATTAGAGCTTATTGTCCTTCCCGACTTCCCTTCAATACCCCGTAATTCGACTTCCTTTCCTTCTGAAAAAATTTCAAGAAAAGTTCTTGAAAATTAAAAGCTACCATCCCCAAAGATTGTAACCATTGTACTCCTAGTACAACATCAACACCTCCCATAGGAATGGAAAGCATTGAACTATTCAATACATATTCCCCCATGGTTAGCTTGATATTATGTCATTTTCCAGAGCAATTTATAGTTCCTCCATTTGCAACCATCACTTGACATTCTGGTGCTGGGTATAGGAAACAATTCAATTCCTTGGCTACCTTACAATGAATAAAATTATGGGTACTACCTGAATCAATCAACACTATTACCTTTTCTTCTTGATATGTCCTTCTATCTTGAGAGTTTGAGGAGTGGTAATTCCTGCCAATGCATTACACGATATGGTCGGACTCATTTCTTCCTCTTCTTGGGTTGGTTCCTGGTGTATATCCTCTTCTTGTTAATTTTCTTCTTCCTCTTCACAATCTATGTAAAATAATTTCTTCTCAGCACACTTATGACCTTTAGTGTATTTGCTATCACAACTGTAGCAAAGCCCTTTTGCTCTATTTTCTTCCAATTTTTGTGGTGTCAACCTTGTAGGTTGTGGAAATCTAGGCGTAGCAACACTTCCTTCTTTATAGAATTGAGTGGTAGGCTTCCTTGTCGCCATAATTTTACATTCAACTTTTCTTGCCAACCTGAATGCCTTCTCCAATGAATCCGGTTCCAAAACGTGAACTTCATATTGGATGTTATCCTTTAAAGTGCCTATGAAGAGATCGATCATGTGTTCCTTTGGAATATCAGTTACCCTTATATTCAATTTTTGGAAGTCCTCAATGTGCTGGCCCACTAAACCCTTTTGTTTGAGATTTATCAATTGGCTAAAGAAGGTGTTGCTCTTTGTATCCTCATAATGTGCTATCATTTCCTCCGTAAAAATTGACCAAGTGACAATTGTTTTACGGGAGAAAAGCCATCGATACCATACAAATGTATTTTGTTCTAAATTTAAAGTTGCAATGTGTACCTTATGTGTATTTTGTACGTTATAGAGATCAAAATATTGCTCCATCTGTAGTATCCATGTTACAGGATCCTTTCCATCAAAATTCCTCATATCCATTTTTGGAATATGATGGTTCTTCCTGCCAACATTAGAGTTTATGAAATCACGATTAACATTTATTTTGTTCTCATCATGAGGTTCTTCTATTATCTTTTCACCATTAGGAAACATTTCTCGTATCAACTTTGTCAAACCTTCTATGTCTGCTTTTAGATCATTCTTCATGTTTTCCATGTTGTCTTTCATGTCATCCATCTTAGCTTCCCTGCCAGCTTCCATGCCATCCATCTTAGCTTCCACACCTTTCTTCAAACTGTCCATCTTCCCTTCCACGCCTTTCTTCAAAACTTCCATTTCATTTTTTGTTGCTCTTTGTGAGAGTGAAATTTGTTGCACTTGCTCTTGTAATTTTGATAGATCATGTTGCAATTATTCATCTTCATGAGTCATAATAGAGCCTTCTAAAGGCTTAATGGGTGTTGAATTATTTTTACGGGGCATCTTTTAGAACCCAATATTGATATCTATTATAGAATATGCCCTTGGAATCAATTCAAATTGATTCTTCAAACAAGAATTATGCAATTCGGAAAAAAATACACACCTTTTTCTTTCTTTTGATGAGCTTGATATTGAAATTGGATTATCTCTGTGATTGCAGCACTTCAATATTTGAATTTTGGTACTGATTTAGCCCTATAAATTATATTTCGAATGCCATAGGTCTGACCTGATTTGGATTCTCCAAGACAAATTTGTGTCCAATCTCCCACAATGACCTATTTATAGACTAGTTCAGTAGAGCGAACTTGTATGACTTGCCACATGTCACTGTTTCATCCTTCGGCTTTGAAATTGATAGAAAAGAAACTACAGTCTGTGTACTTGTGACCACTTTTTACGGCACTCCAATCTGATGCTCAGAGAGAGTTATGAATATTTTCCCACGATCACCTCTTTGAGATGAAATTCAAGAGCCTGAAAAGCACTACCTTCCACAGATCATATCTTTGAAAATATTGCGAACCAAGCTCTGAAATTTTTTGAAAATTTTCCTTAGGATTTCACCTTCGTACCCTAACAATTTTAGCTTTTGAAACTTCGTAGAAAAAAATTTATAGTGCAAATTCCATGATGACCTGTTTAGGAGCCTTAAAAAATACCTAACTGCCACAGATCATATCTCCAAAAATATTGTGAACCAAGCTCTGAAATGTTTTGATGATGTTCCTCAGGATTTCGGCTTCGCACCCTAAAAATTTCAGCTTCTAAAATTTCATAGAAAAAAATTTATAGAAAAAATTCCATGATTACCTGTTTGGAGCAGCGAAACCCTAGAATCCAAAGCTCTGATACCAAATGTTGTGTAACTAGCTCCAAAAATAGAAGAAAAGAGATATCAACGTCTTAGAAATAAGCCACTTCGAGGGGGAAACCTCCAATACATTACATAAATGAAAAATTCTTGGATGATACAATTTACAAAACCTCCTTTCTATATATAGGAGTCCATGGGGCCATAATGTAATCCTAGTGGGCCACAATGTAATCCTAGCCAACCTAACAATAATAATTTAAGGGCACAATAATAACAAAATGAGGGTTACAAGGGTACAATAATAACAATAAGGGGGTTACACTAATAACAATAAGGGACTATACTAGTAATATAGGGACATAACAATCAGCCCACAGTGCATGCACTAGCTTTCCATGACATGCCTTTTGATTTTGTTCTAGAAGTTTCTTAATGATACTGACCAAGATTTTATTGGAGGACTCGGCCAACCCATTACCTTGAGGGTAATAAGCTATGGAATGTACTAATGTGATGTGATATTTATAGCAGAAGTCAACCATTCTTTTGGATGTAAAGGCGGCTGCATTGTCTGTGATGATTTTCCTGGGGCAACCGAATCTAGACAGAATGTTGGTCTCAAGAAATTTGATAATGACTGAATCGGTGGCATTCCTAGAGGGGATGGCTTCTATCGATTTGGTAAAGTAATCAATATCGGTGAGGATCCATTTGTGTTGGGCAGATGAAGAAGGGTGGATCTCTCCAATGAAGTCTAAACCCCACTATTGAAATGGAGCTTCAACAATGATCGGATGCAAAGGCAAAGGTAAAAGCTTTCTCTTTCCATCAAAGATTTGACATTTATGACAAGTCATGACTAGTTTGTGGGTGTTAGGAAAAAGGGTGGGCCAATATTAACTGGCTCTAAGGACCTTGTTCGCTGTGGTTTTCCAATAAAGATGGCCCCCACATTCTCCCTCGTGCATTTCATACATGATTTTTCTTGCATCATCCTCAAGGAAACATTTAAGAAGTATACCAATAGGATTCTTCCAGTATAGAACTCCATCTAAAATGTAGAATTTTAAAGATTTTTGTTTCATGAATATTGCTTTTGTTTTTGATAGGGTAGGGGGAGCAACAAGATAGAAAAGCACATAAAGAATATCATCATACCAAGGTGAATTTAAAAATATTTCTTCAACATGAGGAGTTGTGCATTCTTCTTGTTCTTCTAAATAGTCAACAAAATTAATATCTAATGCTTGTAGATTTGTTTCAACCATGAGTTTTGCAAGTCCTTTTCCCTTAACCAGTTTAGTGGGTCTGATTTCTAGATCATATTCTAAAATAATAGCAATCCACTTTCCCCTTTTACCATCAGGATCCTGATTTAAGATATCTTTGAAAGTTGTGTGTGGAACAAAAGCAATAATATGAGAATGCAAAATATAAACTCTGAAGTCTTTCATTGCTTTTATTAATGCAAAGGCCTGTTTTTCCATCATGTTATATTTTAGGGGAGCATCCCTAAGGGCTTTGCTGAAGAAGGCTATGGGATGTTCTTGTCCCATCGTTTTTTTTTGTAATAACACTGCAGTCACAGTATGTTCATATGAAAATGAAAACATATAGAAGTCTTTGGTGAAATCAGGACTTATCAGAAATGATGTTTGGGTGAGTGCTTGTTTAACCAGTTCGAAAGATTGTTTGGCTTCCAAAGTCCATTTTACTCCTACCTCCTTTTTTAGCATGTTTGTAATATTTCTCAAGAGTTCTGCAAGGTTGGGGATAAATCTTCTTAAGAAGTTGATTTTCCCAATAAAGGATTGCAATTCCTTAATGTTTCTAGGATGGCTGATTTGCAATATGCCTTCAATTCTTTTGGGGTCTATTTTTATTCCTTCTTTAGAGATGATGTGGCCGAGGATTTTTCCTTCCTCGAGGCAAAACAATGTTTTCTTGGGATTCAAAGACAGTCCATATTTCCTACAATTTTTGAAAACTTTTCTAAGGTGGACTAAGTGCTCTTCGTCGGTTTTAGAGTACACAGTGATGTCATTAAGGTAAATGACTATGAAGTAGCCTATGTCTTCTGAAAAGGCTATGTCCATGGCCCTTTGGAAAGTGGCTCCTGCATTCATCAACCCAAATGGCATTTTAACATACATGAATGTACCCCAAGGTGTGGTGAAGGCGATTTTGTGCTGATCACTTGGGAATACTAGCACTTGGTTATAACCGGAAAAACCATCAAGTAGTGAGATCCTCTTCGAGCCAACTACCTTTTGAAGTATGTGGTCCATTTTAGGCAAATGATAGTTATCTTTCAAGGAAGACTTGTTCATATTTCTAAAGTCAATACAAAGTCTGATTTCTCCATTTTTTTCCCAACTGACACAAGGTTGGAAACCCATTCGGATTATCTGAGAGGAACTATTATCCCGACGTCATACATCTTTTTGATCTCTTGTTCAACTAGAGGTAATAAGACAAGGTTTATTCTTCTTAAATTTTGTTTGAAAGGTTTCTGGTTCTCCTTGAGAGGGATTTTGTGTTGAATAATGCTTGTGTCATAAGATTTTAAATCCTAGTACCCCCATGCAAATACACATTTAAACTCTTTGAAGAGCTCAATGTATTTCTGTTTTATGTGAGGAGGAAGGGTCTTATAAAGTTTGATCATTTTAGGTTCCCTAGTGTTCCCTATTTTTTATTCCTCTACATTGGCCTCAGTAGACTCTATCTTTGGTTTCTTAGCTACATCATTAAAATCGAACAACTCTTCCAAAGGTGAAAGGCCTCTTGGTAATGTGTCATTCTTACAGTGTAAGACTTCAAGATCTCTTTGGTCTAGGTCCTCACACATCTTAGATTTATAAGGATGTGTGATCAGATTTATATCAGCAAACGAGGGCAACTCCGTTTCATGATTTCTATCTTTAGCGGGGTCATAGTTCCCATGTTCCAAGCTAGGTTTAGTTAATGTAAATTCATTCCTAGATTGTAGGAAATCATCAATTTGTTCATCACCCTCAAATACCTGCCAATGATTAATGTTGTCGGGTACTGTAGGGTGATTTTTGACTTTGATAAGGTTTTGATTTTTTGCAAGTGGTATTTGGAAATTATTTGTGGCAAAGGCGAGCTCGTTGGCAAGGCTATTTTGGGCTCTAGGAATGTGAGTGAGCTCATATTTCTCGAAATTTTTAAGGAGGTCTAGGGCTGCATTTATGTATTTTCTTAATCTTGGGTTCTTAGTTGAGTATTCACCTTTGATATGTTTAATGACCAGATTTGAATCTCCCTCAGCTGATATTCTCTTAGCTCCTAAGTTTTCAAGTAAGTGTAAACCGAGGAGGAGAGCCTCATACTCTACAATGTTATTAGTAAATTGAAATTTCAACCTGTAAGAATGGCCCTTGTTGGTGTTATGTATCAAAACACCAGCCCCTAAATCGGCCTTGCCACATGAACTGTCAAATCTCATGTTCCAAAGTGTTTCTATTTCATGTTTATCGCTGAGTTGTCGTTCAGGGTTGATAGCATTTCGGTTATCATTTTCCTCTTTTTAGGGCGAATATGAGTGTTCTGGTGGGCCTAGCTCTTTCTCATTTCCTTTTACTTGTGCACTAATCTCATGTTTATTATACAAGACAAAAGAATCCAAATCTGAATGTATGGAATAAACCGGGGTGTTGTTCAACCTATCTAGGTTGTTGGAGTCTCGTGATTTGGCATATTGGTAAACCAAATGACAAGGCAACATCAGACCAATCTTTGGAGTCCTATGACCTAGCCTTCTTGGACTCAGAGAGGGATCTCTCTAATATGCGAAGGATGTGAATTTGTTTGCTTTGTATGTTTGATTTTAGGCTAGCTGTTAAGTATATTTTGGTTTGTTTTGATTTTTTGAGGTAAAATGATCAAAAAGGACAAATAGAAAGAGAGTTCGTCAAATCAACAAGGCTATGGGGTCAGATAAAGTCAGGATTGTCTAAATGGTTGACAAGGTATTACTGCAGGGCCGATTTAGTCAAAGTAAATGGATTCTTTGGGTGAAAGTGAAGTGAAATTAAAAATAAGTTTTTGAAAGACAAAGGGATCTTAAACATATATAGTTTTAAAGCAGGTATTCATGAGGTAGGGTAAACCATGAATCTCTATGAATAAAAATCAAACTGATACATATGAAAGATAAACAATCCGGCGATACATAGAAGCATAAGAACCTCTAACTCTAGAAAATCACCTTCAGCTGTTGGGAAAAACAAATAAGATAAACAAACAACTCAATCTATGAAGAGGGAAGTCCTAAACATCATACCTTGAGCTATCTGGAACTCTGAAATAAGTTTGCAAGCATGGACAAAGGGAAAGATCGAACGAGACCTCTTTGACTTAACTAAAACAAGCAATATTTCATAGAAAGATTTCAGAAATGGAGTTTTGAGAAGCTACAAGTAAGCAAGGCATACCTTAAATCATACAAGATAAAAAAACATACTGACCATAAATGAAAAAAATAACAATTTCTTGATGGACCTAAAGGGAAGTTAAGAATCCTTTAGAAATGATCAAGAAGAGGAAAACATTAAAGCTGTAAGATGCAGGATGTTTGAGGTGCTTCCATAAGCATGTCTCAACATATACTTTTATAATCTACAGAAAATGAGAAATATGGAACATTAATTAAAACAAGGAAATATAAACAAAATCAGAGAAATCACCATTCACCAAGCCATGGAATTCTGCACACAATGCTCCTCCACCATCAAGCCAAGCAAGACATCATCCACTTCATAAAAAAAGTATTTCTTCCAAGCTCATAATGCTATGTATTTCTCTCAATATATCAAGTTCTACCTCTTTTTTACAATGAATCCTCTTGGTTTATATAAGTCAAGGAGGAGGAAACCCACCTAGAGTAAGTAGAAGGCCATTGGCCAAAAACAAATATCTAAAACTGTCCTTGAGGCTTAACAAAGTCCAAGGCACAAAATATCCTTCAAAAATAACTTTTCAGAAAAAAATAGCAAGAAAGGATCACTTTCAAGGCTTGACACATAAGATAAACTTGCTTAACACACATTTGGCCCAGTCATTACTCAGAAAATTGCTTTTCAGCAAAATCTACAGGAATGTAGCGCCAAAAAAAGGTTTGTTTTGCAGTGAATTTTTGGCTGATATCCCGATGTCAAAATGAGTCTCGTGATGGCTCGTTGGAAAGCTACGGATGTCTAATTTCCAAAAATACTTGATTTTTTCCAATCTGATGCATAGAAGATAGTCAAAAATTAGAAATAGTGAAAAAATACACGAGTGTAGCACCTACTGATATTAGGGGCAGAAAGGTAAAAAATGGTTGTTTTTGGCCTTTTTGAGGGATCAAAACAGCTTCATTTGATCTGAAAATTTTTTAGCATGTTCCTTTGATGTCAAGGAATCCAAAAATATATTTTTCCTCAGCTGAGGATGCTTTGAGAAAAAGTTAAGGTACCCATGGTTTTATGCTTTTAGGCCTAAAATTCACAAAAAACAAGAATGTGTCCAAAAATGCCCCAATTTGGTGAGTAAAACCCTTAAGGGTTTTTAGAAACATGAAATGAAGCTTGAGCAAGAATTCCAAGCCGGGATAGGTCTCTTCCATGTTTTTCCACCGGGCGCCTCCTTTGGGCAACTTTGAGTTTCCTTTGGGCAAACTGCTTCAACTTCTTGTAGTACTCGGTCATTCTTCTTTGTAGGCCCAAATCCTTGTTAGCTTTCTCCAATTTGGTTTCTAAATGCGGATTTTCCCTCTCAAGCTAAGACTCTCTATCATTCTCAATTTCTTTGGAAAGGAGCTCCGAAAGAGGGTACTGCTGTTCACGAGCTTATTCTTCTTCTTTCTGCTTTTGCAATGCTTTTCTAAGACCCATGGTCCTAGGTCTCTTTCTTGCTGGCCCTTCTTCTTCATCATCTTCTGCATACTCACCCATGTATTCTTCTAGCCTCACTTGTGAATTTTGAGCTTCCCTTCTGTATTTGAGCGCCCGAGCCTCAAAGATTGCCATATGTCCACTCATTTGATTATTTTTCAATTGCAAATAGTGGATGATGTCTTTTGACCTTTCTAGGCCATTTTCCAAATCTCTAATCTGAGCCTCCTGGTTTTGCAAAATATATCTAAGAATATTGGCCTCATCATCCTCAGCATCACTGTCGATTTGTATTATTTCAAATTCCATTTCATGCTCATGGCTTCTCTCTTGCTTTTCAACCTTCTCTTTTCCCTTGCCTTTAATGATTTTCTTTCCTCTGGTTTTCTTGGGCAATTCTACTTTTCTCTTCTTTGGCAATTTGCCTCTACTCCTTAGTGCCCTAGTGACATTGCTAGTCACTGTTTGAGTGGTTTTCTTCGTTGTTTTTTTGGTGCTTTTAGCCTTTGCTACTTTTGATGAAGGAAGCATGGCCCCTTGCCTTGGAGAGGTAGTAAACACATGCTTTTTACCTTGTTGATGATGAGTGAGAGGAGGAGTTAATACCTGGGCTTGTTTAGTTTGGTCTCCTGCAGCCTTAGGGCTGTCCTCTTCTCCAAAAAAATTCTCTTCTTGCACTTCTTGGTTGCTTTGCTGTGGGGAATTTCCTTGTTCATTAAATTTGATATTTGTAATGAACTCATTATCAGGAGTAAACTCAGAAAGATTATGCTCCTTTTCTGTTTGGTGGGAGATGTCTAGGTCTATTGTTTTTTACTTTTCAAAACTATCTCTTTCTTCATCTATCTTCTTGCTGTCATGACTGTTTTTATTACTTCCCTCTTTGTTGTGACTGCTTCTATCATTTTCATTTTTTTCAATGTTTTTCTGATGTAGACTGCCTCTTTCTTCATCATTGTCTTCATTTCCTCCTTGTGGGCTGCCACTTTCATGATCACTGTTTTCACTTTCTCCTTGTGGACTGCCTGCCACATCATGCTTTCCTTTCCCTCTACTACTTCTTTCATCACTTTCCTTGTCTTTGTCACCATCCCTTCCCTGTTCTTTGCCACCATCACTTCCTTGTTCTTTTCTTTTACTACATTCTTCTTTCTCACTGCTATCTATGGAGGATGGTTTTTTTTGGGGAGTAGATTCATGAGAAGAAAAGGAAAAATAAGGTGTGGAGGGCAAGGAGTGAGAATGAGGAGGGTCCCGGGATGAAAATGGCCTGACTTGTAGTGGCATAAAATATGCAGAAGTGAAATCAGGGTGAGAGATGAAAGTTTCCCAAGGGATGCCCTTTTGTTTCAGCTGGTGAAGGATAATGATCTTAATGAGAGAGTGATGGAATAAAATTTCTTTTTGTTGAGCTGGAGGCTTTTTTCTAACAATGGAAGACATCTTGTCTATACTCTTGCACAGGAAAAAGGGTAGGTTTAGCAACTTAGCTTTTCTAAAATGCATAAGGAGTCTGATGTGATAGGCATATACTTGGAAGTATCTACCTTCACAAGTGAAAAACTTCATGATTATTTTCATGAGGGCTGCATAGTCATCCAGCAAGTGTGAGAAAGGGAAAATGGAGCTACAGGTATCTTGATGATTTGGCTTGAGAAAAGGCTGATAGTGGTTGAGATCAAGATATGATTTTTTGAACCACTCTTCTCCTATGTTAGGGATTTTGGTTTCTTTAGAAACAACTCTAGGAGTGAGCTCAAAATTGAAACCTGCTATGTGAACTTTCCATCCAACCTCAGGGAAAATAACTCTATTAGATGAGGGTGGCTAGTGACCTCTAGTATTCTACTGCAAAAATCAAAGCGGCCTACCTCTTGAAAACAGGGGCAGTGATTTCTTGAATAGTGATGGGCTCAAATCTATTGTGTTGGCCTCCCTTTTTTACCCTTTTCTTTGGAGGCATTTTGATTTTTCTGTTCTTATCCAAAATCAACTAGACAACCCTTAAATAAAAATAGGCTTTCTTTTCCTTTAACACTTCTTTCTCCTTTAATTCAGTTTTCAAAATATCATTTATGTTTTAAGAGCAACTGAGGGGTAAAAATAGTGATAAATACCTTGAAAAATTCTTTGCAGTGATGAACACTAACCCTTGAGCAAGACTGGAAATTTTTTGGCCCTTTGTAATGAAATGAGCAGGTGATACACCCTTGCACATAGGCGCGTAGCGTCTGAACGGAGGCTGCATGAGAAAAATACACTACGCTAGTTCAAAAAACTATGTTTTTGAACGAAGTTTGAAATAAGGGTAGTTGTGGGCGCTGAGCGGAGACTGAATGAGGGTCGGGCGTTGAAATGTGTCGCGCCAGTGTACAGGTGCATCTCGCCCTTTGTAAATTCCTTCGGTGAGCTGCTACAAGCGAGTAGCGCTCAGGTACAGGCATGTCACATCCTAGAAAAAGTGCCCGGAGTGTTTGCCAGGGAACCAGAGAGACCCTCTCCTCTTGCTAATCGATAATATGAGAGTAAGATATGCCCTTTGAGGAATTTTGTGCCTTTTGAATTTTTTTTAAAGCACGCAGCTTTCCTTTTGAATTTTTTCAAAAATAGTTTTATTAAATCTTTAAATTTTTTTTCTCATTTGCCCTATTTCCATGAAACAGTTTTTGAAACATGTGTAACAGTGTTTTAATTAAAAAGTGATTTGCAAACAACAACACAAGTTTTCATTTTTTGTGTAAAAGAAAACCTCCCCTATTTTTTAGATGAAGGAGGCTCTTTAAAGCAGTCTTTTCCCTCTACTTATAAATTGAAGGAGGTTATTTAAAAAAACTTTAGGCCTAGTCCCTGTTTTCCAAATGAAGCTTTTAGCCTTCTAAACAAATTATTTGAGTCATGCCCTTTGCTTATCACTTTGAATGATGCTTGTTAGACATAAACTATTTAGGCCCTCTGCTCATCATCATTGAAGGGGGTTCCTCATAAAAATAAGTGATTTCCATATGCTTATCATTGAACGAGGCATTTCATAAACACAAGTGATTGCCATCTGCTTATCATTGAAGGAGGCAATTCAAATGGTTTATCCTTTATCAATCTGCATGAGACAAGTTTCTTTGTAGAAATTTACTGTGAAGATAGTGAACAGGTAAGATATTTCAAACTCCAACATATCTGTTTTGTGTCTCTTAGGTTAAATATATTTGGTAGTAGCTTTAGCTTCCTCTGTGATGACAATGTCTTCTATGCTTTAAAGTCTAGGCTATAGGGATATAAAAAAGGCAGCTATTCCCTTTTTATGCTCTTTCACTTTGATGCCTAAACTGCTGGAAGTATTTTGCCAGGGAACTAACATACCTAGTCTCATAAGACTTCTTTTCAGATCTGTGCCCATATGTTTGGGAAGAATGTGAAAATTCCATTGTGAGTTGACATGAAGTGCTAGATGTAGTAAACTCCCAACCTTTGTACTCATTTTTCCATGATGGATGATTCTTTGACTTTCTTGCTGCTTTGAGTTTTCAGGTATGAATCATGTAGGTTTCGTTTCTCTTTGAGATCTACATTTCCTTTATTTCCCAACAGTAAACTGTTCTAACTTTGAAAACTTTCCTTGAAGTGTCCCTTTTGTTTCAGGACTGGCTATTGCCATCTATCCATAGCACCCCTGCAGAGATGCATTGATAAAATGTCTTTGACCATTGGAGAAATTTCCCGAGGTATCATGATGATAATGCTTGAAAAGTTCACTTGATTACTTTCTTCGGACATAGGACCTTCTTACTCTGTTTCTTCATGAATTTGAATCTTATAAGCTTTTCTAAGATAAAACACAACGACCATTTTGATGGTGTATCACCTAGGGGTAAACAAGGTTTTGTTTTTCCAGATAAGAAAGTGGACACCTGACTGATATTTAAAACCAGGTTTTTTGACTAGAGATATTTCTCTCAAGATACCTATTCTAAACACCATCACCTAACCTAGACACTTTGTGATGACTTCTGAAGGGCTTCTTAGACATAGTCAGGTCATCAAACGGACCTTCAAATAGTAAGAGGGGAAAAAGATAACTTGTCTTATGCTTTGACAGAGAGCTGTGTGAAAATAGAGGATTTTGGATATCATATATACAAGGCTTATGACAGTTATGGACAAGGGAGTTTTATCAAGACTGAAACTTGATGACCACCTCTAACACAGTCTATAAGAGAGGAAAAAGATAAAAAATTCTCTCAAGGGTTTTCTAGAGGACAAATTGACTATTTGAAATTGGTTTCTAGAAAACCTAGGCAAGGCATATAGTCATCACAACAGGAAAAAATAATAATGACTAACAGTGGCTCCATTTGGGGAGGGCAGCTCCTTTTCGGGAGGGAAACTCCTTTTCGGGAGGTGTCGAGAATTGCAGATCTATATTTTATGAAGACTAGTGCCTCATCCATTGGTGCAGATTTCACTTTTTCTTGATGCTTTTCCTGAAAATGATGCTTTCTGACAAACTGACAGCATGATTAACATCAACCTCATTTCTACTTACCCAACTACTTTGCCTAACATTTTCTTCTTCTTTGGGTGCACTTGTACTAGAAAAACCTTGACATGATAATTTTTGAAAGAGAAAACACTATCTACTTCTACATTTATATCTTTCGGGAGTTTAGATTAAATTGATGAAATCCTTTATTTCTCTACCTATACTAGATCAACTGTCAAGATTAAGCTGTTTGACAAGATTTCATTTGCTAGACTAAAACATGAAATTGAAAAATGATCAAATCAGGATTAGAAAGTATGATTTGTCATGTGTTTGTGGAATAAAGACAAGCTGCACACAAATGTTATTTTCATACAAAATGAGATTTAGAAAAATCAGGGCTAGGATACATAGTCTGCTTTTCATCCCTATTTTTCTCTTTGGTTCTATTTTGAGTGTGTGGAACCAGCATCTTTGTTTCCTAATCTACTTTCTTTGATAATTCAAGCTTTCATATTTTGATTATCATTCTTTTTCACTAACTTATCAACAATCAATTTAAAACATGCTCAGTTATGATTAGGCTATATAACTGAACAAGACATCTTTTGAGCACTAGCAGTGGCATGTAGACTTGCGCACTTTCAACATGACTATTTTTTTGGTATGGGGCTATACCGTTTCTTTAGAATCTACCCTCTTTTTCTACTATTCTTTTTGTTTTTGTGTTTTCCATTTTTCTCAAAAAAAATTGAAAGAAAGATGCTCATGGGGCTAAGCTTATTTTTCATGCCTATCTATTCTAATCTAACCTATATATCATAGACATTTATCTGGTGAACTCTTATTTCCAATATAACCACTCAAGTAGATGATTGCATGGTTGATCTTGGTTTGGCTCTTTGATGATGCTGAAGAAATCAAAAGGCCACTTCCACCTCACTTGTTTTCGGATAGTAGTTCTTAAGTTTTTTCTCACACTTTACAACAAACTGTTCATGGTAGAACACACTCCTCCCTCATATTTCTCAAGGAAAACAACAAATGGATCTTGGAATAATACCTAATCTGGAGGTTTTGAGACATAAGCTCCATTCAAGACTACTTCTTCTTTCACTTGGCTATGTTTGGGACTCTCTTGGGAAAGAAACTCTTCCCCTTGCTCATGATCACTTGAACTGTCAGACTCATCGTATATTGCAGTGTAGTCCTCTTTCCAAGCTGTTTTGTTATGATTGAGTGGACTAAAAACTGTGTGAAGGTAAACATGTTGATGAGTAGGGATACTCTTTGGCAAAAAATCTTCTCGAGAACGAAAAGCAACAACTTTCTTGTGATCGTCAATTTTCAAGCCTTCATTTGCTTCCAATTTTTCTAAGCTTTCCTCATCACTGTCATAGCTGCTATGCATTGGTTGTTTACCTTTCTCAAGTTGATGAAATTGAGCTTCCTCCCAAAAACCAAGTGCTGAATACTCTGCAAGATTAGCTTCTGTTTGGAAAGCATCATCATTATCAACATATTGATCAAACTTTGGAGAATCATCAATATAATTAATGTCACCAACCATACATATTGGACTATTATATTGTTTATCTTTGAATTGATCTATAAATGCATTTTCTGCTATGTGATAGTTAAGATTAGGAGGAAAATAATTAGAGGTTGATTGTATTTTTATGAGTTGATATATCTCCTCTTCAATTAAAAAGGGAGGCATTTTTAACTTTCTTTGGATATAACTACAATAATCCTATTTCTCTTGGGAAAGCTGATTTAGAGGATGAACGTCTTTTTGGGCCTTACATAAGAGAGATGATGAATCATCACTCGTGCCTTTAGAGAGATCCTGTGGGTTCTCTTTCATTTCTTGATTGGTTTCATCCTCAACCAACTCTTCTTGATGTTCGGAACAATTAGCATGGGATTTATTAGTTACCTCTGATAGATTCTCAGGAGGCCAATTTGCTTGTATATTTTGAAAAGAATCAAAGCACAAAGGTAGAGATCCTAGAGGTTTTGATTTTTCTTCCATTTCAAATTTGATTTCATTCTCAACCAACTCTTCCTGATGTTTGGGACAATCAACATGGGATTCATGAGTTTCCTCTGATAGATTCTCAGGAGGCCAATTTTCTTGTATAACCTAAAATGAATTAAAGCACAAAGGTAGAGATCCTAAAGGTTTTTATTTTTATTCCATTTCAGATTTGATTTCATCCTCAACCATCTCCTCTTGATGTTCGGGACAATAAGCATGGGATTCATGAGTTTCCTCTGATAGATTATCAGGAGGCCAATTTGCTTGTATAATCTGAAATGAATCAAAACACAAAGGTAGAGATCCTAAATGTTTTATTTTTTCTTCCATTTGTGACTGTTCATAGGGTTGAATGTGTTCTTGAGGAGTTTCTACAATAATATGTTCCTTTGTTTCTTTATGAGTATTTTCTTTAGTAGGTAAGGCAGTAGTGGATAACATCTGATCTATTTCTTTTTTAGTTAAAGGAGGAGGCATTTTCTGTTTTCTTTGGATTGGGCAACAATTGCTTTCCATTTTTTTTGGAGGTTGATCTTGTGGCTGAATGTCCTCTTGTATTTTACAAAAAGGGGCAGATGGATTGTTGTTTGTTTCAACCTTTTCAAAGAGCTCTTGTGGATCCTATCTTATTTTTTGATGGATTTCATCCTTGATCAACTATTCCTGGCCATCTGGATGGTTAGTTTGGGTAAGAAATGTATGGATCTCCTCTAACATATCTTCATGATGCCAATTTCCCAAATCTTCATCAATGCTAAGAAGGTGTTATATGAGATCTTCAGATTGATCACAACAATTTTGAGCTAAGGATAGATATGGACAATACCCTATATAGTGTTTGTAAAATACCTTGTGGAAATCCTTGAAAGAAAACAAGATGTCAGGTTCTAACCATTAATACCAATTTCTTGCCTTACCTTCTAATGTTTCCATGAACATTTTCATAAGACAGTCCTCATGCCATTCAACTTTTAACCTCCATATATGTATATGAAACTTGATGAGATGTAACAAGGGGTCATCAAAGTTTTCATCTTGAAAGATAGGCAGGTTTTTCATCCAATCTATTTGAGGCATTTTGTGTGGGAATCCAGGGATATGATCTCTATTCATTGGAGCATATCTCCTTTGTATCCTTGGATCCATCTTTGTTAATCAGAAAGTGTCACTGTGTCTTTTCAACCAGTTTAAAGTTCTCTACCAGTGGAGTCTTTTGGTCTATTGAGGGTTGTGGAGTCGCCAGGTGGAAGATTTGAACTTTTATATCCATCATCAGCATGATTGTGATTTCTCAATGCATTCCTAGGAGATTTTATAAGGATTAGTGGAGTGATAGGCCTATTGGAGGCTAGTGGAGTGGCCAGGTAGATGTTTTTAGTTGTTTTGAGGGTATATGTGTATGGTCCACCACCAATACTGACAAAAAACCAATCTAAGGATGTTTTGGGGTTTTTCTGAGTTTCTTATATGTAGCCCTAGGGTTTGTGAGAGTGTCCTACATCTGAGTCATCATTTTTCTAGAATGGTGAAAAAAGCCAAATTCTACTCTTTTGACAATACTTTAGTCTTCTAATTTTGACTGAGATTTTGAGAGTTCCTAAGGGATACTTAGGATGTTTTGAATCAACGTCCCACTATGATCACCATGATGTTAGAGAGTAGTGGGATGGATCAATAGGATAGCATGCTTAGTTCGACAGGGGTTTTTCGTGAGTCTTAAAAGATATTCAGATTAATATGAACTTAGAAAAGTCCCACCATGATCGCCATTATGTTGAAGTCCCGTAATTTGGTAGACTGGTAAACCAAATGACAGGGTAACATAAGACCAATCTTTGGAGTCCTAGGACCTAGCCTTCTTGGACTCAGAGAGGGCTTTCTCTATTATGCGAAGGATGTGAACTTGTTCGCTTTGTATGTTTGATTTTAGGCTAGCTATTAAGTATATTTTGGTTTGTTTTGATTTTTTGAGGTTAACTGATAAAAAAGGACAAATAGAAAGAGAGTTCATCAAATAAACAGGGCTATGGGGTCAGATAAAGTCAGGGCTGTCTAAATGGTGGACAAGGTGTTACTGCAGGGCCGATTTAGTCAAGGTAAATGGATTCTTTGGGTGAAAGTGAAGTGAAATGAACATTGAGTTTGTGAAAGACAAAGGGATCTTAAACATATATAGTTTTAAAGCAGGTATTAATGAGGTAGGGAAAACCATGAATCTCTATGAATAAAACTCAAACTGATACATATGAAAGATTAATAATCCAACGATACATAGAAGCATCATTACCTCTAACTCTAGAAAATCACCTTCAGCTGTTGGGAAAAATAAATAAGATAAAAAAAGAACTCAATATATGAAGAGGGAACTTCTAAACAACATAGCTTGAGCTATCGGGAACTCTGAAATAAGTTTGCAAGCATGGACAAATGGCAAGATCGAAGGAGACCTATTTAACTTAACTAAAAAAAGCAATATTTCATAGAAAGATCTCAGAAATGGAGTTTTGAGAAGCTACAAGTAAGAAGGGCATACCTTAAATCATACAAGATAAAAAAAAATATTGACCATAAATGAAACAAATAAAAATTTCTTAATGGACCTAAAGGACAGTTAAAAATCCTTTAGAAATGATCAAGAAGAGGAAAACATTAAAGCTGTAACATGCATGATGTTTGAGGTGCTTCCATGAGCATGTATCAACATATACTTTTTTGATCTACAACAAATGAGAAATATGTAACATTAATGAAAACAAGGAAACATAAACAAAATTAGAGAAACATCACAATTCATCAAGTCATGGAATCCTGCACATAATGCTCCTCCACCATCAAGCCAAGCAAGACATCATCCACTTCATAAAACAAGTATTTCTTCCAAGCTCATAATGCTATGTATTGCTCTCAATATATCAAGTTTTGCCTCTTTTTTACAATGAATCATCTTGGTTTATATAAGCCAAGGAAGAGGAAACCCACCTAGAGCAACTAGAAGGCCACTGGCCAAAAACAAATATCTAAAACTGTCCTTGAGGCTTAACAAAGTCCAAGGCACAAAATATCCTTCAAAAATATCTTTTCGAACCAAAATAGCAAAAAAGGATCACTTTCAAGGCCTGACACATAAGATAAACTTGCTTAACGCACATTTGGCCCAGTCATCACTTAGAAAACTACTTTTAAGCAAAATCTATAGCAACGTAGCGCCAGAAAAAGGTCTGTTTTGCAGTGAAGTTTTGGTTGATCTTCCGATGTCGAAATGAGGGCTGTGATGGTTCGTTGGAAAGCTACGGATGTCTACTTTCAAAAAATACTTGATTGTTTCCAATATAATTCCTAGAAGTTAGTAAAAAATTATAAACAGTGAAAATACCCAGGGGTGTAGCACCTGCTGATATTAGGGGCAGAAAGGTAAAAAATGGTTGTATTTGGCCTTTTTGAGGGATCAAAACAGTGTCATTTGATCTAAAAATTTCTAAGCATGTTCCTTTGATGTCAAGGAATCCAAAAATATATTTTTCCTCAGCTGAGGATGCTTCGAGAAAAATTTAAGGTACCCATGGTTTTATCCTTTTAGGCCTAAAATTCACAAAAAACAAGAATGTGTCCAAAAATGCCCCAATTTGGTGAGTAAACCCTTAAGGGTTTTTAGAAACATGCAATGAAACTTGAGAAATAATTCCAAGCCGGGATAGGTATTTTCCATGTTTTTCCGCTGGGCGGCTCCTTTGGGCAGCTTTGAGTTTCCTTCGGGAAAACTGATTCAACTTCTTGTAGTGCCTGGTCATTCTTATTTGTAGGCCCAAATCCTTGTTAGCTTTCTCCAATTTGGTTTCTAAATGATGATTTTCCCTCTCAAACCAAGACTCTCTATCATTCTCAATTTCTTTTGCAAGGAGCTCCGTAAGAGGGTACTACTGTTCATGAGCTGATTCTTCTTCTTTCTTCTTTTGCAATGCTTTTATAAGACCCATGGTCCTAGGTCTCTTTCTTGCTGACCCTTCTTCTTCATCATCTTCTGCATAATCACCCATGTATTCTTCTAGCCTCACTTGTGACTTTTGAGCTTCCCTTCTATATTTGAGCACCTGAGCCTCAAAGATTGCCATATGTCCACTCATTTGATTATTTTGCAATTGCAAATAGTGGATGATGTCTTTTGACATATCTAGGCCATTTTCCAAATCTCTAATCTGAGCTTCCTGGTTTTGCAAAAGAGATCTAAGAATACTGGCCTCATCATCCTCAGCATCACTGTATATTTGTATTATTTCAAATTCCCTTTCATGCTCATGGCTGCTCTCTTGTTGTTCAACCTTCTCTTTGCCCTTGCCTTTAATGATTTTCTTTCCTCTGGTTTTCTTGGGAAATTCTACTTTTCTCTTATTTGGAAATTCAACTCTAATCCTTAGAGCCCTAGTGACATTTCTAGTCACTGTTTGAGTGGTTTTCTTCGTTGTTGTTTTGGTGTTTTTAGCCTTTTCTAATTTTGATGAAGGAAGCATGGCCGCTTGCCTTGGAGAAGAAATAAACACATGATTTTGACCTTGCTGATGATGAGTGAGAGGAAGAGTTAATACCTGGGCTTGTTTAGTTGGGTCTCCTACAGCCTTAGGGATGTCCTCTTCTCTAAAAACATTCTCTGCTTGCACTTCTTGGTTTCTTTGTTGTGGGGAATTTCCTTGTTCATTAAATTTGATATTTGTAATGAACTCATTATCAGGAGTAAACTCAGAAATATTATGCTCCTTTTCTCTTTGGTGGGAGATGTCTAGGTCTACTGTTTTTACCTTTTCAAAACTATCTCTTCCTTCATCTATCTTCTTGCTGTCATGAATTTTTTTATTACTTCCCTCTTTGCTATGACTGCTTCTATCATTTTCATTGTTTTCAATGTTTTCCTGATGTGGACTGCCTCTTTCTTCATCAATGTCTTCATTTCCTCCTTGTGGGCTGCCACTTTCATGATCACTGTTTTCAATTTCTCCTTGTGGACTGCCTGCCACATCATGCTTTCCTTTCCTTCTACTTCTGATTTCATCACTTTCCTACTCTTTGTCACCATCCCTTCCCTATTATTTGCCACCATCACTTCCTTGTTCTTTGCTTTTACTACATTCTTCTTTCTCACTGCTATCTGTGGAGGATGGTTTTTGTTGGGGAGTATACTTATGAGAAGAAAAGGAAACATAAGGTGTGGAGGGCAAGGAATGAGCATGAGGAGGGTCCCAGGATGAAAATGGCCTGAATTGTAGTGGCATAGAAGATGCAGAAGTGAAATCAGGGTGAGAGATGAAAGTTTCCCAAGGGATGCCATTTTGTTTCAGCTGGAGGCTTTTTTCTAACAATGGAAGACATCTTGTCTATACTCTTGCACATGAAAACGGGTAGGTTTAGCAACTTAGCTTTTCTGAAATGAATAAGGAGTCTGATGTGATAGGCATATACTTGGGAGTATCTACCTTCACAAGTGAAAAAATTCATGATTATTTTCATGAGGGCTACATAGTCATCCAACAAGTGTGAGAAAGGGAAAATGGAGCTGCAGGTATCTTGATGATTTGGCTTGAGAAAAATATGATAGTGGCTGAGGTCAAGGTATGATTTTTTGAACCACTCTTCTCCTATGTGAGGGATTTTGGTTGCCTTAGAAACAGCTCTAGCAGTGAGTTCAAAATTGAAACCTTCTATGTGAACTTGCTTTCCATCCAACCTCAGGGAAAATAAATCTGTTAGATGAGGGTGGCTAGTGACCTCTGGTATTCTACTGAAAAAATCAAATCAGCCTACCTGTTGAAAATAGGACAAGATTGAGGGAGAGGCAATGATTTCTTGAACAGTGATGGGCTCAAATCTGTTGTGTTGGCCTCCCCTTTTTACCCTTTTCTTTGGAGGCATTTCGATTTTTCTGTTCTTCTCCAAAATCAACTAGACAACCCTTAAATAAAAATAGGCTTTCTTTTCCTTTAACACTTCTTTCTCCTTTAATTAGGTTTTCAAAGTATCCTTTATGTTTTAAGAGAAACTGAGGGGTAAAAATAGTGATAAATACATTGAAAAACTCTTTTCAGTGATGAAAAGTGACCCTTGATAAAGACTAGCAATTTTTTGGCCCTTTGTAATGAAATGAGCAGGTGCTACGCCCTTTCACACAGGCGCGTAGTGTCTGAACGGAGGCTGCATGAGAAAAATACATTGTGCTAGTTCAAAAAACTGTGTTTTTGAATGAAGTTTGAATGAAAGGTGGTTGTGGGCACCGGGAGGAGACTGAACGAGGATCAGGCGTTGAAACGCGTCGCGCCAGTGTACAGGCGCATCGTGCCCTTTGTAAATTCCTTAGGTGAGTTGCTACAGGCACGTTGCGTACTAGAAAATGTGCCCAAAGTGTTTTCCAGGGAACCAGAGTGACCCTCTCCTCTTGCCAATCGATAATATGAGAGTAAGATATGCCCTTTGAGGGATTTTGTGCCTTATGAAATGTTTTTAAAGCATGCAACCTTCCTTTTGACTTTTTTCAAAAATAGTTTTATTAAACCTTTACCTTTTTTGTAGAAATTTGAATAACTGATATATTATTCACTGAGATTCTCCTGATCACACACTACTTTAGCTTCATGCATAATACAGAATCTCTACTACCATTGATCATCACATGCAGAAATAAAATCAATTGCATGCATACATTAAAACCACAAACAATCACACATATGAACACGGTATTTAATGGGAAAGCTTAAAGCTGAAAACCCCAACTATCTGTATATTATATGTCATGGAGATCATGTAACAATCATAGTACAAAAGCTCCTCACAAGCTCTCATGCACACCCTCAATTGCTACACACTATAAAGCTAGATCTAGCAAAACACATGCTCCAATCACTGCATGACTGGCAAACCTCTATTTAAATTCTATCAAGCTATATAGGGATGGCTTCATTAAATAGATAAACCACCTGGCTTGTACTGCGCAATCCTCATGGGCTTCTCCACCTATCTGTGTGTTGCAAATATCAACTGTATAGTCACAACTGATAGTTAACCTGCTCTTTCACCTATTTCTGCACTGGTCTCCACTGAAACTGTCCATGCACTGAAGTTAACTGATGCATTCTTTGGTTGATTAATGAGTTTATAATTAGTGAATTAATTAATAATTAATTCACACCACTCTCACTAATTGTATCAATTAGTTAAACTGAATACAAATAGCTCAACTATGTTTAGATTAGTTAAACTGAATACAAATCCACTAACTTCCTCAATCAACTCCACCAAACTCTATCACATGATTTCTAACTGAAGTATCCATGAAATAGCTCCACTTAACCCTTAGGAATAGCGTAATTCCTTCTGTCAGCTCTTGTGCCACATTTGTGCACTTAACTGAAGTGCTCCAAGAGAATAAGATAATGTTTAGAGTCCAAATATTATTAAGAGCTAATAATATTCAACATATCTATTTTTAGACTGGAAATCTAAAAATAGATTCCGCCCAATATGTATAAAAATAGAAGTCCATATATTTTTTCCGACTTGACCAACCATCCAAAAATAGCATCCTGCAACTCATAGAACATGATCCATATGTCTAAAAATAGACATAGTCTAAAAATAGACTTTGCGCAAAAAATAGCCTACGGGCCCACTTAGTGAAGGCGACTCCTTTCCACTAAGCTCATCATCTTGTTGCAATCTCAAAAATCCCTCTCAAAAAGATAAGGATTATCTACAACCCCTATCTTGCCCCTGTGGTATTTGAATTTTCTCCTAGTGAGCGCCTTCGTCAAGATATCAGCATCCTGATCCTCCGTGGGAATGTATGAAAGTAACATGACCTTCTGCTGCACACAATATATGATATGATGATACCAGATGTAAATGTGTTTAGATCTATCATGAAATATTGGATTAACCAAGAGTTTGATGCAACTCTGATTATCAAAATAAATCACAGTAGGCTCTAAGTGTGAACCGAACAACCTGACTAGGATCTTCCTCATCCATATAGCCTCGCATGCAGCCAAACTCGCTACCATATACTCAGACTCTACTGAAATGAGTGCCACGGATCTCTGCTTCCTGTTGTACTAAGAAACTGTTGTCGACCCGATACTGAAAATCCCTCTAGATGTGCTCTTTTTTTCTGTTGGGCTCCCTGCCCAATTTGCATCCGTGAAGCCACATAGCCTCACCGCATCCAACTGTCTGTACCATAATCCATATCCTGATGTGCCTCTGAGATATCTCAATACATGCTTCCTCGCCTTCCAAAAGAGCTTGGTTGGCTTAACCATAGCTTGTGAAAGCTGGTTAACAACATAGCATATGTCGGGTCGTGTATTGACCAGATACATAAGCGACCCCACCAAATGTCGATAAAAAATGGCATTCACTACCTCCAATAAAGTAGCATCCTCCTTCCTCCATCCACCAGGAAGAGGAGTATCAACAGGCTTGCAACCATCCATGTTGAACTTCTCCAGTATCTCCTGGGCATACTTACCCTAAGAAACAAACATTCCACCACTGCGCTGCCAAATTTCCAATCCCAGGAAATAATGAAGGAGGCCCAAGTCCTTCATCTCAAACTCCTTTGCAAGATCAACCTTGCATGAGTGTATCAATAGTTCATCACCTATCAAAATCAAATCAACTACATAAATTACAATGATCAACAACTTACCCTCCACCACAATATGGTATAGGTTAGGATCCGCCTCACTCTTGGAGAATCCAAGTCCGGTGAAATAACTGTCTATCCATGTGTACCAAGCACGAGGTGCTTGTTTCAACCCATACAACACTCTCTTGAGCCTGCACACATGTGACTCACTGCTGAAGATCTCCAAACCTTCGAGCTGCTCTATGTACACCTCCTCCTCAATGACTCCATTAAGGAACACAGTATTTACATCCATCTGATGAATGTGCCACCCCATCTACACTGAGAGAGCAAGAATCATCTGTATGGAAGAATACCTTGTGATAGGTGCAAAGGTCTCCTCATAATAGATCCCCTCAATCTGTGAAAAGCCTCGGGCAAAAAATCTTGCCTTGTACTTCTCCACACTCCCATCAGCTGCCTGCTTCACTTTGTAGATCCATCTCGAACCCACCACTGATTTCCCCTCCGGCCTTGGGACAATCTCCCATGCACTGTTTCTGACAATCGAATCATACTCTTCCACCATGGCATCTACCCATGTGGGATCCTCCCCAACTTCCTTGAAAGAGGATGGCTCTGTCACGATACACTTGCTCATAAGAGCCATGTATCCAGTATACCGGTCATGTGACTATCTTTTTCTGCACTGTGATGTAGGTGCTCCTACAACCTTCTCTGCATCTTGAGCCAGTCGCTCAGCTTCTGTAGTGTGCTTCCGCCCTCTGATGGTTGGTGCTGCCTGAGTGGTATCTTCCACTCCATGAACCTCATCTTGTGGCTGATCCACATCCTGAGACTCATCCTTAGGAACTAATAGCTCCTCATTTGCATTCAAGTGTGGCTCCCTCTCAAGCGAACACTTCATGGCTTTGTCCTCATGAAATTTGATATCCCGTCGCACAACAGTCTTGCGATTGTCTGGAAAATACACACGATAGTTGTGGGGTGTATCAGTGTAACCCACAAATATCCCAACCTTCGCAGTCGGCTCCAACTTCTTCCTGGCATCCTTCATCACATGAATGTAAATAGATGAACCAAAAATCCTCAAATGGGAAATATCAGGCCTCTTACCAGAAAATGCCTCCTCGGGTGTACTCATGCCAAGTATCCTGTGAGGACAACGGTTATTTTTATATACTCTGATGTGCATGCCTCGACACAGTGTGCCATAGGTAGGCCTGAATCAGCACAACATCAGCATGTCGGCACCCACACAAATCATTTTGTTCTTCCTTGAAACCATTCTATCTTGGGTTATGAGGGTGCTATGATCTCTCTTCGGAGTACTTTTGTGCTTTAGTCAGGTCATGAGAGATGAATTCACCACCATTTTGCTCCTTAGAGCCTTCACCTGCTTCCCTGATTCTTTCTCAACTAGTGCCTTGAACTCACAGAACTTTGAGTATGTCTCGCTCTTCATCTGCATGAAGAAGATCCAGCACTTACGAGAAAAATCATCAACAAATATCACATAATACCTGTGCTTTGCTGTCGAAGCTACTGAGAAAGGTCCACACACGTCTGTGTGAATTCTCTCAAGGATCGTCGTGGCGCGACTATCCTTCTCGTGAAAAGTGGCTTTCACAAATTTTCCCAAGGTACACCCCTTGCACTGATCTGACTGCGCAAGAGTGCCTTTAGGAAGCCCAGTAGAACTTATTTTTCTTCTTGTGGACAATTAGTGGCGTAATGTCCGTGTTGGTGACAGTGAAAGCACTTCACCTTGGACATGTCCTGCTTCTTGCCTTTCGCACCAGATTGAGAAGCATGCTTCTTGCTCTTCCCCTTCTTTGCTTTGGCAGCCAAAGTGAAATTATATTCATTAGATTTCTTTGATGAAGATCTGTCCCTGGTACTCCACCTTATCTCCTCTTGCACAAGATCCGACCAAAGTCGCTCCCATCCTGGCAATTTCTCCCGACCATTGACAGAGTCCTGATAGGAGTGCCAACTCTTCGGAAGCCCAAGGAGAGCCAAGCTCACCAATTCCTCATCATCAATAGTAACCCCCACACTTCCCAGCTCATCCCTGCATTGGATGAACTTCGTGATGTACTTGGGCATATTGTCACCTTTCTCCATCTTTATGTTCTTGAGTTTATCCTTGAGCGCCAACTTCCTCTGGTTGCTCTTGCTTTGGAATAAATCTGTCAAAGCTTTCTACATCAAGAATGGAGAAGCCTTACCATGAAGGCTCGATAATATGTGATCCTTCGCACCTTCCAACAGAATCCTTCGACACTTTGTTGTCTTCTTTTTCCATGTGTCAAGCACGATAGCATCACTAGAAGTAGGCTTTGGAATTTCTGCATCTATGAACTCCTTCAATCCATTGTCATCCAGCACTGCCTCCATCCTATCCTTACATGCAATATAATTCGAGCTACCCTCAAGGGCATACTCCAATCATGTCCAGTTGAAGGCATCTCAACAGAGCACGAAAACAACTGCAAATTCCCAATTCCACCAACTTTACAAGCCAACCGCTTCAATGTTTTGCAATTGCTCCAATGATCAATATCGCTGCGATACCATCAACAGAAATTTGAATAAGCTGATATCTTATTCCAGCAGAATTCTCCCGATCACACACTATTTTAGCTTCATGCATAATACAGAATCTCTTCTACCATTGATCATCACATGCGGAAATAAAATCAATTGCATGCATACATTAAAACCACAAACAATCACACATATGAACATAGTATTTAATGGGAAAGCTTAAAGCTGAAAACCCCAACTATCTGTATATTATATGTCATGGAGATCATGTAACAATCATAGTAAAAAATCTCCTCACAAGCTCTCATGCACACCCTCAATTGCTACACACTATCAAGCTAGATCTAGCAAAACACATGCTCCAATCTTTTTCCACTTGATAGCTAGCCTCTATTGCGTTATCAATGCTATGGGATGGCTTCATTAAATAGATTGTTAGTATGAATCTTTCGTTGTAAAAGATCACTTTAGCTACGCATAAAAAATAGCCCTAACATCGATTATGGCTGCAAAATATCTTTTAAGTCTGCTGCACAAATTCATATCTAAGCACAAAAGACATTAAGTAGATAAAATATAATATGGCTCCATGCATCCAATAGACAAGACAAGAACAAAGTGTTTAAAAGAATGATTTGTATTATATTAAAGAATGAGGCACATGAGAGGAAAACAAGAAAGGTGTTTTCCGGTTCTCATCAATGGGATGGGTTCTTGAAAGTCCTCAGCGTTTCAGATCTAAAATTCCTCTCTCTTATTGTGGTAGAAAAACCCTAACAAACATCGAGCTCAATGGGAGCTCACAAAGAAAAAATGGAAAATGGTGACCAAGAGTAGATCTAGTGTGATCTAATGCAATGAAGGTGACTAATGAATGGGTAAAACCCTTATATTTATAACAAAATATTGGGGTGTTCTAGAACCCGGTGCATGAATAAAATATTATTAATCAAATTCTAGAATCACCCTTTAGGAATATTTTATTATATTTGTTGGAGGGAAAAGGTCTTTTGACTTGGGTCAATTCCTTTATTTATAAACAATAAATAAATAAATGATTTATTTATTATTTTAGGGAGATGGTGAGAATATAATTAAATAAATAATGATTTATTTAATTATTTAAAAATGATTTAGTCAAATTTAACTAGGAATATTATTTAAATAATGATTTGAATAACTTATTCCTAGGAAATACTTAAATAAAAAATGATTTATTTAATTAATTTTCTTGTTTTGGGTTAAATATGACTAGGAAATATAGATAAATGTTATTTTATATGGTGAAAGCAATTTTACTTAGAGTAAAATTGGTCTTACATGGTGTACTTGGGTTCATCTAATGATAATGAATTAGATGACCAAAAAAATGGTGTAACAGATGGCCCCCCAACGTACGAGTGTTAGGAGCAAATCGTATGACCAAAGTACGTTGTAAGAACTCAATCACTAGGCATCAAGAGGGAAGTGAGAGAGAGGAATATAAGGTAGTCTAATGTGCTAAAGGACTATACCCTGAGGAGACGAGACTTATAGGTGCAACAAGTCTCTAGGTGATGAAGTAGTACCAGTATGAAAGGCGGCGTGGGAGGCATACCTATGCCCGCCGATACAATAGTAAAAAGAATAAAGCGCCCGAAAAACCACAGAACGCAAGGATGAAGCATATGCTAGCCTAAGCATGAGCCAGATAAAGAAAATGATGAATCCCACATACATGCGATGCCTGGAATAACCGTTAGGACTTATACAAGAATATTTTAGTACATGAAATACAAATACACCCAAATGCCCCTTACACACGGGGAAGGGCTCACAACATCTAACTGATATATGAAAATCGAAGAGGCGCTGCAAGCGGTTGAGGCCGATATCATCAAATGAGAGGAGTTGCATCAAGGGTGGAAATAAAAAAGTCATCTGGGCATGTGGGGGGCTACCTGCAAGGCCACCCTCTCATGAGGGTTGAGACATCTCACACACGCCTAGGAATCATCAATAGCTGCTGCTGCATCACTGGACCATCAAGTGTATAGATCACGATCATGCTGAGAAGAGCTCGAACCAAGGTACAATGCCCCCTAGACCTGACTTCTAGAGTAAATGAGCTGATGTCGACAGAAGGAGGTCTGCCATAGGTGAGGCCATAGGGGAACTCCATCTAAGGCACGAGCGAAAATAGTAGAGTGACGAACAGAGAGACACTAATGATGATGATGGAATGGGGGATATGGAGGAGCGGTTGGAAAACTTCCCTTGTTAGAGCGTAAAGGGCATGAATAGCTTGGCAGCAACTAACACAATATTAGGAGGGATAGGGGACAAGGGTGCGGAAGGTCATAATGTGCGGCATGAGAGAGGGATCAAGCAAGACAAGAGGGAGGACTATAGCGAGGTACAAAGGGACTCGGAATAGGCTCCTTGAATGTGATGATGACTCGAATGGGATGCTCTAAACAAGGGTGACTCGATGGTGCTGCCTCATAGTAAGGGTCCAATGGGGAACCGTAAAAGCATGAGTACAATAGGGTAGCTCATGATGAAAATCAACATGAACGAAGATGAGTAAGAAGGCAAAGTGGTGCCCCGAGTACAAGTGTCGTAAGTGAAGAAATTCGAGTTTTAGAAGAGGTGAATAGACCCTTCATGGACGAAATGTGTCCTGGTGAAGTATCAAAACATAAAAAACTGACAAATACCCATTTGGGTGCTCAGTGAGAGCATTCCAACGGTGCGGACAGTTTTTCAAACGGGGCTACAGTTTGGTTGCAGTGGGTAAAATAAAAAACATGGGTTTTCTTCTAATAGGGCGTTTTCCCTCCAAAATCATTCATTTTCTTGTGTAGCTGTGGTAAATGTGGAGAGGAGAGAAGGCCCTAAATCTTGTGGTGATCGTAGCAGACAAACTGACCGTTGGAATTGTGATCCGTCAGTTGCAGGTAAGAGGCCTAATCCTAAGCTTTGTTTTTGATGGATTCAAATTGCAGATTAGGGCTTTAATTCTCAGTAACTGCCCCTACTTCATCATTACAGTTGGGTCACACTTTTTGGGGAAAAATATGTGACCTGGGACACAGTTTTTGGCCTGAAAAGTGCGACCTGGCCCAATTTTTGCCCAAAAAGTGCGACCTGTTAGATGTGGGGGGTTTCAGTGCTGTCATGTACTGAGATGCTATTTTGGTGTAAGTTAATGCAGTTTTGTTGATCTGGAGGCTGACAAAAATGATGTTTTTGTGCAAATATGGCAGATATATGGATCAAGTGGAGAGAGAGAGACTTAGGTATATTACGGACGGAAATCCAGGCAGATCAGGGTGTCCGTTGTGCACTGGCTAGGTATGGGGTTCTGAAATTATTGGAGAACCCGTTGATGAGGGCTGGAGAGCCCTTGTTGGCCTAGATTATCAGTTATTGGGATCCAGATCATGAGGCATTTGTAGTGCAAGGGCACATGATCGAGCTGACGGTCCAGGATTTGTATTTCTTGACTGGTCTTCCACCATTAGGGATGGTGGGAAAATCACAGCCAGTGTTACCACGAGGGCGTAACATTATGGATTTTGTTGAGCGGCATTGTCGACCAGGTGTCCAAGTTAAAGGGACTCGGATATCCATTGGTGATCTAGAGAGGTTGGAGACACAGGTAGTGGTCGCAGTAGTGTTGCAGATCTTGGGTAGCCAGGCATTCCATCACATCACGGGAGGGCAGATGATGACTGTGGAGAGTGTGCTGAGTGGGACCTACTATGGGTGGGCCCAGATGATGTTGGTGTCGGTGAAATGATAGCTGTCGCTATGTAAGCGACAAGTGAATCATGATTGTGCCTATGGGACTATTTTGTGTTCTTTCTTCTTTGAGAAGATCCCGACCTTGCGACCCCGTATACAGTTACCTGATGGAGGTCCGAGAGAGCCTCGGATGCATCGGTGGGGATGATTACTGTGTAGAGGAGGAGGAGGGGCAGTCGGGCGGGTGTTCCGACCAGAGTTCTTTGCCCATTGGGATTAGATGCCACTATACATAGACGACTATCCCTATAGTGGGATGAGTTATTGGGGAGATCCGAACTTGCCACTTCCGCCTGGTCGAGTGTGGGGGCCCGATGGTAAGTGACAAGCAACTAATCTGTTATGTGAATTTTAGAGTTTGTGACTAGTATGAATGGTACTAATCGTTATGTGTTTTGGAATGCAGATATAGCTCCGGTTAAACCGGCTGGATATATGGGGCGACTGGCAGCAGTAGGCGCTACTGGTGCGAGTGGATCAAGGACAACACAGAATGAGGATATGGCCGCTCTGGTGGAGGACATCCATCATAGATGTGAGGGGTTGCTGATCGGTGTGTCAGAGCGTGGTTGACAGGATTTAAATTTTAGATGACCAGTACATAGAGTTATGTATTGGGCTACCCTCGGAATGGCGACATATCCTGCGACGCATGACGATGGCCGGTCAGACTGTGCATGATCTACGAGCTACGGGAGCAGAGCCATTGGCTTGGGATCCTTCGAAGAGTGATTAGATGTGGGGAAAATTGTGCCCCCCAGTGTTTTTGTAGGGGCAAGTGGTGCCCCCCATTTTGTAGTTTTTCTTATTGTACCATGCTATGGGCATGGGATATGTTCTAAAAACACATGTTATATGATATATATGATTTATGTATATTTTGTGGATGATGTGAAATGTTATTGTCTTGTGTGTGATAAATTCCAGTCTAGAACATGATTTGCAATTTGATTGACGTAGTGATTTTGACGTCGAGGGATATGGTTGAAAGTAATGGATGTAAATGCGCGTATCAAAAGTTTCATTCGTAAATATGGTCTAAAAAGGATAGGGTTATGCACATGATAGACACCATTAAGTTGTAGGACAAGAAGTAGGGAATCTAAATGAACATGCAGATGGAAGATGTGATGAGAGAGGGCATCGGCTAAGAGACCACAGACGACATCATATTTGGCTTGATTGTTGGTAGCATTACCAGTGCAGACCGCATTTTCAAGAACCAGGGTATGCAAGGGGGTAAAGATGGCCCATGCTGCTGAAGCGAGATTCCGGGAAGAGAGACTTGCCCCATCGGGATAGCCAAGATAATGGTTGGGAGAGAGGGCCGAAACAATAGTGTCGCGGGACCACAAATGGGAGGGATGAGAAAAAGGTGGGCAGCGTGAGTAGAGGATAGACATCCACTAACGGATATGGGAGGGAGCAGTCTGGGTAGGAGGTCTAGGACTCATAGATCGATGAGAGGGAGATGGATGAGAACTATGGGATGAAGAGCGGGGACTCAGGCTGCGAAGAACATCGAAGATATGGATGGTATGATCGTGATTATGGGAGGGAATGGAAGGGTCGAGGGGACCATACAACGCTGCAAAGCTACTAGAATCAACAGTGTGGGAAGAGAAGCGCAGATACGAGTCATCACGAGGAATGACAGAAGAAAAGGTAAAAATATGGTCAAAACATGAAGAGCCCGAGAATGTGTCTGAAGGAGGATCAAGCAGAATAGAGGGAGTGGATTCGGAGGGAATGTACTTAGATGGTTGCACGGATGATGATAGGTATAGGAGGGGAGTATCAGATTCATACATTTCAACATTAGGGGGAGGAATGTCAATGGTAGCAGGAGGATCTTCGAGTAGACCTGACGCATATTGAGCAAGGATGGGAGAGGCAGATTGATTTTTTTCAATTTCATACTCGTGAATGACCTCTAAAGAGGCTCGGTAATGCGTGAGGTGAGGAAAATGGTGAGAGTAATGGTCATGGATGCCACACAGAGCACATGGTTTGTTGGTGCAAAGAGTCTTTGGGTTCTTGGCTACGGATGAGGAAGAAACAGAGGGTTCAGGGATCATAGATTCAGGGAATGCGACTTTAACCATGGGTTGGATACGGGACAACTCAGGACAAGTGTGGGTGGGATGACTGATACCATCACACAAGGCACAAGGTTTGGAGGGTGGGGGAGGGGTAGGGTCAGGTGCGGTGGCCTTGTCGCTGGATGCCCCCTTGCGAGTTTTTCGTTTCTTGCCTGTAGCTGTCGCAACATTAGGAGGATGTTGCGGAGGGGCTAGGGGCACAGTGGTGGTGGAAGGAGTGAAGGGAATCGGTTGCACTGGTGTCACGAAAATGTATGGTTTGGGGTGGCCTGGTGGGGTCTCGATTGGAGGAGTAAGATACCATACTGGAATTCCCAAGGTTAAATTAGGGAGGGAAAGGGTGGCCATGACGGAGACCGAATAGACGGGTGGGGGGGCCAAGGAAAGGTATTTGATCGATAGGGTAATGACCAGGGGGGACGAATCCCATATGGTGGAGACCTGAGGGGACTGACTTAGGAGGGTAGGGATGTTCCTGAGTGTGATGGGAAGGGTCAGTTGAAAAAGGTTCAGTGGACTGAAGCGAAGGGCTAGGAGTAGGAGGCGGTGGGCGAGATTGAGGTTGCTGACTAGCCAGAGCAGGCTGTGGAAGGCCAGCCTGAGACGATTGCATCATGCAAACATTTGCTAGGCTGGGGTCAGAGAAAGGAGGAGGGGGAGGACCAGGAAAAGTTCCAAGCAAAGAGGAATATTTGTAGATGCCATGGGAAACACTGGTCAAAGAATCAATAGTTGGTTTATTAGGGCTAGTAGAGATGGTGGATTTAGGCGAGGTCTGAGATTTTGGTTCATGGTAGGTCAATTGGTCAATGGTGAAAATATTTCCATTATGAGGGAAAAACATCTTGCAGTGGACTGTGGATGGGACGGCTGACATGGCATAGGTGTAACTATGCCCCAAAAGGATGTTGTAGTCAAGAGGGGCGTTGATAACTTCAACATTGACACAAACAGTCTTGCCGGCAAGGGTGATAGGATAGTTACGGAAAAGGCCAATCGACTGGGAGGTGTGGCCATCCCACGTGTGAAGGGTGATGGTGGAAGGGGCCAGCTCAGGGGATCCGAGTTTTTTCCAAACTAAAGCGGATATTATGCAGGTAGATTCCTCCTCATTAATAATACACTAAGCAACATTGGTGTTTCGGATTTTGACTGGGATTTGGAAAGCAACTGAAGGAGGAAGAGGGGGATAATATGACTGACGAGCATTGAAAACAATCAATTGGTCATCAACAGGATCGATGGCACCCACGAAAGATAGTAGAGCCCTCTTTTGAGAAGGACACAACTGGAGGAGTTCTAGTGTTGAAATGGCAGCAGGAGATTGGGCCAGATCATCTACTATGTTGTATGAATGGGCAGCCCGACCAGAGGTAGCATTTCGGCGTAATGGTCCCTTAGGAGGCTTGGTATGAACCTCGGATTTGGGCGAAGGGAGTTGCAAGGGACCATTGGGTGTCGATAGAGGCTCTGTAGGACCTGATGATGGAGACTTAGAGACAGATGGAATTGGAGGTGTGGAAAAATGACGGGACCAAGTTTGAAGGTTGAGGTTGACGGTGAGAGGAGGGTTAGAGGCCATCATGAGAATCTGGTAATCAGAGGAACCAGAAGGGGAAGGTTGAGTGGTTTGTGTGGCCACAAATCCTTGTTGAGGGAAAGGATCGGTAAACACAGTGGGTTGAGAAGTAGCTGGGGTAGGAGGGATAGTAGGGGAGGAATGTTATCCTCGCACGGTGGCCTGAGAGTCCCACATCTGCCGCATTTGTGGTAATAAGGGACAATCATGAGTGTAATGAACATAAACACCGCAACACGAACAAGGCTTATTGGTGTGAAGTGGCCTGTTCGGCTTGAGCTGAGAACCCTGTGGCTGGGTAGCAGTGTGAGGATCGAAAATTGAAGGATTGGGTCCACGATTACCAGGGGAAAATTGATTGCCTTTCCTCTTTCTTTGAGAAGGAAGAAAAGTAGGTGCCCCCTGCTGTGCAAAGACTTTCCCTGGAGGGGGTAGTAAGTGTGGTTGCATGGGTGGAAAAGGCAAGGGAGTGGGAGGTCCAAATGCTGGAGGGGCTGGGACACCAGGCTGCGAATATGGATAAGGGGTAGGGTGGGTAGCAGTGAGGTAAGCAGGAGGGTGGGCAAAAGGAGGAGGCATGCCATATCTTGAATACATGCTACCTAGAAGGGAAAAAGAGTCGGAGAGGCTGGCCCCTGGAGGGAAACCATGGCCCAGAAGAGGTTGGGCAGAGGTATGTGCCAGGGCTCCAATGATACCGTCGGCAGAGTGAGATGCCCCTGAGGCATTAGGGCCACCGGGCTTGGGAAGGTCAGGAAGGACGGTATAAACATAACCAGATTGGGCATAGATAAGGTCATACTTCAAGGCTATTTGGAGGGCGGCTTCCTTGGTTTGGGGAAAATGGGATGCGACATCTTTGCTAATGGGAGGTAAGAGAGAGAAAAGGAACCAGTCAATGTAAACCCGATCTTCAAAGGGGGGAGTGCGACACAAGCTCTGTCTTCGCCGCCATTCCTGGACATGAGCAGAAAGGCGGGTCGAAGAGGATTGATGGAAAGAAGTTAAGAGTTCAGTGCCAGTGTCGTATCGGAGAGTGAGCTGGAAATAGGATAAAAAGGCTTGGGAAATGGTCGTAAAGGTGGTATGGGAAGAGGTGGCTTGATCAACATACCATTTGGAAGCTTCGTCGGTAAGCGTGCACTGGAACAAGCGAAGACGGATGGAGTCATATGTGATGGAATTGGAGGAACACCACATGTGGAAAGATCAGATATGGTTAGAGGGATCTTCACTAGCAAGGCCTTCAAACTTGGGAATGTCAGAGAGGAGCTTGGATAGCATAGCAGGCCAACTAACATCATGGTGAATAGGATCATTAATCAGCTGATTGAAATCAGGGAGACTGAGGCTGGCCATATAAGGGAGTAATGGGGTAGTCGAGGTAGGTCCTGTAGTGGTTCCACTGAAAAGGGACCCAGCGGTAGAACTAGGGTTAGGGCTAGGTCCTGAACTAGACATGGTGAAGGTAAAAGAGGGAGAACCAGAAGTAGTGGGAGAACCCGAACAATCAGAAGAAGAGTCGGAGTGCGGACTCAGGGGAGGACTTACTCGAGGATGACAGGAAGGAGGAAGTAGACCGAGTGGAAATTGAGGGTGAAGGCCAAGAAGTCTCTGGGAGAAGCGCCTTGGGGGCGAAATGATGACGGGAAGAAGAAAAATCGACAAGGGCAGGGAGGGATAAAATCAAGTGAGGTTAAAAGCAGAGAGGTGCAGTGACAATTGATTTTAAAGTCTTTGCCAGGCGGTGTTAACCAGGCTCTTCTTCACTTAGGGTCAGTGTGTGGCGTGCGTTAATTTTAATTGTTTAAACCCAGATGTTTTGAGAGTAAAAGAAAAAGTGTGCTGTGTAACTGAAAATAAATCTGCAGGGAATAAAAAGAAAAGAATAGAAAATTAACAGCTACTAATGCGTCAATGTAACCCAAGAAGGCGGGTCTCTCAAAAAATAGTCTATAAGAGGGAAAAAACTAAGCCAATCATGCAAAAAGGAGGCCAATAGATCTAATGTCAGGAGGGACTGGGATCTAAAGGAGAAATATGCTGAAAAGTGGTGTAGAGAACAACAAATAGGCAGAGGCAAGGTTGCTACTAAAAAGGAGGAGATTAGCTAAAAATAGAAGAGACAAGGCAGTGGCTGTGGAAAGGAACCCAAACAAAACGATATGAGGTGATTTGAGAGGGAGAAGAGCTGATCTAAAGGGATCTGAAAAGGAGGTATTAGATATGAGAAAAATAAAGCTGAAACTCTGAAAATTCAGACTTCTGAAACAACAAAGAATCTCCCACAAAAAGTGGAGGGTATTAGAGCCCTAAGGGGCAAGATTCCCTCTTAGTTGAGTGAATCAGATCAGAATAGGTCTAAACGGGCAGAAATGGAGGCTGGAAAACCCTGACAGAAGCTTCAGACAAACCCAGAAAAAGTGCTGAAAAATTTGCAGAAAAGTGCAGGTCGCAGGTTCTGACCTGTTTTTAGTCCAAGTTGCAGGTTTGGGGCAGAAAAGTGCGTCCTCAAGCTCAGGTCACTCTTTTTGGGCTGATAAGTGTGACTTGCAGATCTGGTTGTCTTGACGGTAGATTTCAGAAAATTTTGTCGTCTCAGCTGCGGCTGATGTCTGTCACCTGTGAAATAAGGCCAGAAACACACAGAAGTTAAAAATTTGTCTGTTTGAGGGTTTTAGGGGTGAAAAACACCATAAAAATAGGGAAAAAATAAAATGGAAGAGAAACCCTAGTGTCTGAAACATCTAGATATGTAGGAATATATAAAACGATAGTGGTCATAAAATAAAATCCGTGTGGAGTCACCAATTGTTAGTATGAATCTTTCATTGTAAAAGATCACTTTAGCTACGCATAAAAAATAGCCCTAACATCGATTATGGCTGCAAAATATCTTTTAAGTCTGCTGCACAAATTCAGATCTAAGCACAAAAGACATTAAGCAGATAAAATATAATATGGCTCCATGCATCCAATAGACAAGACAAGAACAAAGTGTTTAAAAGAATGATTTGTATTATATTAAAGAATGGGGCACCTGAGAGGAAAACAAGAAAGGTGGTTTTCTGGTTCTCCTCAATGGGATGGGTTCTTGAAAGTCCTCAGCGTTTCAGATCTAAAATTCCTCTCTCTTATTGTGGTAGAAAAACCCTAACAAACATAGAACTCAATGGGAGCTCACAAAGCAAAAATGGAAAATGGTGACCAAGAGTAGATCTAGTGTGATCTAATGCAATGAAGGTGACTAATGAATGGGGAAAACCCTTCTATTTATAACAAAATATTGGGGTGTTCTAGAACTCTGTGCATGAATAAAATATTATTAATAAAATTCTAGAATCACCCTTTAGGAATATTTTATTATATTTGTTGGAGGGAAAAGGTCTTTTGACTTGGGTAAATTCCTTTATTTATAAACAATAAATAAATAAATGATTTATTTATTATTTTAGGGACATGATGGGAATATAATTAAATAAATAATGATTTATTTAATTATTTAAAAATGATTTAGTCAAATTTAACTAGGAATATTATTTAAATAATGATTTGAATAATTTATTCCTAGGAAATACTTAAATAAATAATGATTTATTTAATTAATTTCCTTGTTTTGGGTTAAATATGACCAGGAAATATGGATAAATGTTATTTTATATGGTGAAAGCAATTTTACTTAGCGTAAAATTGGTCTTACATGGTGTACTTGGGTTCATCTAATGATAATGAATTAGATGACCAAAAAAATGGTGTAACATAGATAAACCACCTGGCTTGTACTACGTAATCCTCATGGGCTTCTCCACCTATCTGTGTGTTGCAAATAGCAACAGTATAGTCACAACTGATAGTTAACCTGATCTTTCACCTATTTCTGCACTGGTCTCCACTGAAACTGTCCATGCATTGAAGTTAACTGATGCATTCTTTAGTGGATTAATGAGTTTATAATTAGTGAATTAATTAATAATTAATGAACACCACTCTCACTAATTGTATCAATTAGTTAAACTAAATACAAATATCTCAACTATGTTTAGATTAGTTAAACTGAATACAACTCCACTAAATTCCTCAATCAACTCCACCAAACTCTGTCACATGAGTTCTAACTGAAGTATCCATGCAATAGCTCCACTTAACCCTTAGGAATAGCGTAATTCCTTCTGTCAGCTCCTGTGCCACATCTGTGCACTTAACTGAAGTGCTCCAAGAGAATAAGATAATGTTTATAGTCCAAATATTATTAAGAGTTAATAATATTCGACATATCTATTTTTAGACTGGCAATCTAAAAATAGATTCCGCCCAATATGTCTAAAAATAGAAGTCCATCTATTTTTTCCAACTTGACCAACCATCCACAAATAGCATCCTGCAACTCATAGAACATGATCCATATGTCTAAAAATAGACATAGTCTAAAAATAGACTTTACGCCAAAAATAGCCTGCGGGCCCACTTAGTGAAGGCGACTCCTTTCCACTAAGCTCATCATCTTGTTGCAATCTCAACATTTTTTTGCTAATTTTCCCTATTTCCATGAAATAGTTTTTGAAACATTTGTAATAGTGTTTTAATTAAAAAGTGCTTTGCAAACAACAACACAAGTTTTCATTTTTTTTGTAAAAGCAAACCTCCCCTATTTCAACTCACAAAATGCGCCCTCTACTTTTATGAAAGAGGCCCTTTTACCAACTGTAAGTACCCTCTGATTATGTATGAAGGAGGTGCCACTTTTCTTTGGCTTTTTAAGGTAGTTCCTATAAACTTTTGCCTCTCTATTTTTTAGATGAAGGAGGCTCTTTAAAGCAGTATTTTCCCTCTGCTTATAAATTGAAGGAGGTTCTTTAAAACAACTTTAGGCTTGGTCTCTATTTTCCAAATGAAGCTTTTAGCCTTCTAAACAAATTATTTGAGTCATGCACTTTGCTTATCACTTTGAATGAGGCTTGTTATACATAAACTGTTTAGGCCCTCTGCTCATCATCATTGAAGGGGGTGCCTCATAAAAACAAGTGTTTTCCATCTGCTTATCATTGAACGAGGCATTTCATAAACACAAGTGATTGCCATCTGCTTATCATTGAAGGAGGAAATTCAAATGGTTTATCCTTTATCAATCTGCATGAGACAGGTTTCTTTATAGAAATTTACTGTGAAGATAGTGAACAGGTAAGATATTTCAAACTCCAACATATCTGCTTTATGTCTCTTAGGTTAACTCTCTTTGGTAGTAGCTTTAGCTTCCTCTGTGATGGCAGTGTCTTTGATGGTTTAGAGTCTAGGCTATAGGGATATAAAAAAGTCAGCTGTGCCCTTTTTATGCTCTTTCACTTTGATGCCTAAATTGCTGGAAGTATTTTGCTAGAGAACTAACATACCTAGTCTCATAAGACTGTTTTTCAAAGCGGTGCCCATATGTTTGGGAAGAATGTGCAAATTCCATTGTGAGTTGACATGAAGTGCTAGGTGCAGTAAATTCCCAACCTTTTTACTCATTTTTCCATGATGGATGATTCTTTGACTTTCTTGCTGCTTTGAGTTTGCAGTTATGAATCATGTAGGTTTCCTTTCTCTTTGAGATCTGCATTTCCTTTATTACCCAATAGTTAATTGTTCTAACTTTGAAAACATTCCTTGAAGTGTCCCTTTTGTTTCAGAACTGGCTATTGCCATCTATCCATAGCACCCCTTCAGAGATGCATTGATAAAATTTCTTTGACCATTGGAGACCTTTCCCGAGGTATCATGATGATAATGCTTGAAAAATTCACTTGATTACTTTCTTTTGACATAGGACCTTCTTACTCTGTTTCTTCCTGAATTTGAATCTTATAAGCTTTTCTAAGACAAAGCACAGGGACCATTTTGATGGTATATGTGTTGAGAATGCAGCAAGATGATGGAGCTTAGTGAAATGAAGTCGCCTTCACTAAGTGGGCCCGCAGGCAAATTCTGGCGCAAAGTCTATTTTTAGACTATGTCTATTTTTAGACATACGGAGCATAATTTGGGAATTCTACTTGGAGATTCTTGATGGATGCTACATGTCGGTAAAAATAGATGAGACCCTAATTTTTAGGACCCAGGCTATTTTTAGACTGATCTCCTAAAAATATGGAAGTCAAATATTATTTACCCTTAATAATATTTTGACTATAAACAGCAGTTTACTCTCTTGGCGCACTTCAGTTTGAGTCATGGAGGTGGCTCATGCAACTGATACAAGGAATCACGTGGTTCCTAGGGTTTGATGGCATCTTGCATGGTTTACTTCAGTTAGACTTCAGTGGCAGAAGTTTTGGAGGAGTTAACGGGACAAATAGTGGAGTTGTGTTCTATTTATTTCAGTTGAACTAGTTGAGATTAGTTAAACTAGCTAATCAATTAGATATGAGTGGAGTAAATTAAATAATATTTAATTTACTAAATATTAACTCATTAGTCAACTCAAGAACACTTCAGTTCACTACAGTGCATGATCAGTTCAGTGGAGACCAGTGAAAGAGATAGATGAAAGGGTAGAGTTAGCTATCAGTTGTAACTATACTGTTGCTATTTGCAACATATAGATAGGTGGAGTAAGCTATGAGTATTGCAAAGTTTAGGCTGGTGGTTTATCTATATAAGGAGGCCATCACCTAGCATTAAAATACGCAATCAAGGTTGGCTATCAAGTGGCTAAGGATTGGAGCAAGTGATTTGCTAGATCTAGCTTGATAGTGTGTAGCATGGGAGGTAGTGCATGAGAGCTTGTGAAGAGTTTTTTGTACTATGATTGTTACATGATTTCTCCATTATAATATACACAATAGCTGCGGGGTTTTCAGCTATAGGCTTTCCCCATACATACTGAGTTAATGTGTGATTGAATTGATGTGAGATTGCTTATATTATTTCCGCATGTGACAATTAATTGTGGAAGAAGGTTATGTGTTATGCATGCAATTCGAAATTGATGTATGATCGGGTTAATCTTCATTGAATAAGTGATTTATTCAGCTAATTTCTACATGGTATCAGAGGGAAGTTAATTGTCGAAGTCTATTACGGTGATTGCAAACTTATTTCCTCGGACAGAGTCTGCATGCGGGCCAGGTAGCCTCCGGAATATTCATCCTTCTTTGAAAGGTGAAAGATCTGGTGAATGCCCTTTGCAGTCAATCTCTGATTTGGAAATAATTTGTTTTCAAGTATAGATCGGAAGCGATAGAGCTTGGAGTTTGGAATTCGAATTTTGCAGAAGGTTGATTTTCTTGGTGCCGGTGTTGAAAGATGTCTTCTTTCAATGGATTGCAACTCGAATATGCTCTTGAAGGCAGTTCGAACTATGTTGCATGGAAGGATCGAATGGAAGCAGTGTTAGAAGATAATGGTCTGAAGGAGTTCGTGGATGCGGATGTCCCAAAGCCCACTGATGCAGCTTTGGTCGATGCATGGCAAAAGAAGATCGCGAAATGTCAAAGGATCCTGTTGGAGGGCGTCAAGGATCATATTGTATCCAGCCTTCATGGTAAGGCTACTCCATATTTAATGTGGAAAGCTTTGACGGATCTATTCCAGAAGAAGAGCGACCAAAGGAAGCTGGTGCTCAAAGATAATCTCAGGAACATCAAGATGGAGAAGGGCGACAGCATCGCCAAATACCTCACGAAGTTCACTCAGTGCAGAGATGAGCTGGGAAGTGTGGGGGTGGTTGTCAAAGTTTCACTGATTGCATGCTTAGTTTCAAGTATGATGGGATCGGTGTGGTTCTTGGACAGAAGTGCGTCATTTCATATGACGGGAGATCGGGAGTTGTTCTCAGATCTGGAGGACAAGGATTTGGGTATGCACATCGAGATGGGCGATGACGATAGATACAGTGCGACTGGTATCGGTACCGTATCCTTTCAGAGGGAGTCTGGTAAACCCTTTGTCTTAAAGGATGTCATGCATGTACCTGGATTGAAGAAGAACCTGATTTCAATAGCGATGTTGGAGGATAAGGGTTATGATGTGGTCTTCAGCGAAGGAAAAGCTTTCCTGCGCAGTAAGACTACTGGAGAGACCCGAAAGATAGGGGTTCGAACTCAGAACCTTTATCAGTTGCAGGTAGATGACTGCGCAGCTATGGCATGCAAGGCTGGAGATGTGGTGAGCCGGGATGATGAGGGCGAACTATGGCACAGGAGATTGGGCCATCTTCACCATGGAGCTTTGAAGATTCTGCAGCAGATTTCTACCGGACTTCCTAAGGGCACCCTTGCGCAGTCAGATCAGTGCAAGGGGTGTACTTTAGGGAAGTATGTGAAAGCCACCTTTCACGAGAAGGATAGTCGCGCCACGACGATCCTTGAGAGAGTTCACACATACGTGTGTGGTCCTTTCTCAGTTGCTTCGACAGCAAAGCACAAGTATTATGTGATCTTTGTTGATGATTTCTCTCGAAAGTGCCGGATCTTCTTCATGCAGAAGAAGAGCGATACATTCGCGAAGTTCTGTGAGTTTAAAGCACTGGTCGAGAAGGAGTCGGGGAAGAAGGTGATTGCTCTAAGGAGTGATAACGGTGGTGAATTCATCTCGGCTGAATTCAAGGAGTTCTGCAGCGCAGAAGGGATTCGGAGAGAGCTCATCGCCCCCCATAACCCACAGCAGAACGGGGTGGCTGAGCGGAAGAACAGAACGATCGTGGGTGCTGCACGGGCGATGTTGCATGATCGGGGCCTACCCCTTCACTTGTGGGCTGAGGCATGCAATACAGCAGTGTATGTGCAGAACCGTTGTCCTCACAAGGTTCTTGGCATGAGTACACCAGAGGAGGCTTATTCTGGCAAGAGGCCTGATATTTCCCATTTGCGGATTTTCTGATCTCCTGTCTACATGCATGTGACGAAGGATGCAAGAAGGAAGCTGGATCCAACTGCTGAAGTTGGAATATTTGTGGGGTACACCGATACACCTCACAACTATCGGGTGTATGTGCCAGACAGTCGCAAGACTGTTGTGCGACGGGATATAAAATTTCAGGAGGAGAAAGCCATGCAGTGTTCGCTTGAGAGGGAGTTACACTTGCATGCAGATGAGGAGCTGTTAGTTCCTAAGGAGGAGCTTCCGGATGTGGATCAGCCACAAGAGGAGGTTCAGAAGGTGGAAGAAACCACCCAGGCAGCGCCAACCATCAGAGGGCGCATGCGCACTACAGAAGCTGAGCGACTGGCTCGGGATGCAGAGAAGGTTGTAGGACCACCTATAGCACAGCGCAGACAGAGACAGTCACCTGATCGGTACACTGGATACATGGCTCTTATGAGTCAATGTGTTGTGACGGAGCCATCCTCTTTTGAGGAAGCTGTGGAGGAACCCGCATGGGTTGATGCCATGATCGAAGAATATGATTCGATCATCAGGAACAGTGCATGGGAGATTGTCCCAAGACGGGTTGGGAAATCAGTTGTAGGTTCGCGATGGATCTACAAGGTGAAGCAGGCGGCTGACGGGAGTGTGGAGAAGTACAAGGCGAGATTTGTCGCCCGTGGCTTCTCACAGATCGAGAGGATTGACTATGAGGAGACTTTTGCACCTGTCGCAAGGTACTCTTCCATACGGACGATCCTTGCTCTCTCAGCGCAGATGGGGTGGCACATTCATCAGATGGATGTGAAGACTGCGTTCCTCAATGGAGTTATTGAGGAAGAAGTGTACATAGAGCAGCCTGAAGGTTTTGAGATCTTCAGCAGCGAGTCGCATGTGTGCCGACTCAAGAGAGCACTGTACGGGCTGAAGCAAGCACCTCGTGCTTGGTACACTCGGATAGACAGCTACTTCACCGGGCTTGGATTCTCCAAGAGTGAGGCGGATCCAAACCTGTACCAGATTGTGGTGGAGGGGAAGCCGTTGATCATCGTACTGTATGTAGATGATCTGATTTTGACTGGCGACGAGCAGTTGATACTTTCATGCAAGGAGGATCTTGCACGAGAGTTTGAGATGAAGGACCTCGGCATCCTTCATTATTTCCTGGGATTGGAGATTTGGCAGCGCAGTGGAGGACTGTTTGTTTCTCAGGGCAAGTATGCCCGGGAGATTCTGGAGAGGTTCAACATGCAAGGCTGCAAGCCTGTTGATACCCCTCTTCCGGGAGGTTGGAGGAAGGGAGATGCTACTTCGGAGGAGGTAGTGGATGCCACTGTCTATCGACAGTTGGTGGGGTCGTTGATGTATTTGGTCAATACTCGACCCGATATATGCTATGCAGTTAACCAGCTTTCGCAAGCTATGGTTAAGCCTACCAAGCTCTTTTGGAAGGCGGGCAAGCATGTATTGCGCTATATCATAGGCACATCGGGATATGGTCTATGGTACAGACAGGAGGATGGAGTGAAGCTTTCTGGCTTCACTGATGCAGATTGGGCAGGGAGCCCAACGGACCGGAAGAGCACTTCGGGAGGAGTTTTCAGCATTGGGTCGACAGCAGTTTCCTGGTACAGCAGGAAGCAGAGATCCGTGGCACTCAGTTCAGCAGAGGCCGAGTACATGGCAGCTAGCTTGGCTGCATGTGAGGCTATTTGGATGAGGAAGATCCTCGCAGGGTTGTTCAGGTTGCATTTGGAGCCTACAGTGATCTACTGTGATAACCAGAGCTGCATCAAGCTCTCGGCTAATCCAGTATTTCATGATAGGTCCAAACATATCGACATCAGGTACCATCATATCAGAGATTGTGTTCAGCTGAGGATCATGATGCTTTCATATGTTCCCACGGAGGATCAGGATGCCGACATCCTGACGAAGGCGCTCACCAGGAGCAAGTTCGAATTCCACAGAGGCAGGATAGGGATTGCAGATAATCCATATCTTGCTGAGAGGGAGTGTTGAGAATGCAGCAAGATGATGGAGCTTAGTGAAATGAAGTCGCCTTCACTAAGTGGGCCCGCAGGCAAATTCTCGCGCAAAGTCTATTTTTAGACTATGTCTATTTTTAGACATACGGAGCATAATTTGGGAATTCTACTTGGAGATTCTTGGAGTATGCGACATGTCGGTAAAAATAGATGAGACCCTAATTTTTAGGACCCAGGCTATTTTTAGACCGATCTCCTAAAAATATGGAAGTCAAATATTATTTACCCTTAATAATATTTTGACTATAAACAACAGTTTACTCTCTTGGCGCACTTCAGTTTGAGTCATGGAGGTGACTCATGCAACTGACACAAGGAATCACATGGTTCCTAGGGTTTGATGGCATCTTGCATGGTTGGCTTCAGTTAGACTTCAGTGGCAGAAGTTTTGGAGGAGTTAACGGGACAAATAGTGGAGTTGTGTTCTATTTATTTCAGTTGAACTAGTTGAGATTAGTTAAACTAACTAATCAACTAGATATGAGTGGAGTAAATTAAATAATATTTGATTTACTAAATATTAACTCATTAGTCAACTCAAGAACACTTCAGTTCACTACAGTGCATGATCAGTTCAGTGAAGACCAGTGAAAGAGATAGATGAAAGGGCAGAGTTAGCTATCAGTTGTAACTATACTGTTGCTATTTGCAACACATAGATAGGTGGAGTAAGCTATGAGTATTGCAAAGTTTAGGCTGGTGGTTTATCTATATAAAGAGGCCATCCCATAGCTTTGAAATACGCAATCAAGGTTGGCTATCAAGTGGCTAAGGATTTGAGCAAGTGATTTGCTAGATCTAGCTTGATAGTGTGTAGCATGGGAGGTAGTGCATGAGAGCTTGTGAAGAGTTTTTGTACTATGATTGTTACATGATTTCTCCATTATAATATACACAATAGCTGGGGGGTTTTCAGCTATAGGCTTTCCCCATACATACTGAGTTAATGTGTGATTGATTTGATGTGCGATTGCTTCTATATTATTTCCGCATGTGACAATTAATTGTGGAAGAAGGTTATGTGTTATGCATGCAATTCGAAATTGATGTATGATCAGGTTAATCTTCAGTGAATAAGTGATTTATTCAGCTAATTTTTACAATATGACCTAGGGGTAAACAAGGTTTTGTTTTGCCAGATAAGAAACAGGATGGCTGACTGATATTTAAAACCAGGTTTTTTGACTAGAGATATTTCTCTCAAGATACCTATTCTAAACACCATCACCTAACCTAGACACTTTGTCATGACTTCTGAAGGGTTTCTTAGACATAGTTAGGTCCTCAAATGGACCTTCAAATAGTAAGAGGGGAAAAAGACAACTTGTCTTATGCTTTGACAGAGAGCTGTGTGAAAATAGAGGATTTTGGATATCAGATATACAAGGCTTATGACAGTTATGGACAAGGGAGTTTTATCAATACTGAAACTTGATGACCACCTCTAACACAGTCTGTAAGAGAGGAAAAAGATAAAAAATTCTCTGAGGGGTTTTCTAGAGGAAAAATTGACTGTTTAAAATTGGTTTCTAGAAAACCTAGGCAAGGCATATATTCATCACAATAGGCAAAAATATTGATGACTAATAGTGGCTCCATTTGGGGAGGGCAGCTCCTTTTAGGGAGGTGTCCAAAATTGTAGATTTCTGTTTTATAAAGACCAGCGCCTCATCCATTGGTGCAGATTTCTATTTTTCTTGATGCTTTTCTTGAAAATGATGCTTTCTGACAAACTGACAACATGATTAACATCAACCTCATTTCTACTTACCCAACTCCTTGTCTACCATTTTTTCTTCTTTGGGTGCACTTGGACTGGAAAACCCTTGACATGATAATTTTTGAAAGAGAAAACACTATCTACTTCTACACTTATATCTTTTGGGAGTTCAAATTAAACTGATGAACTCCATTATTTCTCTACCTATACTAGATCAACTATCAAGATTAAGCCATTTGACAGGATTTCATTCTCTAGACTAAAACATGAAATTGAAAAATGATCAAATCAGGATTAGACAATCTGATTTGTCATGTGTTTGTGGCATAAAGACAAGCTGCACATAAATGTTATTTTCATACAAAATGCGATTTAGAAAAATCAGGGCTAGGACACATATTTTCATCCCTATTTTTCTCTTTGGTTCTGTTTTGGGCGTGTGGAACTAGTATCTTTGTTTCCTAATCTACTTTCTTTGATAAGTCAAGATTTCATATTTTGACTATCATTCTTTTTCACTAACTTATTAGCAATCAATTTAAAAAATGTTCAATTATGATTAGGCTATATAACTGAACAAGACATCTTTTGAGCACTAGCAGTGGAATTTATACTTGCGCACTTTTAGCATAACTATTGTTTTGGTATGGGGTTGTACTGTTTCTTTAGAATCTGCCCTCTTTTTCTAGTTTTCTTGTTGCTTTTGTGTTTTCCATTTTTCTCAAAACAAACTGAAAGAAAGATTCTCTTGGGGCTGAGCTTATTTTGCATGCCTATATATTCTAATCTAACCTATATATGATAGACATTTATCTGGTGAACTCTTCTTTCCAATATAACCAGCCAAGTAGATTATTGCATGGTTGATCTTGGTTTGGCTCTTTGATGAAGCTGAAGAAATCAAAACGCCACTTCCACCTCACTTGTTTTCGGACAGTAGTGCTTAAGTTTTTTCTCACACTTTTCAACAAACTGTTCATGGTAGAACACACTATTCCCTCATATTTATCAAGGAAAACAACAAGTGGATCTTGGAATAATACCTGATCTAGAGGTTTTCAGACATAAGCTCCATTCAGGACTACTCCTTTCACTTGGCTATGTTTGGGACTCTCTTGGGAAAGAAACTCTTCCCCTTGTTCATGATCACTTGAACTGTCAGACTCATCATATATTGCAGTGTAGTCCCCTTTCCAAGCTGATGTGTTCCGATTGAGTGGATTGAAAAATGTGTGAAGGTCTACATGTTGATGAGTAGGGATACTCTTTGGCAACAAATATTCTCGATAAATAAGAGCAACAACTTTCTTGTGATTGTAAATTTTCAAGCCTTCATTTTCTTCCAAATTTTCTAAGCTTTCCTCATCACTGTCATAGCTGCTATGCATAGGTTGTTTACCTTTCTCAAGTTGATGAAATTGAGCTTCCTCCCAAAAATCGAGTGTTGAATACTCTGCAAGATTATATTCTGTTTGGAAAGCATCATCATTATCAACATATTGATCAAAATTTGGAGAATCATCAATATAATTAATAAATGTCACCAACCATACATATTGGACTATCAGATTGTTTATCTTTGAATTGATCTATAAATGCATTTTCTGCTATGTGATAGTTAAGATCAAGAGGAAAATTGTTAGAGGCTGACTATATGTTTATGATTTTATCTATCTCCTCTTCAGTTAAAAAGGGAGGCATTTTTATCTTTCTTTGGATATAACTACAATAATCCTCTTTCTCTTGGGAAATATGATTTAGAGGATGAATGTCTTTTTGGGCCTTACCTAAGAGAGATGATGAATCATCACTTGTTCCTTTAGAGAGATCCTGTGGGTTCTCTTTCATTTCTTGATTTGGTTTAATCCCCAACCAACTCTTCTTGATGTTCGAGACAATTAGCATGGGATTCATTATTTACCTCTAATAGATTCTTAGGAGGCCAATTTGATTGTATAATTTGAAAAGAATCAAAGCACAAAGGTAGAGATCCTAAAGGTTTTGATTTTTCTTCCATTTCAGATTTGATTTCATCCTCAACCAAATCTTCTTGATGTTTGGGACAATCAGCATGGGATTCATGAGTTGCCACTGATAGATTCTCAGGAGGCCAATTTTCTTGTATAATCTGAAATGAATTAAAGCACAAAGGTAGAGATCCTAAAGGTTTTGATTTTTCTTCCATTTCAGATTTGATTTCATCCTCAACCAACTCTTCTTGATGTTCAAGACAATAAGCATGGGGTTCATGAGTTGCCTATGATAGATTCTCAGGAGGCCAATTTGCTTGTATAATCTGAAATGAATCAAAACACAAAGGTAGAGATCCTAAAGGTTTTGTTTTTTCTTCCATTTGTGACTGTTCATAGGGTTGAATGTTTTCTTGAGGAGGTTCTGCAATAATATGTTCCTTTGTTTCTTTATGAGTATTTTCTTTAGTAGTTAAGGCAGTAATGGATAACATCTGATCTATTTCTTTTTCAGTTAAAGGAGGAGGCATTTTCTATTTTCTTTGGATTGGGAAACAATTTCTTTCCATTTTTTGTGGAGGTTGATCTTGTGGCTGAATGTCCTCTTGTATTTTACAAAGGGGCAGATGGATTGTTATTTGTTTCAACGTTTTCAAAGAGCTCTTGTGGATCCTCTCTTATTTTTTGATGGATTTCATCCTTTATCAACTCTTCTTGGCCATCTTGATGGCTAGTTTGGGTGAGAAAGGTATAGATCTCCTCTAATAGATCTTCATGATGCCAATTTCCCAAATATTCATCAATGCTAACAAGGTGTTGTATGAGATCTTCAGATTGATCACAACAATTTTGAGCTAAGGATAGAGATGGACAATACACTATATAGTGTTTGTAAAATACCTTGTGGAAATCCTTGAAAGAAAACAAGATGCCAGGTTCTAACCATTCATACCAATTTCTTGCCTTACCTTATAATGTTGCCATGAACATTTTCATAAGACAGTCCTCATGCCATTCAACTTTTAACCTCCATATATGTATATGAAACTTGATGAGATGTAACAAGGGTTCATCAAAGTTTTCATCTTGAAAAATAGGCAGGTTTTTCATCCAATCTATTTGAGGCATTTTTTGTGGGAATCTAGGGATATTATCTCTGTTCATTGGAGCATATCTCCTTTGTATCCTTGGATCCATCTTTGTTAATCAGAAATTTTCATTGTGTATTTTCAACCAGTTTAAATTTATCTACCTGTGGATTCTTTTGGTCTATTGAGGGTTGTGGAGTCACCGGGTGGAAGATTTTAACTTTTCTATCCACCATCAACATGATTGGGATTTCTCAATGCATTCCTAGGAGATTTGATAAGGACTAGTGGAGTGATAGGCCTATTGGAGGCTAGTGGAGTCGCCAAGTGGATGTTTTTAGTTTTTTTGAGGGTATATGTGTATGGTCCACCACTAATACTGACAAAAAACCAATATAAGGATTTTTTGGGGTTTTTATGAGTTTCTTATATGTAGCCCTAGGGTTTGTGAGAGTGTCCTACAGCTGAGTCATCATTTTGCTAGAATGGTGAAAAAAGCCAAATTCTACTCTTTTGACAATACTTTAGTCTTCTAATTTTGACTGAGATTTTGAGAGTTCCTAAGGGATACCTAGGATATTTTGACTCAATGTCCCACCGTGATCACCATGATGTTAGAGAGCTGTGGGATGGATCGATAGGATAGCATGCTCAGTTCGACAAGGGTTTTCCATGAGTCTTGAAAGATATTCATATTAATATGAACTCAAAAAAGTCCCACCATGATCACCATTATGTTGGAGTCTTGTAATTTGGCAGATTGGTAAACCAAATGACAGGGTAACATCAGACCAATCTTTGGAGTCCTAGGACCTAGCCTTCCTAAACTCAGAGAGGGCTCCTTCTATTATGCGAAGGATGTGGACTTGTTCGCTTTGTATGTTTTATTTTAGGCTAGCTGTTAAGTATATTTTGGTTTGTTTTGAGTTTTTGAGGTAAAATGATCAAAAAGGAAAAATAGAAAGAGATTTCATCAAATCAATAGGGCTATGGGGTCAGATAAAGTTAGGATTATCTAAATGGTGGACAAGGTATTACTGCAGGGCCGATTTAGTCAAGGTAAATGGATTCTTTGGGTGAAAGTGAAGTGAAATGAACATTGAGTTTGTGAAAGACAAAGAGATCTTAAACATATATAGTTTTAAAGCAGGTATTCATGAGGTAGGGAAAACCATGAATATCTATGAATAAAACTCAAATTGATACATATGAAATATAAATAATCCGACGATACATAGAAGCATAAGAACCTCTAACTCTAGAAAATCACCTTTAGCTGTTGGGAAAAAAAAATAATATAAAAAAACAACTCAATATATGAAGAGGGAACTCCTAAACAGCATATCTTGAGCTATCAGGAACTCTGAAATAATTTTTCAAGCATGGAAAAAAGGAAAGATCGAAGGAGACCTCTTTGACTTAACTAAAACAAGCAATATTTCATAGAAAGATTCCAGAAATGGAGTTTTGAGAAGCTACAAGTAAGCAAGGCATACCTTAAATCATACAAGCTAACAAAACATATTTACCATAAATGAAAAAAATAACAATTTCTTGATGGACCTAAAGGGAAGTTAAGAATCCTTTAGAAATGATCAAGAAGAGGAAAACATTAAAGTTGTAACATGCAGGATGTTTGAGTTGCTTCCATGAGCATGTCTCAACATATACTTTTTTGATCTACAACAAATCAGAAATATGGAACATTAATTAAAACAAGGAAACATAAACAAAATCAGAGAAACATCACCATTCACCAAGCCATGGAATCCTGCACACAATGCTCCTCCACCATCAAGTCAAGCAAGACATCATCCACTTCATAAAACAAGTATTTCTTCAAAGCTCATAATGCTATGTATTGCTCTCAATATGTCAAGTTATGCATCTTTTTTACAATGAATCCTCTTGGTTTATATAAGCTAAGGAGGAGGAAACCCACCTAGAGCAACTAGAAGGCCATTGTCCAAAAACAAATATCTAAAACTGTCCTTGAGGCTTAACAAAGTCCAAGGCACAAAATATCCTTCAAAAATATATTTTCAGAAAAAAATAGAAAAAAAGGATCACTTTCAAGGTTTTCACATAAGATAAACTTGCTTAGCGCACATTTGGCCTAGTCATCACTCAGAAAACTGTTTTTCAGCAAAATCTACAAGAACGTAGCGCTAGAAAAAGGTCAGTTTTGTAGTGAATATTTGGTTGATCTCCTAATGTCAAAATGAGTGCTGTGATGGCTCGTTGGAAAGCTACGGATGTCTACTTTCCAAAAATACTTGGTTTTTTTCAATATGATGCCTATAATTCAGTCAAAATTTAGAAACAGTGAAATAACCCAGGAGTGTAGCACCTGCTGATATTAGGGGTAGAAAGGTAAAAAATGGTTGTTTTTGGCCTTTTTGAGGGATCAAAACAACTTCATTTGATTTGAAAATTTTTTAGCATGTTCCTTTGATGTCAAGGAATCAAAAAATATATTTTTCCTCAGCTGAGGATTCTTTGAGAAAAATTTAAGGTACCCATGGTTTTATCCTTTTAGGCCTAAAATTCACAAAAATCAAGAATGTGTCCAAAAATGCCCAAATTTGGTGAGTAAACCCCTTAAGGGTTTTTAGAAACATGAAATGAAGATTGAGCAAGAATTCAAAGCTGGTATAGGTCTTTTCCATGTTTTTCCACCGAGCGCCTCCTTTGGGCAGCTTTGAGTTTCCTTCGGGAAAACTGATTCAACTTCTTGTTGTGCTCAGTCATTCTTCTTTGTAGGCCCAAATCCTTGTTAAATTTCTCCAATTTGGTTTCTAAATGCTGAGTTTCCCTCTCAAGCCAAGACTCTCTATCATTCTCAATTTCTTTGGCAAGGAGCTCCGTAAGAGGGTACTATTGTTCACGAGATGATTCTTCTTCTTTCTACTTTTGCAATGCTTTTCTAAGACCCATGGTCCTAGGTCTCTTTCTTGCTGGCCCTTCTTCTTCATCATCTTTCGCATACTCACCCATGTATTCTTCTAGCCTCACTTGTGACTTTTGAGCTTCCCTTCTGTATTTGAGTGCCCGAGCCTCAAAGATTTCCATATGTCCACTCATTTGATTATTTTGAAATTGAAAATAGTGGATGATGTCTTTTTACCTTTCTAGGCCATTTTCCAAATATATAATCTGAGTCTCCTGGTTTTGCAAAAGAGATATAAGAATATTGGCCTAATCATCCTCAGCATCACTGTCTATTTGTATTATTTTAAATTCCCTTTCATGCTCATGGCTACTCTCTCGCTGTTCAACCTTCTCTTTTCCCTTGCCTTTAATGATTTTCTTTCCTCTATTTTTCTTGGGCAATTCTACTTTGCTCTTCTTTGGCAATTTGCCTCTACTCCTTAGTGCCCTAGTGACATTGCTAGTCATTGTTTGAGTTGTTTTCTTCATTGTTTTTTTGGTGGTTTTATCCTTTGCTAATTTTGATGAAGGAAGCATGGCCCCTTGCCTTGGAGAGGCAGTAAACACATGCTTTTGACCTTGCTGATGATGAGTGAGAGGAGGAGTTAATACCCGGGCTTGTTTAGTTTGGTCTTTTGCAGCCTTAGGGCTGTCCTCTTCTCTAAAAAAATTCTCTTCCTGCACTTCTTGTTTGATTTGCTATGGGGAATTCCCTTGTTCATTAAATTTGATATTTGTAATGAACTCATTATCTGGAATAAACTCATAAATATTATGCTCCTTTTCTGTTTGGTGGGAGATGTCTAGGTCTACTGTTATTTCCTTTTCAAAACTATCTCTGCTTCATCTATCTTCTTGCTGTCATGATTGTTTTTATTACTTCCCTATTTGCTGTGAATGCTTCTATCATTTTCATTATTTTCAATGTTTTCCTGATGTGGACTGCCTCTTTCTTCATCAATGTCTTCATTTCCTCCTTGTGGGCTGCCACTTTCATGATCACTGTTCTCACTTTCTCCTTGTGGACTGCCTACCACATCATGCTTTCCTTTCCCCTTACTGCTGCTTTCATCACTTTCCTTCTCTTTTTCACCATCCCTTCCCTGTTCTTTGCCACCATCACTTCCTTGTTCTTTGCTTTGACTACATTCTTCTTTATCACTGCTATCTGTGGAGGATGGTTTTTTTTGGGGAGTAGACTCATGAGAAGAAGAGGAAACATAAGGTGTGGAGGGCAAGGAATGAGCATGAGGAGGGTCCTGCGATGAAAATGGCCTGACTTGTAGTGGCATAGAAGATGCAGAAGTGAAATCAGGGTGAGAGATGAAAGTTTCCCAAGGGATGCCCTTTTGTTTCAGCTGTTGAAGGATACAGATCTTAATGAGAGAGCGATGGAATAAAATTGCTTTCTATTGAGCTGGAGGCTTTTTTCTAACAATGGAAGACATCTTGTCTACACTCTTGCACAGGAAAAAGGGTAGGTTTAGCAACTTAGCTTTTGTGAAATGCATAAGGAGTCTAATGTGATAGGCATATACTTGGGAGTATCTACCTTCACATGTGAAAAACTTCATGATTATTTTCATGAGGGCCACATAGTCATCCAACAAGTGTGAGAAAGGGAAAATGGAGCTACAGGTATCTTGATGATTTGGCTTGAGAAAAGGTTGATAATGGCTGAGGTCAAGGTATGATTGTTTGAACCACTCTTCTTCTATGTTAGGGATTTTGGTTGCCTTAGAAACAACTCTAGGAGTGAGTTCAAAATCAAAACCTGCTATGTGAACTTGCTTTCCATCCAACCTCAGGGAAAATAACTCTGTTAGATGAGGGTGGCTAGTGACCTCTGGTATTCTACTACAAAAATAAAAGCAACCTACCTCTTGAAAACAGGACAAGATTGAGGGAGAGGCAGTGATTACTTGAATAGTGATGGGCTCAAATCTATTGTGTTGACCTCCCTTTTTTACCCTTTTCTTTGGAGGCATTTTGATTTTTCTGTTCTTCTCCAAAATCAACTAGACAACCCTTAAATAAAAACAGGATTTCTTTTCCTTTAACACTTCTTTCTCCTTTAATTCGATTTTCAAAATATCCTTTATGTTATAAGTGAAATTGAGGGGTAAAAATAGTGATAAATACCTTGAAAACTTCTTTGCAGTGATGAACACTAACCCTTGAGCAAGACTGGCAATTTTTTGGCCCTTTGTAATGAAATGAGCAGGTGCTACACCCTTGCACACAGGCATGTAGCGTCTGAACGAAGGCTGTAAGAAAAATACATCGTGCTAGTTCAAAAAACTATGTTTTTGAATGAAGTTTGAACGACGAGCGGTTGTGGGCACTAGGCGAAGACTGAATGAGGGTCGGGCATTGAAACACGTCGCGCTAGTGTACAGGCATGTCGTGCCCTTTGTAAATTCCTTTGGTGAGCTACTACAGGCGCGTAGCGCTCAGGTACAGGCACGTCGCGTCTTAGAAAAAGTGCCCGGAGTGTTTGCCAGGGAACCAGAGAGACCCTTTCCTCTTGCCAATCGATAATATGAGAGTAAGATATGCCCTTTGAGGGCTTTTGTGCCTTATGAAATGTTTTTAAAGCACGCAACCTTCCTTTTGAATTTTTCAAAAATAGTTTTATTAAACCTTTACGTTTTTTTGCTCATTTTCCCTATTTCCATGACATAGTTTTTGAAACATGTGTAACAGTGTTTTAATTAAAAAGTGCTTTGCAAAAAACAACACTAGTTTGATTTTTTGTGTAAAAGCAAACCTCCCCTGTTTCAACTCATAGAATGTGCCCTCTAATTTTTATGATAGAGGCCCTTTTACCAACTGTAGGTACCCTTTGCTTATGTATGAAGGAGGTGCCAATTTTCTTTGGCTTTTTAAGGTAGTTCCTATAAAATTTTGCCTCTCTGTTTTTTAGATGAAGGAGGGTCTTTAAAGTAGTCTTTGACCTCTACTTATAAATTGAAGGAGGTTCTTTAAAAAAAATTTAGGCCTGGTCTCTATTTTCCAAATGAAGCTTTTAGCCTTCTAAACATATTATTTGAGTCATGCCCTTTGCTTATCACTTTGAATGAGGCTTGTTAGACATAAAATATTTAGGCCCTCTGCTCATCATCATTGAAGGGGGCACCTCATAAAAACAAGTGATTTCCATCTGCTTATCATTGAAGGAGGCATTTCATAAACAGAAGTGATTTCCATATGCTTATCATTGAAGCAGGCAATTCAAGTCGTTTATCCTTTATCAATCTGCATGAGACATGTTTCTTTGTAGAAATTTACTATGAAGATAGTGAACAGGTAAGATATTTCAAACTCCAACATATCTGCTTTGTGTCTCTTAGGTTAACTCTCTTTGGTAGTAGCTTTAGCTTCCTCTGTGATGATTTTCTTCGATGGTTTAGAGTCTAGGCTATAGGGATATAAAAAAGGTAGATGTTCCCTTTTTATGCTCTTTCACTTTGATGCCTAAACTGCTGGAAGTCTTTTGCCAGAGAACTAACATACCTAGTCTCATAAGACTGTTTTTTGGAGTTGTGCCCATATGTTTGGGAAGAATGTGCAAATTCCATTGTGAGTTGTCATGAAGTGCTAGACGCAGTAAAATCCCAACCTTTGTACTCATTTTTCCATGATGGATGATTCTTTGACTTTCTTGGTGCTTTGAGTTTGCAGGTATGAATCATGTAGGTTTCCTTTCTCTTTGAGATATGCATTTCTTTTATTTCCCAATAGTCAACTGTTCTAACTTTGAAAAATTTCCTTGAAATGTCCCTTTTGTTTCAGAACTGGCTATTTCCATTTATCCATAGCACCCCTGCAGAGATGCATTGATAAAATGTCTTTGACCATTGGAGACCTTTCCCGAGGTATCATAGGATCTTCTTACTCTGTTTCTTCCTGAATTTGAATCTGAAAATTCTTGCTAAGACAAAACACAACGACCATTTTGATCGTGTATGACCTAGGGGTAAAAAATGTTTTGTTTTTCCAGATAAGAAAGAGGATGGCTGACTGATATTTAAAACCAGGTTTTTTGACTAGAGATATTTCTCTCAAGATACCTATTCTAAACACCATCACCTAACCTAGACACTTTGTCTTGACTTCTGAAGGGTTTCTTAGACATATTCAGGTCATGAAATGGACCTTCAAACATTAATAGGGGAAAAAGATATCTTGTCTTATGCTTTGACAGAGAGCTATGTAAAAATAGAGGATTCTGGATATCAGATATACAAGGCTTATGACAGTTATGGACAAGAGAGTTTTATCAAGACTGAAACTTGATGACCACCTCTAACACAGTCTATAAGAGAGGAAAAAGATAAAAAATTCTCTGAGGGGTTTTCTAGAGGACAAATTGACTGTTTGAAATTGGTTTCTAGAAAACCTAGGCAAGGCATATATTCATCACAATAGGAAAAAATACTGATGACTAACATAGGCTACTCACCATATATTTCATGTGGGTTTCTCGGTACAATCTCTTGGTTTGATTGAAAACGGGGATAGTAGCATAAGACATGTCAAGTTGGAGGTTTCCCAGAAGCTTAGCTCCCCAAGATTGGGACAAGAGCATGCCATATTTGGGGGGAATGTCAGCCACGACTATATCCATGACCAGGCTTTTAATAGGAATTTGTGCCAGATTGACACATAAGTCCTTGATCAGTCCTAAGCATTTAACTTTGCTTTAATCAAAGGAATATAGATCTTTGTAGGGCTTGGTTATTTCTAGGCCCAATCTTTCCATCACTACCTTCAGCATGAGGTTGTGAGATGCACCAGAGTCTAGCATGGAATTATGTAGGAATTTGTCGTGTATGTTTAGGCTAACATAGAATGGGGGAATGGTTCCTTCCTGGTATTTTCCATCTACTTTGGGTCCGAACAACAAATTTGGTTTATCATCTGTCAAATTCAGAGTGTTGGTATCATTTCCTATGTTTAAGACTTTCAAGATTTGGGAGTGGTACATATCCTGAGCTACCAATTCAGTGAGAGGGATGGTTATTTCTATTTTCGCGATATCTCCTTCAAAACTGAAAGGTATTTGAGTTTTCAACATATTTACATCAGTTTTATCATCCATAAATTTCTCCATGTTTTTAATTTGCTGATTTTGATTCGGGGCTTTGGTAACTACATTTTTCTCGGGGCCACTACCAGAGGTGCTAGGGCATCTTGCACCAATAATTGATTGGATAGTTTTATCTGTGTTAGGATCAGCTTTCTTAGCCATGGTATTGTTATTGTCTGCTATTATTTTAAGAATGTTTTCGGGAGTTTTTTTACCAGCAGTGTCTGAATTGTTTTGCTTGGAGTTTTCTTGGTTTTTCCTACTCCTAAGATCATATTGCCTATGGACTCCCATTATGGAATTTTATGATCCCAATTCATGATCTTTGGAATCTTCATAGCTTGTTTCATCTTGCTTTGAGGAGAAAAAATCTTGTTCTTCTTCTGTGAGAAAAACCTCACCCTCACTATCAGAGCCTATTAATTTTAGATGATTCTCATCTGGTTGTTCAATATCTCTTTCCCCTTCGTCAACGTAGTTATCTTGGAAGGGTGGTCTGATTTGCTGATCATTTTCCCTTGGTCTGTTTTGGGGAGGGTCTCTTCTAAATTTTTTATTCTGGTTTCCATTTTGGGGATTTGTTTGGTTGTCCCTAAGGGGTATCCTTTCATTTATGCTTATTCTTTCCATCATTATTTCCATGGTCCTAAGAAGGTTGTCCATCTTGTAATTAGATGAAGAGATGGAGGGCATGGTGTCGTCTTTGTATGTTACCCTCTTCTCTAATCTTAGCCTAGCCCTTTTTTCAATTAAGTTGGCCTCTACACTTATAGCTCCTTTTTTCATGTCTTCTAAAGTAAGGGGATCTCTTTCACTTAGTTGGTAGGCCATGTCGAGGTCAAAACCCTCTGGGAATTTAGCTAAGGCTAGGCCTAATGGGGGTTTCATGTTTGGTGGTAGCGCGTTGTAAACACTATTGAACCTAGTGCAATAGTCTTGGACACTTTCCCCCATGTTTCTTTTGAGGTTGCTATATTCCGAAAGGATTTGAAGAGGGGTTTTCTTGATTTCCCATTTGTTTATGAAAGTTTGGTAAAGGGAAGGGAGATCATGAATACTATTGGGAGTTAGGATTTTGAACCATTTCTTAGCTTCTCCTCCTAGGCTTTGGGAAAACATTATCATTTTCATGGTTTCCTCTTTTAATTCTGTTGGCAATATGATGCAGAGTGTTGGACTTGATGGAAACCATGATGGTGTTTGATCACTACAACAAATAGATACATTATTCAAACACCATGAGACTCTCCCCCTTTGACATCAAGGGCAAAGGGCGGATCAAAACCAAAACAAGGTTTTTATTTTCTTGTAGAAAGAAGAGCTCTGTAGATCTGATGTGCACTGAAGTTACCAAGCTCCCCCTAAATTCACGCTGAAACTTCAAACATATTTTCAATGAAGTACATGACTCTATGACCTTTCCTATCACCAAGGACTCATACTTACATCAAGGATCCAGCCAAGTGGATTTACATATGTGACTCAAGTAGCCAACCAAGTGGGTTTACACATTTTGACTCAACTACCCAACCAAGTGGGTTTACAAATTTGAAGAAGTCCTTACATGACTGAATATAACAATTTACATCATAGGTCTCATCATAACCTTTTCATAATATATAAATAACTTATAAAATCAAGACCAAAGAATCTCAAGCATGAGATCAGATCACAACAAGTAATTAGAATGCCAACAATGCATCCTTTCCATATGACCAAAGCTCCCCCTTAGCTTGTTCATCCTGAACACTTTCACCATCAAATAATCAAGGCATCTTTATCAAAAACATATAGAAATATGAGATCTAAAACATCACCAGAGATACCAATCACCACAGTTGTGTTTTCAGATGTCATCCAATAACTGTAGCATAAGCACGTCAGTAACCAAGCCTTTAGGCTCTTTGCTACATCAACATATTCTTCCCAAGAGGAATTATCATACCATAACAACTTCTTTAATAGACAATATGTGTCAAGTAATCATCTGTGTGATATGTTATCACCAAGATCTTCATGATTTATATTTATTTCATGATGTATCATGTGTAGGAATTATGTATAAAAGATCTCAATCAGCATAAAATTCTGCATGATCTGTCCTTATCTCCGAATCATAATACTTCCATCTCATCCATGTGTGAAAACAAAAGATACTCTTCAGCAAAGAAACATTCAAGGCTTATCCATAATCTCATTATGGGAAACCATATATCATTTGCACTCCTCCATGCCATACGTTTTAGTATTTGCTTAAGATATTTTGCTTGTGATAGAAATATGCCATCTGTTGTTTGTTTTTCTTCTTTTGAGGCAAAAGGACCTCAAGAGAGAGGTCATATTTTAGAACCATCATAATGCCAACAATGCATTTCTCCTAGCAAGGTTGATGCTCCCCCTGAACTTATGCCACTTGTACCTGTCTTCTTTACATCAGATGCACTGTTAGAAACAAACACAACTCGAATTATCAAACCTATCATGTGAATCATCATACATTGCTCCCTGTGTGATGATACATTACTGATTCCTATAATGTATCTCAATTCACTTCCTGTAGTCATTATGATAAGTAAAATTTAGAAGCAGAAAACTGTAGTAGGATTATTATCCCCTACGTTTCTGACCAGTTCTCCTTCTTTTTCCAGCTTTGCTTGAAATTTCTTATAGTGTGCTGGAAATTGTCCAATTTCTCAGATCTATTCATCCTGCATTATTTTTCTACATGTCCATAATTTTTACAAGAATAACATCTTGCGTGACCAGAAAAGTAAGCATAGGGATCGTAATGTGTTTTTCTATTCTTTCTTCTATTGCAATCAGCTGCTTTATGACCATACTTGCTGCATAAAAAACAATATCCCTTAAAGAAACCTGAGTACCTTTCTGTGTAGAATCTGTTTATTTGTGACTGAAACAATCTGCTTCTACAATTGGCTGCAATATGCCCATAATTATGACATTTAAAGCATTCAACATTATTGATCAAAGGAGGGAGTGATTTCTTTTGAGAATTCATGATTGTCGGTTGACCTTTTGTTTCTTTCAACACTTCAGGTTTTGCATTGATATCCTTTGAATCTTTAGTACTTACTTGTGAACTAGATTCTCCTTTAACAGTTTCATGAAAACCAAGACCAAATTTAACAGAAGGAGACCTTTGAATACTAAGAATATTGTCTAGAATCTTAGTACTATCTTGAAACCTCAAGAGTTTATCTTTTTCTTCTAATTTACCTTTCAAAATATTTACCTCAACCTCCAATTTTTGGCATTGCTTCTTCATACTTTCTTCGACCCTTCTTCCTTCTTCTACTTGATCATTCAATTTTAAAATCTCTTCCTTCAACTCATTTTCTTGTTCTTCAAATGTTTGTAGAAGTTCTTCATTCTTCTTATTTGATTTTTCCAGATTTGTTTTGCGCGAGATGATTTCTGCTTCACGTCCTTCTTTTTCAAATGATTGTAGGAGTTCTTCATTCTTCTTATTTGATGTTTCGAGATCTGCTTTCAGACAGATGATTTCTACTTCAAGTCTTTCACTTCGATTGGTTACTTTATCCTGCAGTATTTGATATATTTCTATCTATTCCTTCATTGTTTATATTTGTTCATTCATTCTAGAGATCATATCTTGGTAGATAGATTCCTTCCTTTTAAATGGATCTTCATCATTTATTTTGAGATTTGCTTCTAGAATCATACTGTTACTTTCACTATATTCACCATTGCATGCATAAGAAAATGAATCACAAGAACAACAATCAGTACATGTTTCATCTTCTTCATTTGCTGCTGCACATGTTTTCTGAGATATTTCCTTTTGAGTAGCCTTCTTCTTTTGCTTCCTTCCCATTGTGATGGATCTCCTTCAAGCAATCAAGATTTTGCAGAAGGACCTACGCTCTGAAGCCAATTTTTGGGAAAAAATACTGAGAGGGGGGGGGGGGGGGTGAATCAATATTTTAAGGCTGAACAATCTTTCTTTCTTTTCTCTTAAAACCACATGTTATAGTACTGCATCCAACATGTATGTCCAGATATCTTATTATGTCTTTACTTAGAGCATTGCATCAGATAATCATTAAGCATGAACATATATAACAGAACAAACCATGAACTACACATATGGACACCGGGATTTAAGGTGGAAACCCAATTCGGGAGAAAACCACTGCTGCTGCAATCTCAGTCTTCAATATTTTATTATAGAGAAAACTTCTTACAATATATGCTAGTGCAGACTTATACTAGCACGCAGGCACCCACCTGCAGAAGGCTACAACCTTCTCTCGTTTACCAGCCTCTCCTGGAAGGGAGCTACAACCCCCTGCATTCGTTTACCAGGCTTTCCTGGAAGGGAGATTCAACCCCCTGAACATAACGCCAGATTCTACTGGCAGGCAACTTCTACTTCCATAATGAAGGCTTCAACCCTCAGATCTACTGCAGACCACGTTTCATCAATTTTCACACTAAATCAAACAGCTTCAACACAACCCTTTGTTCAATTATCAACAAACATATTTTGCCCAATTATTCATAACATAACAGTGAGACCACTGTTACCTAAACATCAGAAGTGATCCAGACTTAAGAGAATATATGCATTCAACATCCCGTGTATCCTTTTGTGTATATTAATCTTCAGAAACCTCAACTGTCATATGCACTTTCAATGTAGATGACTCACATATATATATATATATACGTGCTGTTCTTGTATAGACCTATAATAATAATAATAATATGTTTGCAGAGCAGGCCAGATCTACAAAATCTTACCCGGATTCATATGTGTTCTTTTAGCACACATGCACCAATTCTTCATGACTTCGTTCATCGTTTAAGACCAGAGGTTCATTCAGGTTTTACAGTTAAGAACCGAATTCACCCATCTAGATATTCCTCTAAGAGCTTCATTCATTCATCACCCTTACGCATGCACATGTTCTTCATCCTTTTGTTCGACGATCACATCATTATATTCATAGGTACGCCATAGATTCAGATATATCAGATTTTATTCATACAGATACCTCTAAAAGAGATTCGTTTTTATTATTAACCCTTTCACACACCACCCTTCTTCATGATTCTCATCACCTTATATAGTTTTCACTTTTAATGAAACCTTGGGTCAAAACCACGAATCGCTAATGGTATTCCTTTGACAATATTTCCAATAGTTTGGCCCTCGAGGTTTTTATTTCCTATTAATTTATTTATCAATTGACAAATAAATATATTGCATAGTCATTATTACGTCACTGCGGGGGTTCTTGCGGTACGGATGAAAATTTTGGTTGGTGCCCCGGCACTTAATCTCCACCGTCGATTTTCGGTCAACGCTTGATTTCTTGTTCAACTGCGGGGGTACCCCTTCTGAATTTTTAAATCTTTACACTGCCCTCGTAATATTATTTTTAATTAAAAATTCAATGAACTTTTAATCCGGGCTTTATATAAAAATCCAATGCTTTCGAATAGTTTAATATTAATAAAACTTTGACCCCTGGCCCACATATGCGCCCCTCCATATCAAACTAAATTTCACACAGGTCCATTTCCCGATCACCATTAGATCGCGAGCCTCCAAGATCGACGGATATCGCTTGGGCAACTTGTACAAGCAATAACGAGTGATGGCGCATTGTACTAGTGTTATTCGTTGTGCATCTTCATTATCGTCCACGCTTCTTCATCAAGCGATCACCGTCCAATGGCTTCTTTTCAGATCGACAACGCAAAAGCAATTTCGCTGGCCATCCTGGGTCGATTGTTAACGTGCGATGGACGATAGTTATCGTGCACTTGGCGGTTCTTGTCCATCTTAAAATTGAATGATCACTTAAAATTGAATGATCTTAAGATGGACATGAACCGCCAAGCACACGATAACTATCATCCATCGCAAATTAACAATTGACCCACGATGGCCAGCGAAATTGCTTTTGCGCCTTGATCTGAAAAGAAGCCATCGGACGGTGATCGCTTGATGAAGAAGCGCGAACGATAATGAAGATGCATGACGAATAACACTAGTACGACACACCATCGCGTGTTATTGCTAGTACAAGTTGCCCAAGTGATATCTGTCGATCTTGGAGGCTCGCGATATAACAGTGATCAGGCAATGGACCTGTGTGAAGTTTAGTTTGATACGGAGCGGCGCATATGTGGGCCAGGGGTCAAAGTTTTATTAATATTAAACTATTCGAAAGCATTGGATTTTTATATAAAGCCCGGATTAAAAGTTCATTGAATTTTTAATTAAAAATAATATTACGGGGGCAGTGTAAAGATTTAAAAATTCAAAAGGGGTACCCCCGCAGTTGAACAAGCAATCAAGCGTTGACTGGAAATCGACGGTGGAGATTAAGTGCAGGGGCACCAGCCAAAATTTTCATCCGTACCGCAAGAACCCCCGCAGTGACGTAATAACGACTATGCAATATATTTATTTGTCAATTGATAAATAAATTAATAGGAAATAAAAACCCCGAGGGCCAAACTATTGGAAATATTGTCAAAGGAATACCATTAGCGATTCGTGGTTTTGACCCAAGGTTTCATTAAAAGCGAAAACTATATAAGGTGATGAGAATCATGAAGAAGGGTGGTGTGCGAAAGGGTTAATAATAAAAACGAATCTCTTTTAGAGGTATCTGTATGAATAAACTCTGATATATCTAAATCTATGGCGTACCTGTGAATATAATGATGTGATCGTCGAACGAAAGGATGAAGAACATGTGCATGCGTAAGGGTGATGAATGAATGAAGCTCTCGGAGGAATATCTGGATGGGCGAATTTTGTTCTTAACTGTAAAACCTGAATGAACCTCTGGTCTTAAACGACGAATGAAGTCATGAAGAATTGGTGCATGTGTGCTAAAAGAACACATATGAATCCGGGTAAGATTTTGTAGATCTGGCCTGCTCTGCAAACATATTATTATTATTATAGGTCTATACAAGAACAACACACACACACACACACACACACACACACACACACACACACACACACACACACACATATATATATATATATATATATATATATATATATATATATATATGTGAGTCATCTACATTGAAAGTGCATATGACAGTTGAGGTTTTTGAAGATTAATATACACAGAAGGATACACGGGATGTTGAATGCATATATTCTCTGAAGTCTGGATCACTTCTGATGTTTAGGTAACAATGGTATCAGTGTTCTGTTATGAAGAATTGGGAAAAATATGTTTGTTGATAATTGAACAAAGGGTTGCGTTGAAGCTGTTTGATCCAGTGTGAAAATTGATGAAATGTGGTCTGCAGTAGATCTGAGGGTTGAAGCCTTCAGTATGGAAGTAGAAGCTGCCTACCAGTAGAATCTGGTGTTATGTTTAGGGGGTTGAAGCTCCCTTCCAGGAAATCCTGGTAAACAAATGCAGGGGGTTGTAGCTCCCTTCCAGGAGAGGCTGGTAAACGAGAGAAGGTTGTAGCTTTTTGCAGGTGGGTGCCTACGTGATGGTATAAGTCTGCACTATCATATATTGTAAGAAGTTTTCTCTATAATAAAATATTGAAGACTGAGATTGCAGCAGCGGTGGTTTTCTCCCGAATTGGGTTTCCACCTTAAATCCTAGTGTCCATATGTGTAGTTCATGGTTTGTTCTATTATATCTGTTCATGCTTAATGATTATCTGATGCAATGCTCTAAGTAAAGACATAATAAGATATCTGGACATACATGTTGGATGCAGTACTATAACATATGGTTTTAAGAGAAAAGAAAGAAAGATTGTTCAGCCTTAAAATAATGATTCACCCCCCCCTCTCAGTATTTTTTCCCAACAAATTCCATGTAATCAAAAGCATCATTCATTATATCTACATGCTATTGGACAGTAGTGGATTCAACCCCAGTGAAGTGTGGGATTTCGGATTGGTAATCATTTGGAAAAGGAGGTACCAAAGGTTGTGGTAACACAAGGGGTGCATACCATGCTACCATGGCATGAGCTAATGGTGGATTTACAAGTGGAGGATTTGTGCTATGAGATGGAGTGGTTTGCATAGTGGAGGTGTGAATGGGTGTGGCAGAAGTACTTGGACCAGTAAACTGATTCTGAGCAGACTTGGGGTGGAAAGAGCCAAAGTGATGGATAATTTGTAGATCAGGTGGTGTGGAAGGAGAAGCTTCTGTGCTAGGACTCTGCTACAAGTCTATGGGCTCAAGATCGGTATGGTCGATTTTAATTTGTGACTTGGTTCTGAAAAGGTTTCTAGTATGGTGCAAGTCAAACTAGGGGTCTTGAAATTTTGTAAGATGTTCAGGTACAGAGCTTGCTTTATGAATGGTCCTATAAGTAGCTAAGTTTCCAGTTTCAGAAGTTTGCCAAAAAATTATTTCTGGGTCATCAACTATAGCAGGAGGGTTTGGGTCTAGATGAGATCTAGTATTGATTCTTCGCGGAGCCAGTTTTCAAATTAAAAATTTAGAGATGCTGAAGTTTATGACTGTTTTTGGAACGCTGACCTCTCTAGGTGTTTATCAAACTTGCACTATGTGTGACTAAGGTTCTATATTTCCTGAGGTTGTTTTGATGCAGTCCTACAGGAGTCTATAGATACTTTAGAAAAATTTAGAAGGTCTACTGGAGGCTAGTGAAGTCTCCAGGTGGATATTTTTAGTTGTTTTCAAGGTATGTTGTCTATGGTCCACCACCAATACTGACAAAAAGCCAATCTAGAAATGTTTTTAGGGTTTTTTTGAGTTTCTATATGCAGCCCAAATGGTTTGTAAGAGTGTCCTATAGCTGAGTTATCAATTTTCTAGGATGATGAAATAACTAGTTTATACTCTTAGGTTATCAGTTAAGTTCTCTATGATTAGACGAAGGTTTCTGAAGTCCTAAGGGATACTTATATTTTCACTAACATTAGAGGTTGCATCATGATCACTGTTGTGTTGGTGAAAGTGATGAGGTGATTTACAAATCACAAGATGTTAAAGTTTAACTAAGGGTTAAAAGAGTTAATAAGATTTTTTAGGCTACGATGTACTCTATCCCACCGTGATCGCCATTATGTTAGTGTGGCGATGAGGTGGTGGGTGAACCACCAGATACTATCAGTCAAACTTGAGGGTCTAAAGAGTCTTAAGATGTTTTTAGGCAATTATATACTCAGAAGGTCCCACCGTGATAGCCATTATGTTAAGGTCCCATGATTTGGCAGATTGGCTAACCAAATGACAGGGTAACATTAGACCATTATTTGGAGTCTTAGGACCTAGCCTTCCTGGACTTAGAGAGGGCTCTCTCTATTGTGCGAAGGATGTGAGCTTGTTCACTTTAGATGATTTATTTTAGGCTAGTTGTTAAGTGTAGGTTTGTTTGTTTGTTTTGGGTTGGGGTAAGATGATCAAGTAGGATAGGTGGAATGAGAGAATATCAAATCGATAGGGCTATGGGGTCAGATGAAGTCTAAGGTGTCTAAATGCTGAAACAGAGTGTATTGCAGGGCCGATTGAGCAAGGTGAGTGGATCCTTAAATTGATGATGAGGTGTAATGAACATTAAGTTTGGGAAGAAACTAAGATATCTTAAACGTATATAATTTGAAAGAAATGACTCGTGAGGTAGGGAAAACCATTAATCTCTATGAACAATACTCAAACTGATAAACATACAAGATGAACAATCCAGTGGTACATAGAAGCATCAGAACTCATAACTTTAGAAATCCACCTTCAATTTTTTGAGAAAACATATAAGATAAACATACAATTCAATATATGGAGAGGGAACTCCTAGACAACATATATCAAACTATCGGGAACTGTGAAACAATTAGATGAGCATGGGCAAAGGGAAATATCAAAACAAGGTCTCTTTGAATTATCCTAATCAATCAGTATTCCATAGGAAAGCTTCACAATAAGTTTTTGAAAACTTTAAATAAGCAGGGCATACCATGAATCATATTTATAAGCTAACATACCGATCATTCATGAAACAAAGAACAAGTTTAGTGGGCCTAAGGAGCAGTCAAGAATTCCTTAAGATGAACTAAAAGAAGAAAACATCAAAGCTATAACATGCAGGAGGTTTGAGGTGCTTCCATGAGCATATCTCAACCTATACTTTTCTGATCTATAGCAAACAAGCAGACTGAAACAAAATTAGGACAAGAAAACACTAACAAGTTAGAAAAACATCACCATTCACCAAGCTATGGAATCTTGCAAGCAAGCTTCTCCAACATCAAGCCACACAAGTCATTCATTCACTTCATGAAACCAAATATCTTCTCCAAGCTCATAAACCATGTATTTCTCTATAACACATCAATTCCCAAGTGTTTACAATACATACTCATGCCTTATATAACAAATAAGGAGAGGAGAGAGCTCACTAGAGCATCTAGAAGGCTATTGGCCAAAAACAAATATCCTAATTTGTCCTTGAGGCCTTGCAAGGTCCAAGGCACAAAATATATTCCAAAATATTTTTTCCAGACCAAAATAGAAAAAACATTGACTTTTAGGCTCTGACATACATGAGGAAAATTTCCTAATGCACATTTTCTTAGTCACCACACAAGAACGCAACACTCTGTCTCAAACTTTGAAAATTTTCCAGAAGCATAGCACCAAAATGGTCTTTTTGCAACAAAGTGTTGGATGCCTTCCCGATGTCATAAAAGGATCCATGATGGCCCGTTGGAAAGCTATGGATGTATACTTTCCAAATATACATTTTTTTCCTCAAAATGACCTCTGAGTGTTTCCCCAAAAGTGGAAAAATTCAAATCTTCCAGTTTCGCAACACCTGCTCAAAAAAGAGGGCAGAAAGGTGAAAAATTGGGTGTTTTTGACCCTTTTGAGGGACCAAAACAACTCCAATTGAGCTGAAAATTGGTGAGAATACCCCTCTCGTGATGGGGAATCCAAAAATATGAGCTTTTCCCTCTGAAATTTCTCTAGGAAAAAGCACAGCACCTAGGGTGCTGCACTCCTAAGCTTAAACTTTTACAAAAAACAAAAACTTGCTCAATTTTGCTCAAATTTGGTGAATGGGTCCCTCAAGGGTCCTTAGAGACCTGTAGTGAAGCTTGAGAAAAAATTCCAAGCCTAGCTTGGTCCTTTCCATCATTTGGTGCCGGGCCCTCCCTTTGGGTAGTTTTGAGCTTTTCCCTTGCAAACTAATTTCTCCGTTTGTAATTCTCAGTCATCCTTCTTTGCAAGCTCAAGTCTTTGTTGGCCTTCTCTAATTTAGCCTATAAATGTATATTTTCTCTTTCAAGCCATGCTTATTTGTTATGCTCAATTTCCAAGGCAAGGAGCTCTGTGAGTGGAAATTGTTGGGCTTGGGCTACTTCTTCCTCTTTCTTTTTTTCCAAAGCTCTCCTAAGGCCCATAGTCTTAGGTCTCTTTCTAGCTTGCCCCTCTTCCTCATCATTTTCTTCGTAGGCACCCATATATTCCTCTAACTACACTTGTGACTTTTGAGCTTCTTTCTTGTATTTGAGTGCCTGGGCTTCATAAATGGCTAGTTGGCCACTCATCTGCTTGTTTTGCACCTATAGGAAATGAATAACATCTTTTGATCTTTCTAGCTCAACCTCCAAGTCTCTGATTTGTGCATCTGGTCCTGTAAGAGAGAATTAACTATCCTTGTTTCATTTTCCTAATCACTATCTATATGAATGAGTTTAAATTCCCTCTCTTCCTCATGATTTCTTTCCTCTTCTTCCATTGTTTTCTTTCCTTTGTCCTTTATTGGCTTTTTGACTTTGTCCTTCATTTGCTTTTTACCCTTGTCCTTCATTGGTTTGGTGATTTTGTCCTTCACTATTTTTGTGGCTTTGTCCTTCACTGTTTTTGTGACTTTTTCCTTCACTATTTTTGAGGAGGAGTGCATGGCCCCTTGCCTTTTGGAGGCAACAAACACATGCCTCCTTCCTCTCTGATAAGTAGTGGTGTAAGGCGCCATAAAATTTGCTTGCAAACTTTGATTATTGACAACCTTAGGACTGTCTCCTCCTTGAAAAATTCTCTCTGTGTGTATGTCCTCTTTACCTTGTTACTGGTTGTTCTTTGGATCAACATGTTTAACATCCTTCATGCTTTTGTCACTATCAAGACCCTCAACACTACTATGTTCTGTTTTTGCAATATTAGAGGCATCTGTGTTTGACCTATTTTCATTATTTAGGACTATCCTCCTCATCCTTTTCATTACTGTTTTCACTGTCAAACTCATTTTTTGCATCACTGCATTCATTCTTTGGTTTTTTGTAATCATCTCCTGGTTCATTGAAAACAATTTTAAAATCTTCCTCTGGGCTGCCCTTGTCATTTTGGCCACTGTCATTTCTTTCTTTTGCTTCCTTGCCACTGTCTGCTGTAGTGTTTCCAGTGTCATTTTCTTCATCAAGAGATCCACTGTCTTGGTTCTTTAGCTCATCATGAGACTTAGTGATTAAAACTTTGTTTCTTTTCCACTGTCCTTTTCTTGAGAAGTTGCCTCTATTTTTGTGTCTTTAGAGCCTTCTTCTTCATTTTGAGACCCATTGCTTTGGCTTCTTTGACCATCATTTGTATCACTGCTTTGACTGTTTTGTCCTTGGCCATTGCTGCTTTATTCTTGGCCATCTCCCTCTTCCTCATTATTTTCTCTCTCACTGTTTTGTTCATGATCAACACTACTTTTTTCAAGGCCTTCATCATCTCCCTTATCTTCGTTATTTTCCTCCTCATCTTCATAATTTTCCTCCTCATCTTCATCATTTTCTCCCCTATCTTCATCATCTTCTCTCTCACTGTTTTGTTCATTTTGATCATCACTGCTTTCTTCATGATCATCAGCATCTCCTCCCTCACTGTTTTCATAATTTTCTTCCTCATCTCCATCATTTTATCCTCTATCTTCATCACACTCTCCCTCATCTTCATCACCCTCTCTCTCATTGTTTTGTTCATTTTGATCATCACTGCTTTCTTCACGATCATCAACATCTCCTCCCTCATTTTTTTCATCATTTTCTTCCTCATCTCCATCATTTTCTCCCCTATATTCATCATCATCTCCCTCGTCTTCATCACCCTTTGTCTCACTATTTTGTTTATCTTGATTATCACTTCTTTCTTTCTGATCATCAGTGCTCTCATCATGATCATCTCTGCTTTCTTCATGATCATCAGTGCTCTCATCATGATCATCTCTACTTTCTTCCTTATCATATTTCTTAGGGGAAGGTGTATGAAGCAGGTTTGTTTGGGAAAGTGATTAATGTGAAGAAGATGAACCAAGGTCAGTGGAGGGCGATGGAGGGGTATGAGGAGGATTTTGAGAAGATGATGGCAAAATTTGCAGAGGGATGGAGGTTGAAGTTGTGAAATCATCATGGGTGATAAAGACCTCCCAAGGAATGCCTTGTTGTTCTAATTGGTATGAGACAATTACCTTGATCATAGAATGATGAAACAGGCTTGACATTTGCTAGGTTGGAGGCCTTTTTTCATGATGGAGGACATTTTTTCAATGCTTTTGGAGGGATAGTAGGGCAAGTGCAGTATCTTAGTCCTGGTGAAATGCATGAGTATAATATGACAGGAATAGACTCTGGAGAACCTACCTTCACAGGTAAAGTATTTCATAATAATCTTCATGAGGAGGGAATATCTATCCAATAGATGAGAAAAAGGAAAAATGGCTTTGCATTCATCTTGACAACTAGGTTTTAAGAATGGATGATAATGGGTCAAGTCAAGATGCTTTTGTTTAAACCACCTTTCTCCTATTCTAGGTATTCTAGTGGCTTCAGAGATAGCACTGGGGGTCAAATCAAACCTCACCCCTGCTAGATGTACTTTACGCTGGTGAAGCCTTAGGGAAAATAACTCGGTCAACTGAGAATGGCTTTTGATCTCTTGTACTTTTTTACAGAACTCAAAATGCCCTAACTCTTGGAAATAAGAAATAATAAAAGGGGAGGCTATTAGTTCGGTAGTGCTTATGGGTTCAAACCTATTGGGCTTCCCTCCCTTATTCTGCTATTTTCTTGGACTTGTCTCTTCATTTAGGTTAGCCCTCTCCTCTTCAGACATGGTGTTTACTTTACCCCTTCCTCCAACTCTTTAACCAGAAAGGACTTTGGCTTGTGAAATGATGAGGAGAAATTCTAAATGAGATATTGAGGCTTTTAAACAAGGTTAGGAGACTTGGCAAAAGTAGGTTAAGCTTCCCTTTCAATTGTCCTTGAATCCTCCATAGCAAAAAGGTGAAAATTCTGAGCTTTCTGGATAATTTCGAGTGCCTCTACACTTTTCTAGGTAGTGTTGTGCTTTGACGCCAGGAGCGAAGTGCCTTGGGTAGGCTTGAACACAAATGCGTTCAGTGTTGCATGTCCGTTGTAGGAGCACAACGTTGGGCGATGGAAGTAGTTGCCGGAGCGCAGCACCGTTGGTGGGTGGGAGTTGAACGTGGCGTCGGGCGATGGAAGCAGTGTCCATAGAATAACGTTGTTGGCCCAAGAACTGGCTGCACGTGGATTCGGGTGGTGAAGGTTAGTGTCAGAGCGCAACACTGGGCATCAGGTAGGAGGCCCTGTGTAGGATTGCACGCTGCGGCGGGTGGTTTTGGCAACCACTTCTGCATGTTGGGCAGGACTAGAAGAGTGCAGTGCCTATCTACAAGCACGCATCATCCAGAAGAAAATAACACAGGAGAAATCTACAGGTGCGCATCGTCCACCTACAGGAGAGCAGCACCGAGGAAATTTTCCCCGAGGACAGCTTCGGAAGCCAGAAAATTGCACTCTATTTTGCAAAAAGTTTAAATGAGGGGAAAAAGGAGCTGTTGCAGTATTTATAACACTCTTTTTGAAAGAATTAAACTCTAAAATACTCTTTCCTAAAGTTTCATTTTGCACTTTTTATTTGCCACTGTCTTTTTTGGAGCTAGTCCTTCTACCAATATTTCTTTTGTAGCTTGGGCAAATGATCAGATCTATGATGATTCAAGCCTGTTATGCTCATGTGCAAGGTGATTTTAAACACTATATTTACCTCCATATCCTTTGAGACAAACCTTTGACTATTTATTTGTGAGAAAATAGGGTTTGATTTGATGCTCTATTGCTGTTAGTGAAATGGTGCATAATGCCTTAAAATCCCTTATTTTTGACCTTTTAAGACCTCAAAGTTGGTCCTTTTATCCAGTGGAATTTATGCCCTTTGATCTTACCCTTGAAGATAGTTAGGAATTATTTTTGGCAGCCTCTGTTGTTTGACGAATGAGGTTCTCCTTGCCACTTACCATGATCATTTTGTTTATTATCCCAATTTTTGAGTTTTTAGGGATTTTTTTAGAAAAGAAAACAAAGCTGCCCTCTAAGTCTTTAAAGAAATCATCTTTTTGAATTGATTAATTTTTTCTCAACAAAGTTTCCACTGATTTATTTGAGGAGTCTTTTAGCTTTTGTAGCCCAACTATTTCTCCACTATTTGTCAAAAAGTCATATATTTTCATTTTCAACCAAAGCACACCTACTATTTTCTTCTTCAATGTGATTTTCCATTCTTAATAGTGGTCTTAGTCTTTTCCTTCTCCTTGTGGCACATCTGATAAATTTTTTCTTTTTGCAAGAGTGTGGTAAAGGGAATTTGTCCCTCTACCATTCTTGTGCTTGAGGAAAACATCCTTTCCAATAATCATCTTTGTTGAAATGCGCCATTTTGCTCATATGTTATTGACTTTCTGGGATTTGCATATACTTTTGGATGAACAGTATTTTACTTCTTATTATGAAATCAAGACCTTCCGTATATATTTCAGCTTGTTGTACCTTTTTATTAACTACAAATGACCTTTTGAACCTTCTTAGGTGTCCCTTTTCGCCTCTACTTTGCTTTAGACTAATCTTCAAGGCATCCCTACAGAAATGCTTGGATATGATAGTCTATTCTTTGCAGATTTTACTATTGGACCAGGAGGGAACCCTTGGAGGTTTCTTAAGTGCTATTTTGAATTCATCTTTGACTTCCTGTGCAAACAACGGAATGAGAATCATGATGGCGCATGACCTAGGAAAACCTTATTGACTTATTTGCAAGGTCTTAGAATGGGCTTTTGACTGAAAGTTTGAACCAAGGTTTTGAATGAAGATACTGGGTTTAGACAATCTACTTATGCACCATCATCCTATACATCTAGACATACTTATTTTACTTTGAAGGGCTTTCTAGACAGACTTTTGACACCAACAGTGCTTGAGGAATTTTTGAGTAGGAGAGAAAACTTGGTTTAACTTGGCCAAAAAAATTGTGAAATAAGAGGGCTTAAGCATTATAGGTAGAGGGATATAGACAGAAGAAACAATCATGGATAGAGTAAGGGACATTAGTCCAGGATGGGGTCCTATAGGATGATAGATTGACCACAGTGGAAAAAAGAGGAGGGATAGGGGAAAATTTATTTTTGAGGATATTTCTAGAAGACACAATGATTCTTGAATTTTTAATTCTAGAAATCCGAGACAGAATTTAGTCATCTAAAATAGGTGAAAATTATTGATGACTAACACGACGTTGGTTCTAAATCCACCGTATCCCGTTCCAAACCCATATTTACAGTGTGCTTTAGTGGCTAAACCACGACTCCGATAGCACAAGGCCTTCTCCAGCACCGAAACCTCGTGCACACACCACCATCGAGCAATACAGTTAGGGTTTTAGTGCATTGAGACAGCCATCCTAAACCAACTTAGCCGAAAACAGGCATCAAACACCAAGCATTTCGTGGCCGTCTACAGGGAGTACAGATGTTTTATGGGTTCTGACAGCTCAGGACGACTGTCACATTGAGGGACCTCTCGAAACGTTTTCTCTAGCCTGCTTCAGGGTGCCTGCGAACCTTAGCTGCCACCATGGTTAGGGTTTCACCCATCAAAACTTCTCCATTCAAAATTTTCTCATGATGGATATGGCATGTCATGTGACTCTCAATTCTTATTTATTTGATTTTCCTTTATGAATAGTTAATTAAACCATTGTTTAAATAATATTCATTTTCATATTTAACCCAATTCTGAGAAATGATTATATAGATCATTAGTTATCTTATTTTTCTCTAGGAATAATTTATTAAATCATTATTTAATTATTATTCCTTGTTAAATTTGACTAAATCACCTAGAAATAATTAAACAAATCATTATTTGTTAAATCATTTATTTGTTTATTATTATTCCTTAACCCCATTCTTGAAATGATAAATAAATCATTTATTTGTTTATTATTTCTAAATAAAGGTATTTAACCAATTTAAATACCTTTTCCCTCCAACAAAATATAATAAAATATTCCAAGGAGTTAGATCTAGATCTTGTTTAATAATATTTTATTATTCGTCATTATCGAGGATAAATCAATATTTTTTTATAAATAGGAGGGTTTTCCATTCATTATTCAATTTGATCAATTTCATTGTCGCGATTTGATCATTATCATTTCTGCTACTATTTTCTTTGCTTCTTGAGATCCCATAGAGTTCTAACATATTTCGGGTTTTCTACACCATTGAGAGAGAGAAACTTCTGGATCTAAAGCATTGAGGACAACCAAGAACCCATCCCATTGAGGGGGACTAGTAACATCATTCTTTGTTCCCTTCCCAGGTTTTATAATACATATAAAAATTATTTATATCTTATCTTGTCCATTGGATGTATGGAGGATTTCGTATTCCTTTTTACTATTTAACTAATTTTATTGCATAGATCGAGTTTCCGACAACATTTTTTTTAACTATTACTTGTAGATATAAAGAATTTAAGGAGCCATATTTTTTGTTAGGGTTATTTTTCATGAACAACTAAAGTGAGCTCTTTTCGTACATTTGTGTTAAGAATTTACGCTAACAACTAGGATTCTGTAGTCTTGAGGGACTGCGAGATGTGGTTTTATTATGTTTTCTTATCCTTAACATTCATAAATCACATCGCCACATTCAATAATCACAAGAACATATCATATAACATCATAAACCATTACTATGCTGACATAACATGCGACTGTAATAACTACTTCGCAAAAACATATAATAAGCAAATATACACATTAAACACACAAGAACACCATAATATCGCCCACAAAACTGCTTCTTTATTATGATGAATCTTTGAATACACCCAATCTCGACCTGCGCACTAAGATGGAGGTGGTATGTGCACTAAGCTGAAAAATATTCCCATGCCTTTGCGCACTCAGCTGCATAGCCTTCCCTTCGCTAAAAAAATATAGATTACAAAAATTCACCCATGAATCTCTATATCGGTCTATATCTAAACATAGCATTTCAATCCTATATATATGCAATTACATTGTCAAAATACCATGGTCCAAATACCATGGAATCCCTAAAACAAACAAATATGACCCAAAAACCCATTACAAAATTGTGCATTTTTCAAAAGTGAGGGACTTCGACCTACCCTGAAGCCCCTGCGGTATATTTAAAATGCTTCACTATGCGGTTCACTTCATGCTCCTCTCCAAAAAATGTGGATTCTTTCCCAAAATATTGGAGGAAGCAGTGCGAGGAAAGAAACAGTGTAGAAGAGCTCTACATAGTCACTGCGCAGAAAGTGACGTCGAGGCACCAACGTATGGGAAAAGGGTCCATTATGGGGTCAAGGAGTGGCTGTGGAGAGTGATAAATTTATCATAAAATTTATCTCAGTATTTTTGTTCTGTTTCGCTTGTTAGAATTCTTGTACTCAGATTGTTACTGAAGATTAATTAGAAAACCCTCATCTACTACACCGATTTTCCCACATTGGGTTTTTCTAGGGAAAATTGTCCAAAAATAATTTTGTCAATATTTTTATGTGTGTGCTATAATTCTCTATTTCTAGAATTTTATTTTCCATTGTAATTTAGTGTGAAAATTGTAATAGTAAATTTATTCGATATTTTCCGTAGCAAATAAACTGCAAAATTAAATTTCCAGTTATTGTAATAGATGAAATTTTCTCACTTCTAACATTGATACTTCTTGTCCTTTGTTTTAACTCTACCAACTCATTGGAAAGAGACTTTATGGTCCTGGTCAATATTTCAAGATCAATAACTTATTTATCCTTGGCCTTGCTCGAAGAGGCCTAATAACTTTTTCCCATCTCCTTGGAGTCTTTAGATGATTCACCATTGAAAATGACTCCAATTCCATGCAATTCCTTTTCAACTGTGATGGATCCTTTGAAATTTTGTGCCAAATTTTATTTCACAGTTCTCTTCATGAACTCTGAGATACTTGTCGACAAGGCAACAATTTGGTAATCAATTGTGATGGAGTCATAAGGTTTCATATCAGTGGGAAATTTTTTCAATATGCTATTGAACCTATGATTAAAATATTTGACCTGTTCCATCTTAAATATTCCCTAAGTCCTTTAATAACATGGCTGTGGTTTTTTCATCAGCGAACATTTCTAGGAGCAACTTTTAAAACCCCTTCCAATTTTGAATTTAGTTTGCAGGAAGACCGTGGTACCAAACAACTGCTCTACCATCTAAGGTACAAGGAAAGAGTCTACATGCAACATTTTCATAACGTACCTCGAGCATATGTAATTGTAGGTAGAAGTTATCCAAATGGTATTTTTCTTTTGTTGCCTTGTCAGGGTCATACTTCGTTAACAACTTTTTCGAGTGTCTGGGCATATTATGTAAAATACTCAGAATAATGAGTGGAACCTGAGACATCTAATCTAGACATGTATCTCTCATATTCTCATATTTTTGCTCCTCCTCCTCTTCAGAATATGAGGAGTCTTCTTCGTGATCTCCTAACCTATTGAAAGTGTGATCTAAGAGCCCATCCCCCCATTGTACTATGGGGTTTGCTCTAGTTTTTATGAGTTTTTTTCATATTTCGCTAACTCTTCAAGGGTAGAAAAATCCAAATATTAGACTATAGAAAGCACTATCCCTGTAGGAGTTGTTTTTTTCTTTCTTGGAAAATATATAATATTATGTGCTCTGATAATTAATCCAATAACCTTCGCGAAGCGACGAGTTATAGGCCAAATTTCTTGGATATGATTGTAGGAAACTTCGCAAGTTTTTTCTAGGCTGGGCTGAGAAGATACACCTACTTCATGAACATGATTCAGAGAGGTGTTGGGAATGTTACTACCTTGACTGAAAGAAGTATATTGTGGGTGGGTAGAGTTATCAGCCATAAAAATCTAGCAGTAATCCTTCTAGCGCTGGTAATATTTACAGTGCTAGAACTGCCAACATTCAAAGGGGTCTCCCCGATATGCAGTCCCAATTACAACTCACACCATTTGGTATAGGAGCCCCATCTGAAATACAACTTAGTTTCCATCTTATTAAATGTTTTCCTTGTATTTAGATGTTAGCAAAAGAGTGAATGACATATGTGCCTTCAAAAAGCAAGTAGGTGTTCCTGGTGATTGTTCAGTTGTAGGTATGTCATGGTTATTCTACTATGGAGGGTAAAGGAAGTGAGCCTCTAAGAGAGATGTAATAGGACCACCCTAGTAAAGACATAGAAAAAAATGAAATACTTGTATAACATCTAGTGGAATAGTCCACAAAGACATGACGATCATTACAAACATTATAACACATCCTCAATATGATAAGAACTAAAATAAATAAAATAGTTCAACTACCTTAGTACAGGTGAAAACAAACATGAATCATAAAAACATTTACAGAACAATATTAAAAATATTCATAATCCATGCATGAAGAATTTTCTGGCCATCAGTCTTCATAAATTAAGTAAAATTCCCAAGACAAATGTATACAATGAACACCACTAGCTCCAATATTGGAGCGTTGGAGCCACTACTTTCTCCCCAAAGTAACTAACTTCTCTCTCTGATGCCTTATGGGAGAAGTCAAGATGAAAAGTATTTTTCTTGTACAATTTGGGTGTACATATAACAAATGGGGTGATCCTTCACCTCCCTTGTGACTCTTGGAATACCCTCATCAGTATTTGACTTCCCTATGAATTTTCAACTTCTACATGACTCTTTACATTTTTTACATGTACTTTGGATTTCCACTTTACAATAAATTTTTGAGTAAGAATTTACAATAACCTATGAAATGACATGGAAAATTATGACTCATGACATGACATGACATGAAAATGGTAACATGGACTGCATGATGACATGGCAATGTCAAGCCATCCTTTGTTGCTACTTCCTTTGTGTCTTGTTGAAGATAAGCTCTTCTTCCACTTCCATATGGCTTAAATATGAGGAGTATTCAATGTTATTAGATCTTGAGCCGTTGTTGAAAACTGATGTCCCTTTTCCTCCTCCTGATTGATCAAATTGGAATTTTAGCTGGAAAGTTGTCTTATAGCATGGTTTCCTCATCTATCTCCTTATTCATCATCCTATCATAGCATGATAGAGTAATTGTATCTACAATTCACTCATGACAAGACTACATTAGTCCAATAAAACCCTAGTATAAAATGTTGCATGATGATCCACTAACTGAGATAGAATTGGGTGATAGGATGAGAGAGAGGATCAATTATTGCACAATTGTGCAGCTTAGGCAGTGAAGGTTCGAGTTTGAGCCTTGATACTGCGTAGTTCAAGTTTTTCTGGGTTTGAAGATTGCATAGTTGAGGGATTCAGGAAGCCATACTTGGGGCTTGAGCACCGATATTTCCCACTGCACATTACTGGAAGGACAGGGAGGCCAAGGGATTACATAAATTTTCAGCTCAAGAGCTCGAGGCTGAGGCTTGAGGACTGAGACTGCGCAATGTGTAGTTTAGGCCTCGATGGTGGGAAAGATTTCACAATTTTGGAGCTCGGGGGTTATGATTGAGCACTAAGATTTCATAGTTTTCAGTTATAGGAGGAATAAATTGTGCATTTCACAGTGACAAGATACAAGGATACTAATTAAAGGCTAAGATTTTGGAGTGTGCATTTCAGGCTAGTTGAAATAGGCTGAGTGGCCTAGTCGGGGATTTTTTCCCAATTTTGATTAAGTGTTGAATCAGTGCAATGAAGATGAACAAGGAATGAGCTTGAGTATGATATCAAATTTATATCACTTGACGACACAACAAGGGACACTCAGAACACATGAATAACACACTTCCCTCAATGCGACAACTTTGTGACAGCTAACACCAAGTGCGACACCAAAGATACACTTTGCGATGACCATGATGAAACTTGTGCGACAGTGCTTGAAACTTTGGAAATGAGTGTGATAGAATGTTATATGATAATAAAAACTCATTTACACATGAATTACTCCCTAGACACACCAAAAATATCTTGTGTAGATTGCACAACACTTAACATGCTAAAAGATGACACTTTGATTTTCTCCCAAATGGGACAAAAAAACTTAAAGAAAACACATTCAATGACTCTTAATGTTTGTGAATACAACATGAAAAGTAAAAGTATGTAAGCCAAAATTTTGGAGGGTGTTGTAACAAAAAAAACAAGTTCTCACATTAATTAACTTGTTTGCTATCAATGATTATGACATGGTATGCAGGGATCTAATGATAAAGACTCTTTCCTCGTGTTGAATGTGTATGCAATATTTTATTTGTGAAATGGTATTATCTCAACACTTTCTGGGATTTGAGATCAATTTATGTAGAAATTAGTATTTCCATGATTCTTGTATGCATATCCTACTTTTGTGCCTTTTGTGGTGACTGGATTGAGGGCCTTGTAGAGATGTTCCTTTACTTGCTGACAAATTTTAGTATATGCATAGAACTATGAAATTATGCAGATATTATAGATGCTAGTATGCATTGATGTTACATGTTGTGTTCTATCTTTAGAGATAGTTGGAATTTGTAATGGTCCATGAGTTGTCAAAGCAAAGAAGGCTTTGACAGTGACTAATTATGGAAGATCTAGTTATGTTGATATTGATGATTGATCCTTATGGTTATGAATTTGTTGAGCCACAATAAAATAAGTGTTATGTTGCTTCTTGTTCTTGTCTCACATTGCCTAGTAGGAGGAATTTGGTGCTTGAGAGTGATATTACATTTGGATTTGATATTTGCATGGTGCAAAGTCTTATACATTGGCTTCATAGACTTGTGACTCTGTTGGTTTTTGGTAGTGATTCTAAAAAAGATATTTTGATGGTCTAATGAAGGATAATGGTTTGGTCTATTGGTTAATTATGAAAATATTTTCTTGATGAGTATTAACTTAGCTTGGCATCTGATAGGGATTTTGATAAGTTTCTTATGACAATGGATATGATGAATGATTTATGTTTTATATGTCTTGGAGTTTGAAAACTAGGGTTTAACATGGTTCTTGAAAATATTTGGGTTGATAGTTGAAAAAATTTATTTGATTTGGCTTGGTATGACTTGACAATGTTATGACTTGCTTGACTTGGTATTGACAAAATTTATTGAGTAAGATGATTCCTTATGAGGTATATTGGTATTAAATGGTTGGTATTTAGTGATTTAGTTATTAAGTGAGTGTTTGGAATCTTGGTATATGGTTAGTGTGGGTGGTGGCTTACATGTTTTGAGATAGGTGGATCTGGTATGAAAATTTTGAAATGTGGTCCATGGAGCTGTTAAGGGTTGGAGAATTCACTAAGGGAGTAGGAGCTTATTTCCAGTAGGAGCTGGTAAAAATTTCATAGAGTAGTAGTTTCCTTCCAATAGGTGTTGGATAATTTGTGGAGGTTGTAGCCTCTTGCAGGTAGGAGCCTGCGTGTTGGAAAGAGTCCGCACCAATACAAAATGTAAGAATATTTGTCTTTATAATAAAAGAATAAGAAAAAACGATAGAAGTGGTGGTTTTCTCCCATATTGGGTTTCCACCTAAAATTTTGTGTCCATATTGTTGGGAAAAATACTGAGAGGGGGGGGGGGTGAATCAGTATTTAGCGCTGAACAATTTTTCTTCTCTTTCTCTTAAAACCATATGTTACAGTACTGCATCCAACATGTATGTCTAGATATCTCATTATGTATTTACTTAGAGAATTGCATCAGATAAGCATTAAGCATGAATAGAAATAACAGAACAAACCATCAAACATGAACAACACATATGAACACTAGGATATCAGGTGGAAACCCAATTCGGGAGAAAACAACCGCTGCTGTAATCTCAGCCTTCAATATTTATTATAGAGAAAAATTCTTACAATTTTATGTTGGTGCAGACTCATACTAGCACACAGGCACCCACCTGCAAGAGGCTACAACCTGTTCTCATTTACCATCCTTTCCTGGAAGGGAGCTACAACACCCTGCTCTCGTTTACCAGCTACCACTGGAAGGGAGCTACAACCCCCTTACTGAAGGCTTCGACCCTCAGTATCACTGCGGACCACGTTTTATCAATTTTCATACTAGATCCACCATGTTCCACATGACATACCTCGCCGGTCACCAGATTTATTTATTTATTTCAGAGGTGCATCCTTAATTCAGATCTCTCAGCAATCTGTTACCCATTCCATATAGATATACTTTCGAGTGAAGTATTCATTCACAACCCTTACTCATGCATACATTCTTCATGATTTTGTCAGTCGATTAAACCAGGAATTAATATTCATCTGATCTAGAAATCTTGATCAATCATATTCACCAGTGCACCATAGATCCAGATATATCAGAGTTTATTCATACAGATATCTCTAAAAGATATTCGTTTATTATCAACCCTTTCGTATGCACACCGTTCTTTATGATTCTCATCACCTTATATAGTTTTCGCTTTTAATAAAACCTTGGGTCAAAACCATTCAATTGCTAATGGTATTCCTGGACAGTATTTTTATTTACCACCCTTACATACCTCTTTTATTTCTTTTTAATTTATTTTTCAATTTGAACAAATTGATAAATAAATATATTTATAACTTTGAACAGAACTTTAGGATTAAAGTTAACCCTTCGCAATTTAACGCTTTCAAACAATATGGTAAACCTTTGACCCCAGGCCCACAAATATAGTCAATAGCCAATCATATACGCGCACAGTACCATAATTAAATTTTGCGCAAGTCCAACGTCCAATCACCATTAGATTAGCAAGCTTCCAGATCAACGACGTATATGCATATCACTCGACCTCCGATGCCGAACGTTAACATGCGATGGTCCGTCGTACCTGTGTTAATCTTCATGCAATTTCAACAAATGATGACCGTCCGATGACTTCCCTCTAGATTAATGGCACACAACAATATCGTTGGGCATCCTAGGTCGAACTATAACGCGCGATGGCACGCAGTGGTAAGTGGTTTTGTGAATTCGTACAGGGACGTGTGTCGAGAACTCTATGGAATCACTCCCAACTCCTCAAATACCGCTTACTCCGCATAGGTGGTGCGATGAAAACCGTAAACCACCTTCACTGTTCACTCGGTCGTGGTTCCGCTCTTCCATGCAGGGTTCCGTCGCTTTTTCAATGTATTATTATAATTAAGTTGCGCTTTATTGTTTTGCCTTTTATTATAGATCCATTGCTAAATTTAACGCTCTATTCACAATTTTCATTTGAGTCTTTTAGCATACATTATTTACATCGGTTGCTGCCTTCCGACCTCAACACAACACAATGTCACTCTGTCTTCAATTCTGCTTCCTGTCCTGTCACAGTTCCGCTTCCATATTCAAGTTCTTGATTCTGAAAGTTGATCACTGTACTATGCTTCAATCATCATATCTCTGCAACCATTAATTCCTTCAATTTATACACTAAATATTTAATTTCGAATCCTTGCCACAGGGTTTATGATGTTTACGGATAATGATTCATAGTTGTCCACAGGGACTCTATTTTCCTTCCTTCTGAATTCTATCAAGAATATATATATAATTCACAGAAAATGCAGAACCTTTTTTGTTTGATGGCATTTTTCTTCCTATACTGTCTCTGGACAATTTTCAATTCACTACTTGTCCCTGCTCCTTGACTGATACTGCTCTCTGTAGCTCAAAATGTAGATGCATTATTTCTCTATTCTTCTCTGCTACATTTATATGCCAATTCCTTTGCCCCTTTGCCATCAATGACAATATTTCCAACAATCTCCCCCTTTGGCATTGATGGCAATACTCTTCCTCTGATTGTATTATAGAAGCCCTTTGTTGCTTTTCCTCCCCCTTTGACATCAATGGCAAAGAGTTGACAATACCATGCTCCCCCTGAGATCATGCTGCATCTTCATAATATAACAAGATGACTTATAAATGCCAAAAATGCATCCTTTTCATATGACCAATGCTCCCCCTTAGCCTGTGCATTCAGAGATACCCAACAGCACCTCACAACCAATTTAATCTTCTGTATTTAAGTAGACCTGATCCTCTGCATGGCAGAGATTACTCCCAGTTTCTGTCTGAGATATTTGAACACTTCCCTGGGTAGAGGTTTGGTAAATATATCAGTAACTTGTTCTTTGGAGGAAACATACTCCAATTTCACCTTTTGTTCAAGCACTTGTTCACGTAAGAAGTGATATTTGATGGGAATGTGCTTGGTATTGGAATGCATAACAGGATTCTTTGAGATACTGATGGAACTTGTATTATCACACATAATGGAGATAGGAGGTGAAAATTTGATTTTAAAGTCTTGTAGGGTTTGCATCATCCAGAGAAGTTGAGTGCAACATGATGCTGTAGCCATATATTCTGCTTCTGCTGTAGATAAGGAAATGGAGCTTTTCTTCTTGCTGAACCAAGATACTAACCGGGGCCCCATATAGAATGCACCACCACTAGTACTTTTCCAATCATAAACACTTCCAGCCCAATCTGCATCAGTGTATGCATGAAGAGTAAGATCAGCATTCTTTGGATACCATAGTCCAAAATCTTGAGTTCCTTGTAGATATTTGAATATTATTTTCATGGCCTGAAGGTGAGACTCTTTTGGATTAGCTTGAAATCATCCAAAAATCCCAACTGCATGCATAATGTCTGGTCTTGTCCTAGTGAGATAAAGTAGACTTCCTATCATAGATCTGTATTCTGGTTGATTCACCGTGGGGGAATCATCACTTGAACTGAGATTACATCCGGTTATCATTGGTGTACTTACAGGTTTGCAATCTTCCATGCCATACTTCTTCAAAATTTGCTTGATGTATTTTTCTTGTGATAAGAAAATGCCATCTATTGCTTGTTGCACTTGCAATCCAAAAAATAATGTTAGTTCCCCAAGTAAAGACATTTCAAATTCTTGCTGCATATTAGAAGAAAATTTCTGACTCATAGACTCTTCATTACTTCCAAAAATGATATCATCAACATATACAACCACAATCAATAGTTTGTCATTTTCAATTTTTGTGTATAAGTTGCTATCAGCAGACCCTTTTGAAAATCCTTGTTGATGAAGATATTTGTCAAGATGATAGTACCATGCCCTTGGAGCTTGTTTGAGACCATATAGAGCCTTTTTAAGTCTACAAACAAGTTTTTCATCATTTCCAAAAATAAATCCTTCTGGTTGTTCTATATAAACTTCTTCTTCTAGATCACCATTGAGAAAAGCAGATTTAACATCCATTTGATAGACTTTGATTTGTTGGAAGCTTGAAAAAGCAAGAAACATTCTTATGGCTTCAAGTATGGCTACAGGAGCAAAGGTTTCTTCAAAGTCTATACCTTCTTATTGAGCATACCCCTTGCAAACAAGTCTAGCTTTATTTCTTATAACATCCCCATTCTCATTTAACTTGTTTTTGAATATCCATTTAGTTCCAATGACATTTTTGTCATGAGGTCTTAGTACTAATTCCCAAGTGTGATTCTTTTCAATTTGATCAAGCTCTTCATTCATGGCTTGAATCCAACATTCATCTTTGCTAGCTTGACTAACACTGTGAGGTTCAATAGTGGACAGAAATGCCAGATTGCTAGAAGATCCCACAAGAGTCCTTCTTGTTTGTACACCTGATCCCTTTTCTCCCAAAATTTGAGATTCTGGATGATTCTTTTGAACATATCTACATGAAGCCTTTTCAGACAAATGATCTTCGGGTTCTTCATTGGGTTCACTGTTTGTATCATTACTATTTGATGTAGAAGGATATGTGTCATCATCATCTTCATCTGTTGTTTTCTTTTCTTCTTTTGGAGCTGCAGGAGACTCATCAATAACAACATCAATACATTCAACAATCTTCCGAAGTCTTTTATTGTAACATTTATATGCCCTAATCCTAGAGGAGTAGCCAAGAAATATTCCTTCATCTGCTCTGGGTTCAAACTTGCCAAGTTTTTCATCATTATTCTTGATAAAGCATTTTCTTCCAAAAATTCTAAAATGCTTTATAGTGGGAGGATTACCATACCAGAGTTCATATGGAGTTTTATCACCGTTTACATGAACATGTGCCTTGTTGAGAATGTTTACTGATGTATGTGCTGCTTCTCCCCAAAATGTGTCAGGTGTTCTAGAATCATCAAGCATAGCTCTAGCCATTTGTTGAACTATTCTGTTCATTCTTTCTGCAACGCCATTATGTTGTGGAGTGCCAGCTACAGAAAACTGTCTTTTTATGCCATGTTGTTCACAAAATTCAAGGAATTAATTGGATGTATATTATCCTCCTCGATCAGATCTAAGACACTTGATTTTTAGATCTAATTCATTCTCAACTAGTGCTTTGAAGATCTGAAATTTCTCAAATGCTTCATCTTTGTGTTTAAGCAGCCCAATCCAACACATTCTAGAGAAATCATCAATGAATAAGATATAGTATTCTTCACCACGTGGTGAGTTTTTCCCCATAGGTCCACATATGTCAGTATGAATGAGTTCAAGAGGCTTACTTGATGATCCTTCCTTGGCATTAAATTGTACTCTGGTTTGCTTACCGAATTGGCAAGATTTGCATATGATATTTTTAGGTAGAGTAATATTGGGAAGATCACGAATAGCTTTAAGTCTGCTTGATTTGTTGATTTGAGAGAAGCTCAGATGCCCCAACCTCCTATGCCATAGCCAATTTTCTGAAGATTTACTCAAATAACATTGTTCTTTGCAGTTCTTTAATACATACAGGTTGCTTGGAGTTCTTTTTCCTTTTATAATTGTTTTACCTGTATCAAGATCACGTACCACACATTCTTTTGAACTAAAGAAAAATTCAGTTCCTTGATCACACATTTGACTTACACTTAACAAGTTATGCTTTAATCCATCCACATACATGAATTCATTAGCTTTCACCTTTTCTTTTAGAAAAACAGACCCTTTTCCCTTAATGAATGCAAGAGTATCATTTCCAAATGTAACATTCTTTTCTTTTTCCAGAGCACTATATGCAAGAAGTTTGGTTTTATCACTTGTCATGTGTCTTGAGCATCCACTATCAATGTACCATTGGTTTTCTTCATCTTCTACAAAAAACGCTATGCCACAATTTTCAACTTGTAATTCCTTCTTTTTCCATACTTTGGAGCTTGAAGGAACATGTTATTTTGGCTAAAGTTTTCTCCTGCATTCAGATTCTTCATGGCCAAAGTTATTGCAATAAGCACATTCAACTTCATTTTGAATAGGAGAAAAGTTGTTATAGGTATTCTTCTTTGTTTCAATATCACTCCTTTTCTTTCTTGCTTCTCTTGTCATGATAGTTTTATATGCTACACATTGAACAACTTTATGACCAAAATTGTGACATGAGAAACATTGTCCATTGAAGAAGAAATTTTTGCGATCATAAAATCTTCTACATGAATTTACCTGTTGATTGGTGTTTCTTTGAAAGACATTCCTGTTAGTGTTCTTTGAATTGAGATGATCATGATTTACCTGTAAAGATTTTTTATTCCCTTGCTGAGTGGTAGCATGTTGTAAACCAGCTGTAACTGCTTTTAGATAATTTGGTGTTGAAGCTTGAGAAGATTCTCCAATGTATCCAAGACCTGTCTTTATAAGAGGAGAACATTGTACCTTGATAATCTCATCTAAGGTTTCATATCCTTTAGCAAATCTAAGATTCAGAGTCTTTACTTTCTCAAGTTCTTTTCTTAAACTTACTACTTCACACTCTAATTTCTCATTGTGTTTCTCTTTTTCTTCAAGCTGATTTTTCAGAGTTTCTATGGTTATTTTATTCTCTTCTAAGCAAATTTTGATTTTATTGTTTTCATCAAGAAAATAACTGTCTTCTAGAGCATCCACAAAATTATCCTTTTCTTCTCTAGATTATTTTTCAAATGCCATGAGAAGCCTAAGATCTTGTTCACATTCTTCCTCACTATCAGATAACCCATCACTGTCTTCATGAGTATAGTAACTCTTTCTAGTGCTAAAAAGATTCTTATTCCTTCTTGCTACTTCCTTCCCCTTTTTATGTGTTTCTTTATAAGGACACTTAGCAGCATAATGACCAACTATTCCACAATCAAAACATTTGAAAGGAAGCTTACGTCTAAACCGTCCTGTGCCAAGTTGAGTCTCATAAGTTTATCTCTACCTCCCAATTATATCTGTCTTCATGCTTTTTGTACTTCCTCTCTTTTTGTAGAATTTCAAAGACTGCTCTTGATCTTAGATGTATCTCTCCTTCACATTCTATATACAAGTCATGAGTATTATAGTGCAACCAAGTAGATTTTGAAGATCCCGCTTTTTCTTCAAGAGTAAACTTTATCCAAATTGTCTAGTGATTCCAAGACTTTTTCTCACCAAAGCGTCATATTGTTTTCCCAGATTCTTACTGGCAATATCATCAGCCATAAAAAGAAATTACAAATGCCATGCTCTCCTCATTATCCATTTTTAGATTCTCATATTGAATTATGAGAGTTTGGAGTTTAGCACTTTTTACCTTTGCATCACCTTCATAACTTAGAATGATTTTGTCCCATATTGCTTTTGATGTATTCAACTACATGACTTTGACAAATTCTGATTCAGTTAGACTTCCCAATAGAGCATTGACTGCCTTTGCATTTGTTTCATAATTCTTTCTTTCCGTCGGATCTGTTGGTACTATAGCTGGATATTGATATCCTCCTTCAACAATTTCCCATACCTTTGCTCCCATAGACTGAAAATAGGATCTCATCCTTGTTTTCCAGAAGATTAAATTGTTTCCGTTAAAGAGCGGAGGCCTGATAGATGCTGTTCCATCTTGATTGCTCATCTTGCTTGATCTTCCTTCTAGCGGCTAAGATTTTTCAGAAGGACCTCCTCTGATACCAATTGTTGGGAAAAATATTGAGAGGCGGGGGGGGGTGAATCAGTATTTAGGGCTGAACAATTTTTCTTCTCTTTCTCTTAAAACCATATGTTACAGTACTGCATCCAACATGTATGTCTATATATCTTATTATGTCTTTACTTAGAGCATTGCATCAGATAAGCATTAAGCATGAACAGAAATAATAGAACAAACCATCAAACATGAAAAACACATATGAACACCAGGATTTAAGGTGGAAACCCAATTCGGGAGAAAAACACCACTGCTGTAATCTCAGCCTTCAATATTTATTATAGAGAAAACTTCTTACAATTTTATGCTGGTGCAGACTCATACCAGCACGCAGGCACCCACCTGCAAGAGGCTACAACTTTTTCTTGTTTACCAGCCTTTCCTAGAAGGGAGCTACAACCCCCTGTTCTCGTTTACCAGCTACCATTGGAAGGGAGCTACAACCCCCTTACTGAAGGCTTCGACCCTCAGCATCACTGCGGACCACGTTTCATCAATTTTCATACTAGATCCACCATGTTCCACACGACATACCTTGCCGGTCACCAGATTTATTTATTTATTTCAGAGGTGCATCCTTAATTCAAATCTCTTAGCAATTTGTTACCCATTCCATACAGATATACTTTCGAGTGAAGTATTCATTCACAACCCTTACTCATGCATACGTTCTTCATGATTTCGTCAGTCGATTAAACCAAGAATTAATCTTCATCTGATCTAGAAATATTGATCAATTATATTCACCGGTGCACCATAGATCCAGATATATCAGATTTTATTCATACAGATATCTCTAAAAGAGATTCGTTTATTATCAACCCTTTCGTATGCACACCGTTCTTTATGATTCTCATCACCTTATATAGTTTTCGCTTTTAATAAAACCTTGGGTCAAAACCATTCAATTTCTAATGGTATTTCTGGACAATATTTTTATTTACCACCCTTAGGTACCTCTTTTATTTCTTTTTAATTTATTTGTCAATTTGAACAAATTGATAAATAAATATATTTATAACTTTGAACAGAACTTTAGGATTAAAGTTAACCCTTCGCAATTTAACGCTTTCAAACAATATGGTAAAAATTTGACCCCAGGACCACAAATATAGTCAATAGCCAATCATATACGCGCACAGTACCATAAGTAAATTTCGCGCAAGTCCAGCGTCTGATCACCGTTAGATTAGCAAGCTTCCAGATCAACGGCGTATATGCATATCGCTCGACCTCTGATGCCGAACGTTAACGTGCGATGGTCCGCCGTACCTGTGTTAATCTTTGCGCACTTTCAACAAATGATGACCATCTGATGACTTCCCTCTAGATCAACGACGCACAACAATATCGCTGGGCGTCCTAGGTCGAACTATAATGCGCGATGGCGCGTAGTGGTAAGTGGTTTTGTGAAGTCGTACAGGGGCGTGTGTCGAGCATTCTATGGAATCGCTCCCAACTCCTCAAATACCACTTACTCCGCATAGGTGGTGCGATGAAAACCGTAAACCACCTTCACTGTTCACTCGGTCGTGGTTCCGCTCTTACACGCAGGGTTCTGTCACTTTTTCAATGTATTATTATAATTAAGTTGCACTTTATTGTTTTTCCTTTTATTACAGATCCATTGCTAAATTTAACGCTCTTTTCACAATTTTCGTTTGAGTCTTTTAACATACATTCTTTACACCGGTTGCTGCCTTCCGACCTCGACACAACACAATGTCACTCTGTCTTCAATTCTGCTTCCTGTCCTGTCACAGTTCCGCTTCTATATTCAAGTTCTTGATTCCGCAAGCTGATCACTGTACTATGCTTCAATCATCATATCTTTGCAACCATTAATTCCTTCAATTCATACACTAAATCTTTAATTTCGAATCCTTTCCATAGGGTTTATGATGTTTACGGATAATGATTCATAGTTGTCCACAGGGACTCTATTGTCCTTCCTTCTGAATTCTATCAAGAATATATATATATAATTCACAGAAAATGCAGAACCTTTTCTGTTTGATGGCCTTTTTCTTCCTATACTCTCTGGACAACTTTCAATTCACAGCTTGTCCCTGCTCCTTGACTGATATTGCTCTCTGTAGCTCAAACTATAGATGCATTCTTTCTCTGTTCTTCTCTGCTACATTTAGATGCCAATTCCTTTGCCACATCCTTTTCCATCAATGACAATATTTCCAACAATGTGATTGATGCGTTGATGTGTTCTATGGTCTTACACTAAATGTTGCTCATGGGTTACTAAAAAAGATATAATCTATAACACCATGATCTGCTAATGAATTAATGGCTCAAGATAATTTTGAAATGAAATAATAAGTTAAGTGGATTTGAATTAGGAATGGAATACTAATTCATGCCCCCCCTCTCAATATTTCTAACAATTGGTGTCACAGTAGGTCCCTCAGAAAAAGGTTGATCACTTAAAGGGAGATCTATCAAGATGAGCAGTTAGGATGAGTTATTTTCTATGAAGCCACCCTTATTTAATGGAACAAAATTTATATTTTGGAAGGTCAGAATGAGATCATACTTTTAGTCTCCAGGAGATGATTTATGAGTAGTTATTTAAGGTGGATACCAATATCCAACCCACATTCCCACAAATGAAGCAAGAAACAAGCGGTGTGAGAATCATGCAAAGGAAATAAATGCTATCTTGGGAGGTCTAGAATAATATGTATTCATGAAAGTCATGCAACTGAACACCGCAAAAGAAATATGGGATAAGCTTTTTTAGAGTGTTACAGGTCAATTTGGGCATCATCCCCCAAGAATTGGTCAAATTGGGCATCATCCCCCAAGACCAATGAATAGGGTCTATCATCCCCTAATTCATTTGCTATATTCCCTAAGATAATTCATTCCATTGATGGCTTCAATTGTGAGATTTCCAAGGTTTTAAATATAGACTATAAGACCCATTGACTCATCAACACTCTTCTGCATGGGCCTAATTGTGTTACAGTGCACTTACCTCCATGCAAAGGTGCACTATAGTGCACTTCTCAAAACTCAAGGGTGCGTTGGTCTCCTTGGAGAAAAATCATCGTTGTTCCGGGAATATCCACATTTCCAGTGCCTTCTATAGGATATCATAGATGTCACAATTCGAATACAAGTGTTCATCCATCACCTCTGAACTTGGAAACATGCCTCACCTATTATTAGAAATCCATTCAATTCCATTTATTGAGAAACTACCATCAATTTCCCTATAAATTGAGCACTCATCTAAGTGCTAGGGAGCAATAATTTTGTGTAATGTTATGATGTTGGATTCTTAATTGGTGAGAGCTAGAAGTATCGTTATGCTGCTGAGATGATGCTTGATGTGATGAGGACAAAATGAAGTTGGATCAGGTTGATGACGAATCAATCTATTGGTTGTAATATTCTCCTCCTACTTTCTTAATAAATATATTGTTCATTTTCTCATATGTATGCTTATATGTTTTGAATTTCATTCTCAATTGTGTATGAATTCTCATATATAATTGGTTCAATTTGGTTAAGATAAGTAGATAATTTTATATTTGTATGTTATTTACTATTCTCTGTCTTTTATTGCAGGTATCAATCTAGTGGCTTTAGTTGGATTGAGAGTGACGACAACAGTGAAACAATATGAACAAGAGAAAAGAAATCCAAGTAGGTTTCTTTCCCTTCTATCTATCTATTTGTCTTAGAGAAAATAATAGTCGTCTTTCTTCTGTTGTTCTGAGTGAAGGAAAACCACACTTAGGGAATCTAGTTTATCCGTAGATTGGAGTTTCGTATAACAAATTGGTGACCTTACTCGCATTTGACTACTTTACCAAGTGGGCTGAAGAAATTCCTACATTTAATAACACAGGTGAAATAACTACATTGTTATTTTTCAATCATGTCACATCACGGTTTGGTGTACCATAAGATATAGTTACAAATCATGGTAATAATTTTCGTAATAACATGATGAATGATTTGATTGCCAAATTAGGACTGTCACATGATAGTTATACTCCTTATTATCCACAATCCAATGGTCAAGTTGAATCCATTAACAAGATCCTCAAACGAATGCTTCAATGAATGATAGGAGTTCACAAACGAAATTTACAATTAATCATGTACTCGGATTTGTGGGCATATCGAACCTCAATGAGAAATGCAACCATATTTACTCCCTTTCAATTTGTGCATGGTCTGGAAGATATATTTCCAATCCAATGTGAAATTTCGTTATTAAAAATCACTATTGACCTTCTAACTAACACCTCTAATGAATAAGCATGCCATTTTAACCTTATCCATCTAAATGAAATGCGTCGTGAAGCTGCATTGGCAAATGGAGTGCATAAGAGACAAATCAAGGCGCAATGTGACCAACATGTCAAGCCTCGCATCTGTTAGCTCCTCGTAATTTGCTAGATTGATTGAGATACAAATGGACAGGGGTAACATCAAACCAAGCTTTGGAATCCAAGGACCTAGCCTTCCTAGATTCGGAGAGGGATCTCTCTATTAGTTGCAAAGATGTGAACTTGTTTGTTGATTAGGGTTGATTTTAGGCTAGTTATGAAATATTGGGTTTGTTGATTGTTTTTTGGTTGGGTATGATGCTTAGAAAGACTAGATAGAAACAAGGAAAACCTCAAGTCATTGGGCAATGGAGTCTAACAAGGTCATGATAGGTTCATCAATGGAATAGGGAGTATTGTAGGGAAAATCTAGCTTGGTTGGTGGATCTTTGAGGTTTGGAGGATCATGAGATGGACATTAATTTTGAGAAACAAAGTTTGACAAAGAGAAGTAAAGAATTATTTATCATATACTTAAACCAAGGGAGTTAAAAGAATCATAAGCATAGAAAGATAATAAAAGGCATAAGAAAAACCTAATCCATTTGATTTCAGACTGAAAGCAGACAATTATCCAAGACAAACATTCAAATGAAATATAGAAAGCCAAGAAAACTTATTTAAATTTCATAAATTTCATCATCAAGAGTAGAAAAAATTTAAGATGCACAAACAAATATAACCATAGAAGGAGATAAAAACCCTAAAAATCTAAGATTACAGCTATGAAAGGTCCTTTGAAACAACTAGCTAAGTAAATGCAAAGAGCATGATTGAAACAAACTTCTTTGATAAACCTAGGCAATGGTGCTTTAAAGAGATGACTCCAAGAACAAAGTTTTTAGTGGCAACATATATGCAAGGCTAGCCATAAATCATGCTTGATACAAAATGATCTAAACCATTCAATAAATAGACAAGCTTAGGAAATCCTTAGAGAGAAAAATATGAATTCTCTAACATATCCTAGCAGAAGAAAACATTAAGGCAGTGAAGAACAAACAGACCTAAGGTGCCATCAGAAAACATGTCTTCGTCTAAATTATTTGTCCTACTGCAACATATAATTATGGAAACACAATGATAAACTAGAAAACATAAACAAAAATAAACACTTCACCACCAACCAGACTCTTGGATCTTGCAACCATTCCCCCTCTATCAACAAACAAATCAGGGCATGCATGAGGTCCAAGACATCAAATTCTTTTCAAAACTCCAAGAGACTATGTATTACTTGAGAATAAGTCATCAAAGTCCAACCAATACATAAGAGCCTCATGCTCTATTTATGGAGAAAATGAGGAGGTGGAAACCCTAAGAGGCTTCTAGAAACCCTAATTTAGCCATAAATTTCATAAATGTGCTTAATGACCATGCAAGGCCCAAGACACATAATAGATAAGATAATAAATGAAAAACATCAAAACATAAATCCCTAATCAAATCAGGAGTGATTTGTCCAAGAAAATATTAAAAAACCAATTTGTCATTAATCAGTGTCTTTTGTTGACTTTTTCGCAAAAGACTGTCTCTGTGCATAACGCCCCTTCAACAAAAAATAGGGTCTGTTGTAGCTGAGTTTTGGACCCCTTCTCGGCATCGGATTTGGCCCTGTGCTGGCTCGTTGGAAATATTGATGAGTACAATTTCGAAAAATACTTGATTTGTGCCGAATGGAATCCAATTACCTTCTCAAAAATCAAGTCTCCCATGACTTCTCTGTGCGCAGCGCCTGGCCTAAAAAGGAGGGAGAAAGGTCAATTTTGAGGTGTTTTTTGACCTTTTAAGGGGGAAAAAATGCTCCAATTGACCTAAAATTTTGTGGGTCGACTGTTGGTGATGTGAAAAATAAAAAAATTCAAACTTTAGAGGTTGAGGATGCACCAATTTGGTGCGTAGCACCTAGGGTGCTGCGCTCCTAGGGGTCAAAATTTGGAAAAAACAAAAAGTTTCTGGATTTGCCTCAAAATTGGTGTGTATACTCCTAAAGGGGTTTTAGATACCTGTTGAGACGAATAAGCCAAAATCCCGAGGCTATCATGCACTTTGGTCCTTTTTAGCTCTTCTAGCTACATGAGGGCTTGCTTGAGTTTGGCATTAGCAAGCATGCTCTTCCTTGCATAGTGTTTGACCATTTTATTCTGTAAGGCAAGGCCCCTCTTCACCTCTTCGAAATTCTTGTGCTATTATTTATAATAGTATATAATTCTTTGTTCCCTCTCAAAGTCCTTTTGCCATTCTTGAAGCTGGGCATCTTTCTCTAAGAGGAGCAACTTAGTACTCATCTCTTGGTCCTCATTTTCACTATCTAGATCAACAAAAAGAGGCCCTTGAGAAGTCTTCTTAATCCTTTTGCTCCTTCTAACTTGTATCTTCTGCTCAACATTTTCCATTTTTTCCTTGCCCTTGTCCAATTTTTTGGCAGTTTGAGAGGAGATGGCCCTTTGCCTTTTAGAGGCAACAAACATATCTCTTCTCCCTTCGCAATAAGTGTATGTGAGAGGGGCAACAATGGAAGTTTTGGATGTAGTGTTGTCATCACTTTGATCCTCTGATTGATTGACATCTTCTGCACTTCCCTTACTTTGATTTTCTTTGTCTTCCACGTATTGATTTTTGTCAAGATAGTAATGACAGATGTCATGACTGTCATGACTCTTTCCTTGACGGTTTTGGGAACTTTGATGGCTATCCTCCTCATCATGCTACTCTTCTTCATCATTTGGCTACTCTTCTTCATCATTTTTCTCACTACTTTCATCTATGTTTTCCTCTTCATCATGCTCACTACTTTCATCTTTTCCCTCACTGCTTTCTTCATGGCTACTTCCCTCCTCTTCACTGTTTTCTTCATTTTCATCATCCTATTTTCCACTGCTTCCTCCTTGTCCATCATTACCTGTCTCAGTTTCCTCCTAAATGTTGCCTTCTGTTTGTTCTTCACTAGGGCTACTGTCAACCCATTCACTTGGAAAATTAGGGGAAGAAACAAGAGGTGAAATTCTTTGTGGAGAAGGCACATGGGGAGATGATGGATGAGTAGAGGTAGATGGTTGTGAAGTGGAAAGAAAGTTCTGTTGGATGAAGGCCAGGGGGTCTGTAAACACATTATGTGAGATGAAGGTTTCCCAAGATATTCCTTGCTACTCTAGCTGATATAGGACAATAATTTTGATCAGGGAGTGGTGAAAGAGGCTTGAAATTTGGTTGTCATAGCTTTTCTTCTTGACAACTGAGGCCATTTTATCAATGCTTTGGAAAAGGTAGTAAGGAAAGTTCATCATTTTGACCTTGGTGAAAGGCATCAGCAACCTTATATGATAGGAGTAGATCCAGGAGTATCTCCCCTCACATGTAAAAAAACTGATAATCTGCCTCATCAATGCAGCATACCTCTCTAGCAAATGGGAAAAAGGGAAAACAACCTTACAATTTTGTTGATAGCTGGGTTTCAAATAGGGCCCATAATAACTCAACTCCAACTTCTTTTGTTTAAACCATACCTCACCAATGTCTGGTATACCTGTTGCTTTGGAAATGATTTCAGATGAGAGCTCAAATTTCACCCTTGCTAGACTAACTTGATGATTTTGTAAGCTACAGACACACAATCTAGTCAAGTATGAATGGCTGCTAACTTGCTTGACCCTTTCACAAAATTTGTAGCACCCTACATCCTGAAAGCATGAAAGGATTATACGAGATGAAGTGATTGGAGTGGTGTCTAGGGGCTCAAATATTTTTTCTTTTCCTCCATGATGTTCTGGCTTGGTGGGAGTGTGGCTCTCATCACTACTGGTGTGACTATCTCCCTCTGACATGATGATTGGTCCAAAAAAAACAACAGTGGGACCTTTGGCCTTTCTTTGAGGGTTTTTGGGAAAAATAGCTTGTGTAGGTCAACTCTTTGCAATATGAAGGCTAAGGTGAATTTTTTTCTTTTTAAGGTTTGCACTTGGTTTTGGAGGTTAGCCCATAGTTACCCAGATCTCTTTTTGCACTCAAAACCAATTTCACTTGCAAACCCTAACTCAAAGACTAAAAATTGATTTTTATATAGTCTAGGGTTTGGTCTAACTTTGACTATGGATGACCTCCTTGTTTCTAGAAAAGGAATGCTTCGGAGGAGAAAAAGGTTTCACCAACCTTATGTTCAGATTTACAGAAGACTTGGAGATGAAGTTTTGATTTTTTGGAAATCTTTGGAAAAATTCTACAAAGTACACCAGGTGCATAATGCCAAGCTAGTCAGGTCATCGAAGCGCACCGCAGGGCAGGCTGGGTGGTCTTCTGGGTGCCTTCCGGTCTTTGCTGAGTCTGTGCATAGCACTAGCCCAGGTGTGTAGTGCCTGGCTCTGAGCGCGTACTGCAGTGTAAATTTACAATGCCCGCCTCCCTCCTATGCGTAGCACCAAGAAATTTTCCTAATTTCGCCTGAAAACCCTGCAACTTTCCTCCAACGGCTTCTTCTGTCTTGGAAAGTGGAAAATGATGCGGGGGAAAGTTAAAAGAGGCCCTTTATAGTTTTTTGAAAAAATAAATTTAAAAGACAAACCCACTTTTGCAAAGTTAAATTTTCCCCATATTTTCGGTATGCCTTTTAACTGATATTTCGCTGTAAAAAACACTTTTGACATACTTTTGCAAAATTTTCACTTATGCCTATGTCATATTTTTGCAGAAAAATCCTTTGACAAGGAGGATTTTTTTGGGGGTCAAATAGCTGAGATGGGAATCAGGGATACATTTTCTTTCTTGGGCCATTTTGATATTTTTGCAGATGCCTATATTTCATTTGTTGTTGATCCCTTATATAGGTCTTTGAATGTACTTGAAAAGCATTAGCTTCTCAAACTAATACTCTTTTCATGCCCTCTACTTTTAAGAAGGAGGCTTTGTCATCTTTAATAGCCTTTCAAAACCTATTTATCATTTGTAACAAAATATTCAATGTGTACTTGATGGGGTTGAGGTGACTTCTGTCTTTGTTTCCTTTGTGATGGTTTCTTGCTTGTCACCACTGTTTTGCTAACTAACCATAAAAAACACCCTAATTCTCTTTTACATACAGGCTTGTTGCCTTTGTCTTGTTTTTGTTTGCCTCCCAGTTGATGATAACATCTTATTACCTTACCTCTTATTATTGCTGATGGAAACCTTGGTTATTCATTGTAAAAATATGAAAAGGGGCAGCTGTCCCTTGCAGTATTTGTGCTCATTAAGCCAAGGAGGCTTTTCTTGAATGAATGTTGATTAATTTTGGATCAAATTGCTTGATTTTATTTCTCTTTAAATACAATCTCTTCATGCAGGAAGGCACAGTTTGCAGGGCACCAAATCCATCCTATGACTGAGTGAGACCTTAGGTGACCTAACGGGGGCTTTCTTGGACTTGGATTTTTGACTGAGACTTAGAATTAGGGATCACCAAGTGTGAGATAGGATCTATGATAGGTTCAGTGTATTTGAAGATCCAAAATATCAATCATACTTGACTATCCAAGAAGGGTCTATAGAGACAATTTGAGACCATCAATGTTTGGGAGTATCATGTGAGACACAACAAATCTATTTGATTGGTAGGTTTAGGTGGTAGTGGGGATTTTTAGACAAAACAAAAACAGAGGATTTGGGCCAAGGTGAAAATTTAGGGTTAAAATAAATGGCTTGAGCCCATGATGGGTCTTTCGGGATTAGTGGGCCAGTCATGACTAGATATGATGATAAAATAGTGAAAATTTTATCTTAAGGATAATGAAGGTAGTGAGATTTCTAGAATTCACAATGTTCTATAAATTTTGTTTCTAGAAATCTGGGAATATTCATTTAGTCATCATCAAGGAAAAAAATTACTGATGACTAACAGTGGCTCCACTTGGGGAGGGCAGCTCCTTTTCAAGAGGTGTCGAGAACTTCAGATTTCTGGCTTTATGGAGACCAGTGCCTTCCTCTATTGGGTAGATATGATTTTTCTTCATTTGTTGATATTTGTTTTGAGTCTGTGATCTTTGAGATCTGTAAAAACATGATTTATATCAGCATCATATCTACCTACCCAATCTACTTGCCTAACATTTTTTCCTTCTTTGGGTGCACTTGAATTAGCAAACCCTTGATATATTTTTTTTCTTTTTGAAAAAAAAAGTCAAACTACATAAATGTACCCTTATATCTTCTGAGAGTTCAGATTAGGCTGATGAAATCTCTTTATTTTCTACCTAGTCTACTTATTTGTCAAGATTGAGCTGTTTGACAAATTTCATTCTCAAACATGAAATTGAAAGCATGGCTTAAATCAGGATTAGGCAATCTGACTTGTTAGCTCCTCGTAATTTGCTAGATTGATTGAGATACAAAGGTACAGGATAACATCAAACCAAGCTTTGGAATCCTAGGACCTAGCCTTCTTGGATTCAGAGAGGGATCTCTCTAGTAGGTGTAAATATGTGAAAGTGTTTGTTGATTAGGGTTGATTTTAGGCTAGATGTTAAGTGCAGGGTATTTTGATTGTTTTTGGTTGGGTATGAAGCTCAGATAGATTTCAGATAGGAAACATGGAATATTGTCAAGTCATTGGGCAATGGAGTCTAGCAAGGTCCAGATAAGTTCATAAATGGAGAGAAGAGCATTTGTAGGGAAATTTTACTTGGTTGGTGGATCTTTTAAGGTTTGTGAAGGATTATGAGCTGGAAAATAAGTTTAAGAACAAAGCTAACAAAGGCAGGAAACTGAATCCTTATGTGCTTTGTGAACTGAGAGAGTTAGAAGATTTATAAGTGCAGCAAGAGAATCAAAAGCATAAGCAAAGCCTAATCCATTTGATTTCAAACTGAAAATAGATAGTCAACTAAGACAACAATCAGATAAAACATAGAAAGGAAAAAACTTGTCTAATCTTTCAAATATTTTATCATCAAGAGCAGAAAAAACATTTAAGATGCACGAATAACTATAACCATAGAAAGAGAGAAAACCCTAACATCCATAGTTACAGCTATGAAGGTTCCTTGAAACAAATTCAGCTAAGTGAAGGAAAAGAGCATTGTTAAGATAGACTTCTTTGACAAACCCTAGGCAACGCTGCTTCAAGAGATGATTCCAAGAACAAAGTATTTCAGTGGAAACAACATGCAGGGCTAACCATAAATAATAATTGATACAACTGATCTAAATATTTCAAGAAATGGACAAACTAATAACTTCTTAGAGAGAAAGAAATGAATTCCCTAACATATCTCAATAGAAGAAAACATTAAGGCAACGAAGGAAACAAATAGATCTAAGGTGCCATTAGCAAGCATATCTTAGTCTAAATATTTTGTCCTAATGAAGCATAGCAAGATGGAAAACATAATGAAAAACTAGAAAACATAAAAAAGAGAAAAATTCACCATCAACCAGGCCTATGGATCCTGCAAACAATCCTTCTCCATCCACAAGCAAATCAGATCAAGCATGAGCTCCAAGACATCAATTTCTCATCAAAAGCTTAAAAGGGCTATGTATTACTACAACATAAGTCATAAAAATCCAAAAAAATATACAAGAGCCTCATGCTCTATTTATAGAACAAAAGAGGAGGTGGAAACCCTAAGAGGCTTCCAGAAACCCTAATTTCAGCCATAAATGTCATAAATGTGCTTAATGACCATGCAAGGCCCAAGACACATAAGAGATAAGGAGATAAATGAAACACACCAAAACATAACTCCCTAATCAAATTAGTAGTGTTTTATCCAAGAAAATATTAAAAAACTAATTTTCCATTAATTTGTGTCTTTTGTTGAATTTTTGGCAAAAAGTCATCTCTGTGCGTAGCTCCATATCAGCAAAATTTGGGGTCTGTTGCAGCTGCGTTTTGGACCCGTTCCCCACATCGGATTTGGGCCCATGATGGCTTTTTGGAAAGCTTAGAGAGTCTATTTTCTAGAAACACTTTATTTGTGCTGAATGGATTCAATTTACCTGCTCAAAAATCAAATCTTCCAAGACTTCTCTACGCGCATCACCAACCTGAAAAGGAGGCAGAAAGGTCATTTTTGAGGTGTTTTTTGAACTTTTGAGGGGAAAAAAGTGCTCCAAATGATCTGAAATTTTTTGTGGAGTCTGATGGAGACATGAAAAATCCAAAAATATAAAATTTATCGGCTGAGGATGTCCCAAACGAAAGCGTAGCACCTAGGGTGCTACGCTTATAGGAGCCCAAATTTGGAAAAAACAAAAAGTGTCTGGATTTTCTTCAAAATTGGTGGGTAGACCCCTCAGGGGGAGACCTTCTGAGAAGCATCAACCAAGATCCTGAGGTTGTCATGAATTTTGGGCCTCTTTAGCTCTTCTATATCTAGGAGGGCTTGCCTCAATTTAGCATTGGAAATCATGCTCTTCCTTGCATAATGTTTGACCATTTTCTTCTGCAAGGCAAGGCCCCTCTTGACCTCTTTGAAATGTTTGTGCTCCTGTTTGTAATAGTATATGACCATTTTTGTTCTTTCAAAATCCTTTTCCTATTCTCGAAGCTGGGCATATTTTTCTAGGAGGAGTAATTTTGTGTTTATCCCTTGATCTTCATTGTCACTGTCTAGATCAACAAAGAGAGAGCCTTGAGAAACCTTTCTAATCCTTTTACGCCTCCTGACTGGTGCCTTTGGCTCAACACTCTTCATTTTTTCTTTTCCTTTGTCCGATGTTTTGATATTTTGGGAGGAGATGGCCCTTTTCCTTTTAGAGGTAGCAAACACACTCCTTTTCCTTCTATGATAAGTGCATGAGAGAGGGGAAATCACGGGAGTCTCAAAGGAAATGTTGACATCAGTTTGTCCTTCATTATGCTCTGATTTTTCTATGTCTTCTATGGACTAATATTTTTCAAGACAGTCATGACAACTGTCATGACTGTCATGACTCTTTCTTAGACTGTTTTGGCCACTTAGATAGCTGCCTTCCTCATCTGGTTGTTCTTCTTCTTCACTGTTTTCCTCTTCTTCCTCTTCATAATCTTCCTCTTCATCATCATTTTCATTGTCCTCTTCATCATCATGTTCACTGTTTTTATCTTTGTGACTATCATCACTAGTTTTATCTTTGTTTTCTTCTTCACTGTCTTGCTGCTCTTAGACATTGCTGCTTTCTTCTTGGCCACTTTCCTCTTCTTAATTCTCTTCTTCACTGTCCTCTTGATCATATTGCTGCCCTTGGCCATTGCTACTTTATTCTTGGCCACTTTCCTCTTCTTCATTTTCTTCTTTGTCATCTTCCTCTCCATCATCATCTTCTTCACTGTCACCTCCTATTTTCCCTTCACTAGGGCTATTGTCAGCCTCTTCACTTGGTAAATTAGGGGAGGAATTAATAGGTGAAATTCTTTGTTGAGAAGGAACATGGGGATATGATGGCTGTGTGGAGGTGGATGGTTGTGAAGTGGAAGGAAAGCTCTACTGGATCAAGGCCCGGGGGTCTGAAAACACATCATGTGAGATGAAGGTCTCCCAAGATATACCTTGTTTCTCTAGCTGGTATACGACAATAATTTTGATTAGGGAGTGACGAAAGAGGCTAGGCATTTGGTGGTCATATCTTTTCCTCTTGATAGTAGAGGCAATTTTATCAATACTATGAAAAAGGAAATAAGGTAGGTTCATCATTTTGAATTTGGTGAAATGCATCAACAATATGATATGATATGAATAGAGCCGAGAATACCTTCCCTCACATGTGAAGAAACTGATAATTTGCCTCATTAATGCTACATACCTTTCCAACAGGTAAGAAAAAGGAAAAATAGCCTTGCAATCTTGCTGACAAGTGGGTTTCAAATAATGCCCATAATAACTCAAATCCAATTTCTTTCGTTTGAACCAAAGCTCACCAACATCTGGTATACCGGTTGCTTTGGAAATGATTTCAGATGAAAGCTCAAATTGGACCCCTGCTAGATTAACTTGGTGGTTTTGTAGGCTACAAGAAAACAACTGGTTAAGTCTGGATGGTTTTCAACTTGCTTGACCTTCTCACAAAAATGGTAGCATCCTACATCCTAGAAGTATGAGAGGATCATAGGAGAGGAAGTATTTTGAGTGGTGTCTAGGGGCTCAAACCTTTTAGCTCTTCCTCCATGATGTTTTGGCTTGGTGGGAGTATGAATCTCATCACCACTAGTGTGACTATCACTTTCTAACATGATAGCTGGTTCAAATAGCAGAAGGAACCCTGAGTTTTCTTTAGGGTATTTGGAGAAAAATAAGTGGTGTAGGTCAAAATTTTGCAAAGAGGGAAGCTAGGGTGAGGAAATATTTCAAGGCTTGGATTTGGTGGAAGAGGTCAGGTTTATGCAACTTAGTCTTCTCTTTTTATGAAAAACCAATCTTTCTTATAACCCTAGTTCAAAGACAATGACAATTTGTTTGTGCATAATCTAGGGTTTTGGTTAATCTCTAATCACGGATGACCTCTTTGATAATCCATATTTGGGAGAAGGAAAGAAAGGTTGACTAACCTTGTTTCCACTTGCAGAGGGTTTGTGGAGGAAAAAACCGATCTTGAAACCTTTGGCACAATTTTCTGAAGTGCTGCCAGGGCGCAGCGCTGGGAGTTAATAACAGGCTCCGGTGGTCGCTCCTGTGCCTGCGCGCAACGCCAACCCAAGCGTGTAGTGCCACCCCATGAGCATGTAGTGCAGTGTAATTTTACACTGCCTGCCTCGCCTCTGCACGTAGCGCCAGATTCCAAGGGCGTAGCACTGTGCTTAGCGTGTAGCGCCTATCAAATTTTTACAACTTGCCCAAAAACTCAAGATCTTTCCTCTCAACGACTTCTTCTCCTCGGTAAAGCGCAAATGAAGCATGGGGAAGGTTCACTTGGCCTTTATGCTTGTTTTGAAAAAAATTAAGAAGCCCAAACCCACTTTTTTAAGGTTTAGGTTTCGTATCTTTTAATATGTAATTCTGCTATGAACACCCTTTTTAAATATTTCTTGGAAAACATGCTTATTCCTGCTTTTGCCAATCTTTTGGGGAGCAATATTTTTTGGCATGGAGGTCCTTTGTTGGGAGTCTATTGTTGAGATGCATAAGTCGAGGTCACATTTGACCTTTCTTTGACAATAACTCATAATCTGACCTTTTACTTTAAAAACTTTATTTTTCTATGATTTGGCAAAAAAATGGTCTTCTTTAACCTGATACTCTTTTACCTATATGCTTGTTGTTTTGGTCTTGTTTGGGTCTGCTTCTTGGTGATGATTATGCCCTATTACTTTGCCTCCTCTGGTTGCTGAAGGTCATCTTGGCTAAAAAAATAATATGTGAACAAGGGCAGTTGTCCCTTGCAATTTTTGTACTCTAAGCCAAGGGGGGCCCTTTGAGTGCAATCCTCTTTATGCAGGAAGGCATAACTTGCTGGGCACCAAATTTAACCTATAACTGAGTGAAAGCTTTGGTGACCTAATGGGGACCTTTGGGTTTGGATTTTGGATAGGCATTTAGAATTTTAGGGATTACCAAGTGTAAGATAGGACCTGTGATAAGCTTAGTGTGTTTGAAGACCTAGGATCCAACATTTTGATTATCTAGAGGGTTTATAGAAATAATCAGTGTCTGGGAATATTATGGAAGAGTCATCAAGACTATTGGATTAGTAGGTTTGATCAGTGGTAGGAAATCTTGTAGATAAGAAAAACAGAGGATTTTGGGCCAAAAGGCAAGACATGGTGAAAAAAGAGTGGCATTTGGGGTAAAATAATATGGCTTGAACCCAGGATGGGTCTTCCGGGAGTGGTGGGCTAGTGATGGCTAGATAGGATGATGGAAAAATAGGAAAAATTATCCTAAGGGTAATTAAGGCTATGAGATTTCTAGAACTCACAATGCTCATGAAATTTTTTTCTAGAAATCTAGAAACAATGCTTAGTCATCTTGAGGTATGAAAATTAGGGATGACTAATAGTGGCTCCACTTGGGGAGGGTAGCTCCCTTTCAGGAGGTGTCCAGAACTTTCAGATCTCTTGGTTTCTGAAGACTAGTGCCTCATCCATTGGGCATATTTTTACCTCTTTCCCTTGCTGATGCTTGCTTGAAGCTGTGATCTTAGTAATATGAAAAAACATGATAAACATCAACATCATCTCTACCTACCCAACCTACTTGCCTAACATTTTTTCTTCCTTGGGTGCATTTGAACTGGAAAACCCTTGACATTTTTATTTTTTTGAAAAAAAAAAGCAAACTATCTAATTGTACCCTTATCTCTTCCAAGAGTTTAGATTAGGCTAATGAACTCTTTTATTCTCTACCGAGTCTACTTATTTGTCAAGATTAAGCTGTTTGGAAAACTTCATTCTCTAAGCTATAAACATGAAATTGAAAGCATGGTTCAAATCAAGATTAGGCAATCTAACTTACCATGAGTTGTGGCATAAGAACAAGCTGCACACAAACATTATTTTGCATGAAGTAAAACAGAAAGATAAGGGCTGTGATCTATCATTTTTTATGCATCCTCATCTTCCTTTTTGGTTCTGTTTTTGAGCATACGGAACCAGCATTCTTCATTCCTAATCTATTTCTTTGGACATGTCAAGTTCACATGATTTGACAAGCATCTTTGTCACTAAATTATCAGAAATAAACTGAAAACATGTTCATCCATGATTAGGCTAGATGACTAAACAAGAATTTTTGGCACAAGTAGTGGCATTTAGGCTTGCACACTTTCAGAATCACTTTTTTTTCGGTATGGGGCTGTACCACTTTTCAAATCTGCCTTCTTTTTATACCTTTCTTTGTTTTTGTGTTTTTTTCATTTTTTCCAAAAAATCTAGAACTAAAAATATGCTCACAAGGTTGAGCTTATTTTTCATATCTATCTATCTATCCTAATCTAACCTACACATAATATACATTCATTTGGTGAAATCTCTTTTCCAACACAGCCAATCAAGCAGATGATTCCATGAGGGACTTTGTTTCAGCTCTTTGAGAGTGCTAAAGAAATAAAAAATGCCACTTACACTTTACTTGTTTTCGAACAGTAGTGCCTAAAATGTTCTTGAAATTCTACATCAAACTGCTCTTAACATGTTTTACTCCTTCTTTAAGTGCCTCTAACAAATGAGCAAAGGGATCTTGAAACAATACCTGGCTTAGAGGATTTGGGAGATAAGCTTGATCCAAGACTGCTTCTTCCTTCACTTGGCTGAGCTTAAGACTCCTTTGGGAAAGAAACTCATCCTCTTCCTCATGATCATCTAAACTGGTAGACTCATCATAGATTGCAATGTTGTCTTCAATAAGTCTTGGTATGCTCTGATTTAGTGGATTGAATTCTATGTGAAGACCATCATGTTGATGAGTAGGAGCATTCTTAGGGGATAAATATTCTTGAGAAAGAGGTGCAACAAATATTATGTGATTGTAAATTTCCAAGCCTTCATCTACAATTTGAATTTCAACGGGACTTGGTGGCTGCAAATCTGAAGCGGAAGAAGATTCTGTGTCCCAAATGATTTCATCAACCATTTCAGGAAAAGGTTTTTCACTTACAACTTTCTCAAGAAATTCTTTTTCTTTTCCAATTTCAACATCAAAACTAAAAGACCGCTGATTTTGAATCATATGAAAATTATTTCTGAAGGACTGAAGTGAAGTAGAGCAAAGAGTCAGAGACTCCTCACTTACTTCTAAACTTTCAAGGCTTTCCTCATCAGTGTCATAGGTGACTTGTATTGGCTGATTAATTTTTTCCAGTTGATGATACTGATCTTCTTCCCACAAACCAACTACTGATTGCTCTGCAAAGTTAGTTTCTGTTTGGAGGACATCATCACTATACTGATCAAACTTTGGAAAATTATCAACGTAAGTAACATCACCAATCAAACATATTGGATTATCATTTTGTTCTTCTTTGAGTTGATCTACAAGTTCACTTTCTAATTTATGGTAGATGGGATTGGTAGGAGAAAGAACATAAATGTTTTGTTCACATGAAGGCTTAGAGGCTAGTTGCATGTTTATAATCTCATTGATTTCATCTTCAGTCAAAAGAGGAGGCATTTTTCTCTTTTTTTGGATAGAAACACAACAGTTCTCTTTCTCTTGTGAAGGCTGATTTTGAGGCTGAATTTTTTCTTGAGCCTCACCTAGAAGAGATAGTGAATCATCACATATTCCTTGAGAGAGATCCTGTTTTTCTTCTATTTCTTGATTGGGTTCTTCCTCAACTAACTCCTCTAGGCTATCATCATATCTATCTTGAGAATGAAATTCATGAATGGATGTTAAGAGGTCTTCAGGATGCAAATTTTTCAAATCTTCATTACTATCTAAAAGGTACTGTATGATATACTAAGATTGATCACAACAATTTTCAGCCAATGATAAAGATGGGGAATTTTGTTTATAATGCTCATAAAATTCCTTGTGTATATCTTTTAAGGAAAAAAAACTACCAGGTCTTAGACTCTCATACCATTCCCTTGCCTTCCCTTTTAATGTTAGCATGAAAATCTTCATAAGGCAGTCTTCATGCCATTCATCTTTTAACCCCCATACATGGATATGAAACTTGATGAGGTGTAACAAAGGGTCATCAGACTTTTCATCTTGAAACCTAGGGAGTTTTTTGTCCCACTCTATCTGAGGCAATTTGTGTGGGAACCCAGGGATGTGATCTATATTCATTGGAGCATATCTCCTTTGTATCCTTGGATCCATGTTTGTAAATCAGAAAGGGTCACTGAATCTTTTCAACCAGTCTTAAAGTTTTCTACTAGTGGAGTCTTTAGGTCTATCGATATTTGTGGAGTCGCCAGGTGGAAGTTTTCAATTCTACTATCCACCATCAACATGATTTGGATTTCTTAATGCATTCCTAGGGGAGTTTGTGAGAACTAGTGGGGTCAACAGGGCTACTGAGGACCAGTGGAGTCGCCAGGTGGATGATGTTTAATGTTTTAAGGATGTTCTTGTTGTCCACCATCAACAACTAAATACCAATGTAAGGATGTTTGTGAGTTTTCTGAGATCTAAGGAATACTTAGTTTGTCACTAACTCAGAATGTCCCACCATGATCACCAATATGTTGGTGTGAGCGGTGGGATAAATCCACAAGATAGTACTCTTAAGGGTTTTTTGAAAGGTTTAAGGAAGTCTAAGTTTGTTTATCACTGAAGTTCCCACCGCGATCGCCATTATGTTAGATCCCCGTAATTTGCTAGATTGATTGAGATACAAAGGTACAAGGTAACATCAAACCAAGCTTTGGAATCCTGGGACCTAGCCTTCCTGGATTCCGAGAGGGATCTCTCTAGTAGGTGTAAATATGTGAAATTGTTTGCTGATTAGGGTTGATTTTAGGCTAGATGTTAAGTGCAGGGTATTTTGATTGCTTTTGGTTGGGTGTGAAGCTCAGATAGATTTTAGATAGGAAACATGGAAGATTGTCAAGTCATTGGGCAATGGAGTCTAGCAAGGTCTAGATAATTTCATAAATGGAGAGAAGAGAATTTTTAGGGAAATTTTACTTGGTTGGTGGATCTTTTAAGGTTTGTGAAGGATTATGAGATGGACATTACGTTTAAGAACAAAGCTAATAAAGGCAGGAAACTGAATCCTTATGTGCTTTGTGAACTGAGAGAGTTAGAATATTTATAAGTGCAGCAAGAGAATAAAAAGAATAAGGAAAGCCTAATCCATTTGATTTCAAACTAAAAATAGATAATCAACTAAGACAACAATCAGATAAAACATAGAAAGGAAAAAACTTGTCTAATCTTTCAAATATTTTATCATCAAGAGCAGAAAAAACATTTAAGATGCACAAATAACTATAACCATAGAAAGATAGAAAACCCTAACATCCATAGTTACAACTATGAAGGTTCCTTGTAACAAATTCAGCTAAGTGAAGGCAAGGAGCATGGTTAAGACAAACTTCTTTGACAAACCCTAGGCAAAGCTGCTTCAAGAGATGATTCCAAGAACATAGTATTTTAGTGGAAACAACATGCAGGGCTAACCATAAATCATAATTGATAAAAATGATCTAAATCTTTCAAGAAATGGAAAAACTAAGAACTTCTTAGAGAGAAAGAAATTAATTCCCTAACATTTTTCAGTAGAAGAAAACATTAAGGCAGTGAAGGAAACAAATAGATCTAAGTTGCCATTAGCAAGCATATCTTAGTCTAAATATTTTGTCCTACTGCAGTATAGCAAGATGGAAAACATAATGAAAAAATAGAAAACATAAACAAGAGAAAACTTCACCATCAACCAGGCCTATGGATCCTGCAAACAATCCTTCTCCATCCATAAGAAAATTAGATCAAGCATGAGCTCCAAGACATCAATTTCTCATCAAAAGCTTCAAAGGGCTATATATTACTCCAGCATAAGTCATAAAAATCCAAAAAAATATACAAGAGCCTCATGCTCTATATATGGAACAAAAGAGGAGGTGGAAACCCTAAGAGGCTTCCAGAAACCCTAATTTCAACGATAAATGACATAAATGTGCTTAATGACCATGCAAGGCCCAAGACACATAAGAGATAAGGAAATAAATGAAACACACCAAAACATAACTCCCAAATCAAATCAGGAGTTTTTTGTCCAAGAAAATATTAAAAAACTAATTTTCCATTAATTTGTGTCTTTTGTTGACTTTTTGGCAAAAAGTTGTCTCTGTGCGTAGCTCCATTTTAGCAAAATTTGGGGTCTGTTGCAGCTGCGTTTTGGACCCCTTCCCAGCATCTGATTTGGGCCCGTGATGGCTTTTTGGAAAGCTTGGAGAGTATAATTTCCAGAAATACTTGAGTTGTGCTGAATGGATGCAATTTACCTGCTCAAAAATCAAATCTCCCAAGACTGCTCTACGCGTAGTGCCAAGCCTGAAAAGGAGGTAGAAAGGTCATTTTGAGGTGTTTTTTGACCTTTTGAGGGGGAAAAAGTGCTCCAAATGATCTGAAATTTTTTGTGGAGACTGATGGAGACATGAAAAAGTCAAAAATATAAACTTTAGCAGCTGAGGATGCCCCAAACAAAAGCATAGCGCCTAGGGTACTGCGCTTATAGGAGCCCAAATTTGGAAAAAACAAAAATTGTCCAGATTTTCTTCAAAATTGGTGGGTAGAACCCTCAAGGGGTTTTAGACACCTACTGAGAAGCATCAGCCAAGATCCCAAGGATTTCATGAATTTTGGGCCTCTTTAGCTCTTCTATCTCTAGGGGGGCTTACCTCAATTTAGCATTGGCAATCATGCTCTTCCTTGCATAATGTTTGACCATTTTATCTTGCAATGAAAGGCCCCTCTTGACCTCTTTGAAATGTTAGTGCTCATGTTTTTAACAGTAGATTACCCTTTGTGCTCTTTCAAAATCCTTTTCCCATTCTCGAAGTTGGGCATCTTTTTCTAGGAGGAGTTATTTTGTGTTTATCCCATGATTTTCATTGTCACTATCTATATCAACAAAGAGAGGTCCTTGAGAAACCTTTTAAATCCTTTTACTCCTCTTGACTGGTGCCTTTGGCTCAATAATCTTCATTTTTTCTTTTCCTTTGTCCGATGTTTTGATATTTTGGGAGGAGGTGGCCCTTTTCCTTTTAGAGGCAGCAAACACACTCCTTTTCCCTCTATCATAAGTGCATGAGAGAGGAGAAATCATGGGAGTCTCAAAGGCAATGTTGACATCAGTTTTTCCTTCCTTATGCTCTGATTTTTCTATGTCTTATATGGACTGATCTTTGTCAAGACAATCATGACAGCTGTCATGACTGTCATGACTCTTTCTTGGACTGTATTGGGCACTTAGATAGCTTCCTTCCTCATCAGGCTACTCTTCTTCTTCACTGTTTTCCTCTTCTTCCTCTTTGTCATCTTCCTCTTCATCATCATTGTCATTGTCCTCTTCATCATCATTTTCACTATTTTTATCTTTATGACTATCATCACTGGTTTTATCTTTGTTTTCTTCTTCACTGTCTTACTTCTCTTGGCCATTGCTGCTTTATTCTTGGCCACTTTCCTCTTATTCATTCTCTTCTTCACTGTCCTCTTGATCATCTTGCTGCCCTTGGCAATTGCTGCTTTCTTCTTGGCAACTTTCCTCTTGTTCATTTTCTTCTTTGTCATCTTCCTCTCCATCATCATCTTCTTCACTGTCATCTCCTATTTTCCCTTCACTAGGGCTACTGTCAGCCTCATCACTTGGTAAATCAGGGGAGAAAGTAATAGGTGAAATTATTTGTGGAGAAGGCACGTGGGGAGATGATGGTTGTGTGGAGATGGATGGTTGTGAAGTGGAAGGAAAGCTCTGCTGGATGAAGGCCCGGGGGTCTGAAAACACATCATGTGAGATGAAGGTCTCCCAAGATATACCTTGTTTCTCTAGCTGGTATAGGACAATCATCTTGATCAGGGAGTGATGAAAGAAGCTAGGCATTTGGTGGTCATAGCTTTTCCTCTTGACAATAGAGGCCATTTTATCAATAATCTAGAAAAGGAAATAAAGTAGGTTCATCATTTTGACTTTGGTGAAATGCATCAGCAATCTGATATGATATGAATAGAGCCGGGAATACCTTCCCTCACATGTGAAGAAACTGATAATATGCCTCATTAATGCTTCATACCTTTCCAGTAGGTAAGAAAAAGGAAAAATAGCCTTGCAATATTGCTGACAGGTGGGTTTCAAATAAGGCCCATAATAACTCAAATCCAATTTCTTTCGTTTGAACCAAAGCTCACCAACATCTGGTATACCGGTTGCTTTGGAAATGATTTCAGATGAAAGCTCAAATTGGACCCCTGCTAGATTAACTTGGTGATTTTTTAGGGTACAAGCAAACAACCTGGTTAAGTCTGGATGGTTTTCAACTTTCTTGACCTTCTCACAAAAATGGTAGCATCCTACATCCTGGAAGTATGAGAGGATCATAGGAGAGGAATTAATTTGAGTGGTGTATAGGGGCTCAAACCTTTTAGCTCTTCCTCCATGATGTTTTGGCTTGGTGGGAGTATGACTCTCATCACCACTAGTGTGACTATCACTTTCTGACATGATGGCTGGTTCAAGCAACAGAAGGAACCTTGAGTTTTCTTTAGGGTATTTGGAGAAAGATAAGTGGTGTAGGTAAAAATTTTGCAAAGAGGGAAGCTAGGGTGAGGACAGCTTTTAAGGCTTGGATTTGGTGGAAGAGGTCAGGTTTATGCAACTTAGTCTTCTCTTTGTATGAAAAACCAATCTTTCTTATAACCCTAGTTCAAAGATAATGACAATTTGTTTGTGCATAATCTAGGGTTTTGGTTAATCTCTAATCACAGATGACCTCTTTGATAATCCATATTTGGGAGAAGGAAAGAAAGGTTGACTAACCTTGTTTCCACTTGCAGAGGATTTGTGGAGGCAAAAACCGATCTTGAAACCTTTAGCACAATTTTCTGAAGTGTTGCGAGAGCGTAGCGCCAATGCGTAGCGCCGGGCATTAATAACAGGCTCCGGTGGTCGCTCCTGTGCCTACACACATCGCCAACCCAAGTGCGTAGCACCACCCCGCGAGTGTGTAGCACAGTGTAATTTTACACTGCCTGCCTCGCCTCTGCACATAGCGCTAAAGTCCAAGGGCGTAGCGCCGTGCTCACTGTGTAGCGCCTATCAAATTTTTGCAGCTTGCCCGAAAACTGAAGAACTTTCCTCTCAATGGCTTCTTCTCCTCGTTAAAGCACAAATGATGCATGGGGAAGGTTCACTTGGCCTTTATACTTGTTTTAAAAAAATTTAAGAAGCCCAAACCCACTTTTGTAAGGTTGAGGTTTCTTATATTTTAATGTGTAATTCTGCTGTGAACACCCTTTTTAAATATTTCTTGGAAAACATGTTTATTCCTGCTTTTGCCACTCTTTTGGGGACAAATATTTTTTGGCATGGAGGCCCTTTGTTGGGAGTCTATCGTTGAGATGCATAAATCGAGGTCACATTTTCCCTTTGTTTGAAAATAACTCATAATCTGACCTTTTACCTTAAAAACTTTGTTTTTCTATCATTTGGAAAAAGATGGTATTCTTTAACCTGATACTCTTTTACCTATATGCTTGTTGTTTTGGTCTTGTTTGGGTCTGCTTCTTGGTGATGATTATGCCCTATTACTTTGCCTCCTCTGTGTAATGTCCCTTTTTCAGGAACATTGTTAATTTACAAGGAAATCTATTCCAGAGATAGATTGAAGGGGAATTTACTGGATTTGTCACCTTCACAAGGAAGGATGAAATCCAGAGGCTTCCTGGCCCACTATCAGACTTTGCCTATAGAGTAATTTTCAAAGAACAATATCCCCAAGAGGGAATACAAAACTATTGGGAATCTTACAAGATAACCCAAAGATGCAACTACAACAATATAAAGACATAAACTGGAAATAGCAGTGAATAAAAATTATGCCAAAATGTATGAAACCCTTGAGCCATTTTATTATGAAATAAAAAAAACAAATGATACAATGAATGTCAGAAGAATAAGGCTAGAAGCCTTCCATGAAAATACATGCCAAAATACAAATGCTACTCCATAGCAGAATGCCCATGAATAGGGACTGCGCAGTCATAGAAGGGAGACTATTGTACTCAGTGAAAAACAACATGGACCTGCATATGCATGGCTCATATATCATTGGGAGAGAAGATCTAAGCTCCCAATCACTACCTCTAGTCAATCCTAGAAGGATTGGCTGAAATATGCAAAACTGCTGAAATTCCAGAGTTGCTGGGTAGCTGCAGCAACTCAATACATAGACTGGAATGGAGAAGGCTGAATGGCTGAAGCTGATGAAGAGCCCTTCTCCTTTGGAAATCTGAAGTGCAAGGCTAATCCCCACACCAAAGATATCACCCTCTGAAATTTCTACAAAACCCTCACTGCAAATGTGCTCCAGCTAGAATGCAGTCTATGAGAGTATTTGCACTGTGACTGATGGAAATGGTTGGCCTCTTGGCAATGATAGTGGATTATGCTCAGAAACCATCCTCACTAACCTCCTGGAAGTAGATAACTTCCCTCCTCTGAAAGATTAGCTAAAAATAGTGTTGTGGGACACTTCCAGCAACACCCAACTACACTGCACAATAATCTACTACAAACAATGCGCTGCTGTAGATGACTCAAGCTATGGCCTAAATTCCTAAATATGGAGGATGAGTGCAATGAGAGGAATTCCTAAATAGGAATCCCTCATGCCCGAGGGCACTGCAGCTCTGCTGAACAACAAGAGGCAACAATTTGTCTCAATAGACAAATAATCAAATGATCCAAGATAATCTCAATGGGTGGCTTTGCTCCTCTTTTAAACACTACGAAGTCTCCTCCTTCCTTCCTCTAGAAGTTTCCTCCTCCATGGAATATTCCTCCACTAAAACTGCGTTGTCCCACCTAGTGCTTGCCAACTCATGCCAACGCAGTTTGACTTGGTCAATTAGGCCTTGTACATTTGCATTTTAACCTCTTTCACACATGAGGGTGTGAAATCCAACTCCATGATGATCCCTTTTCACATTTTAAGGGATTTTATTCTTGTTTATTATATAAATGGGTCACTTTACCCATTTTTATTTAACAAAATAAAAATATGCAACTATAATGTTCCATTTTAGCTTGAGGTTAAAATTGGGGACATTACAGTCCTCCCCTCCCACATGTTTCTTGTCCTCAAGCAACTGCATAGAGAGAACACAAATTCCTCCTCCTTCTTCTCTGGTGGCCCCCTCATCCATGGTCCCACCACTGCTCAAATATGCTGTAATAAATTTTCCCTCCAATTCTCTCTCCCAAATATGCAAACTGAAAATGATGCTCCTCATGGAAAGATAGAAGGTGTAGTGGAATCCTTCCTACTGGAATGTGGCCTCCTTAAGGTAGGAGTGATGATATGCATGGGATAATGATGCTCCTGATGATCCTCTCATCCATGCTATCATCCAATGAAAATCTCAACCCTCGGTTTTTGCAATGTGTTGGGTCTGAATGGAGAGTGTGCTTGTGCTTCTCACAATGGTCCTCTCTCCATATGCTGCTCATATGGGGATGCCTTGTATTTGGGCTGGAAAAGTGTGGCCTCCAAGAATGGGCCAAGCTACCCCATCAAGAAAATTAGCCATGAGTTGCCTCCTCAAATCCTCCAAGTTGCTACCATGCCATCATGCAGCTGCTCATGCTCAAAAGAAATGAAGATCTCTGAAAATAAGCCTCTCATGAGAGACTACCACCTCCAAAGAACCTCCCGATCCTGGGCAACATAAGCATGAGTGGCCTCCCTCTACTCCAAAGCATGAAAGAGTTATTCCCCAAAGGAAGTGACCTCTCTCTCACCAAATCCATGGATCAGTCATCCATCATCTTGAAGATGAAATCCTCCATCTCCGTAGCAACTATATCAGCGAAGTATAACTGATGAGAGTGGGTGCTGCTGAAAATGAGAGAGCGTCTCCCTCCTCCTTGAGTTTTTCCAAACACTTTGCATTGTGCTGAAATCTCCGAAGGTTTCCACCCTCTTGAAATCAAGGTGTGAAGCCCCAAATGTGGAGCATCCAACCTCCTCTACTTATCTAGTGGTCTCCTTAGTGTAATGTCTCCATGTAGTGAGACACCATCATCAAGAGATGACTGAATGTATGAATGGAGAAAACCCTCCATGCTTCCACTTCGTAATCCAATCATCATCTTAGTGCATCAACCTCATAAAATAGACAGGGTGTGTGCTCCTCATCCAATGATGTGATGATCCTCCCTATCTCTTCCTTCTATCTCCATCGCTCTGCACCCTATCATCAATGGCACAAATGTATCATGAGTTGTGACTTGATCTCTTCATGGGAGATCCTAGAGAATTTCTTGCAAAGACACAAGAATCCCTCTATGTGGAGCAAGAGCTCCTCTTACCTCTGCATGATGCACTGGATCAACTCTAGCTATTCCAGTGCAATTTCCCTCCTTCTCATCAACATGTAGGGGCAACTTCTCCAAAATTTGATCTCCTTTTGAAAAAGAGACCTCCATGGTCTCTTGTGCAAGAATATGAGATGGTTACCTTGCCTCCAACAAGGTGTGATGCAAGATTTCAGCCTTCTCATCAATGTTCTGAAGTGGATTGAGTTTATGTTTCCTCCTTTCTACATGCAAGATCTTGGTTTGCACGTGTTTCAGATTTCCTCCCACCAAATCTTTCCATCATTTCTTTAATGAATTTGAAATAGGAAGAAGTATTCTCTTAAAGAACATGACTCAAATATCCACCATGCATAGGTCTTACCTCTCAAGTGCAGCGTTGAAAATATGATAGCATCTCCTTTGGAAACCTTGTGCTGCTGCAACATGGTCTTTAGCTCCTCTACCCTTTCTTTGGCTGAACATGTAGATGAACCTCTAAAAGTAGATAGAAAAAATATATCTTGCTGCTGGCTCTCCTTCACCTTGGACTTGAAAAAATCCATGAAGTGAGATGATCTCTGAATGCTAGTGTTTGAGACTCATACTCCCTCTGAAATCTTCAAGAGTTTTCCTCTTGATCACCTCTCCTTCTTTTCCCATCTCTTTTTTGACCAAATGCACATGTGACTGTGTTGTGCATCAAAGGATGTGACTGAATTTTCAAATTCCTCATCAGAAACCATAGAGTGTGTTTCTACTTCAAACCCTTGTGGAGATTCTTCAAATCTCTCCCTTTTCTTCTGCTTGGGGCTCCCATGAAAGCCCTAAATGGATTTAGGGAAAGGCTTGGCTAGATCATCTCCTTTTTCTTCTTTCTTCTCCAAAAATTGGATTCTTCCTCATCTTCTTAGATGGCATCTTGGTGAAGATCCAAAGGCTGAGCCAAGATTATGCTTTGATACCACTGTAATGTCCCTTTTTCAAAAATATTGTCATTTGACAAGGAAATCTATTCCAGAGATGGAATGAAGGGGAATTTACTGGATTTGTCACCTTCACAAGGAATTATGAACTCCAGAGGCTTCCTGGCCCACTATCAGACTTTGTCTATAGATTGATTGTCAAAGAACAATATCCCCAAGAGGGAATACAACACTATTGGGAATCTTGCAAGATAACCCAAAGATGCAGCTACAACAATATAAGGAAATAAACTGGAAATAGTAGTGAATACAAATTATGCCAAAATGTATGAAACCATTGAGCCATTTTATTATGAGATAACAGCAACAAATGATACAATGGATGTCAGAAGAATAAGGCTAGAAGCCTTCCATGAAAATACATGCCAAAATACAAATGTTGCTCCATAGAAGAATGCCCATGAATAGGGACTGTGCGGTCATATAAGGGAGAATGTTGTACTCAGTGAAAAACAACATGGACCTGAATATACATGGCTCATATATCATTGGGAGAGAAGATCTAAGCTCCCAATCACTACCTCTAGTCATTCCTAGAAGGATTGGCTGAAATATGCAAAACTGCTGAAATGCCGGAGTTGCTGGGTAGCTGCAGCAACTCAATACATAGACTGGAATGGAGAAGGCTGAATGGATGAAGCTGATGAAGATCCCTTCTCATTTGGAAATATGAAGTGCAAGGCTGATCCCCACACCAAAGATCTCACCCTCTGAAATGTCTGCAAAACCCTCACTACAAATGTGCTCCAGCTAGAACGCAGTCTATGAGAGTACTTGCACTGTGACTGATGGAAATGGTTGGCCTCCTGCAAATGATAGTGGATTATGCTCAGAAACCATCCTCACTAACCTCCCGGAAGTAGATAACTTCCCTCCTCTGAAATATCAGCTAGAAATGGTGTTGTGGGAAACCTCCAGCAACACCCAGCTACACTGCACAATAATCTGCTACAGACACTAAGCTGATGTAGATGAATGAAGCTATGGCCTGAATGCCTGAATATAGAGGATGAGTGAAATCCTTCATGAGCTACTCAAGAAGGAGAGGAATTCCTAAATAGGACTCCCTCGTGCCCGAGGGCACTGCAGCTCTACTGAACAGCAAGAGGCAACAATTTGTCTCAATAGACCTAGGATAAGCTTAGTGTGTTTGAAGACCAAGGATCCAACATTTTGATTATCTAGAGGGTTTATAGAAATAATCAGTGTCTGGGAATATTATGGAAGATTCATCAAGAATATTGGATTAGTAGGCTTGATCAGTAGTAGGAAATCTTGTAGATAAGCAAAATAGAGGATTTTGGGCCAAAAGGCAAGACATGGTGAAAAATGAGTGGCAGTTGGGGTAAAATAATATGGCTTGAACCCAGGATGGGTCTTCCGGGAGTGGTGGGCTAGTGATGGCTAGATAGGATGATGGAAAAATAGGAAAAATTATCCTAAGGGTAATGAAGGCTATGAGATTTCTAAAACTCACAATGCTCATGAACTTTGTTTCTAGAAATCTGGAAACAATGCTTAGTCATCTTGAGGTATGAAATTAGGGATGACTAACATGAATTACCATGAGTTGTGGCATAAGAACAAGCTACACACAAACATTATTTTGCATAAGTAAAAATAGAAAGATAAGGGCTGTGATCTATCATTTGTTATGCATCCTCATCTTCCTCTTTGGTTATGTTTTGAGCATGTGGAACCAGTATATTTCATTCTCTAATCTATCCCTTTTTTACAAGTCAAGTTTTAATGATTTGAAAAGCTCTCTTTTACTAACTTATCGGCAATAAATTGAAAACATGTTCAGCCATGATTAGGCTAGATGAATTAACAAGAATTTTTGGCAGAAGTAGTGACATTTAGGCTTACACACTTTCAGCATCATTATTTTTTGGGTATGGGGCTGTACCACTTTTCAAATCTGCCCTCTTTTTCTACCTTTCTTTGTTTTTTTTTTCCAAAAAATATAGAACTAAAAGGATGCTCACAAGGCTGAGCTTATTTTGCATATCTATCTATCTATCCTAATATAACCTATACATAATATACATTCATTTGGTGAAATCTCTTTTCCAACACAGCCAATCAAGCAGATGATTCCATGAGGGATTTTGTTTTAGCTCTTCGATAGTGCTGAAGAAATAAAAATGCCACTTCCACCTTACTTGTTTTCGAACAGTAGTGCCTAAAATTTTTCTCACACTTTGCAACAAACTGTTCTTGGTAGAACACACTCCTCCTTTAGATTTCTCAAGGAAAACAACAAATGGATCTTGGAATAATACCTGACCTAGAGGATTTGAGACATAAGCTCCATTCAAGACTACTCTTTCTTCCACTTGGCTATGCTTGGTACTCTTTTGGGAAAGAAACTCCACTTCTTCCTCATGATCATATGAACTGGTAGATTCATCATATGTGGCAATGTTATCCTCTAAAAAACCTGATGTGCTTTGATAGAGTGGGCTGAAATATATGTGAAGGCCATCATATTGATGAGCAGGAGCAATCTTTGGCAACAAATATTCTTGAGAAAGAACTTCATCAACTCTTATGTGATTGTAAATTTCCAAGCCTTCATATACAATTTGAAATTCAATGGGACTTGGTGGCTGCAAATATGAAGTTGAAGAGGATTCCGTGTCCCAAATTATTTCATCAACCATTTCAGGAAAAGGTTTTTCACTTACAACTTGCTCAAGAAGTTCTTTTTCTTCTCCAATTTCAACATAAAAACTGAAATACTGTTGATTCCCAATCACATGAAAGTTATTTCTGATGGGCTGATATGAAGTAGAACAAAGGGTCATAGATCCTTCACTTACTTCTGAACTTTCAGGGCTTCCCTCATCAGTGGCATAGATGGCATGAATTGGCTTATTACTTTTTTGAAGTTAATAAAAATGATCTTCCTCCCAAAAACCAATTACCGATTGCTCTACAAGGTTAGTTTCTGTTTGGAGGATATCATCATCAGATTGATCAAACTTTGGAAATTCATCAAAAAAAGTAGTGTCACCAATCAAACGTATTGGATTATCAGTTTGTTCTTCTTTGAATTGATCTACAAATTCACTTTCTGATTTATGGTAGATGGAATTAGTAGGAGAAAAAATAGAAATTTTTTGTTCATATGAAGGTTTAGAGGCTGGATGAATGTTTAGCATCTAATTTATTTCCTCTTCAGTCAAAAGAGGAGGCATTTTTCTCTTTCTTTGGATGGAAGTACAACAGTTATGTTTTTCTTGTGAAGGCTGATTTTGAGGCTGAATGTTTTCTTGAGCCTCACCTAGAAGAGATGGTGAATCATCACTTGTGCCTTCAGAGAGATCTTGTGGGTTTCATTCTATACCTTGATTGATTTCTTCCTCAACTAACTCATCTAGGCTTTCATGATAGTTATCTTGAGAATGAAATTCATGAATGGATGTTAAGAGGTCTTCAGGATGAAAATTTTCAAAATCTTCATCACTATCTATAGGGTACTGTATGATATCCTCAGATTGATCACAACAATTTTCCGCCAATGATAAAGATGGGGACTTTTGTTTATAATGCTCATAAAATGAATTGTGTATATCTTTTAAGTAAAACAAGCTACTAGGTCTTAGACTCTCATACCATTCCTTTGCCTTCCCTTCTAATGTTAGCATGAAAATTTTCATAAGGAATTCCTCATGCCATTCAACTTTTAACCCCCATACATGGATATGAAACTTGATGAGGTGTAACAAAGGGTCATCATAATTTTCATCTTGAAATCTAGGGAGGTTTTTGTCCCAATCTATCTGAGGCAATTTGTGTGGGAACCCAGGGATGTGATCTCTATTCATTGGAGCATGTCTCCTTTGTATCCTTGGATCCATGTTTTTAAATCAGAAAGGATCAATGAATATTTTCAACCAATCTTAGATTTCTTTACCAGTGGATTATTTAGGTCTATTGAGATTTTTGGAGTCACCAGGTGGAAGGTTTCAACTCTGCTATCCACCATCAGCATGATCTGGATTTCTTAATGCATTCACAGGGGAGTTTATGAGAACTAGTGGGGTCAACAGGGCTACTAAAGACTAGTGGAGTTTCCAGGTGGATGACGTTTACTATTTTAAGGATGTTCTTGCTGTCCACCATCAAAACTTAAATACCAGTCTAAGGATGTTTGTGAGTTTTCTGAGATCTAAGGAATACTTAGTTTGTCACTAACTCAGAAGGTCCCACCGTGATTGCCATTATGTTAGTAATGGTGATGAGGTGGAAATGAATCAATGGATACAGAATGTTTTAGCTTATGATTTACTCAGAAAGTCCCACTGTGATCGCCATTATGTTAGTAATGGGTGGTGGGATAAATCCACAAGATAGTACTCCTAAGGGTTTTTTGAAAGGTTTAGGGAAGTCTAAGTTTGTTTATCACTCAGGGTCCCACCGTGATCACCATTATGTTGGTGTGGCGATGAGGTGGCAGATTCACTAGATTTTCTAAGTCAAACTAAGGGTCTAAAGAGTCTTAAGAGGTATTCAGGCAACTATGTACTTAGAAGTCCCACCGTGATCGCCATTATGTTAGTGTGAGAGGTGGGATAAATCCACAAGATAGTACTCTGAAGGGTTTTTTGAAAGGTTTAGGGAAGTCTAAGTTTTTTTATCACTCAGAGTCCCACTGTGATCGCCATTATGTTGGTGTGAGTGGTGGGATAAATCCACAAGATAGTACTCTTAAGGGTTTTTTGAAATTTTTAGGGAAGTCTAAGTTTGTTTATCACTCAGAGTCCCACCATGATTGCCATTATGTTAGCTCCCTGTAATTTTCTAGATTTATTGAGATACAAATGGACAGGGGTAACATCAAACCAAGATTTGGAATCCAAGGACCTAGCCTTCCTGGATTCAGAGAGGGATCTCTCTATTAGGTGCAAAGATGTGAACTTGTTTGTTGATTAGGGTTTATTTTAGGCTAGTTATGAAATATTGGGTTTGTTGATTATTTTTTGGTTGGGTATGATGCTTAGAAAGACTAGTTAGAAACAAGGAAAACTTCAAGTCATGGGGCAGTGGAGTCTAACAAGGTATTGATAGGTTCATCAATGGATTAGGAAGTATTGTAGGGAAAATCTAGCTTGGGTGGTGGATATTTCAGGTTTGAAGGTGTTGAACCCTTGGTTAAACTGAGAGGGGGGGGGGGTGAATCAATTTAACACATACATGGACTTTTAAAACTTTTCTCTTAAAACTTATTTACACCTTTACTTCATAATCAACTTAATATGTGAGCAATCTTTATTAGTGAACAACAAGTATCAAACATATTTGTTAATGTAACAACAGTCTTAATATGTGAGCAACAAGTATTAAGCAGATTAGATAAATCACATCAACACATGCACAGAGACACCAGATATAAGTGGAAACCCATAAAGGGAGAAAACCACATCTTATTATTGTTGTGATGCAAAGGCAAGATCCAACTCCCTCTCACCACTTATTTTCTATAGGAACCAACTTACAAGAGGCTCCTACCTCAATTCTGCAAGCTACAACTTGCAAGGAAGCTCCAACTCCCATTAATTTTCTACAGGCACCAACCCATAGGAGGCTCCAACCTCAGTCAGCTACAACTGACATTTTATCAAGCTACAACTTGATGTGGAAGCACCAACTCCCATCTATTTTCTGGAGGCACCAACCTACAGGAGGCTCCTACCTCAGTCAGCTACAATTGACATCTATCAAGCTACAACTTGATAGGGAAGCTCCGACTTCCTTACTCTTTGAAAAGATAAACACTTGCTGATTTACCTTGGATATCAACTCTGTTCTGTTCCATCTACTCTGCTGTTCTTCAATTCTCATATCTGCCTAGTATCATCTCTGCATCTTCTCAGATTCTCTATCAGCTTCTCCTTCTTCTCTGCCTCACTGCTTCATTACTGCATTCTCTTCACTCACTCTCTAACTCTCTAACCCCCTTATGCATATCAAGATGATATTACTTATAGAAATTTCTTGATGACTGTTTGTTTTCCTCTAGGAATTCGAAATGGATGATCATACCCCTTGGTCTTCTACCTCCTCATTTCTTTTCAGCTCACTCAGAAAAATATAACAGTAGGTACTAATTTTAATATTAGAGTGGGATTTTGTTTTCTTCTGGAGACTTGCCAATGCATCACAAACAATAAAAAACAATTACAACATTCACATTTTTGGTTACATAAAGACAATTTTACTTAGCCCATATTCTAGCTTTTGACTTTGCTAGCTTTTCCTTTTCTGCTGCTGTTAGATAACTGTTATGCCTTCTTCTGCTCATTGTCTTCTACATATTTTCCATTTTTTTGTGCTTGTACACCTGTCAACTTCATTCCTGTGCATATTCCTATTCACAGTGATTGTGTGTCTGCTGTAAATATATATAGCTGTCTTACAATATATATATATATAACTGCTGACTTTAAATCTGGGCAAATTCCAATGCTTTGGTTCCCTTCACTGGCAGTTTAAGTAACTGAATGCGGATGCTTTAATATCGCCATGGTCATAAATCCAATATATATGCTCTCTATGCAATTTCAAGCAATTAATGTTCCTTCTCGGCATTATTATTTTGATATTCGAACCTTAGAAACCATAACCCAAATGCTTGGTCTATTCTCCAATATTATGCACAATCTGGTAAACTTACCATAATCTCGATTGAGAATTTCAATACTATGCAGAACCGGTTATAAACCCTCAAGCATATACGATGTTCTTTTTAATAAAACTCAGCCAATGTTCATTTCAATTTTAGAAGCTTTTCCCAATCCTCATGATTAATATCGATTTTACAATTTCACCATATGAGGACCTACTCTTAAGAGTATTCAGATTAATTACTCGAATTTCCTTTAACCCAAAATACCCGCCATCAAACATATAATAAACCTTGTAATTTATTACTGGTCTACTGTTATAAAACTCTGCGGAGGCTTACTTTCTGATTGCACTATGGTTATAACCCAAACCTTAAATAAAAGGTCAACCATCAACATTTAAAAACCACATTGTACCCACATCATACATATATTAACTATCGCCCTCATCCAAGGGCTACAAGTCTATCGCGCTACCCTTCGACCATATTAATTCGCAACCTTAATACATCTTTAATATATTCTAGAATTTATTCTATTGTAGAACCTCATAACTAAGGTTCCAACCCGACGCATTAAGGTCAACACTTATAATTCCGACCGTATACATATACCATTCGGACCTTGGTTAATTATCAATCACCACTATATATTAAAGTCTAGCCCACACCAACATACGACCAATACCTCTATTAACCGTCGACGCGATCAGAGGGTTCATATCCCATCGCACTGCAACATCCAATCCGACGGATATCGCTCAGCCAACTTGCACAGACAGTAATGCGCGATGGCGTGCCGTACCTTGGATTACCTTCGCGCATCTATAGCACGTGACCACTGTCAGATCGCTTCCCTTCAGATCGATGGCTTGTGTCAATATCGTTCCGTGTCTTTGGTCGATGGTTAACGCACGATGGCGCGCAGTGGAAGGCGGTTTTGCAATGTCGGTCGGAGACACGCGTCAATAAATCTATGGAATCTCTCCCAACTCCTCTAATACCACTCTCCGTATAAGGGTGGTGTGATGAATACCAGAAACCACCGTTACTGTTCACAGCGCTCGTTCTGGGTTCCACTTATTTACACAAGGTTTCGTCCGAATCTCCACACGAATTTTGATTATTCCTCTGGTTTGTTTTCTCCGTTGATGTTATGGATAACTTCACTACCATTGCCAACCATTAACACAACATCGCATTTATACGACAGACAAAATATTACTAATTCTTGAAAGAGTATTACTAACTCTTTCAACAAAACCTTGTTTCGACCCGATCTGGATTCACTGTTCTATCAATGATCGTAACAGTCCATTTAGGATCCACTCTATAACTGAATATTAGTCCTTTGTAAAAGCCACCTTAAATCTCTTGAACTTGTTTATTATGTCAATTGAGTACGAGTGCTCTGTTCAAAACTGGGGATAATTTCAAACATAATTCAAACAGTGAATGCCAACTGATTCAAAGCATATCCAATCTCATTGCATACCATATGATTCAAAGATGGAATTTAACTCAGAGATCGAGTTCTTCTATTTACATGCAGACTTACATGGATTTATTTTATCAACAAACCCCTGTTCTAAGTACTGTGTATGGTGTTACACCATTTTTTGGTCATCTAACCTATTATCATTAGATGGACCCAGGTACACCATGTAAGACCAATTTTACCCTAAGTAAAATTGCTTTCACTATGAAAAATAACTTAATAAACCACATTTATTAGGTTGTTTATGGTCTAAACAGAAAACCCCAAAAGGAAATATTAAACAAATCTATATTTTTTTGATTTTCCTCATGAAATAATTAATTAAACAATAATTTAATTATTATTCCTCATCATGTTTAACCCAAAACAAAGAAATTAATTAGATAAATCTCTATTTATCTTATTATTTTCTAGGAATAATTATTTAAATCTTATTTAAATAATATTCCTTGTTATCCACAAATAATTAAATAAATCATTATTTATTTGATTATCATTCAACCACTTCCTTAAAATGATAAATAAATCATTTATTTATTTATTATTTACAAATAAAGGGATTTGACCCAAGTCAAATACCTTTTCCCTCCAACAAATATAATAAAATATTCCATAAAAGGTGGATCTAGATTTGGTTAACATTATTTTAATCGTGCACCAAGATCTAGAATGACCCAATATTTTGTTATAAATAGGAGGGTTTTCCCTACCATTCCTCACCTTTTTTTGCCTATTAGATCACTCTGGATCTATACACTTGGTCACATTCTACATTATTTGCTGTGTGAGCTCCCGTTGAGTTCTATCTTTGTCTGGGTTTTCTACACCAACAAGAGAGAGAGATTCTAGATCTGAAGTGCTGAGGACTTCCAAGAACCCATCCCATTGAGGAGAATTGGATACACCTTCTTGTTTTCCTCTCAGGTGCCCTTAATAAAAAAATTCTTTCAAAAAACATTGTTCTTGTCTTGTCTATTGGATGTATGGAGCAAACCCTTAATTTTACTGCTTAATGTCTTTCTATGCATAGATCTGGTTTTTTGCAGCACTTGTCTTGATCAATTAACTGCAGATCTGAAGATATTGGCAGCCACATTTGATGTTAGGGCTATAAGTTATTCGTAGCTAAAGTGGTCTTTTTTCGTACGCTTCGACAAAAGATTCATACTAACAAATGGCGACTCCACACGGGTTTTAAATTACGACCGCTGTCGTTTTTCATATTCCTGCATATCCAGCTACTTCAGACCCTAGGGTTTCTTTTCAGCTTTTTTTTTCCTATTTTTATGTTGTTTTTCTCACATAAAACCCTAAAACATTAAAATTTCTAACTTCCGCGTGTTTCTGGCCCTATTGCGCAGGTGACCGACATCAGCCGCAACTGAGACGGCAACTTTTCTGAAAATCTGCCGCCGAGACACCCGGAGCTTCAGGTCGCACTTTTAAGCCCATAAACTGTGACCTGGACCTCCAGGTTGCACTTTTCAGCCCTTTTTCTGCGACACACGCGAAAACAGGTCAAAACCTGCGACCTGCCAATTTTTCAGCTGTTTTTCTGCAATTTTTCTGGGTTTTGCTGAAGCTTCTGTCAGGGTTTTCCAGCCTCTGTCTCCACCCGTTTAGACCTGTTTCTGATCTATTTGTCTCATCTAAGCAAAACCTAGCCCCCTAGGGCTCCAGTACCCTCCACTTTTTGTGGAAGAGTTTTTAGCTGTTTCAGCTGTCTGTTTTTTTCAGAGTTTCAGCCTTCCCTCATTCAGATCTGATACCTCATTCTCAGATCCCTTTAAATCAACTCTTCTTCCTTTCAAATCACCTCTTGTAGTTTTTTTTGGACCTCCCTTTAGGACCTCCTCCCTGTCCTTTCCGCTTTTTGCTGATTTCCTCCTTTTTTTCCAGCCACCTTGCCTCTGCCTCTTGGCTGTGATCTACACCTCTTTTCAGTAGCTTTCTCCTTTAGATCCCTGCCCCTTTCGACCCTAGATCTATTGGCCTCTTTTTAGTGTGTTTTGACTATATTTTTTCCCTCTTTTAGATTAGTTTTGAGAGACCCGCCTTTTTGGGTTAAATCGATGCAATAGTAGCTGTTAATTTTCTGTTATTTCGGCATTATATATTGTTCTCTTCAGATTTATTTTTAGTTATGCAGCACACTTTTTCTCTTGCTCTCAAAACGAAAAGGGTTTAAAAATTAAAATTAACACACACCACACACTCACGCTAAGCGAAGAAGAGCCTGGTTTCCACCGACAGGCAAAGGCTTTAAAATCAATTGACACTGCACCTATTTGCCCTTGTTTCGACATTGTAATCACTTGATTCTGCACCTCCTTGCCCTTATGGTAATTCTTCTTCCCCTTGTGCCGTGTTTGTGTTTTCATCATTGTGCCCCCAAGGCACACTTCCCGGAGACTTCTTGGCCTTCACCCTCAGTTTCCGGTCGATCGACCTGCTCCGTCCTGCCATCGTCGAGCCAGTCCTCCTTCGAGTCCGCACTCCGAATCCTCTTCTGATTCCTTAGGTTCTCCTTTTCTTTTTGGTTCTCCCCCTGTCACCTTCACTATGTCTGGTTCAGGGTCTAATGCTAGCGGAGCCCCCGACCCTAATGTCAGAACTACTACTAGCGGAACCACCACAGGAACTACCTCAGCCACACCCTTGCTGCCGTACATCGCAGGCCTTAGCCTCCCCAATTTCAATCAGTTGATCAATGACCCTATCCGCCACGATGTTGGTTGGCCTGATATGCCAACCAAGCTCCCCTCTGACATCCCTAAGTTCGAAGGCCTTGCTGGAGAAGATCGAACCAACCATGTCCGATCTTTCCACATGTGGTGTTCCTCCAACTCCATTACCGATGATTCCATCCGTCTTCGGTTGTTCCAACGCATGCTTACCGGCGAAGCTTCTAAATGGTATGTTGACCAAGCCACCTCTTCCCATACCACCTTTGCGACCATTGCCCAAGCCTTTTTATCTTACTTCCAGCTCCCTCTCCGATAAGATACTGGTACGGAGCTTTTGACCTCTTTCAAGAAAACCTCTTCGACCCGCCTTTCCACTCATGTCCAGGAATGGGGACGAAGACAAAGCTTATGTCGAGCTCTCCCCTTCGAAGATCGGGTATATATGGACTGGTTCCTTCGCTCTCTCTTAGCTCCCATTGGAAAAGATGTCACTTCCCATTTCCCTCAAACCGAAGAAGACGCCCTCCAAATAGCCTTGAAATATGACCTGATCTATGCTCAGTCTAGTTATGTTTATACCGTCCTCCCTGACCTCCCCAGGCCCGGTGGCGCTAATGCCCCGGGGGCATCTCATTCCGCTGACGGTATCGTTGGAGCCCTTTCTCATCCGTATGCTCAACCTCCTATGGGCTATGGTCTCCCTCAGGGAGGGGCTAGCACCTCTAGCACTCTTCCCCCTCCCGGTAGCATGTATCCAGGATACGGCATGCCTCCTCCTTTTGCCCAACCTCCTGCTTACCTCAATGTTGTCCAACCTAACCATTACCCTTATCCGTAGCCTGGTGCACCAGCTCCTCCAGCATATGCGCTTCCATCTCCCTTGCCTCCTCCAAACCCGCAACAGCACCTACAGCCCCCTCCAGGGCAAGTATTTGCACAGCAGGGCGCGACTAATCCCCCTTCTTCTAAAAGAAGGCGGAGAGGCAATCCAAAGCAGTCTGTCCCTAGTACTCGGGGACCCAATCCTCAAGGTATTGACCCTAACACTGCTAACCAGAAACAGGGCACTCAGCCCAAGCCGGACATGCCTCTTCGCACAAATAAGCCTTGTTCGTGTTGCGGTGTTTATGGGCATTACACCCACGATTGTCCCCTCTTACCACAGATGTGGCAGATGTGGGAGTCTCAAGCCACGTTGCACAAACAACATGCCTCCCCTCATACTCCCCCTAATGTGGCCACTACTCAACTAGCTGTGTTTACTGATCCTTTCCCTCAGCAAGGATTCGTGGCTACCCAACCGCCTGACAGCCAGGTCACCACTCAACCTTCCCCTTCTGGGTCCTCTGATTACCAGATCCTTATGATGAACTCTGATCCTTCCCCAACCATCGACCTTCACCTTCAAACTCGGTCTCGCCAGTACCCCAAGCCTCCCGCTCAGTCTACCCCCGAGTCCCCTTCTTCAGGTTCTACAGAGCCTTTTTCGACATCAAATGGCCCCTTACATATCCCTCAACCCAAATTTGAGGTTCATACCAAGATTCCTAAGGGACCATTACGTCGAAATGCTGCTTCTGGTCGAGCTGCTCATTCGTATAGCATAGTAGATGATTTGGCGCAATCTCCTGCTGCCATTTCCCCATTGGAACTCCTCCAGTCGTGCCCTTCCCAAAAGAAGGCTCTGCTATCTGCCGTGGGCACTGTAGATCCTGCTGATGACCAAATGATTGTTTTCAACGCCCATCAATCTGAACATCCTCCTCTCCCTGCTTCCGTCGCCTTCCAAATCCCAGTGAAAATCCGGAATGCCAACGTTTCTCGGTGTATAATTGATGAGGGGGCATCCACCTATGTGATGTCCGCTTCAGTTTGGAAGCAACTCGGATCTCCTGACTTGGCCCTTTCCAAGATCACCCTTCGAGCGTGGGACGGCCATGCCTCCCAGCCCATCGGCCTTTTTGGTAATTGTCCTATCACCCTTGCCGGTAAGACTGTTTGCGTTGACGTCAAAGTCATCGACGCCCCTCTAGATTACAACATTCTATTGGGGCGAAGCTACACCTATGCCATGTCTGCTGTCCCCTCTGTGGTTTTTTGCAAGATGTCTTTTCTTCACAATGGAAAGATAGTCACCATCGACCAGTTGACTTATCATGAGCAAAAGTATCAGACCTCCCTTGAGACGACCATCTCTTCTGTAGCCAATAAGCAAACCGTCGATTCCTTGACCAGTGTCTCCCCCAGCGTCTACAAAGATTCCTCCCTGCTTGGAACTTTTCCTGGTCTCCCCCCTCCTCACATCTTTGATCCTAGCTTATCGAATGTTTGCATGATGCAATCGTCTCGGGCTGCCCTTAAGAAACCTGCTTCGGCTAGCCAGCAACCTCAGACTCAACCTCGCCCACCGCAACCCGCTCCTAGCCCTTCATCTCCACCAGCCAGACCTCCTCCTTCTGGCCCTTCTCCTATAGCTGGTATCCCTGAACCCCTTTATCACTCTGGATCGGTTCCCCCAGGCCTTAACCATCTCGGAGCCGTCCCTCCTGGTAATTATCCCGCTGGTCAGATACCGTTCCTAGCTCCCCCTCCCGGAGTCTATTTGGTCCCCGTCATGGCCACCCTCTCTCTCCCTAACTTGACCCTGGGTATACCCGTCTGGTACCTTGACCCTCCAGCCGCTACCCCTCCTCGTCACCCCAAACCCTATCTTGCTTTGACATCGGTTCAACCGGTCCCCCTCGCTTCCTCTGTTGCTACCATGCCCCCTGCACCTCCCCAGGACCATACCCCTGTGGTGACAGCTCCAGGAAAGAAAGGCAAAGCTTGCAAGGGGGCATCCAAAGACAAGGCCACCCCATATGAACCTGCTCCTCCCCCGCCTAAAAAGCCTTGTGCCTTGTGTGATGTCGTCGGTCACGCCACCCATACTTGTCCTGAGTTGCCCCGCATTCAACCCATGGTTAAAGTCGTGTTCCCTGAGTCTATGGTCTCCGACCCTTCTCTTCCATCCTCGTCCGTAACCAAGAACCCAAAAACTATTCGCACTAGCAAACCCTGTGCTTTGTGCGGTATCCATGGCCATTACTCCCACCATTGTCCTCACCTGACGCATTACCACGCCTCTTTAGAAGTATTCTGAGAGCATGAGGTTGAAAAAAATCAATCCGCCTCTCCCATACTCGCGCAGTATGCTTCGGGCCAGCTTGAGGATCCCCCCACTCCCATCGACATTCCCCCTCCTGATGTTCAGATGACGGAGTCTACTACGACCATTCTTTACCTATCCTCCTCTGTGAGACCTTTGGAGCCTAGTACCCTTGCATCCTCCCCTGTTGTTTCGCCTAACCCCCCTTCAGCGACCACCCTTGACCCCCTCTTTTCTACCCATACACGAGATCACTCCACCCGTATCTCTGTTGACCTCCGCAGCCCGAGTCCCCGCCATACCTCCTATAGCCCTCATATACCACCCTCTAGTTTGTATATGAGTCATAGCCATCCTGCTCATTACACTCCCTCCTGCAGTTTCTGCTCGATGTCTTCTGTACACTCACGCTGCTGTCATTGTATCTCCTCCCCCCATTTGTTGTCTTGTAACACCATTCCGCAGGACCTCCCGTCCCCACCCTTTATCGGTTACGCCGATGGTGCAAGTCGTTACTCTCGGAATCTAGCCTCGGCAGGTTGGGCCATTTTCACCCCCTTGCATGCCCTTTTTCTCTCAAACGGGGTCTGCATTGGTACTGCCACCAACAATCAGGCTGAATATGATGCAGTGCGTGGTCTCTTAGCCGATGCCCTCTTTCATCGCATCCTCCATCTGCATGTTCGTTTGGATTCCCTACTTGTCATGCAACTAAATGGTGTTTATCGTGTGCATAACCCTGTGCTGTTTAGACGATATTTACGAGTGAAACTCTTGATACGTGAATTTGAAACCATAACTTTCAACCATGTACCTCGAGAATAGAATCACTATGTCGATAGTATTGCTAACCATGTACTAGATTGGCATTTATCACACGCATTTCATACAAGACAATAACATTCATAATCATTAACAAAGATGCATATCTATAATATGTGTCACAAAACATGTGTTTAGAGTCCATCTACTCTGATACATATGACATGCCCATTGCATGTTACAAATAAACCTCAACACTGGGGGCACCACCCGTCCCTACATACATGGGGGGGCACCACCTGTCCCTACATACATACTAGGGGGCACCACCTGTCCCACATCTAATCACTATCTGGTGGATCCCGAGCCAATGGCTCTGCTTCTGTAGCTCGTAGATCACGTATCCCCTGACCGGCCATCGCCATGCGCCACATGACACCCCGCCATTCTGAGGGTAGACCAATACACTGCTCCACGTACTTGTCATCTAAGTCCTGCCACCCGCGCTCTAAAACTCCGGTCAGCAACCTCTCGCATCTACGGCGGATGTCCTCCAGAAGGGCGACCGCATTCTCATTATGCACTGTTCTCGACCCACTCGGACCTGCAGCTCCAGATGCCGCCGGTCGTCCCATATATCCGGCCGGTTTGACCGGAGCTATATCTGCATACCAAAAGTACATGAATCAGTACCCTTTCTATGATTCACTAACTTTAACATGCCAAAATAAAAGAATAGTTACTTGTCACTTACCATCGGGCCCCCATACTCGACCAGGCGGAAGTGGTAAGTCCAGATCCCCACAATAACTCATCCCACTATAGGGATAGTCGTCTATGTATAACGGCATCTGATCCCAATGGGCAAAGAACTCAGGTCGAAACACTCATCCGACCGCCCCTCCTCCTCCTCTGCACAATAGCCGCCCCCACCGGCGCATCCTAGGCTCTCTCGGGCCCCCATCTGGGAGCTGTATACTATGCCATAAGGTCGGGATCTTCTTAAAGAAGAAGGCGCAAAATAAATTCCCATACGAGCAGTCGTGGTTCACTTGCCGCTTGCAGAGAAAAAACTATCGTTTTAGAGACACCAGCATCATTTGGGCCCACCCATAGTATTTCCCACTCAACACACTCTCCACAATCATCATCTGCCCCCCAATGATGTGGTGGAGCGCCTGGTTGCCCAGGATACGCAGCACCACTGCGGCTACTGCACGGTTCTCTAATCTCTCTAGATCCCCGATCGGTATCCGAGTCCCCTTGACTTGGAGACTCGGTCGACAATGTCGCTCCACAAATTCCATGATATGTCGCCCTCGCGGTAATACTGGCTGCGTGTTTCCCACCATCCCCAGTGGCGGGAGACCTGTTAGGAAATAGACATCCTGGACTGTTAGTTCGATCCTGTGCCCCTGCACTACAAAGACCTCATGCTTTGGATCCCAGTAACTGATAATCCGGGCCAACAAAGGCTCTCCCGCTCTCATCAAAGGGTTCTCCAAAAACTTTAGAACCCCAAACCTGGCCAACACACGATGGATACCCTGATCTGCCTGGATCTCTGCCTGTAATGTACCCAGGTCTCTCTCTCTCCAGTTAACCCATATATCTACCATATCTGCACACAAAAATCCTCTTTTTCATCATACAGATAGGGAATACCATAACCAAACAAAAAAACCCAACTCTCAGCCATAAAATAGCACTAAAACCCCCTCATCTTCCAGGTCGCACTTTTCTGCCCAATTCTGGGACAGGTCGCAATTTTTGCCCTGAAACCTGCTTCCCAGGTCACACTTTTTGGCCCAAAAAGTGCGACCCGGCCGTAGAGATGAAGGAGGGTCTGTTACTAATATTTTGGGCCCTAAACTGAACTTTCAATCCATCAAAATGAAAGAGTAAGGTTAGGCCTCTTACCTGCAACTGACGGATCTCGATTCCAACGGTCGGTTTGTCCGCTACGCTTGCCGCAAGATTTAGGGCCTTCTCTCCTCTCTACATTCACCACAGAAACACTAGCAAATGAGTGGATTTGGAGGGAAAAATGCCTTATTAAAAGAGAACCCTTGTTTCTTCTTTCGCCTACTACGACCATACCCTAGCTCCGTTTGAAAAACCGTCTGCACCGTTGGAAAGCTCTTGCCGAGCCCTCAAATGGGTATCTATTAGTTCTTTGTGATTTGATACTTCACCAGGACACATTTTGTCCAAGATGGATCACTTCACCTCTCCTTAAAATCGCATTTCTTCACTTACAACACTTGTACTTGGGGCACCACTTTGCCTCCTTACTTGTCTTTGTTCGTGTTGATTTTCATCGTGAGTTACCATCTTGTACTCATGTTTTCATGGTCCCCCATTGGACCTTTACTGTGTGGCAGCACCATCGAGTCGCCCTTGTTTAGAGCATCCAAGTGGAGTCATCATCGGATTCATGGAGTCTATCCTGAGTCCATTTGTACCCCACTATAGTTCTCCATCCCTCATTGCTTGGTCTCTCTCTTGTGTCGCACATTATGGCCTTCAGTCCTACCGTCCCTTATCCCTGATGATATTGTGTCAGTCGCTGCCATGTAATTAATGCCCTTTATGCTCTAGCAAGGGAAGTCGTCCATTCGCTACTCAGTCTCCTCCATTCCACCATCATCATTGGTATTAGTTTGTCCGTCACTCTACTATTTTCTCTCATGCCTTAGTTGAGGATCTCTCATTGCCTCACCTATGGCAGACCTCCTTCTGTCGACATCAGCTCCTTCATTCCAGAAGACAGGTCTAGAGGGCGGTGTACCTTGGTTCCAGCTTCCACTCTTGTTCGGTGCCTCAGATCAGGCAAAGGGATATCTCATTTCCCTTTGACTTGATTGTTTCTCCACTCCAGCTCCTTTCCGCATGATCGAGATCTGTATACTTGATGGTTCAGTGATGCAGTAGCAGCTCTTGGTGATTCTCGGGTGTGTGTGAGATGTCTCAGCCCTCATGAGGGGGTGGCCCTACAGGTAGCCCCCCACATGCCCGGATGACCTCTTCATTGCAGCCCTCAATGTAGCTCCATATATTTGATGATGTCAGCCTTAGCCGCTTGCAGCGCCTCTTTGATTTTCATGTATCAGTCAGATTTTGTGAGCCCTTCCCCGCTTATAGGGGGCATTTGGGTTGTATTTGTATCTCATGTACTCAGATATTATTGTATAAGTCCTGGTTGTTATCCCAGGCACAACATGTATGTGGGATTCCTCATTGTATTCTTATCTGGCTCATGTTTATGCCGGTTGTACTTTATGGTTCGGTCCCTTGTTTACTGGACACACTATTCTTTTGTACTTTGTCTTGGCGGGCATAGGTATGCCTCCTCCGCCGCCTTTAGCACAGGTACCCTCTCATAAAAAGAGACTTGTTGCACCTGCGAGTCTCATCTCCTCAGGGCCTAGTTCTTCAGCACACTAGTCTACCTTACATTTCTCTCTTTGACTTCCCTCTTGATGTCTGGTGATTGAGTTCTTACAACGTACCTCGGTCATACAATTTGCTCCTAACACTCGCACGCTGGGGGGCAATTTGTTACACCATTTTTTGGTCATCTAACCTATTATCATTAGATGGACCCAAGTACACCATGTAAGACCAATTTTACCCTAAGTAAAATTGCTTTCACTATGTAAAATAACTTAATAAAACACATTTATTAGGTTGTTTATGGTCTAAACAGAAAACCCCAAAAAGAAATATTAAACAAATCTATATTTGTTTGATTTTCCTCATGGAATAATTAATTAAACAATAATTTAATTATTATTCCTGGTTATATTTAACCCAAAACAAGGAAATTAATTAGATAAATCCTTATTTATCTTATTATTTTCTAGGAATAATTATTTAAATCTTATTTAAATAATATTCCTTGTTAAATATAACTAAATCATTTATAAATAATTAAATAAACCATTATTTATTTAATTATCATTCAACCACTTCCTTAAAATAATAAATAAATCATTTATTTATTTATTATTTACAAATAAAGGGATTTGACCCAAGTCAAATACCTTTCCCTCCAACAAATATAATAAAATATTCCATAAAAGGTGGATCTAGATTTGGTTAATGTTATTTTAATCATGCACCAAGATCTAGAATGACCCAATATTTTGTTATAAATAGGAGGGTTTTTCCTATCATTCTTGACCTTTTGTTGCTTATTAGATCACTCTGGATCTATACACTTGGTCACATTCTACATTATTTGCTGTGTGAGCTCCCTTTGAGTTCTATATTTGTCTGGGTTTTCTACACCAACAAGAGAGAGAGATTCTAGATCTGAAGTGTTGAGGACTTCCAAGAACCCATCCCATTGAGGAGAATTGGATACGCCTTCTTGTTTTCCTCCCAAGTGCCCTTAATACAAAAATTCTTTCAAAAAACATTGTTCTTGTCTTGTCTATTGGATGTATGGAGCAAACCCTTAATTTTACTGCTTAATGTCTTTCTATGCATAGATCTGGTTTTTTGCAGCACTTGTCTTGATCAATTAACTGCAGATCTGAAGATATTGGCAGCCACATTTGATGTTAGGGCTATAAGTTATGCGTAGCTAAAGTGGTATTTTTTCGTACGCTTCGACAAAAGATTCATATTAACATATGGGACAACATTATACACACCAGTTATAGAGTCTCCCATAGATACACATGAATTTCTAACTAAATCATCAATTCCTCCACCATATATAGGATTCAATTGCTGCCTAATCTGCAAACTGTATTAAACCCCTAATTCATAAATAAACCTCTGTATTACACTCCTTCAGGCCCTTTCAACTCCACTGCTTTGTCTCTAATTCCTTTGTTGCTTCTGCTTCAATTCCTCTGTTTCTTCTGCTGCCTCTATGTCCCTTGAATGATGTTTCAGGTGCTCCTCCTTTGTCATCTTCTTTGCCATCAATGACAACATTTCCAATATAAGGATCATGAGATGGACATTAATTTTGAGAAACAAAGTTTGACAAAGAGCAGTGAAGAATTATTTATCGTATACTTAAACTAAGGGAGTTAGAAGAATCATAAGCATAGAAAGAGAATCAAAGGCATAAGAAAAACCTAATCCATTTGATTTCAGACTGAAAGCAGATAATCATCCAAGACAAACATTCAAATGAAATTTAGAAAGTAAGAAAACTTATTTAACTTTCATAGATTTCATCATCAAGAGTAGAAAAAATTTAAGATTCACAAAAAACTATAACCATAGAAGGAGAGAAAAACCCTAAACATCTAAGATTACAACTATGAAAGGTCCTTTGAAACAACCAACAAAGTAAATGCAAAGAGCATGATTGAAATATACTTCTTTGATAAACCTAGGCAATGGTGCTTTAAAGAGATGACTCCAAGAACAGAGTTTTTAGTGGCAAAAAATATGCAGGGCTAGCTGTAAATCATGCTTGATACCAACTGATCTAAACCATTCAATAAATATACAAGCTCAAGAAATCCTTAGAGAGAAAAATATGAATTCTCTAACATATCCTAGCAGAAGAAAACATGAAGGCAGTGAAGAACAAACAGACCTAAGGTGCCATCAGAAAACATGTCTTAGTATAAATTCTTTGTCCTATTGCAACATAGAAATATGGAAAAACAATGATAAACTAGAAAACATAAACAAAAAGAAACACTTCACCACCAACTAGACTCATGGTTCTTGCAACCAGTCCTCCTCCATCAACAAACAAATCAGGGCATGCATGAGCTCCTAGACATCAAATTATTTTCAAAACTCCAAGAGACTATGTATTACTTGAGAATAAGTCATAAAATTCCAACCAATACATAAGATCATCATGCTATATTTATGGAGAAAATGAGGAGGTGGAAACCCTAGGAGGCTTCAAGAAACCCTAATTTAACCATAAATGTCATAAATGTGCTTAATGACCATGCAAGGCCCAAGACACATAATAGATAAGATAATAAATGAAAAAAATAAAAACATAACTCCCTAATCAAATTAGGAGTGATTTGTCCAAGAAAATATTAAAAAACCAAATTTTCATTAATTAGTGTCTTTTGTTGACTTTTTGGCAAAAGACTGTCTCTGTGTGTAGCGCCCTTTCAACAAAAAATAGGGTCTGTTGTAGCTGAGTTTTGGACTCCTTCCCGACATCGGATTTGGCCTCGTGATGGCTCGTTGGAAAGCGTCATGAGTATAATTTCAAAAAATTCTCGAGTTGTGTTAAATTTATTCTATTTATTGACTCAAAAATCAAATCTCCCATGACTGCTCTGTGCGTAGCGCCTGGCCTGAAAAGGGGGCAGAAAGGTCAATTTTGAGGTGTTTTTTGACCTTTTGAGGGGGAAATAATGCTCGAATTGACTTGAAATTTTGTGGGTAGACTGTTGGTGATGTGGAAAATCCAAAAATTAAAAATTTAGAGGCTGATGATGCACCAATGTGGTGCGTAGTGCCTAGGGTGTTGCGCTCCTAGGGGGTCAAAATTTGGAAAAAAAAAAAAGTTTCCTGATTTGCTTCAAAATTGGTGTGTATACCCCTCAAGGGGTTTCAGATACCTACTGAGAAGCATCAGCCAAGATCCTGAGGTTTTCATGCACTTTGGTCCCTTTTAGCTCTTCTAGCTCCATGAGGGCTTGCTTTAGTTTGGCATTAGCAAGCATGCTCTTCCTTGCATAGTGTTTGACCATTTTATTATGTAAGGCAAGGCCCCTCTTCACCTCTTTGAAATGCTTGTGCTCTTATTTATAATAGTATATAATTCTTTGTGCCCTCTCAAATTCCTTTTCCCATTCTTGAAGCTGGGCATCTTTCTCTAAGAGAAGCAACTTAGTACTCATCTCTTGGTCGTCATTTTCACTGTTTAGATCAACAAAAAGAGGCCCTTGAGAAGTCTTCTTAATCCTTTTTCTCCTTCTAACTTGTATCTTCTGCTCAACATTTTCCATTTTTTCCTTGCCCTTGTCCAATGTTTTGGTAGTTTGAGAGGAGATGGCCCTTTGCCTTTTAGAGGCAGCAAACACATCTCTTCTCCCTTTGTGATAAGTGTATGTGATGTTAGCACCCTGTAATTAGAAATATTGGCGAAAGTCCAACTACAGGGAGAACATTGTTTCAACCACTTTGGGATTCTAGGATCTAGCCCTCCTGAATCCAGAGAGGGATCTCTCCAATAAGTGCAAAGATGGATTTGTCTTTGGAGTTTCGGGTAATGATATTAGGCTAGTTATGAAGGTCGAGGGTTTGTTTTGTTTTTGGATGGTTGAGCATGATTACTGTTTGAGGTGGAAAGTTCTAAGTGCAAAGAGTTTCAAAGGTGTGAAGTTGAAAGCAATCAGAACAAGATTTGGCCAGAAAGATAGATAATTGCAGGTTTTAGTCCATTAGGCTATGGAGTCATAGTAGGGTTTAATTAAAACAATCAGGTTCAAGAGTGGTCCATGGGGCAAGTCATCTATGTCTAAGGATCTATTTGAAGTTTGATTTATGGAATGAAGTGAGACAAAAAGAAGGGGAATTAAACAAACGAGGAACAAAGAGTAGCCTAGTATCTGGTAAGTACTTTGAAACTAGCCAGCCTTTGAAAAACACTTAAGAAAAACATAAAAGAAATCCAGGATCTGGTAATTACTTCAAAACTAGCTAGCCTTTGATCCACTTTCAATAGAAAACATAATAAAAACAGAGGGAAACTTGAAGGAAACTGTTGGAGAAGAAACTAGCGGGCCGAGCTCACCACAGATCCTCTCCTAGCTTTTCTTTACTTGGTTACTTTCAAGACAAACACAAAGATAACAAAGAATGACCTAAGATCTGGTAAGTACTTTTAAACTAGCCAGCTTTTAACACATTCCAAGGGAAACTTTCAGACACTCTTTTGGGATAAAACTAGGACCAGGGCACACCATACCTTCCTTAGTTCATCTCTACTTAACATATACTGAAAATAACATTCAAGAATAATAATTAGCTTAGACGGTAGGACAAGGGAATGCAAAAATTCCTATGCTTGAACTAAATTAGATCATTCCTAAATAACACAAATTGGAAGAAAACATGTAGATAAAGATTTTCAGTCAGAGAAGGGTACTGATATACAGTAGGTCCTAACTCTATGCATGTTATTCTTTATAAGAGAAGATGAACACAGTGAAAACAAAAGTAAAATAACAATTCACAATAAGAAATAACATCACCGTCGACATAGACCAGGATCCCATAAATCAGCTTGTATTGATGCTCCAAACCAGTTACAAATTTAAGTGCAATGCTTTAGTTTAGCAATCATATACGCTTCCCAGACTAACTTATCTATCACAAGCAGAACTCCAAGAGCCAGTGAACACTATTTACAAGTAGAAGTCTCAAGCTCAATTACATTTCAAAGTTTAGCAACTAACTCAACCAACAATATCTCATCTTCTACAGAGGTATTTATAGAAGAATGAGGAGGTGAGATCAAATAAAAGATCTCCCATGGAAATTAATACAGATTAATCACTTCTCGGCCTTTGAGGGGCTCAATGGAGAAGCGTACATGTATTCTTAATGTATTAATTGATTTACATTTAAGATTAAGCTCGGTAGGAGCTTTTGTTGACTTTTGAGGCTCTGTGTCATGTTGGAGTAACTCTACAGATATTTTTGCATTAAGTTCTTTGGAAGAAAAAAATCTCTGGCTGCGTTGAGGCAAATATCTGATTTTGAACAATAACTTCGGCCTCTGTTTGAATGCTTCAAGGCACATGTGGATTTGTGGTAGCTGAGAGGAATCAATTTTCCTCTGATGTGGCGGTGGAGGCTTTTCTGCCTGTTAAACACTTATGATTTTCCTTTAACTGTGTTTTAATTTGGGGGATTAGGCTTTTGATAATCAATATTAGCCGCGATCCCCACAAATCTGTCTTCAATCTTCCATTCTGGTGCACTCTGTCTTCAACACTAATACTCTTTTATTGTGATTTAATAAAACTATGTCTTGTTGATGTGCAGGCCGCACAGGGCTCATATGGCATCAATGCCTCATGAAACATTGACGAGACGTGGAGTGTGAGCCCTGGGAATGGTTCCGTTTGATAAATCAAAGGCATGGGAATCGTCATTCCTAGCCTTCGGCTTTTCTTTTAATATAATGGAAAACCTATTGAAACCTGCAACATATGAAATTTATATTATAAAATCCTGCGTTATTTGGGTTTTACTTCTTCAGAAGGTATGGGGAGGAGCGTGGCCATTGGATGGAAATCATCCAATGGTGGAGATTGAATGGGGAATTTTTCAGAGAGAATAATGGGGTTAATTGAATTAGAATCGTTGATTGCGCAAAGATCAACGGTTGGGATAAGCGGGGGACTAATAATGTGAAGGATTTCAGATTATTCGGATTTCATAAGAGAATGCGAAAAACTAAGTTTAAACCTTTGGCGAGGGTGGAGGGCGATGAAGTAATGCGGGAATGATCTGGGACTGTCTGATCTTGGACACATGGATGGTCCAGATCCAATTGGAGGATCGAAATCGGCGGGGAAAAGGAAAATGTTACAAACGCACCCAAAAGAAAAATCCGATGCGATTGAATGTAGACCGTCGATCTGCATATCAGATTGATGGTGGGAGATGCGTTGGGAGATCGCAATTGGCGATTATAGGTGGGGTGATGTGATTGCGCGATCGGGGAAGGCCGATGCGATTTGCGTGATCGGGGAAGGCCAATGCGATTGCGCGATCGGACCATTGCAATCGGGAGTTTTTAAAGGAGCGCAATTGGAAGAGCTTTTGCAGAAGTTTCCGATGCGATGAGTGGAAAATAGGAAAGCTCGCTGACTGTCAGATTGGCCCAATGATCAACGGTGGAAATGGGTTCGGCTAATGAACGGGCGGAAAATATATATAAGGCTTGGCGCCCAGTTGCGGGGCCAGTGGATATATGAAATTTTAAATGGAACTGGGGTTTATAAATGAAAAGGGCCTATCACATCGGAACTCTTTGGCATGGCACCAAGACTTGCGCGCTTTGAAATTTTGCGATGTGATAAGCGCTGAAATGGTTAGTGATTGGTTCCAACACCAAGGCGTGTGGAGGGGAAGTGGTTTTTAAGACTTAGCCTAAAGGGGCTTAAGTCTGAAATACACAAAGTGGGTTTTTTTTAGATTTTCAATGGATTTTCAAAGGAATTTGAGAGCTTTGGTAAGGTTAAAAAGTGAGCTCTTAACCTTGTAAAAATGATTTTCATGAATGGCAGAAGAGGAATCATGAAAATAGAGGAGTTTTATGGAGAAAAAAGGGAGCAAAATGATGGTTAATTTTGAAGTGGAAGGAGGGAAAAATGGCCTTTGCAGCAGTATTCTTTATGGAAAATAGTAGAATTTCTAAGTTTGAAATGGGAACAACAATGAAGATTTTGGATAGAGGAAATGATGCCTTCAAGAGTCTTCAAGAGATAACAATTTTTAGCAATAAAATTTGTTCTTTGAAGGCTCCAAAAAGTTTTAACCACCTTTTTCTATAACAAATTTTATAGGTGGCTAACAGTGGCTCCACTTGAGGGTGGTGCCTTCTTGAAGGCATCAAGAACTTTAGACTTGCATTCTCTGGGAGGCTGACCAGTGCCTCATCCATTGGGCTACCTTTCTTTTGCTAGGATGATCTTGCTCTGAAAACATAATAGTAGCCATAAAAACAATGGATCTTTCAAAAATAAAAGATTTCTACCTACCCAATCCTACTGATCTAACATTTTTTCTTCATTTGAGTGCACTTGGATTGGCAAACTCTTTTACAACATTTTATTCTTTTGAAAGCAGGAAATCTAATCTATTTCTACTCCTTATTTCTCCATGGACTCAGATTAAATAGTTGAGCCCACATGATTCTCTACCTAATCTACTATCTGTTGGGATTAAACTGTCCAACAGATTTTATTCACTAAATCCTACAACAGAAATTTAAAAGCCCACAAGTAAGGATTGAACAGTCTAACTTGTTGCTGATCTATGGCATAAAAAACAAGCTGCACATAGATATTATTTTGCAGAAAATTAAAACAAAATGGAAGGCTTAGGATCTGAAATTTAAAAGCATTTCCTTCATCTTTTTTACATCTCTGTTTTGACTCTTACTTGAGCTATTTCTTCCTTAGTCTCTGGTTCAGATTTTGAGCTGTTTAGAACCAGTTTATCTTTGTTGCTGACTCAAGAAAATAGAACAGATTTGAGTCATTCTCTTTGGAAACTTAGGTTCAGATTTTGAGCATGTTTGAACCTTTAATTTCTATCCTAATCTATCTACTGATAAGCCAAGATTAAACAGTTTGGCAAATAGAATTCACTATCCTATCAGCAAAAAATTTAAAACTAATTAGTCAAGATTAGGCTGTTTGACTAACTAGAAGTGTGTTTTTCAAGAGTGGCATTTAAGCTTGCACACTTTCAGATTTGTTTCTATTTTTGGTATGGGGCTGTACCTTTTTGTTTTTACAATCTGCCCTCTTTTATTTCTTTAATTTTTTTTGTATTTCTAATTTTTCTAACTTTGAATGCAATGGTGGATGAGATATTTATAATGAAAAAAAGATAAAAAGGCTTTCAGAACATGAAATGTATCAAGAGAAGTAATGCTTAAGCATCCTGCCATTGATAGGACCCCCAAAAAATTCTGCTCCATTCAACTCTTGCAAGAAATAGACATTATTACTAGTAGCTGAATGGATAGAGTAAGGGCCAAGCCATAAGTTTTAAAATTTCCCATGCTTGCCCTTGTCTTCCCTTCTTGAATCCCACTTCAAAACTTTGTCCCCAATATTGAAATTTTTGGCTTTGGTTCTTCTGTCAAAAATCTTTTTAATGCTGTCCTGCTTTTGCAATGCTTTGTTATAAACCTCCTCTCTGGTTTGCTAAAGATGAATGGTCTGATTTATTCTTCTGATCATATCATTATCTTCAGTTTGCAACTCTTGAATCAACTTCATAACTGGCACACCAAGGCTAGTTGGAAAAATTTCATTAGTTCCATACACCAGCTGGTAGGGTGACATACCAATAGATTTCTTCAAAGTCAATCTGTCAGCCCAAAGTGCATGGACTAGCTTTGTGTGCCAAGACTTCTTGATGTCCTCTAACAGTTTCTTGATTATGTTCACTAAAATTTTGTTTGAGGATTCTGCAAGTCCATTACCTTGAGGGTAATAGACCGTGGAATGCCCCAATGTTATCTGATACTTGTGACAGAATTCAACCATCTTCTTTGATCCAAATGTTGCTGCATTATCAATGATGATCTTGGTAGGACAACCAAATCTAGAGAGAATATTAGTCTCCATGAATTTTATAATAACAGAGTCATTGGCTTGCCTACAAGGAATGGCTTCTATCCATTTAGTGAAGTAATCGGTGGTAGTGAGAATCCATATATGCTGAGCATAAGATGGTGGATGGATTTCTCCTATGAATTCAAGTCCCCATTGTTGAAAAGGAGCTTCAACAATGATTGGATGCAGAGGTAGGGGTAGCAGTTTTATTTTGCCTTAAAAAAGTTGACATTTATGACAGGCAATGATCATCTTGTGTATATCAGGAAAAAGAGTAGGCCAATAGAAATCAGCCCTCAAAATTTTGTTGGCTGTTGTCTTCCAGTACAAATGACCTCCACACTCTCCTTCATGGAACTCGTGCTTACCCTTCTCTGCATCATACTTAGGCAAACATTTAAGCAATACACCACTTGCATTTTTCCAATAAAGACATCTATCTATAATGCAATAGTTTACATCTTTTAACTTTAGGAACCTTGCCTTTGTTTTTGTCAAACCAGGAGGTTTATTTAATTAAGAAAAACATAAATAATATCAGCATACCAAGAGGAATTCATAAAATGGTCTTCAACAATGGGAGTTGAAAATCCTTCTTGGTCATCTAAAGCATTAATCATATTTATATCAAGAACTTTAAAATTTGATTTAGCCATTAATCTAGCAAGACCTTGGCCTTTGATCAGCTTAGTGGGTTTTATCTCTAAATCATATTCAAGAATAAAAACAATCCACTTACCTCTCTTACCATCTGGGTCCTGTGTTAAAATGTCTTTAACAAATGAATTTGGGACAAAGGCAATGATGTGTGAGTGCAAGATGTATACTCTGAAGTCTTTCAAATCTTTAACCAAAGTAAAAGCTTGCTTCTCCATAATGTTATAATTCAGAGGGGCATCCCTCAATGCCTTGCTAAAGAATGCAATAGGCTGCTCTTGTCCTTGTGGATTTTTCTGTAAAAGGACATCAGCTATGGTATGTTCTGATGCAAATGAAAAAATATAAAAGTCTTTTGAAAAATCAGGACTTATTAGAACCAGTGTTTTGGTTAACGCTTGTTTCACTAGCTCAAAGGACTTCTTTGCTTGCAAGGTCCACTTTACCCCTTGCTCCTTTTTCAACATGTTTGTTATATCTCTAAGGAGCTCAGCCAAGTTGGGGATGAACCTTCTCAAAAATTTAATCTTTCCAATGAAAGATTGCAACTCCTTGATGTTTCGAGGATGAGAGATTTGCAATATGGCCTCAATCCTCTTTGGATCTACCTTAATACCCTCTTCTGAAATGATGTGCCCAAGAATTTTACCTTCTTGGAGCCCAAATAATGTCTTCTTAGGGTTTAAAGATATCCCAAACTTTTTGCATTTCTCAAAAAAATTTCTTAAGTTTTTTAAGTGCTCTTCATCTTTTTTTGAAAACACAGTGACATCATCAAGGTATATAATGATGAAGAGGCCTAGTTCTTCTGAGAATGCTATGTCCAAGGCTCTTTGAAAAGTTTCTCCAGCATTCATTAGACCAAAGGGCATTTTCATGTACATGAAAGTGCCCCATGGTGTAGTAAAGGTTGTCTTTAACTGATCAACAGGGTGAACTAAGATCTGATTGTACCCTGAGTAGCCATCAAGCAAAGAAATTCTTCTAGACCCTACCACCCTTTGTAAAATATGATCCATCATAAGTAAATGGTAGTTGTCCTTTAATGAAGCTTTTTTAAGTCTCTAAAGTCTATACAAAGCCTGATCTCTCCAGTTTTCTTCATAACCGACACCAGATTAGACACCTATTCAGAATATCTAATAGGGAAAATAATACCAGCTTCATACATTTTTTCCGAACTGTGTCTGTATCATAATCTGAGTCCGAACTGTGTAGTTCGAATTCATTTCTAAATTGCATGAAGTCTTCTAATTGTTTGTCCCCGTCAAAAACTTGCTAGTACTTTTCATTATCAGGCATGACTGGTCTAAATTTTATTTGAGTTGTGCAGTCTTTGGTTTCATATGGCGTTAAGAATGTTCTAGCTGTAAAGGCTAAATTGTGGGCTGCAATATTTCTTTTCCTCGGGACAAAAATTATTTGGTATTCTTCAAAAGTTTTTAAAAGGTCCATGACATCGTTTCGCTAGGCCCTAAGTCTTGGGTGATTTGCGTTATACTCCCCATTGACTTGCCTCATGACTAAATATGAATCCCCATATGCTTTGATTTTCTTGGCTCCTAACTTTTCCAACAAACGCAAGCCTAGAAGTAGGGATTCATATTCCGCTATGTTATTGGAACACTGGAAGTTTAATTTACAGGAAATGCTTTCTGTATGGTTGTTTTCAGTGTTACAAATCTAGACACCTGCACCAGCGTTGGTCTTAGTGCAACACCCATCGAAGTGCATACTCCATAGAGGACTAGTCTTGAGTTCGACAGTTTGGTGATTGTCCTCTTCAACTACTGTGCTTTCTGATCATTCTTGGGTATCGACACTTAGTTGAATTCGTTTCATTTCCTCAGGTTTTTTTATTGGGTTGAGGACTACTTTCTTGACTCTCAATGTTTAAAAGAAAAGGACATGTGATTTGTAGCTCAAGACCCCGTGTTTTGTTTGCTAGAGTTCACAGTGTTCCGGCTGAAACTATTCTCGACACCCCTCAAGTATCTTTCTCCTCCTCTCTATCTCATTAAACCTATTGAAGTGCGCTCAGTTCACCGAAAGTTTCATCATCGAAAGATAAATGAACTGAAATCAGGTTTATATCAAAGGGGAGACTTGGTTTGTCTAAGTAGTCACTCAGCGTATCGCATATGAGACTCCCTATAAAGTCTGCATTCGATTGAAAACAAAATGGATAACAGATAAAGTCATGTCCATCTCTGTGATAGTTACTTGTAACTTAGCTCCCAAGACCTGGGAGGCATATGATTCATACTTTAGCACGCACACACAACAATATCCATGACTAAAACTTAGCCGGAATTCGAGCTAGGTTACCACGTAGTCTTTGATTAATCCTAAACATTTTACTCGCTTGAGTCAAAGGAGTAAAAGGTCTTCGTGCGTCCGTGATTTCAAGGCCTGTGCCTGCGCATTTACCTTTGGGCATTAAATTATGAGAGGTTCCCGAATCATGCATAAGATTATGCAAAATATTGTCATGAACATTTAAACTTACATAAAATGGAGGACAGTCCTCTTTAATATCTACCTTCAATATTAGGACCAAAAAATGAGCCTGGTCGGTCATCATTAAGATTGACTATGTCGTTATTATCCTCTATGCTTAAAGCCTTCAAAATTTGGGTCCTATATACACTCAAGCAACAACTCCTACTGGGGAACAAAATTTTTGATCTTTGAAATTTCCGCTCTAGGCCGAAAGGAATTTGGTTTTTTGAAGAACTTGTCTCACCTTTACTAGTTGCTAGTTCATTTGAAGAACATCACCATTGATTTGTTCTATTTACATTTGAAAAAATGTTCCTAACATGAGTACTAGTCAAGTGTTAGTATCTACTTAACCGTACTATTTTTCATTGTTTCTGAGGCTTTCTCCGCCTTTATCATAATTAATAGCCACCGTTTTGTCCCTTGTTTGACAACTTTAGGCTTGGGTTGGGTGTATGTTTTGTGAAGATTTTTTCGCAGGTATTTCTAAAGGAGTTTGCTTCTGATCAGTTTTGCTTCTAAGGTCATATTCTTCTTTGAGAGATTCTGATGATGATATTTTCTTCCATGTCTTGATAATAACTTTCATCATCATCTCTTTTGTCATCATAAGGTGTATAAAGACCTTGTTTTCTATCATAATGGACTTCAAAGTCATCATTATCTACTCCCGCATGTCGATATCATCTTCCTCGTTATCTCATTTGTTTCTCAACCTCACTTATAGCTTTGATGAAAGGGAGGAGTGATCTCGTTGATCATATTCCCTAGGTCTCGTTGGAGGTTGGTTCCTTCTAAAATTCGATTCTGGGCTTCCTGCTTCGTTTTGAGGAGCAAGCTTGGTTTTCGATCGGCTTGTGCTCTCTCAAGGATGCTCATTTTCTTCATCATCTCCTCCATCATTCTCTCCATCTTCGAGGTGGAAGCAGGTATTTTCTTCTCTAAAGGACACTCTCTTCATTTTTCATTCTTGCTCTTTTCTCCACGGTTGACTTCCATAGCAAGAGCACCTTTTTGCATATCTTCAAGAGTTGCAGATCCATCTCTCTCAATTGATAAAATATCCCAGGGTCAAACCCTTTGAAACTCTGCTGTAGCCGAGCCTTGTGGAGGTTTTAGATCCTGGGAAAGTGCATTATATACATCATAAATCCGGTACAATAAGCTGTACACTCTCCTCTTGCAGCCATGGAGGTTCTTGCAATCATAAAGGACTTGAGATTCTTATTTATCCTATATTTGTTTAAGAATGCTCTGATGGAAGGCTTGGAGATCATCGATACTATGGGGTTAAGCCTTTAAACCATTTTCTTACTTCTCCCCCTAAGCCATGAGCAAATAATCTAAGTCGATGTAATCATCATCAATTTCATTTCGTCAAAGTAGCTATTTATCTTATCCACATGTTGTGATGCATTGTAGCATTGCCAGTAATTGCATGGAATTTTTGACCGATAATCCGTGGAAGATTTAATAATGGTACAAAGAAGGATTAAGGGACAACATGTCACATGATATGTGGTGGGGTGGATCCACAAGAGGTGGATAAACAAAAGGAAAGGTGGGGCTGAAGTGGAGTCAAGCTGGATAAAGGGATGTAGGGTGAGTAGAAGTGGATGGACCAGAGCAAATTGGCCGAGCCGATCTGATGAGAGACACCTAAGTTGTGAAGGAAAATAAATCAGAGGTGTTGTTTCTCTGCAGCCAGGATGTTCACTTGTTTCAGGAGATGAAAGTGAAGAATCAGATCTAATTCGATCTAAATCATCAAGGGACCTAGTTCTAAAGGGATTTACTAAGTCAACTTGTGATGTAGTAGAGCCGAAAGATTTTCAAGAACTCGAATTAGCTCAAGGGTGATTCCGAAATGATAATTTAATCCCGGAGACATCCCAAAGATACTTTCTGGGTTATCAACTATCTCGTGGACTGGCGTCAAGATAGGCTCTAGTTTGAATCTTTCTAGGAGCCACTATGCTATGTTTTTCAAAGCCTAAATAAACAAGAAAAGTTCAACCAGGTATGACAAACATTTTAAAAGGTCAACTAATTTGTTTATACCAATTTTAATCCTGCTGGCCTCAATCCGCTTTGAATGATATTAGCAATGATAAGGGTTCTTCCCAAGGAGCTCTGTCTGTCACAGATTGTGGAGTCGCCAAGTGGAATGCATTTTCGAGGTAAAAGGTTTTATGGTCCACCACCATGTTTATTGAATACCAATCCGAAATATTTTTGGGTTTTTTGAGTTATTTTTCAGTTGTGTGGTTTCTAAGAATGTCCGAACTTTGTTTCAAACTTAGCGACAGCGCAGACAAAGACAAATACTCTTATGGCTAAGCTAGCTAATTTTTCAAGGTTAGATAAAGCCTTATGAGAATCCTACTTCGCTTCCTAGTTTGTCGATTCAAATAAGTTTTTGTCATGATTAATGCTATTGGTAGTGCTTGAAAAGGTTGCTTTTTACTCACTAAACAATGTTTGTATGAAATTTTAAGAGGAACCGTAGATTCGGGTTCATCTCGTTGGAGTCGCCAAAAATGTTAGGAATCTCTAATCAGCAAGATTGGCAAACCGATCACGTAAACAACATTATTTCAACCACTTTGGGATTCTAGGATCTAGCCCTCCCGAATCTGGGAGGGATCACCTCCAATAAGTGCAAAGATGGATTTGTTCTAAGTTTTGGGGTAATGATATTAGGCTGAAGATGAAGGTCGAAGATTTTATTTGCTCTTGGGCGATGAGCATGACTATTATTTGAGGGGAAATTTCATGCAAAGAGTTTCAAAGGTGAGAAGTTGCGTTAAATAGAACAAGCTTTGGCCAGAAGATGTATAATTGCAAAGCCTCTGTACTCATCGGGACTGCGGATCATAATAGGGCTTAATTGAAACAATAAGGGCAAGAGTGGTCCATGGGGAAAGTTATATATGTCTAAGGATATCTAGAGTTTGATTTATGGAATGAAATGAGACAAAAAGAAGGGGAATTAAACAGACAGAAGAACAAAGAGTAGCCCAAGATCCGGTAATTACTTTGAAACTAGCCACCTTTGACAAACACTTAAGAAAGACATGAAAGACATTCCAGATCCGGTAATTACTTTGAATTGTTTTACCTTTTGATATACCCCCCCCCCCCCTCAATAGAAAACATATAAAATCGAGGGAAACTGAAGGCAACCGTTGGAGAAGAAACTAAAGGCCCCGCTCACTCACAAATCCTCTCCTAGCTCCGTTTGTTTGGAGCCATTTAAAGACAAACACAAAGATAACACGTAATTTGGCCTAAGATCTCGGTAAGTACTTTGAAACTAGCCGCCCTTGGAAACATTCAGAGAAACTACAAATTTTTGGGGATAAAACTAGGACCAGGGCACACCATATCTTCCTTAGTTCATCACTACTTAACAAGAACCGAAAATAAGACTCAAGAACACAATTAGCTAAGACAGAGGACGAGGGAACGCCGCATTCCTACTACTTGAACTAAATTAACCATTCCTAAATAATCCAATTCGAGGAAAACATATAGATAAAGATTTTCAAAATTTATAGCTATAATCGATATACAAGAGGTCCTAACTCGTGCATGTTGTTCTTTATAAGAGAAGATGAAATACAAAGGAAAACAAATAAAATAACAATTCACAATAAGAAATAACATCACCATCGACATGTACCCGTAGATCCCATAAATCACCAGATTGATGCTTCAACCAAGGAGCTTTGCAAGTCCAATGCTTTAGTTTAGCAATCATCTACATTTCCCGCAGTAACTTATCTATCATTAAAGGTATTCAAGAGCCATTTAATCACTATTTACAATTAGAAGTCTCAAGCTCAACTACATTTCAAATTTCAAGAATTAACCCCTTCCCTCATCTTCTTCAAATAGTCTTTATAGAAGAATGAGGAGGTGAGATCTCGATAAAGATCTCCAAAGATAATTAATACAAGCCGCCTCGGTCTCTTTAGGCTCGATGAAGAAGTTTCACAAATGTTTAAGGACAGTATTAATGCTCGTCGAAGATTAAGCTTTGGTGTTTCCATTGACTTTCGAGGCTCCGTGTCATGTTAAAGTAATCGTCGATATTTTGTCGTTAAGTTTATTTGCATAATTAACTCTCCGTCCGCGCTCGAGGCAAATATCTCGATCTTGATTAATAACTTTAGCCTCTCGCTTGAATGCTTGAGGCACAAAATGGCACTGTGAGCCGGGGAGGAATCAATTTGCCCCCGATGCGGTGGTGGAGGCCTTCGTCCGATAAATACTTAGGATTTATTTTAATCATAAGTCTTTAACTTGGGAGGATTAGGCTTTTGATAATCAATCTTAGCAAAAGAACTTCATAGATCCCCGTCTTCCTCTTTGAATCTCCCATCTCCGTGCATTCGTCTTCGACACCGATACTCTTTGTTTGCTTGATTTACCGTGTTTTTTTGGTGTGCAAAGGCTGCGCAAGGATCGTGAGGCATCAATGCTCGAGGACACGAGGCATCTAAATTTGAACCCATGGATGGCTTCCCTTTAAATAATCGAAGGCGTGAGAATTAACCCGAAATTTCTCTCGCCTTTCTTCAAGATATAATGGAAAAACCATATAATTACCCTTACCAAATAACATACCCCGACTTCAAAAAAATCCCGATAAACTGTTGCCATATAATTACTTCGGGTCACAAAAGGGGCTTGCTAATGTCGGTGTTTGTGACCCTAAGTGAAGTGAAATCCACCATATAAAGCTCCCCGGGCCATTTTGGGGCATGCCGACGTCAAAAGCAGGACCTAATGCAGGAACCGCCGTATAAAACTTATCGGGTCTAGATTTCATGACCATGCGAGCAACCAAACAAGACCCGCCCACCCATTGCCACGCGTGTGCCGATGTGTATGCGTTCACCGGGCACCGGGAATAACCCGAGCACGATTGTGGGCCATGGGCTGCGCCACACCTTAGTTTATCCCGGGCCTTCTTTCGAGCGCGATCACGTCTCGATGAGCCGATCTCAACCGTATGGCGTATGTCAATATCGCGCCGAGCCCGTAGTCGACCTTAATGCGTGGGGGAGGGTGGCATTTCCACACCGCTTGAGGCCACGTGCTCATCTCAGTGGCTGTGCCGTGCTCGAATCGAAACAGCGCCTTACCCCACAAAAGCGTGCGACTCAAACCAATCTCGCTTTGTACGTTGATCGTCGTGGGTTAAAACCATGGTTAACACCCCGCTTCCTATTCACTTCACTCCATTAAAACTGTGTTCAAACCTTGGAACTCGTAGCTCCATTAACTCATAAATCTGATTTATTTCTTCGTGTTTATTTTCGGGATTAAGGTTCGGTACTTCCCACGGCAACAATATTACAAAGACCATATTGAGCGTTATCTATCCTTCCAAAGGATCGATACGTATCATGAAGTATAAAATCTAACCCATAAAACGATATTCATTCAAACACCCGCACAATACAAAACTACATTAGAAAATACCGCGTTATTTGGTTTTACTACTCGTGAGGGTGTGGGGAGGAACGTGTCAAGTGGGATTGCGCGATCGTGGCCATCGCAATCGAAGGTGGGGGAAAACATTAAAAATGCTCCTAAAGGAAAACTCCGATGTGATAAGCACCGATGGGTTCAGCGCCCGGTTCGGCACCAGCATATAATGGGGAAGTGGTTTAGACTTAGGCCCAAGGGGGCTTAATTATTATGTTAACATAAAACAGTATTTTTTATGAAATTTTCAATGTTTTCGAAGGGTTTTCGAGGTTTGGACAGAGTTCAAAAGGAGTTTCCAACCGTAAAGGGGATTTTATGAAAGGCGAACAAGGGAAAGTGAAAATATAGGAAGTTTATAGGAATGAAAGGGGAGCAAAAATGCAAGTTAGTTTTTCAAGTGAGGAAGGGGAAAGAAGGGTTTTGGCAAAGAGTCTCTTCTTATGAAATTCGTAATCTCCAGAGTGTAAAATGGGCAATGAGGGGAAGATTTTGACAAAGGCATGAGGCCTTCAAGAGTCTTCAAGAGGTAACACTTTTTTGCAATAAAATTTTTTCCTTGAAGGCTCCAAAAATGATTTAGCCGCATTTGATATAACAAATTTTATATCTAGCTAACATGATGGAGGAGTGGACATTTATGGAGAGACAACGTAGTTTTAGATGGAGACACATTGCATGGAAGTAGTGTTATAAATGAATGGGGATTAGGGTTAGAAAGCTCATTTCTTATATAAGGAAGAGGATGGAAGCCATATTTCACTATTTTGATGTTATATTTCGAATATACCGCTCCGTTTAGACATATAGCTTCTTTCATTGTTTACCTAAGATGCAGCTTTGTTTAGCACATCGTGTTCCCCGATCTAGAATCCCACCTCTTCCTCGAGAGGCCCTTGGAAGATTTTGCACTACATTCCACTATCAAGCATTTGGCCAAGGCTTTATTCTTAATGTAATAAATAAGGGCTTCGTTGAGAGGTTGTGTTGTGTTGCAGTAGAAGTTGTGGAGGTTTGATTTGGGAGATTTCCAGCTAGATCCTTACTGGGAGGGAGGTTTCTTTTCTTCGAGGCTATTAAAGAAGGCCCCGGAGCATCATTGATACATTTGGTATTATTCCACAGTTTTTTTATCCCCTCATTAAATGAGTTCCGCCCATGACCGCATTATTTTAGTGAGTTGCTTGCGTAAGGTAATCCAAAAAGGCCTCTAAAATCCAAAGTTAAGATCTCGGCCAAACCATTTTTAGGTTTTTCTGTTTGAGTAGAATCTATGGTAAAAATCCTAGATCATCCCGAGCACCTAATAGCCTTCCACACATGGTTCTTATCCTTAGAAGTAGTAGTTTCCAAGAAGAAAGAGCAGTAGTAACACCACACTTCCAAAGGTTTCCGTTTCTTTAGTGTATTTCAACCATCTTCGTGGCTCGAGTGCATTCCTTTTGGAGCATTGTGTACTTTCATGGATTTTGATGTATAATGATATGGCTCAGTTTTTTTATGCCCATATGTATGATGTTTTGATAGTATTCCCGCATTTTCCAATTCTACATGTTTAGTTCTTATTTTACCGTAGTTAGAATTGTGCAAATGTTCTATATTCATGTCTTTTCCATTTTGGGAATATTACAGCTCAATGTGTGGAGTTAAGGACCATATTTTCCCACATATAAATAGAATAAAAAAAAACTAATGAGATGTGGAAGGCCTTAATGTCTCCTATATGAGTGGGAAGTCCTATTCAAAGGAAGATGCTTCGAAGACTCACATGCGCTCATTCATGATGACAAAGGGGGAAGACATGGAGCACTTTTCTTCGGGGACACAGTGGATCAAAGACCACGGATACTACAAGAGCAAAGGAGAATGATGTGATGGTCAATGTTGCACTCAATGTGGTCACACAGATGAGTAGGAAAAACCCTTTGTCTAAAGTATCTTCAAGGAGAGCTGACCTTCCAGACCGGGACAAATTGTGGGGCAATCCCGTTGGGCTGTTGAAGAACTCTACAGATTCACCAAGAATCAGACAAGATGGGATCCAAAGAAGGATGAAGAAGGAAGACAGCTAGTGGATGCAACCTTGTCCCAAAAGAGGCGTAAGGAAAGAAAAAGAGGGACCTATCAAAGATCAAGTGCTTTCCAAAGGAAGTAACCAGAACATTTCGCCAGTGAATTTTCCTCAAGAAAAGGACAAAGCTTCTTCTTCCAAGGCCGTATGTGCGTATGATGGGTCAAGACGATGCAACATGAGTGCTCATGAAATATCTAAATTGGGGCGAGATGGATCTATAGAGAAGCTACGTAGTAAAGGATCCTTGAGTAGCTCATCTCTTGGATCACATCCGAGGTACCTGAGCCTCTTTAAGGCAGAGGCAAGACAAGTGAAGTAGCTTTGGTGCAGTAGAGTCACATGAAGCAAAGAAGTAGATATGATGTTCATGATGAAATTTTCAAGAAGGTAGATAAACAGCGAGATTATAGGGGTTGATGTGGATTTCCAGTTGGAAGACAAGAGAAAGTTAAAATAACGTGAGGTTTAAGAGGGCGCTGTAATGTTAACATGATATATTTCAACACAAGGGTTGAAGTGATCAACAGCAGAAAGGTGTTTTCTTATGCAATGTGGATTTTTAGTTGTGCAATGTATCCTCCCGCATAAAAACACAAATCAATAGTTGATGGAGCTTCAAGATGAGGATGCAACCCAATCGATCAGAGTGTCAAATATTGGGTGAGACTCGCTGTTTTCTCAAAGAACTTAATATGCACTTCAGCGATGGCAAAGATGGATGATATCGAGAGGGGAGTTGTAAAGACAATGTGGCAAGGATTGGTAACGTCATGGTAAATATTTGCAATAGTTAGCAAAGACAGTTGATGAAGGACAATTTCAGGGTCTTTGACGTTGTAGAGACCCACACCAAAGATTAAAAGCTTCGAGGTGAAGCATAGTTTGTACTAGAACACTTACCAAGAGGGAGGTTGAGTTTTCAAGAGATGGGGTAGCACGGACAGTGCTCTAGCTCCAAAATTTTGTGGAGGGACTAGGAGTACATGGACCTCCAATACCCATAAAAGGAATTTGGGAAATTTCATCATGTTTGGGAGATAATTAATTAATTAATAATTTTAATTATGGACCTTAAGTCTAACTTAGAGAAATTAGATTATTAAAGGTAATCAATTAAAACATGTGATGAAATTGCCTTAAGTCACGTGGTATCAAGCTTTTTTATATTAGCCATCGATTCAAGATCTCATCATGGTCAAGCCTCCTAATGATAAAATTATAAAGGAAAGGTTTGGGGTCATTTGGAGGACAAGAGGCAAAGTAATCGCTGTCGAAATTATAGGGCGTGGTTTGCTAAGAATTTTCATAAGTGTTTCCATCTCGTAGAGAGGGTAGTTAGGAAAAGGGGATAGTCCGATCCCGTGCTCAGAATCAACAAGAGGCAGCAGAGAAGCTTCCATAGTAGTGCACAAGTAGAGGTAGCAACAAATGGGAGAGGCGTGTCGCGCATCGTAGAGGTGAAGCCACCATCATTCCTCCTGCAAGGAAGATTGGGCAATAAGAGACCCATCTAGGTTACATGTGATACCCTCAGTGTAAAACATAGAACAAGTCACCCATTTTGGGGTTAGCACAACCCTTTCCAAGCCAATGCAGGCACGCAGAGGCTATGTAGGCCGATGCATGGGATTCAGGCAACACTGGCTTTGTGGCCAAGATCCGGGCCGAGTCTTATAAATCTTGCTGAGGGTGTGGATCACTGTACAGTTTCAGAACAACAGTTAGTCATAAGGCAGACTATATTTTTCTCTATTGGGTTTACCACTTTGGTGCCCATATCTGCTGTATTTAAATACTTAATAATAAAACCCTATAGCAAACGTAAGACCTGTTTTCCCGCATTTGGTTTTTCCTGGGACTATTGCCCGCAAAATCTCGTGTCAATTTGTCTATGTGTGCATGTACTTTTCTATTTTAGATCCAATCAATGAATTTATATTATGTGTTAACTTTAAGTTTTAATTAATACTATTTAGGTAGAGAAGCATAACCGTATCTAAGGCCAAGAGATTCTTCATAAGTAACATTCAAATTTTCACACATCTCACAACTAAATATAGATTCTGTAAATGTGAAAAAATTGAGTATTAGTATTGGTGAGTGGCCGAATAACCATCCAATGGCCTTCCGAGGTTTGACCAAGTTATTTCCAATTGATTTCCAAATTAATTTTTATGAAACCAACTCCAAAATAGAAGAAAAGAGAGATCGCGTTCAAAGAAGACACTTTGAGGGGGAAACATCCTTTACATTAAATAAATGAAAAATCCTTGGATGATACAAATGAAAAACCTCCTTCTATATATAGGAGTCCATGGAGTCACAATATAATCCTAGTCGACCTAACAATAATAATGGAAAGTACAATAATAACAATATGGGGATTACAAAGGGTTAAACAAATAACAATAAGGGGGCCACACTAAACAATAAGGGACTACCCTAGTAATATAGGGACCTAACACATTCCTATCCTTCAAAAAAGTGATTTCAACGCTCATAGCCTGATGCTTTCCAAGGTAAATTCTCATCCCCCCATGTAGAATCTTCAGTGGGTAAGTTCTTCCACTCGATGAGATACTCAAATCGATCGATTCGTAGCTATCGAGTTCTTGTTTCCGTGACCGGCTTCAAAGTTCCAATATGATTTTTCTTTCCGTCAACTTCCGGGAACAACATTGGTTCGAACCGAAATTTTGTCACTTATAACCTTCCTACATGAAACATGGAAAACTCAATGCACTTGTGAAGAAGCAGAAGCTCCAATTTGTATGCCATAGTACCAATCTTTGTAACACTTTGTAAGGACCATAGTACTTTGGCGATAATTTATTATCCTTCTTAGCTTGCTTAGTGGACATTTTTTTGTATGTTTGTAGCCGTAAAAATACCCAATCTCCTACATCAAAACTTTCGCTACGATGTTGATCTCGCATGTTGTTTCATTCGATTTTGTGACAAATTAGTTATCCTTTAAGAGTTGAGAACCTTGTTGATGATGTGATTTTCCACCACTCGAACCTTAGAATTTTCTCTTTAAAGATTTAGGTGATGGATGGTGGATGATATCCATAAAGTGCCATAAATGCTTCATTTTTACGTAAAGCAGGGAAGGAAGTAAGAGACCACCATTCAATCGAGGTAACACTCGACCTATTGTGTTTTTTTATCGATACAAAACAACGCAGAATCCTTCCAAACATGTGTTCACTATCTCATTTGACCATTTGGATTGAGGATGATAAGATGAGCGTGAGCTAGTTGAGGACCTAAACAAGAAAATAATTTTGTCCAAAGTAACTTCCTGTGAAAAATGGGATTCCATGTCGCTTACCATAATCTTTTTGCTCTCCATGTAGCTGAATTGTTTCCATAAATGCGTAGCAAATCGTACTTATTTAAAATGGATGAGATAATGCATAAAAAGTGTACATACTTGGTAAGTCTATCAATTACCACCATGATGACACTCTTTCCACGACTTTGCAAACATGTGATAAAACTTTGAAATCTCCTCCTAACGTTGATCGAATGGATAAAGTTTGTAGAAGACCCGTGGTCTTAATTGTCTCAACTTTATTTTGTTGGCAAACCACAAACATCCTACAATCTTTTGAATATCATATTTAAGGCCATCCCAAAAAAATATTTCCTTCACCCCGTGGTAAGTTTTTAAAAATCCCAAGTGTCCTCATAAAGGAGAAGTATGCAATTCCAAAAGAATATTTTGTCTTAGCTGGGGAATTATTACAAAGATATAAATAAGATTAAAATTCTCCTGCAGGAATCATTTTTCCAACTAAATGTATTGACACAGATTCACAAGAACTTTCAATGAGTGTCCACACTTATTTGTCCTTCTTCCATTCATCCCTTTTGATTCAAGTTTATGCAATTTGGTTTCACAAGGAATGGAACAAAGAAAGTCTTCCACCCTTCATCCTTTCTTTGAGAGTGCATCTCAGCAACATTTAGCTCTTTTTGTAGATGATTTCAAAGTCATAACCCAACATCTTTGACTCTATTTTTTTGTCATTTTCTCTTTCCGAAGATAGTATTTATGTTCCAAAAATTCTTTAAGACTATCATGATCGCTTACCTTGAAGTGTCTTTTGATTAGGTAAGGAGGCCATATTTATTTGCCATGATGTATTGCCAACATTTCCTTATCATAAATATTTTCTCAGAATATTTTCTTGATTGGATGACTTTCAAAAGAAATGGGTCTTCCTTCTTACTTTAAAACAACAACTAATTCCCATTTCGAGGCATAAAATTCCACAATAAAGGTTTGGTGAAGTCTCGGTGTGGCTTAAGACCAGCAAGGGCACATTGCCTTCTTTAATATGTTCAAAGGCCTTAGTTTTCAAGAGTCCATGAAAATGCATCTTTCTTCAATAATGTTAGAGGTGCTACTATTCTCCCATATTTCTTAACAAACTTGCGATAATACCTTGTTAACCCAAGAAATCCTCACAACCACTTTATGGTCGAGGGGACTTTCCATTCCTTAATGGATTTAATTTTGTTAGGGGCCCACCTAACACCCTCAGGAGATACAATATGACCTAGATATTCCACCCTCGTACTCCAAAGAAACATTTGGAGGTTTTTGCATAAAATTGTTTCTCCTCCATAGTTTGAGCACCTCGTCAACATGTTGCTCATGATCCTTCCAAGACTCCTTCTATAAATTAGTATATTATCAAAAAATACTAACACAAATTTTCTAAGGAAGGGCTTCTGAAATGAATTCATCAACCCTTGAAATATAGAAGGTATCAAAAGGCCAAAAGGCAATTTTACAAAAATTCATAATGACCCGCATGAGTTCGAAATGTTGTTTTCAAAATATCTCTTTAGTCTTCATTCTAATTTGATGATATCCCGCACCAAGATCCAACTTGGTAAAATAAATCGCTCCACATAATTTATCTAATAATTCATCAATCACAAGAATGGGAAATTTATCTTTAATAGTGACCTTACCGATCTCCTATAATGTGGACACATGCGCCATGATCCATCCTTCGTGCACTAATACTACTAGAGCAAGAGAAAGAACTGATTATGCTTAATTATACCAACTTAACATTTCGTAATCATACGTTCACCCCGCTTCTTTTGGACATAAGGATATTTGTAAGGCTCGATGTTTGAGGAACACTTAATCAAATGAATAAAGATCATGGTCATGAATATGTGGAGGCCTGAGAGTTTCAAAACACCTTGAATGATTTTCCAAGAATTTTTGGAGATCTCGAGAAATAGATGATTTTGATGTCAGAACTTCTAGTCAAGATAATTGTGCATTTACGCCCTCATTGTTATTTCTTCGTAATACTATTATGACATTAGAGCTTATTATCTTCCCGACTTCCCGAGATACCCCGTAATTCGACTTCCTTTTCTTCCGAAAATAATTTCAAGAAAAGTTCTTGAAAATTGCACCCACTGCCTCCAAAGATTGACCATCAGACTCTAGTACAACATCAGCACCCACCCATTGGAATATAAAGCATTGGACTATTCAATACATATTCCTCCATGGTTACCATATCAGGCATTTTCTGTGAGCAATTTAGAGTTCCTCCATTTGTAACCATCACTTGACATTCTGGCCGGGTATAGGAAGAAATTAAATTTTGGCTACCTTACAATGAATAAAATTATGGGTACTACCCAAATCAATCAATACTATTACCTTTTTTCTTTCGATGTCTCTTCTATCTTGAGATTTTGAGTATTATAATTCCCGCCAATGCATTACATGATATGTATTTACTCTATTTCTTCTTTCTGTGGTTGGTTCCCTCGGTGTATATCCTCTCTTTGAAGTTTCTTGTTTATTTTCTTTCCTCCTCTTCACAATCTATGTAAAATAATTTCTTCTCAAAGACACCCATGACCTTTAGTGTATTTGCTATCAACCCGAATGGTAAGACCTTTTGGTATTTTTTCTTCCAATTGTTGTGGTGTCAACTTTGTAGGTTGTGGAAGTATATAAGTAGCAACACTTCCATATTTATACATGTGAGTGGTAGGGTTCTTTGTCACCATAATTTTACATTCAATTTTTCTTGCCAACTCCGAATGCCCTCTCCAATAAATCAGTTCTCAAAGGCGAACCTCATGTTGGATGTTATCCTTTAAAGTCCTTATGAAGACATCAATCATGTGTTCCTTCGGAATATCATTGTGACTTCTAATATTTAATTTTTGGAAGTCCTCAATGTGCTCCAATTTCTCTCAACCTCCTTTTGTTTGAGATTTATCAATTGACTAGCATGTGTTTCTATTTGTATCCCCATAATGTGCTATCATTTCTCCCTTAAAATTGACTCAAGTGATAATTTTTTCGGATAAAGCCATCGATACCATACAAACAGTATTTTTTTCTAAATATAAATTTTCAATGCATACCTTTTCAGGTGTTTTGCACATTATTGAGATAAAAATATCGTCCATCCGTAATATCCATGTTACGAGATCCTTGCCATCAAACATCCTCATATCGATCTTTGGAATATGGTGGGTCTTCCCATCCAACATTTGAGTTTATGAAATCACAATTAAAATTTATTTTTTCATCATGAGTCTCCTCTACTATCTTTTCGCTATTAGGAATAATTTTTGGTATCAACTTTTTCTAAGCCTTCCATGTTTGCTTTATATCATTCTTCATGTCTTCTCTCCATTTTTCTTCCATGTCTTCCATGCCATTCTTCAAACCATCAAACTTAGCTTCCACACCTTTCTTCAAAACCTCCATATTAGCTTCCACGCCTTATTCAAACCATCCATATTATTCTTTAAATGATCCATATTCATTTCCACACCTTTCTTCAAAAAATCCATTTCATTTTTTGTTGCTCTTTATGCAGAGTGAAATTTTGGTGCACTTTCTCTTGTAATTTTGATATATCATGCCGCACTTTTTCATATTCATGAGTCATAAGAGAGTATTATGAGGGCTTAATGGGTGTTGAATTCTTTTTGGGGAATTTTAGAACCTAATACCGATATCTATGTCACTATTCCCTTGGAATCACTTCCTAAACCGATTTTCAAACAAGACTTACGCAATTTGGAAAAAATACACACCTTTTTCTCGTTTTTGAGGAGCTCGATATGGAAACTCCACTATCTATGTGATCAGAGATCTATAATATATGAAATTCGGTCTGTAGTAGCCCTCAAATCTTCTTGAAATGCCACAGTCCGACCTATTTTGGATGATTCAAGGCACAATTATGCCAATATCCCACAATGACCTAATTATGGGATCAAGTCAAAGAGAGCAACTCAGACGATGTAACACGTGTCATCGTTTTCCTCCTTCAAATAAAATTGGTACACAGAAAACCACAAACTTCATGTAATTTATTTCAATTTTTACGTAATTCTAATATGATGCTTAGAGAGAGAGAGAGTTATACGATTTTCCCAAGGTAACCTCGTTTAGATAAAATTCGGTGGAGCCCGCAAAGACCCTAACTCACAAATTATATCTCTCCATAATATTATGAGCCAAGCTCTGAAATTTTTACATGAAATCTCTAGGATTTTTTCTTTCGTGTAGTAAAAATTTCAAATTCGAACCTTCGTAGAAAAAAAGTTATAGCGAAATGCTACGATGACCCGTTTGGAGCAAATAAACCCTAGAATCCAAAGCTCGATACCAAATGCTATGAAACCAACTCCAAAAATAGAAGAAAATAGATCAAATCCCTATAAATAAGCCACTTCGAGGGGTAAACCTCATTTACATTACATAAATGAACAATTATTGGATGATACAAATGACAAAACTTCCTTCGATATATAGGAGTGTCCATGGGGTCACAATATAATCCTAGCCGACCTAACAATAATAATGTAAGGGCACAATAATAACAATATGGGGGTTACAGGGGTACAACAATAACAATAAGGGGGCTAATTAACAATGTAAGAAGGGACTACTAGTAATATAGGGACCTAAGATTAATTTTTGTCAACGGTCAATTTCTCTTAAGAATTATACATATTCTTCTAACCATCCTTAAGTAAATTTTCCACATCTCGAAGGGAATATTCTAGACAACCGGAAAACAATATTTTATTCAAGTAGTTAATCATTAATGGATTCAACTAGGAATTTTATAATTCTCGTGTCTCACCGATGAGCCTTTTAACGAAACGAATTATGGTTTTCCATGCTTTAAAAATTATTAACTTTTGGATCTTATCTAATTTAAGAAAGTGAGATTTTCCTTCAAAATAGTTTTTTCACTTCATCATAAGATTTATCATGTCCACTAGCTCATAAGTCAAAGTATTACCCAATTTGTATTAAACATGAATCAAATTCATTTTCTTAATAGTCATTACGTTTTTGTAGTTATGCATTTAGATCATATACTTCCTCCTTAAATTTCACCAAATGCAGTCCCCACAGAATGGTTCTAATTTATGTTGTGATTCCTTGAAAGGTACATATTTTGTTTTTATTTCCTTCGAATGCTAGATTTTAAGTACTGAACTCGCATTTGTAGTTTTATCAATGCAATTTCCTTTTCGATTCAATTTAGCTTGACACTATGCTCTTAATTGTTCTTTATCATTCACAAATACTTTCTCCATTGTAGCATTCTTCTCATCCTTCCCCCTTAGCGATTCTTGTACCTCAATTTCTTTGTCCATGGTCAAAGAGAACAAGCACCAATAAATCGAGTCAATTTCCCAAGCTCTTTATTTGGGGAATCATAGGATCCTTTCCATAGGACTTCAAGAGAAGTGGCCTTTGAGGTCTTCCCCGAATTATAGTGTGGGATTCATCAATCTTCCTTTTATTCCTTCCTATTTTGACTACATCTTTATGCACAATATAAAATGTCCATTGGAGGATCTCCTCAACACAGGAAGATCTTTGAAGTCGAATTAATAGGAATTATCTCTCTACTCAGGCTATGTTAGCTCGTGTGACTTCTCATACATTATCTACTCAGCATAGCTTAGGTGTAGTAATAGGATTACTCATAGGATTTTCTATGTTGAGTATTATTTCATAATGGTAATGTTTTTTATTTCTTTGTTCCTCGCTTGGGTCAAGCTTCAAAGTTCCTGATCAAATCGTAACCAATCATATTTTTAGAACTTTGTAAGTCCCTAAAGAGGAAAGGGCCGCCGAGGTAACCACAAGACCACTTTGGACTAGAAACCGGTATTTTCTAAACCTGGGAGGGGGCTCCCCACTCGAAAAACATAATATTTGAGACTCTAAAGCACATGAATTGACAAAGACAAGATCTCGATAACTTTTTTTTTGAATTTTTGGAAAGTGGTGAAGGATCTCGAAATACTAATGCATGTGATAAAAAAGGTTAATAACCCATCATAGCCAACCAATAGCATAGATGAGGGCATGTCTAAAGCATAAATTTCGAATAGGAAAATTTGTAGTAAATTGGGGAAATAGCATAGAACACTCTCCCCCATCCACATGTGACAAAAAAGATTTAAATTTTTTGTCACCGTATATCATGTGATTGAGTATTAAGAAGAACAGAGTTAAATGCATAACACATTTTATTTTCACTTGAAACATTAAGTCAAAACTAAACTAGGGAATGCATGATGAATTATAGCAAAGATGTTTAAATTATACCTTAAGAATAACGAAGGAAAAAAATATATATAAGCAGACAAACATACCGGAGAAGAAAAAATTCGGAAAGACATACCCCATGAAGAATCTTTGAGTAATAACCGGCAAAACTGTATTTAAGCATTGTACTATTGAAAATATAAAACTACAAAGTGCACACAAATATATTCAAAATTAGTTCACCACACAATAAACCATTTCTAGTTTCTGTATCATTTGGAATTAAATAGCCTTACATCCTCAAAAATCTTATTACCCGCACAATGAATTGTTATCCATGAGAAGACTGACTCCGATAAAAAAAGTAGTAAGTTCTTAAAAAAAAAATTATTTTTTCGAAAAGACAAAAAATAAGTTAAATCTTATCAATCTATCCTATATATACACCATCCTAATCCATGATAATCTTATCCTAATCACCATAACCATTCTTTTATAAATAAAAACAGAAAAAATCACTCAACACCAAATTCAGGATGCGCAATAGTTGTGTAGCATGTCATGTTGGCATGATTTTCCACGTACTAGCAAACACCGTTGGTGACTAGAAATGAATAAGTTTCAAGTACAAAATCATTCCATAATTCACCCCCTAACAAGTGGCATCCCCCACACGCATATAAACCCCAGTGTTGTTCCAGAATGATTGCAAAATAAAATTTCAAAATTGTGTTAGCAACTACTTTCCTCGCCTCAAACTCACACAAGGTGATCCAAATCCAGGCAATAAAGTTCACCTTACGAGAAAATTTTGAGTAAAAAAATATCCACAACCTTTACATGTCCAAACTCTAATTGAAAACAATTCATAATTCTCGCAACCAAAACTACAAAAATGGGCCTCAAAGAGGCACCCGTAGCTCCAAAAATATAGCACCTATGTAAAATATGAACATATTTTTTTTATTTAAATTTCAATATCTACACAAAAATCTTTCATTTCCTTCAAAATCTTCCATAAAAGCGATACCGCAAAACAATGTATAAAACAAGAAATTCTACACATTACGAAAAAATGTGCTTTAAAGATGCATTTGAAACTCTCGATCTATCACACCCGTGCGTAAATGGAAGGAGGTTATCTTTTATGGTATGTTCTTAAGAAAAACCTATTTATTTTTTCCATAATTTTCCTTCATGTGGTCGAATCATCATTTTCAAAATGATGTTGAAAATATACTATTATGCATAGTAATCGCGCCGAGTAGACCGGGGTAGCACCCATGCTATGTATGGTTACACACCTCCTTCCGTAAAATGGATCATGTTATCACTCGCAATTTCTCAAGGTTAAAGAAAGAAATAATCCGAGTAGTAACCACAGCATCAACTTTTAAACCCTAGGACCTAGCCTTCCTAGGGTTCGCAGAGGGCTCTCTCTATAAAATTTAACTTTGTTTTTAATTTTAAAATATTAGGCTAGTTATGAATGTTCAATTTGGTTTTGGTTTTGATTAGATTTTAGGCAAAAATCACTTCAAGAGATGGATGGTGGGAAATCTATTTTTCCATCAATGAAATGTCAAGTAAACAGAATCGGGATCAAGGCCAAAATTCAAATGCTTTCAGTGAAAGATAGATAACCTTGCAGATTCAAAATTTTTTGTGAGGTGGTATGATTGGGAGAAGAGCAATGAAGGGTTCTTCGATCCGGAAAGGGAAGTAGTAGGTAGAGGTCAAACAAGAGAGGGAGCAACTATGTTCCCTACACTCGGAAATCGAAGAAAACATAGAATGACAATCAGTTAAAATAGGGTGCTTTTAACAAATATTGTAGTAATACTCCTAGTTATACATTCAAATTTAGAACACATATATGGATGTATGTAACAAAGAAAGAAAAATGACAAGTAGGAAGTGACAATTCAAATACCATCACATGAATCCCGAAATATGATGCTGGGGTTGTTCGATCTAGATCATTACTTGAAATTTGAAAATACAAAAGCCTTCAAGTCCACAAAAATGACTATAGAAATATTCAGCAATTTATTCCACAATAATACTTCAAAGGATGAAGTATTTATACAAATTCTAAACTAAATATCTTGAAACAATATCAAGATTGGTTTACAAATATCTCAAACTGCTTATATAAATAGAACTCAATAAAAGGGACACTCAAAACTAATCAATTCATTTGGCACTATATTTATGGATTAGTGGTGACAAAGAAGAGAATTCGAATTTGATATCAACTCTAAGTTGATGATGAGGCATCCAAATCACTAATTGTCTCCTTTCTTTGTGCATTATGCTCCACAAATTTCCGTAAACTCGGGGGTCCAACAGATACCTTTGTATATCCCCAATCTGAAATAGATATTTGAATGCTTAAATATGTTGCTGTAGATAAATATGTTGTTGAGGTAAACCTCTCTCGCTCCCTAAAATTCTCGCTCTAGTCACCACAAGGCTCGCAAAAATATGTTTAAAACATCAATTTGCACAAACAAAACTAGGCCGTAAATATATGCATGTATCTTCTATTCTAATACCCGTGTGAAAAGCAGATAGGTGTTTGTATTTGGACATCTTAGGAACAAAAACCTCTCAATTTTGTAATATGTATTTCCCCGATCGGCCACAATATTCTTGAAAAAATGATGACTTAACAGAATTTTTCAGTAAAACGTGCTTTCTCAAATATCAAGTTAATATTTCCAAACCCATAATGGTTGTTAGAAAAGTGAGAGAGGTTTTGTAGCTGGAAATATTAGGAACATAAACTTCTTCAGTTTGAAATCTACTCCGGATTGGTCACAATATTTTTCGAAAAAACAATGACTTAAATATGAAATTTCTGCAAAATGTCTTTCTGCCTTCCGTTTTCACTTTTTAACCTTACTATTCTTTAACTGCTTTTACTTTCACTTTCGATAAACTTCTATTGTTGTTGGTGAAAGTATTTTCATCTCTTTTTAACTATTACCTAGCCTTTGTATTTACTTTTACTATTTCCACTGAATGCTTCCTCATATCTTTTCACTTTTACCTTCACAAGAAGAGTGAGAAATATGTCCTGGAGAATTACCGAGTGGAAATGTTTTCATCCTTTGTTCCGACCACTTGTGTAAATTTCTTCATTCTCATTCGCTATTTATATGAAATATCTTTTTGTTTTTAGAAAACAATTCGAATTTATTTCATGAATTTTTTAGTAAACTGGCCTTTAAGTAGTATTAAGTCGTTTATCCAATTATTCTTTTTCGCTAATAACCTACAAAACAAAACAATTGTTAATGAAACTCTCGCTATAGGGAGATTTTCCGGGACAACAGAGGTTTTCCGAGGGCTATCAAGTCTTTGAAGTAAATTGGAAGCTTTAAGCGTTTTAATGAAGAAATTTCTAATGGCTTTTTCAGTCCTTCCATGAAATGGGCCTCAAGGTGCTTCGTTCTTCAATCTAGAGACAACACAGTGAAATAGTGCAAAAAGGATAAATGATGCATTTCAAGGTTTATTTAGAAAATTAGGTTGAATTAGCTCGCAATAAATGGTAGTCAAATCAGACACTGTATCAAGCCAAATTAAGGGTATGAACCACCAGTGGTTATTATGCTCGTCGAGGCAGGCGGTTTTGAATAGATCGAATGCAATCCAAAGAGGGAATGAGCCACGTGGAGGAGAGATAGATTTGAAAACCACCCATTTCACGTGGAAATGAAAATGCTAACAGGGCGCAACTTAAAATGCGATATGGATTCTCCGTCGTTGGATCGTGAAGGACTCTGTGAACTATCACGATCTAATGTGGAAGCACGGATATGGAGTGGGGCCCGTGGTCTATATATGCGGCGGGGTTGGTTTATAAACTTGATGAATATGTATTTACTTAAATTTTAAACCTTAGACTTATATGACAGGGCAAATATAAGATTTATATGCGAAAATCAAAACATTTCACAATGTTTAATCAATACATAAAGTATTATTATATAGTTTTTAAACATTTTATATTTGTTTAAAACCATAGGGGCGGGGTATTTTGTTTTATTGATAAGTTTAAACCAATGGATAAAAGGGTGGGTTTTATTTATTCACATGGGATATTTAACATTGGCTTAAATATTAAAATAGAGGGTTTTGTGGGTTATTTTATATAAGGGTTTTAATACTTATAATGGAGGGGTATAACTTAGGGATTTAATATGTATAGTTAGGAAGTTAATAAGAAATAAAAGGTGAACAGGGATAAATGAAAATATAAATATTAACACTAAGTAAAGTATAAATGATAGAAAAAATAAAGCATTGTAATGTATTTTATGTGTTTTTAGTGATTTTGGAAGGAAATGAAATTAGTTATTTAGGGTCTTACTTTTACTAAGTAAAAATGGATTTACTAGGAAAAGGATTTTGATTAATGGATGAAGGGTAAATGTCATGAATAGGGATTTTATGTATGAATTCAATATTTTTCACCAATCAGTCAAGCCGAGCTCGGGGTTCATCTCTAAATGTGGCCGCAGAATGTTTCTAAGCCTTTTAACTGGTTTAAACATTGTTTCATGTGGGATGGGAAATTAGTTTTTGCTCGATGATGCTTTATTACATGTCTTTCACAATCGCTTACCTACCCATATTCATTTCTAACATTTTTACCTATTTTCATGGGTGCATTTAGGCTTACAATCCTAAATCAATTTTCTTTCAAAGTTAAAACTATCTAAATCTAACCTTATTTCATTCGAGGGTCGATTAAAACTGTTGATCTCCTCTATTTATTCTCTAATTATCTATCGATTTGTCAAGTTTAAGTTGTTTACCGATCTTTATTCTCTATTTAACAACATGAAATTTATAGCATGAGAGGTCAAGTTTAAGCTATTTGACCCTGCGATCGTGGCATTTAGGACAAGCTACACACAATCTTATTTGCAAAAGTAAACTAAAGTAGTGGTATTTAAACTCGCAACACTTAAGGATCTATTTTGATGGGATTCATATTTAATATTCTTTTGACTTTGTTTCTTTTTTTTCCTTTGATTGTTCTTTTAGGACATACCCTCTTTTTCACTTTTTAATTTGGGAATACATTTTCCAAAGCAAAGGTATGTACAATATTTCAAGAATTAAAACAGAAATAATCAAAAAATTATGAATCCTATATTTATAAAGACTTAACATCAAATGGGTAGGTTTGAAATGGTTTTGTGATGGTGTAGAACTCTTCAAGTACATTCTCCAACCTACAAACCTCCCCGAATGGTTGAGACTCACTTGACAATGATTGTGCAATAATGTGGCCTAAGTAGCACCGTGATGCTTTGACTTGACGTTTTTGGAGTGCTCCACCCGACATCGGCATGTGTATCACAACATGTAATGAGATTAAGTATAAGGAGTATGACATCCTCTTTGGTATGAGTTTTATATATGGCAATGGGGTATTATTCATGAGGGTTATAAAGCAGAGTATGGGGAAAGGGTATAGGGGATGAGTTGTGAATAAAGGGGAGGAATAGAATGGAGGATGAATCGAATATGATGCTAGGTAAATGGTATGGAGAAAGGTCTAGGATGAAAATTTGAAAAGGAAGGGGGATAGATGAAAGGTGGACGGGAAATGAAGGTAAAAATAGGGAAGCAAGAGGCAGATAAAAGGAGGGAATAAGAAGTAGGATATTGACAATATCCTCGACCATCGACCTATAACTACAATGAGCCCAATTTAGACAATTCGATAGCATAAATGACTCAAACCCCTTTGAATTGACTTGACAAAAACATGTGTGACCATGACTCTCATTAACTTGAAACTCTTTCATGTTATGGGTGAACTCTTTATGACGAGAGTCTGAGCATGTTAGATATCGACTATTTGAGGCTAATGACAACAGAGGGTCATGTGACTCCATTATTCAAAAAATGAAAATTAAATGACATGGAAAAAACACAAGCCATAATGAAAACTATCGACTCAACATGGTTCCAATGGGGATGGTGCAGCCTCCAAGCGAGGTGCTAAGAACAAAACACAAGATTAGTAGTGGAGTCAACATAAAATCGATAATGTAATTAACCTACCAAAATTTATTCAAAAATATCAGACAAACTAAATCGAAAGCTTCAAAGAAAATTTGACAAAGATATCACTGCAGAGTCTTAAGGCCTTCTCTCATGCTTCAAATTTGAATGATAGTTGCCCACACCTAATAAAGTATATACATTAGGTGATCCTTCTCCCCAATGTAGCTAGTCAAGAAAATGATCGTCAATTTAATTTTTCTCACACTTTCTCGAGCGTTAAGAAATAAGAGAATGGAAACTCAAATAAAATTGAACCCATGCTCCATAGAGGACACACAAATTTCTTAACTAATAACTACAACAATACACCACCGATTCTTGAAACCATGAAAAACTAACTCTTTTGATGATTGGAGAAAATCAGAAAAGGGTCCTTTAAAACATGAAACATTATCCTCGTCATGTTTAAGTTCAAGTTCAAAGAAAATGGAATCGTAGGTTTGTCTATAAAAATTTCCAAACTTTCCTAGCATCTTCAAACATGATAGCCAAATTATGTATATTGGGGGATTGTCCTTTGGTTGATCAAAACAATTTTTCAGACTTCATTAGATAACTTTTTTGACAACTAAAATTTTGATTTCATGGATAGGACAATTTTTGGCACCTAATCCTCTAGTAAATATGAAATTCTACCAACATGAACTACTTCATCGCCTAGATTTTCCATGAAAACAATTTCAGAAATTTGATTTTCGTGGACTTTTTTCGTGAGAGAAATTCAGCTATAGGAATTACATGAAGGAAAATTTGAAACATTGTCTTCATCCATGCTTTTGTCCCGTTTGTGTAATTGGAGCACCATGCAAATCATCATTAAAATCGTGAGATGAAACATGGCTTTCATCATGCAAATTTGATTTGTCTTCATTCATGGAAGAAAACTTTGTTTGTTGGAAATTTTCGGGGCATCAAGCAAGTGCCTAGATTGTACTAGTTTTCCTCCTAGTCACTTAAAAATGATAAGATGTATGCAAATTTTATTCGTGATGAAAAAGATTGTCATGAAGGGCCTCTAAAATTTCCTCGTCCATGAACTCATTATCTTCATGCTGCTTTCCAAATTTTCAATGAAATTCCCAAAAATGTCCACAACAAGTTTGAACCAACAATAACGATGGATAAGATTATTTGTACTTTAAAGAATACCGTATGAAATGCTTTAAATAACATAAACTAGCATATGGTAATTGTTCATACCATGACAAGAATATAAACTAGCATATGGTAATCACCATACCATGACCTTGCCTTTCCTTCTAGAGTAGCCATGAACATCTTCTATGAGACAAATCTTCATTGCATTCAACTTTAAGCCTCTATGAATGCATATGAAATTTGATAAGATGTAAAAGTAAGATCATCACCATTCTCATCTTTGAACTTTGGATAATATGATTTCCAATCAACACAAGGCAAACAATTTGGAAATCCAGGTATGTCAACATGATTCATAGGGGCATAACCTCATGTACTTCAAATTCATTTTTCACAATAGAGTCACAATAAAACTCGATTTCCGATCCTGCTCTACCATTCAAGTCTTTCAGGGATAAAGCTGAAATTTTATTTGGAGTCACCAAGTGAATAGTTCATCCTTCTTATGTCCAACTGATGTTCACCATCGCCAATTAGATGTAATCCTCTGCTCACACATGTGGGGAAAATGACCGTTCGTCTCGTAAACAACGCCACTATGTTAGTACTCCATAAGTCCCTAGCCAAGGAAAGGGCCACAAAGGTAACCACAAGACCACTCTTGACTAGAAACTGGTCTTTTCATTTAGAGGGGGCTCCCTCACTCAAAAAACTCAAGATCCGAGACTTTAAAGCACATAAATTGACAGAGACAACTGAGAAAATTTTTAAATTTTTTTGGAAATTGGTGGAGGATCCGGAAATACTAATGCATGTGATCGTAAAGATTAATATCTCATCATAACTAACTAATAACATGGGGACAGCGTCATCTAAGACATCTTCGAATAGGAACAATTGTAGTACAAAGGGGAAGTAAGTTTACAATAACACTCATCCACATGTGACATAACATATTGAAATTTTGTTACCTCATCTCAAGTGATTGAGTATTAAGAAGAATAGCAAAGATAAAGGAACAACAAATTTTATTTGCACTTCAAACATTAAGTCAAAGCTAAACTAGAGCATGCTGTGATGAATTATAGCAAAGTTGTTTCAATTATACCTTTAAGAAGAACTGAGGAAAAAAATATATGAGTTGACAAATACATCGAGAGGAACAAATTCGAAAAAGATATACTAGTAAGAATCTCTCGAGTAAATCATCGGTAGAACTCGCATGAAGCATTTATTTACCGAAAAGATAAACCATAATGCACACAAGTATATTCAAAATCACCACCACAAAATCAACACTTTATAGCTTTTTAGAATATTTGGAATTAACAACCTTACATTGTAAAAATATTATGACCGTAGCAATTAATGGGTTATCCATGAGAAGGATCAACCCCATCACAAAAGTAGCAAGTTCTTAAAAGTAATTTCATTTTTTTCTCAAAGGGAAAAGAAAAAAATAAGTTGACTCTTATCATGCTATCCCATCTAGACACCATCCTAATCCATGAGAACCTCATCCTTAATTACCATAACCATGCTTTTAGAAATAAAAGCAGAAAACGAACTCAACTACCAAATCTATGTCATGCGTAATGCTTGTAGTAGCATATCATGTTGGCATAATTTTCCATGTACGTGCATACCTGGGACTGTTACTAGGAGATTAATCCCTCCCTGCAAGACAACAAAACATTCCACCATTCACTCCTCGATTAAGCAGCATCCTCAATAATAAATATAAACCTATTCACAACATGTGCACAATAGTTTGCAGCAATGTCGTAATAAATGACCGTGTAGAAAAATTTCAAATTGTGTTAACACCTTCTTTCCCGCCTAAAAATCACACAAGATGACCCTACCTATACAATAAACATCACCCTATACCATCAACCTTCATAATGAAAAATATGTACACCCTTCACATGTCCAAACCGAATCGCAAAAATCAAAATTTTTCCACCACAACCGTGAAAATAGGCCTCAAGAGACACTCGTAGCTCCAAAATATAACACTGTAAAATCATAAAATGTGTTTTCGTTTCTTTGGTCCATGCTCTAAAAATATGTTTGTTCTCAAAACTTTTCCCAATCGCATATAAAATGCTCTAAAACAATGACTAAAACGGGAAATTTACACATTTGGTGAAAAATGTTCTTTAAATATGCATTCAAAACTCCCTCTAATCCGTGACACCGTTGCAACCGAAGGAGGTTATTTTTATTTGGTATGTTCTTGAGAAAAAATTTTGATTTTTCTAGAATTATCCATCATGGTCGTAATCAATGCTTCAAAATTATGTTGAAAACAAAGTATCTTACGCAACATCGTGCGTTGAGCAGTCGGGTATCACTCCATGCAATCGTATGGTTGCACACCTCCTCCGGAAAAATGGATCAAAATGGATATGCTTGAAATGGTTTTGTGATCGTGTAGAAATATTTAAGTAGGTTCTCCAACTCTTCCAAACCTCTTTATTGGTTGATACTCACTTACGCAAAGAAGCCATGTTAACGAATGTGCACCCACGCCTAAGCAAAGACTATGATAGCTATTGATGTTTTGGAGTGATCCACTTGATTTGGCATGTGTTTCACAGCATAGGTAATGATTAAGTATAAGGGTATGATATCCTTTTGGTATGGGAGTTTTATATATGGGAATGGGGTATTATGCGTGAGGGTTATATGTTATGGGTATGGGAAAAGGTATAGGGGAGGAGTTTATAAAATGGGGAGAAATAAAATGGAGATGAATGGAATATGATGCTAGGTAAATGGTATGGAGAAGGGTCTAGGATGAAAACTTTATATGAAGGGTGAGTTGATGGAAGGTGGATGAGAAATGAACTCGTAAAATAGGCGAGCAAGAGTGTATAAAAGGTGGGAATAAGAAGTTATCGACAATGTCCTCGACCATCGCACTCGACTGTAATGAGCTCAATTTAGACAATTATGAGTTGGACAAATGACTAAACCCCTTTTGACTCGAGTTGAAAGTATGTGCGACGATGACTCCCATTAACTTGACACTCTTTTCATCCTATGGGTGAACTCTTTATGACAAGAATTTGACCATGTTAGCCAATGACCTGTTTGAGGTTAATGACAAGAAAGAACAATGGTCATAGACTCAATTTTTCAAAACTAAAAATTATATGACATGGAAAACACATTTGACAATGAGAATTAATGACCCTAACACCTATTATCATTTCTCTTATCATGAATAGGAAATTTAGATTGTTCCATACCTTCTCGTTTGCTTGAAACTTGTTATTTTTTTGTCCCATGGCTAACCTTTAAATGACTATTCACCCTTGGATACCAATCCCAAATTTGAATTGTTTGAGCTCGCATTGTAGTTTTTCATCATCTCCTCCTCACAGAGGAATATATGTCAATTCATCAAATGTAGGGTCTTCTCTCTAGCCTAAAAGACTTGGAAACAAAATTTGATAATCTTTCAAGAAGCCATTTAATGTGATGGTGACCATGAGTATTGACACCTTTTCACTAATATCTCACCCTTTCGCTTAGATATTTGACATGGGAAACAAAAATACTTATATTTTTCATTTACTTCCATTTTTAAAGGCAAGAGTTTGTCTTCAAAAATAAAATTTGGTCCGTACTTGTTGTTTCATACAAACCCTGAGCACGTCCCATCTTTCATCGGATGTTTTACAATCTCCGATATGAGAAATGTTGTCCTCGACGGGACAATCACAACACCTTATTTAAGCCAAGCTCCCAATTAGGAACAAAAGTTGCAACAAGGTTTGGGCTCATCCCTACTCACAATTGACCACAAATTACGTAACCATCTAGAATTGTCAATAACTTGAATTTCAATTCACATAAAATTTTCTATCAAATTTGTGGCTTGGATTCAGTCAAATTTGATATTTTTAAATGCCCTACAAATGCACCAAATATCCTAAAAGAAGTAAATCAAAATTAAATCTATGCCATGCTAAAAAATTCAACATACCAAAAAATAAAATAAAATAAAATAAAATACTATCCAATATAATTTTTGTTTTTTTTTAATGTCTTATTTATCCTTCTACCAAATCTCTTTTGCAAATAAATACACCATTTTATTTAATTATTTAATCCTGTTATTACCAGTAAAAATCTCATAAAAATTTTTTCACCACCCCCAAAAACAAATTAACTGCTTATTTTCCTTGAACCATTCACAATTTAGTCTCCATTAATAAAAATAACAGCCTCAAAACGTATGGCTTTTCTTTAAGTTAAAAACAATAAATAAAACCTTTGACCTTGAAGAAGGCACCGTTTAGAGAATAATTGAAGATGAAAATATTTATATTTTCATCTACTTCTGTAATGAATCTTTTATACATAGCCTTTACAAATAGCTTTCACGATTTCCAAGCCACCCCTAGGTTCAACGGAATGATCAAATGGTAAACGATCACAATAAGGATCACCACTTCAATAATAACGATGTTAAAAAAATTCTGCCAAATCACCCATCCACTGAGATAAATATCTGACAATGCACACTTTTGTAATGAACTACATTCAACCCTTCATGCAAAATCAGCTACCGACACACAATTACAAAAACTATCGATCACAACATTTATAACGATAAAATTGCTCTTGGTTCTGACGTCATAAACAATATCATAGATATAAAAAAACATAATTATAAACTGATTAATTGATTAAAAGTCCTTTAACAATAAGTATGATTTATAAGCACGTATTGACAATCTCTCGGATAATCTAGATCCTAATAATGGAATCAACTACAGCAGTAACTATGATGAACACAACTCAACAGAGGCGCTCAATACCACTGGAAAACAACTCAATAACCCGATTACCTTTCTAGACTTTAATATTCTAATTAACTTTGTAGACTCCATCATTTCTACATTATTCCAACAACATAAAAACAAAAATTATTATAAAAAATTAATATTATAAAAGTTAATTCGTCTACAATAAATTCACATTAACTAACAAACAGTATAATCTATATGATTGACAAGTAGATAATTAAATGAAAAATTTTAAGAAACAAGATATAGTACAGTACCAAAAGTAAATTAATGGTCGTCCATGAAGTATGGTGTCGAATGTTTTGGAAAAATGTTTTTGGTAATTTTAGTATGGTATAGTTCATTTGACATTATTAAAGTCACTGCAAATGGAGGTATATATGCTGGATTCAATGATTGAAAAATAACTGCTTTTTTGTTTTTATTATTCAAATGAAAACAAATGACGAGATTGGAGATTGATTAGGAGAAAATTTGTTTCATGAATTCTTATGATTTCACAAGCTAAGTGTTTTTAAACTCACATTAAATTTTAAAATGGTTTTTCAAACTCATAATAAATTTTAGAAGGTTTCTTCTAATCAAACTATCCAACACAAACACAAGTTCATCTCTAGTCATGTCAAAGGTCATGTTTTTGTTGGAAATAATCGAGAGTATAATAGAACTTCAAGTTGGAAAATAATTAATATTATTTTATATTAATGGAGAAATGGTTACACAAGTTGTAACGTATCTCCTTAGTTTAGGATTAGTTCCTACAATTTAGGAGTTTGTTTCCAACTTCCTAATTCCTAGTGTTGTACTTAATGATGTAATTCCTCATTCATGAATATAGAGTAAACTCTGAGTGTTCTCTCAGTTTGAGTGCAGTCTCCAGGTGCAGTACTCACCTGTGAGCTGCAACTCCTTCTTTTCATTTCAGTGTCATTTTTATCTTGGTATCAAAGCTCAGAGTAGGGACAGCCTTTTTTTTTAGGATGCATCATTGATTACAGAACTGTGGTGGCGAAAGCGCTTACAAAAGTTTTTTTTAGATTCAGGTGGACTGCAGTAACACCTGAAGGATAGGTCTCAGATGACTGATCATCTCTGAGCAGAAGAAAAGGTTGGCGCGGATTTTTTGTGAACAGTCGCGCCATTGGCGCGGTTTTTAATGCGAACAGTCGCGCCAACGCGCCAAAATTGCGAAGGCGGAGGGTACATACAGGCAAAGCAGGGGGGACTTCATGATGCAGAAAATGCGCGCTACTGTACTGGATATTTTTTATTTCGCTGACGTTTTAACTAGAAGGCTACCTTCTTCGTAAGGTTCAATTTTTTTCAGACGCCCACGGGCAGGAACATTAATTTCCTAATTTGTCTGCAAGGCAGACGCACTGCCTGTATACATTGTCTTTTAATTCTCTGCGAGGGTGATCGACTGCCCGCAAGTGCCATTGGTATGCCCGACCGCCCGGCAGGCGGATTTACCACCGTGTGTATACACTGGGTTCCTGACCGCCCGGGAAAGGACGACTACTTGTGCGCATTGAAGTTCCTGATTTGCTCGATGGCAGCAGATCGAACTTGCCCGGTGGTGGCGCATTGAAGCTCCTGATTTGCTCGGAGGCAGCAGATCGGTTTTGCCCGGTGGTGGCACATTGAAGGTACAAATTTTGTTTGGAAAAACAGTGTTCAGGATCTGGTATGTGGTAATATTTTTTTAGTGTGTCCTGCAATTATTCAGTTGATTTATTCATCAGAGGATCAGATATTTTTTTTATCAATCCAATATGAATAACAGTATAGAATCGTATCTCCACGAGTCTGGCAAACTCGATGGATCGAATTTCTCCAACTGGAAATTCAAGATACAAACTTTACTTGAAAGCGCAAATGCGTGGTCGATCGTTACAGGAAGTGAGCTGAGACCAGGATCAGCTGCACAAGAACAAGACTGGGATAAAAGGGAGACAAAAGCAAAGGTCATATTGAAGATGTCCGTCAAGGACAATATTGTCCCGCATATTAGAGACTGTAAATCGGCCACTGACATTTGGACGATGATTAAAAACATATACCAGACGCAGAATACAAACCGTGTCTTGTCACTCAAAGGCAAGCTGTTTGCGATGAAGATGGAGGAGAATGAGTCCGCTGCTGGATTCATTGCGAGAGTCAAAGACCTGAAGGACAGATTGGGAGATATCGGAGAGAGTTTCTGATTCAGATCTGGTCACGATCACATTGAATGGAATGACAGATGAATATCAGATGTTCATCACAGGGTTGGCAGCAAGGGAGAAAGCCCCTACGTTTGAAGAGTTGACAGGGATTCTGCTACAAGAAGAAGAGCGACGACAAAATATGAAATCACAGAGCAATGATCTTGCTCTGATGGCGAAAAGGCTACAGTACAGAGGGAAGAAGCCACAGCAGCAACAGCAACCACAGCAGCAACAGAAAGGAGCCAACACATTTCAGAAGAGACCGTTTAAAGGTATGTCTGCTAATAATTTTCCCAGCAAGAAATGTTTTTACTGTGGAAAACCTGGTCATGAGATTAAAGATTGTTATAAGAGGCAGGCAGACGAAGGAAGAAACAAACAGAGAAAACATAAGGGTTACTTTGTTGATGAAGAAGAGGACCATAGCCACGAACTTCGACTATTTACAGCCGATTGTGCCCTTTCAGCTTCAAAGGGAGATGAGGACGACATATGGTATGTCGACTCTGGCGCATCCTCACATATGACTGGTAAGAAGGACTGGTTTGAATGTCTTGAAGAAACTTCATGGGGGTCGAAAATTTATTTAGGGGATGATAGTGGATATGAGATCAAAGGATATGGTGACATTCCGGTAAAATTACCTAGAGGTAACATTAGACACCTTAAAAATGTATTGTATGTGCCCGGAATTAAGAAAAATTTGATCTATGTCTCAATGATTACTGATCAGGACATGCAAGTTCAATTCTTTAAGACTAACTGTGTCATAAAGGATAACCAGATGGAAACAGTTGCAACAGGAGTGCGCGTGGGGAGCTTGTACAGGTTAGACGTGAAAAGTATGACAAAGCAAGCACTGGTTGCAACTGGATCGACAGCTGAAGATCTCTGGCATCAGAGATTTGGCCATCTTAATCTGCAAGACCTCATCTTACTTCAGAGAAAAGGTATGGTTGATGGACTCCCTGTTTTCCATAATGTTAAGTTGGATTGTGATGGATGTGCATTAGGAAAATGCATAGAGAAGAGTTCCCTTTGCATGTTAATGGAAAAGAAAGAGATGTCTTAGAACTGGTGCATACAGATATATGCGGACCTATGCAGACTAGGTCATTAGGAGGTGCATATTACTTTCTCTTATTTACAGATGATTGCACTAGGTTCTCATGGATATACTTTCTGAGTAAAAAGAGTCAAGCCTTTCAGTATTTTAAAGAGTTTAAATCTATGGTAGAAAACCAGACAGGAAATAGGATAAAAATTCTCCGCTCAGATCAAGGGGGAGAATACAGGTTGGGAGAATTCATGAATTTCTGCAAGCAGCATGGGATTATTCAACAGTTCACAGTGCCCCACACTCCTCAGCAGAATGGAGTGGCAGAACGAAAGAACAGAACTCTTGTGGAGTGTGCAAGGAGCATGCTTCAAGGTAAGGGTCTTTCAAATGGTTTTTGGGCAGAAGCTATTAACACTGCGGTCTATTTAAAGAATAGGAGTCCTACTAGATGTCTAGGCTTCAAAACCCCTTTTGAAGCATTATTTGGATTCAAACCAGCAGTGAGTCATTTAAGAATATTTGGGTCAAAAGCTTATGCTCATATACCTAAGGCAGATAGGAAGAAGTTAGATCCAAAAGCCTTGAAATGTATCTTTGTTGGATATGGCACCGAGTTCAAGGCATATAAGTTATTTAATCTTGTGACTCATAAGGTTTTTGCAAGCAGAGATGTCATATTTCATGAACAGGTTGAAGAAGGAAAGGATGACTCTAACAGTGATTGGCACATTCCATTGCTAATGGAAGAAAATAGTGAGGATGATGAAGTGCAGGAGCAGAAACAAGAAGAAGAAGTAACAGGTAATGTAATGAATGATGCAAGCCCGGAGAAGGCTGAAATGGACAGATTTGAGGTAAGTCCCCTACCAAGGAGATCGAGTAGGAAGACTCAATTACCATCCAGATTGAAAGACTATGCATTAATGACAAACATTTTAAACATTGTAGAACCTGCAAATTATGAAGAAGCAAGTAAATCTGATGCATGGAGTGCTGCAATGTATGAGGAAATAGAATCAATAAACAGAAACCATACTTGGGATTTGGTTGAATTGCCTGAAGGTAAAACCCCCATAGGATGCAAATGGTTGTACAAACCTAAAATAAATGCAGATGGGAGTATAGAAAAACTTAAAGCTAGACTGGTAGCAAAGGGTTACTCATAGCAAGAGGGAATAGATTTCTATGACACCTTTGCTCCTGTAGCCAAATTAAACACCATTAGAATGCTAATTTCCTTAGCAACAAAACATAAATGGCAGTTACACCAGCTAGATGTTAAGTCTGCATTTCTGAATGGTGACTTGAAAGAAGAAATTTATTTAGTTCAGCCTGAAGGTTTTGTGAAAAAGGGGCAAGAACATCTTGTTTGTAAATTGAAAAAGGCACTTTATGGTTTAAAACAGGCACCCAGGTCGTGGTATGAGAAGATTGATTCATTTTTTGTACAACATGGCTTTCATAGGAGCTTGAATGATCCAAATCTGTATACCAAGTTTAATAAACAGAGGCAAATTATTTTGATTTCTTTGTATGTAGATGATATGATCATAACAGGGGATGCTAACAATCTGATCAAAGAAATCAAACAGCAGATGTCACAAGTGTTTGAGATGAAAGATCTCGGAAATCTACATTACTGCTTGGGATTGGAGGTATGGAGAGATTCTGGACAGAATTTTCTTACACAAGGAAAGTATACCAGAAGCTTGCTGGAAAGGTTCAGAATGGAGCAGTGCAGATTAGCAACAACACCATTGCAGCAGAACTTAAATTTGAGAAATGATGATGGTACTAAAGAGGTGGATGCCACTATGTATAGACAGCTAGTTGGCAGTTTGATATATCTCACTACAACTAGACCAGATTTGGCATACTCTGTTAGTACATTGAGCCAGTTCATGTCAAAACCACTCGAAAGTCACTGGATCACAGCAAAAAGTGTGTTGAGGTATCTTAGTGGTACTAGTAATTATGGTATTTTGTACACTGACACTTCTGATGTTACTCTAGCAGGTTTTTCAGATTCAGATTGGGCAGGTAACTTGGATGATCGAAGATCTATCACAGGTTACGCTTTCAGTATTGGATCCGGGGTCATAGCATGGAGCAGCAAAAAGAAAAGCACTATAGCCTTATCTTCATGTGAAGCTGGGTACCAAGCATTGTGTGCAGCCACATGTGAAGCTATCTCGTTGAGAAGACTTCTCAACGATGCAGGAGAAGAACAGAAAGAATCAACTATTATCAAAACTGACAACTAGAGTACCATCAAGCTTGCATACAATCCAGTCTTTCATAAAAATACCAAGCACATCGATACTCAGTTCCATTTTGTTCGAGAGAAACTACAGTCAAAAGAGATATTTGTTGAATATTGTAAAACTTGTGATAATATGGCTGATATTTTTACTAAGCCTCTTGGGCGTGTAAAGTTTGAATTGTTTAGAAGGATGCTAGGAGTTCAGGATAATCCTTTCTCCATTCAGGGGGGGAGTTGAAAATAATTAATATTATTTTATATTAATGGAGAAATGGTTACACAAGTTGTAACGTATCTCCTTAGTTTAGGATTAGTTCCTACAATTTAGGAGTTTGTTTCCAACTTCCTAATTCCTAGTGTTGTACTTAATGATGTAATTCCTCATTCATGAATGTAGAGTAAACTCTGAGTGTTCTCTCAATTTGAGTGCAGTCTCCAGGTGCAGTACTCACCTGTGAGCTGCAACTCCTTCTTTTCATTTCAGTGTCATTTTTATCCAAGAGGAAAGTTTGTTACTTTATATATATATATATATATATATATATATATACTCTAGGTAGGTGGATGGGATACTTATAGGACTCCCACATGGGATTCCTATGGGACTCTCACTAGCTCACTTTAACTTACAATGTTTGCTTAAAATTTGAAATAAAGGGAAAGGTTAGTTGTCTCTTTTTTATCAAAAGAGAAGAATATGGGCATTTTTCAAGGCCCAGAATAGTCCAAATCACCAAAATTTAGGCAACACATCTCCTTGTTTGTTCACTAAACCTACAAAATCAGTAAACTATTAATGGTAAAAGATGCCTTGAATGAATTTGGGAACATCTAAAAAGCTAGTATAAAATCCTAAAAAAAAATCCAAGTGAAAATGTATTGAAAAGCTAATCCAAACGAACAAGAAATAACTAGCTAAAGCTAGTTTAGTTAATTCTATTTTTTGTACTATTCATGCCACAAATAAATGGAAGTAAGATATGTCAAATAAATCAATTGATAACTTAGAATAAAGTAACCGAACATATTTTAAAAAGAAATAAAAATTAAAGCAAGAGAAGAAGATTGATTGTAAATGGAATCATTGGGCAATGGAGTATTTGTTAGTGCATGGTGGGATTTTTCTTCTTATGGTTTGAAGTTCATGAAGCATCTACCCAAAGTGATCCACGTCTTCAAATCTAGGTGCCTATAAAGTTTTAAAAAATCTTTCCAAGAAACTATATTAAATAAAGGTGCCTCCTATATAAGAAAACTAGAAAATATGTCAATCACCAAGAAGTACATATAATCTTTGATTTCTAAATGCAAGAAAACAAATAGATTTCACCACAATCAAATTGAGAAATCTAGTCTTACTAGGTAGCAATACCCCTTCAAAAATCTATAAACAAAACATGAAAGAAAATTAAAACAAAACAATGTTATCTCATGCATTAAAATCAAGTATCCACACAAAGGTTAGATTGTACACCATTATTTGCCTCCAAAGCCTTTTAACTAAACAAAATGTTAATTTATTCACATTTGTGAGTGAATAACTAATTTTCATGAGGATAAAATAATATTTTCTCAAAAAAAAAGGGTGCCGATGTGAGGTAGGTATTATGAGTTAGAAAATAGTACCCTTAAGGCATATGCCATCTCCTAGTACAACTTTCAATGATAAATCATTCATTAAAATCAAGTATCCACACAAATATTGTACACCATTATTTGCCTCCAAAACCTTTTAACTAAAGAAAATGTTAATTTATTTACATTTGTGAGTGAATAACTAATTTTTATGAGGAAAAAATAATATTTTCTCAAAGAAAGGGGGTGATGATGTGAGGTAGGTATTATGAGTTAGAAAACGAGTATCCCTAAGCCATATGAGATCTCCTAGTACCACTTTTTTTAATTATTACATAAATTTTACAAGGAAAATTTTGTTTTTGTGAATTTTTTAATTATGTAAACAATTCCTAGAAAAATCTAAATCCAATTCCATAAGAGTCTAGATAATTAGTAGCATGGTAATATACATTGGCTCTAGACTTAAAAAACACCACTAAGGCCTATCCATTAGGACGTATGAGTGAAAAAAATTAGGAAACATCCAAAGGAATCATTTCTCTAGACATGCAAACATTTCCCTTAAGATTTTGCACTAAAAATAAGTTTGTATATTCATAGATTTAATTACTTCTGGATCTTTGTAGATTCATAGTTAAGGTAGATTTATGTTGGCTATAAAAAGAGATGTAATTTTAAATAAAAATTTTATTACAATATTTAATATGAGTAACCATATATTACAAAGAAAAAGAAATATATAACTATTATTTTAATAATGTAGTTATGATTCTTAATACATTATATTGCACTCTAAAAAAATTTGCATCTTCGGAATTTTGATCCCTTTAGAAGCTTAATAGATCGAGAATTAAGATGGATCTATGCTAGTTATAAAAAAAGATATAATTTTAAATAACAATTATGGAAAAAAATAATATATAACTATTTTTTTTAATAGAATATATATGTTTCTTAATATATTATATGGATTATATAAATTTAAAATTACAATGATGATTTTATCTATTTCATATCATATTACTATTATTTATAGATTTTTTTAGTGCTTTTTCTAATAAGAAGTATGGGATTGAAACTAGTGAAAAGAATCACATAGCTTCAATCATCACCAGAAACTGCGGCCATTAACCGGAGACTACGGGAGGTCACCCCATCCCATAACTCCTCTTGCTCAAGCGCACTTAACTGTGGAGTTTTTCCCCACAATCAAGCCCACTTAGCTTGCTACCCCATTTGCAAAACCTTAGCAAGTATTATGCCTCATGAACCATTCAAGCAGAGCTCAGTAGAGCTCACTTTACTCTTTGTATTTAAGTATGAAGGTTTTCATAGGGGTGAAGAAGTGGGATTGAAACTAGTGAAAAGAATCACATAGCATCAATCATCACTTCTAGGGCTTGCACCCGGTAACCAGGACTTCTCGGGAGGTCACCCATCCCAAACTCCTCTAGCTTAAGCGTGCTTAACTGTGGAGTTTTTCCCCACAATCAAGCCCACTTAGCTTGCTACCCCATTTGCAAAACCTTAGCAAGTATTGTGCCTCATGAACCATTCAAGTAGAGCTCCCTTTACTCTTTGCATTTAAGTATGAGGGTTTTTGTTAGATATTTTCATGTGGAATATAGACTATTTAAAAGGGAAAGCCTAGACCATCTTAACTCTAAATGTACAAATATTAAGAAGATAAAAATTTTTGATAAATAAAATACTATTAAAATTCATAAAAACACTTTTTTTTAAATATAATATCGCTTTTTCATCAAAACACTCTATACAAATGTCTTATTCATCACACTACACATTGACTAGGCTTATTTTGCATTTATTTTAAAACATTAATTACATCATGAATATTGATTTTTTTTTTATAACTTGTCTTAATCAATGTTTGATAAATATTAATTACAAATCTTTACCATCCTAATTTTCTACCATATAAATCAGTCACAAAATAAGCATTGTTTATTTAAACCAATAAAATTAGTCAATTAAGTATTCGAACTACATTCTAATACTAATAGACTTTAAAAATAATTGTTAGTTTAATAATTCATAATCATACAAGGAAGTTGCTTTCAACCTAAAAGCAAGGACCAGCTAGCTTGTGAGCTAGATAATAGACCGCCGTTTCTCTTCTGAAAAAAAGCGCTTGTGACCTTTCATGTCGTATTTTAAATAAAAATTGAATATCTATATAAAAAGATATTTTTATTGAACCGGATATGCTTGGCATATTTTGGAAGTCTAAAGTGTGTGGTAATAAAACACTTATGAAGGGAATATAAAAGTGAACAAATACTGCAAATTGAGTGGTGGGAATATAAAAGTGAACAAACACTGCAAATAGAGTGGTTGATAGAACTTTTATGAAGGAGAATATAGAAGTGAACAAAGACTATAAAGTAGTGGTGTCTATTGAATATTTTAAGTTGAATATTTTTAAGTTGAAGGTGTTTCTTATGGGATTGACTGAAACCTGTTCATCTCAGCCAATTTCTATGCTCCACATCTGTTTATCTTAGCCAATTCTTTCTGCCCTGTCCAAAATTTGACACTTGGTAGCCATCCTACCGTGCTGTGTCAACTCCTTTGCTCGCTCATGCTGCTGTCTAATCCGCCTCCCGAGGTTGGTGGAGCCCCTTCAGTGTCCCTTTGCTCTTTTTAATGAGCAATTACTAGTTTAGTATTTCTGTTTTTTGTTTCTTTTTCTTTTGGGTACATCTCTCAGCCCCTCTGAATGACAAATCAATCCGGTAGAATTGTTTTATATATATGCATTATATCGCTGTGCGCGGATGAAAGCTACCATTGAAAACGAGATATATGTTTTTCTTATTTGGATGCTTCTTCAAGTACTGTTGGCCCTGCGAAATAACGTGTGTGGGTCCCAATTGTAGCGCATATGCATTGTATTTTTAGATGGGTGAAAGCTACGAGTAGTTGTTTATTTATTTAGGAATTAGGTAAAAAAAATTCAAAAATCAAATAGTTGGAGGGTTTGAATTGTATTTTTAGAAACAAAAATAGATTCAAAACCATCTAATACTCTTAACCCACCCAAAATACTGAGAAATTTAACAACTTTAACCTAAAATTTCAATAATCTATTTTTCACTTAATCTTACAAAAATTCTAAATTATTCTGTGAGTTATTTTAAATGACCAAGCCCATTTATTTTCCAAATTTGAATGCGGAGTCAAGTTGCAGCCCATGTGCGCTGCTTCAGTTCAATGTACGCGTGAAAACGCGGTGAACATAATGATGACAACGATAGCAAATTTGAATGCAGGTCAGAGATTGCAGCCCATGTACTGTGCTTCAATTCATTGTACGCGTGAAAACGCGGTGAACATAATGATGACAGCGACAGACGTGAGCCCTACGCGGAGATGGAATTTCAATTCGACGTTACCTCAAATTTGAGGTTTATTACCATATTATTAAATCTTTTACCTATTTTAAAAGTTGTCTGCTGAATGATAGGTAAGTTTGGAGCCGTGGTCCCCCTTTTTTTTTTTAAATAATAGTGCGCAACCAAAACTACCATTGAAAACGACGTATATGTTTTTCTTATTTGGATGCTTCTTCAAGTACAGTTGGCCCTCGAACTAACGTTTATGTTTTTGAGTTGTTTATTGACACAACAAGAATAGTTAGGAAGGCAGGTTTTCAGGAATTAGGTAAAAAATTTCAAAAAATCAGATAATTGGAGGTTTGAATTGTATTTTTGAGAGTGAAAATAGATTCAACACCATCTATTACCCTTAACCGACCCTGAACCTTAACAACTTTAACCTAAAATTTCAAAAATCTATTTTCATAATCTTACAAAAATTCTAAATTATTCTGTGAATTTTTTTAAAATGACCAAAAGCCGATTTATTTTCCAAATTTGAATGCAGGTCAAGTTGCAGCCCATGTGCTTTGCTATTCAATTCAATCTACGCGTGAAAACGCGGTGAACATAATGATGACAGCGACAGCAGAATTTGAATGCAGGTCAAGTTGCAGCCCATGTGCTTTGCTATTCAATTCAATCTACGCGTGAAAACGCGGTGAACATAATGATGACAGCGACAGACGTGAGCCCTACTCGGAGATGGAATTTCAATTCGAGGTCACCTCAAATTTGAGGTTTATTAACATATTATTAAATGTTTTACCTATTTTAAATTTGTCTGATGATAGGTAAGTTTGGAGCCGTGGTCCCCCTTTTTTTTAATAATGGTTTTTATTATCTTATTTGCTATTTTTTTTTCGTTATGGGTAAAGATTTAAGAAAAGATCAGCATATTTAAGATAATTAATATTAAGATAGTTTTCAATAGAGCATTATGTTACAACTAGACTTTATACTTGAACATGGGTGGTGGGGAGGTTTAAGGTTAAACTATTTTGGAACAGATAATTCACACGGCAAATTCCAACACTAGACTATTTTATTTGAATATTCTATTATTTTTTTTATTTTTTTTCTTTATTTTTTTGTTCACATGAATTTGACATTATACTTTTAGGATCTACAACTTATCCTACTGAACTACCCAACCAACCGGACCACAACCCGAACAATATTTTACTAACTTTTATAATATTTTTAAAATTTCCCAAAAATATATATAATTATTTAGATTTTAAATCTATGAAGCCAATATGTTCCATATGCTAGCCTCTTGGTTTTCAATTTTATATTAGGGAATCTTTGAAAGAAAGAGTCGAGCATATGGAACATATTAGCTCGCTTCAAACCTTAATTTTGTATTAGAGAATCTTTCAAAGCAAGGGCCAAACATATGGAACATATTATCTGCCTCTGAAGTTTTTATATGTTAATAATTTTTGGATGTTGAAGAAATATTAATTTATGAAGTGTGATATAAAAGTAGAGAATGTGTTGGTAACAAAATTATGTGACAAAAATGAAAGTCTTTTTTATGGATTATTAGGGAGTTATATTAGGTGGTGTGGTTTTTTTAATAGTGATTCAAGATAATAGTCAGAAATAATTGTCTTCACTGTTAACTTAATCACTGATTTTCCCACTATAATAAAAAAATGTTAACTTAACCACTGATTTTCCCAGCATAATAAAAAAATGTTGTTAAAGATTTGTAACCTTTTCACTTTAATCGTGATCGTGGTCAAGCATCTTTCTTTGTTAAGTTAGAATATGGTATATAAAATTGTTTGGACAGTATATAAAAGTTATTAGATATGAGATATTTTATATTTAACAGTCTTTATATGTCTTATAGGGTTGTACAGTATATGAAATTATTAGATTTGGGGTATTTTAGATATAATATTTTCTATACATTCTGCATTTTATATTTTTTTATTATTATTGGATGTTTGATATCGTTTTTATCCAATGTTTATAAAAAAATTAATAAGAATAAGGTAATGACTCATTTAAATAAATAAATTTTCATTATGTGAGAATTTTAAATTTCAAAACTCTTCATTGGTTGTAGTAGGGAAGGAATTTGATATAGGGCATTCAATGTCTCATTTTAATATATTATTTAAAATTTCAAAGATTAACTAGGTTGTTTTAAAATTAATTTCAAAACTTTTTATTGAGCCTAGTAGAGAAGGCATTTGATATGGGATATTCAAAGTCTCATTTTAATGTATTATCCAAAATCTCAAAAATCCTTTAGGTTGTTTTAAAATTAACCAAAATTGTAGTGGATAAAATAATATCCAAAATTATTCACGAATAAAATAATTAGCTAAAATCTCTAAAGATGAATGTCACAGACAAAATTCCCTAGATATAAAGGGAACTTAGAGTTTCAACAAAAATTAAAATAAAAATTAACAAGAAAAACAAAGTACTCTAAGTGCAAAGTATTTTTTATGGAGTAAGTTTAATTAAATTGAATTTCATATATTTTTTCTATTGATACCATAGATATGACTGAACAAAATTCAAATGTTTTACAGTAATTTTGATAAGTATAGTGCCTACTAAGATAGTTCAATTCCTGATCACTATGCTGGGTCAAACCAACAAAAAAAAAAAAAATTATAATATTTTAACTTCTCATAAAGATTAGGGATAAACATTAAGATATAAAATATTATAAATGATTTTGATAAATTTATATATTACTATATTAAAATATAGTATTTTAATTCTTCAACATATAACTTAACTCTTTAAATTTAAATAAAAATCTTTCACAAATTTAGTGGTATAATTTTATAATATTATGATTTATTATAAAAATTAAAGATTAATGTTAACAGAAGACATTACTAGAAAAAATCTAATTTTATTGAGTGTAACCCGAAGAAAGAGTGTAATAAATGTGTCATATTATATTAGTGATTTTTGTCTCAAGTGTGACTCACTTGCATGCTTTTTTATCTATTGCAAAATGACTTAGTTTAACCATATAAATTAGGTAGTTTGTAAATTCTCACAGGCATCAATCCATAATAAGCATAAAATCTCTTAGTTCATAGTACATCTCACATTGCTAAAACTAAAAATCATAACAAATAATTAAATTATAACATTATTCTAAATTATTAGTATTTTTTTGTTTGCTAGATTATGTGAGTATGGAGATGGTTGTCACACCTAACCTAACATGTGACTTGAGTAGCCACTACTTTGAGGTATCTAAGCCATCAAAATTAATCCATGTAGCTTGAGTAGCCACTACATTGAGTTATCTAAGTAGTCAAAATTACTAGAGGATAGCACCAAGCCTGGGCCATAACAACCCTTCACATGGGTAGAATTTTTCCCATGGAGTTGAACAATGACCTTTTCACTACAAAGTGTTTTAATAGAACACCTTGTAACCTTATCTCCCCAAAGCCCCATGGACTATTTTAAATTATTATTACCATTATTATTGTTTTTGTTAATTATAAAAATAATTAATTTATAAATTATATATATATATATTTCAAAAACATTGAAAAATATTCTTCTTATCCAAATTTATCCCACTTTACTATGGATATTCTTAATCTATAAATAGGCTTTGTTACAAAACCATTTTTAATCTATAAATATACTTTGTTACAAAACCACATGCGTGATACCATATGCTCAAAAAACTATAACTCACTTCAAATGACTCTTATTCATTTCAAGTTGTTTTAAATTAATTAATTTAAATAACCTTTGATTTGTGTATACTATTAAGAATATTCATGAAAGCTAAATCTCTAGGATCCACCTAATAATTATTGATTAAAATTCTAAAAATCCTATTAAGTTATTAACATTAAATTTAATCTATTATTTATCTATATAATTAAAATAATATATATTATTTTAATTTTTAATATTTAGTGATATGAATAAAAAATTAATTATATAATAAATAATACAATGTGTTCCTGGAAAAATTTATCTTAATTTAAATGCTAATTAATATTGAGAAAAATATTAATTATTAATTTATATAAGATAATTTTTTTTTCATTCTAATAATTTTTACTTCCAAACTTACTTCCTTATATTTAAAAAGAATATATTAAATTTATTTTGTATTCGAATTATAATTCTATATAATTTAAATTTTAAATTTAATATAAATATTATAAATTATTAATAACTATGAAAATTTTATATATTTATAATTTATAATTGTTTTAATTATTTTAAAAAATGTTTTTTTTTGTGAAGTGAAAAGTATAAGAGAAATCTATATGATGTCGATAAAGAAATTTCTAGAAACTATTTGGGAGAAATGGAAGTGGAAGTATTAATAGCGATCTAAAAATCAACATCAACATATTGCTAAAAGGTAATATTCATAAAATCTACAAATCATATAATTGAATAATGATCATTTCAATGAAATTTTTGAAAATCACCAAAATTACTAAAAGAACAATATCACTATTCAGTAAATCCAAGTTTATATCTTTCTTCCTAATCAACACGAAGCTTTACACAGAGATATAAAATGGGAAATGTAAGGATCGCGATGTTTTAAGCTGTGTTCGTTTTGAGTAATGTTAAGGAGCAAGAGTTAATAATTTTTTTTATAAGAAGTTTAGTTTTTAAAAATAATAAGAAGGAAGGGAGGAAGAGTTAATAATATTTATTTTATTTTATAACAAATTTATCTGTTAAAAATAATAATAGTGGAGAAGTTGGATTTGGTGATCACAAAATTGAATGTATTTGTGGTGATTATTTTTGTTCAAAGTGGTGAATTTTTTTAAAAATTGAGTTGTTTTTAGTATGATTTTTTGAAGCTTTATCAGATGGATTTTTTATGTTTAATTTTTCTAAAATTTAGTAGTAATTTATTAAAATTAGAAGTTTGATGAATAACCTTGCATAATTTAAAAGCCCTGAAATTTTTTAAAAATAATGAATCCATATAAGCAATCAAAAAACTAGTTTAAAGAACACAAATCTCACCTCAAAAATTTTCACCAAATTCCAACAGCTAAAACTCAAAAAAATGCCTTAAAAATTATGCTAAAATATCAAGATTGAGTCAGCTTTTGAGCATGGAACTACGTATATTTTCAACGTTTTCGATAAAGAATAATCACTTCAATGTTCCAAATTCCCCTTCGATATTTCACCGACTGAAAGTTCGTATTCCTTAAAAGATCTCCTCAAGAATGTAGACAGATCCGTGTCATTAATTAATTAAAGTAAACACGAGTCCAAACATAAGGATTGAGGCCGAGAGCCCGAAACCCAACCGTTTTATTGTGTTTTTATATCTTGCTGCACAACAAAGGTGTTTCACATTACAATCCCCCCTCCATTTTATCTGCCCTTTCGAAATTCTTAATAAAGGTCCTCCAATCGATTTTTCTCTAGCTCTCCCATTTCGTTTGGCAATGGCTGCTTCCACTCATTGATGGAATTTGACTGGCATTTTGCAAGTATTTTCAGGCTGGAATTTGTGGATAGCTGGTTTTTTCTGATGTGTTAGTTGTTATGGAAAATGTGATTTTGACATTTAAAAAGATTTAGAAAAAGTTCTTGTGCTTTTATTTTCTATTCACCAATTTTTTACTAAGCTTTTTTATTTACCTGCTTTTTCTTAAACTTAATTTATCTCGCAACTACAACTTGCAATTTGTATTCAAACACTAATTGAAAGTTACCCTTCTTGACTCACTGAAAATTGGTAATTAAATTTGTTTTCAGCTACCAATTAGAGAAACTGTACATGGCTTTCCTTCCAATCTCACACCCTTAATGCACAAACATTAGATCTTTACTTGTATTAACCACTAGAGAAACCGCTGGACCCTGGCATAACTTTGATACAGCATTGCAGAGCATTGTTCGATACTGCAACACTTGAGGAAACAAGGAGGACAATTGATGAAATAGTCCCGAGGCTCAAAACTATACCACCAACATTTCCCTTTTTAAAGCAGCTATCAGTCTTCCTGGACCATAGCAATGAAAAGGTAGGCGATCTCTATTTTTTACATTCAATTTTAATTATCTAGATGAAATAAGGTGCATTTAATGGTTTCTTTTTTAATTTCGTTTTAGTTTTATTGATTCTATTTTTGTTTACATCTATGTTTTTAGATCCATTTTTAGGATTAAAAATAGCATAAACAAATCTATTTTATAATGTCCATTATGCACCTGGTTTTAAAAAAAAAATCGGTCCATAATTGTTTATGATTTTACTGTTTTCATTTCCTTTGTTTCCTTTTAACGAAGAAATCACTCGTTTTGGTTTTATTGTGAATATATTTTAGGATTAAAAATGGCATAAACAAATATGTTTTACAATGTCCATTATGCACATCGCTTCCATTATGCACATTTCTTTTTAAACATCACTATTGATGGGTAAAATTTATTATGAGAACATCATTAATGAAGAGCAAAATTTTAAACATAACGTTTTCTGAAAGGAAGCATAGTGACCCAAAACGTCAAAAAAATTGTGCGACGAGTAAGGAGAAATCCAAATTCCAACCCTGCTTCCACTAGTTCAGTTGTTTCCAACAACAATTACAAGTACGTCGTGTTTATCAACCTTAGAAGGCAAGATGTGAATAGAAGCTTCGCCCGTGCTCTGTACAACTGCAAGTTTTTCTCGATCCTCTGGTAGATGAGTTGCATCGTCAAATTGGACGCACTATTGGAAGTGCCTCTGTCCATGTTGTTGTTAAAATATGTAATTATCTCCCGCATGTAGAGTTAGACAATCAGTTAAGTAAGCATTGAGTTAAACGAGTTATGTGATAGATGAATTTGGTAAGTGAGTTAGAGAGTCACTTAAGTGAGTGATGGTCAAGTTGAGTTATGTGAGTGTGTGCATGTTAATTTAAGTTAAATACCCTTCACCGGATTCATTGTGATTGAGAGTGATTGAAGATTAATAGAAGAGTCGCAGCTCGTGTGTTTCATGTGTGAAATACTTGTGTTATTGTGTGTTTATATCCTTTCCCTATCCAACAAATTGGTATCAGAGATGAGGAAATCACAAGATTCGTAGGCGAGCAGAGCCAAAAAAAAAAAAAAAAAAAAAAGCCAATATTTTTTTTTTAATTTTTGAAAAACATTTGACGATAAAAAAACGCATAAGTCACCACGTTTTTAATACAACATACGCACAGGTCCACAACTCTTTAGTTCAAAAACTGCGCAGGTATTTCACGAGGTTGCGCAATCAGGGTAAGTCTTTTAACACACCCGACACCACGTTAAAAAATAAAAATCAAACAGTTTGATATTGATACGTGACCCACCATATTCGTATCAAGATTTTTGAAGAGGCTTGATATTTTGGTCTTAAATTACAAGGTCACGTTGTACGATCTTTAACTTAAGTGAAGATTTTTTTCAAAAGTCACGTGGTGAGATCTTTTGAGTTGAGTGAAGATTTTTTTTTGAAGATTTTTTCAAAAGGGTATGATATTATAATAAGTCTTTATTACAAGATTTAATTATTATAAGAGACTTTTTTTATATATCATTTTTTTTAATTTATTATATAAAAATAAATTTTAGAGTTTTTTTGAAAGAGGTTTTTTTTAAGGAGCTTTGCAAAGCCTTCATAAAAAAGAGAGATTTAGGGTTTTATCAAAGAAGATTTTTTTTTAAAGTAAGATGGCCACATCAAGTTTCCAGCCACAACTTCCTTCTTTCACTGAAAGATTATGATGTGTGGGCTATTAAAATGGAGACCATGTTAAAAGCGT